>CM062295.1:579955699-580555699 GCA_031216915.1 Pictodentalium vernedei
AAAAATTGGCAATTTGAGGTATAGATGGATTATAAATATCCACTGACTGATCCGCAAACCAATGAAAGAAGACGCTCCACTTAGCCGTATAATTTAACGAAGAGGAGGTCCTTCTAAAGTTAGAAAATGCATCCACTGCTCGTCCTGAAAACTGCTTTCCCTGCAAGAAGGACTGCACAACAGAAATACGTGAAGGTTGAGAGCGTTCGGGTTGTGATGGGAATTCCCCTGATACAGAAGGTCCTTGAGAGGATGAAGCTTCCGAGGAATGTCCCACAACAGACACCTGACTAGACTGATCCAAGGTTTCTGAGTTGACAGAGATGGTCCAGTAGAATCTTGCAATGAGACTTTGATTTTCAGAAGAATCTGCTGAATAAGTGGAGTTGGAGGAAATGCATATCCTACTATTCCGTTCCATGAGATCGAAAGAGCGTCTATTGCATACGCTTGAGGATCCAGACATAATGACAAGAACGTCGGAAGCTGATTGTTCAGGTTTGTGGCAAAGAGATCTATCATGGGACTATCCCACTGGTAGTAAATCTGCCTGAAAACACGTTTGTTGTGAGTCCACACTGAGGGCAACAGGCAACCTTTCCTTGAGAGTGAGTCAGCTACTATGTTCAGATGACCTGGAATATGACAGACTGAGATTAGAATGTAATGACCCAGCACAAATGGGAGAATTTTCTCCCTCAATTCGAATAGAAGAATTGAATGAGTGCCACCCTGGTTCCTGAGATAAGCCACTACTGTGGAATTGTTTGATAAAATCTGAACATGGATGTTCGCTACGTGAACAATTCAATATTTTAGGGCTAGCAGAATAGACACATCTCTTTGATGTTTATGTGTTTCTCCAGGAACCAAGGGTCCCAAAGTCCCTGTCATTTCAGGTCTGCGAGAATCAGGGATGCACTCCAACCCCTCAGACTGGCATCTGTCATAATAGTGAAGACCGGATCCGGTACTTGAAGCGGAACTCCCTGAGTCAACCATTGAAGATCTGCCCAAAACCGAAACTTTTGCTTTATTAGGTGTGATAAAACAATCTGGCTTTCAAGCGAATGCATCTTTACACTCCAGTTCTGAATGAAGAAAATCTGGAGGGGATGCGTAAATAAGCGACCTAGAGGAATCAGCTCCGTAGCCACTGCGCACAGTCCCATCAATCTCATAAACTCCCTCGCTGATACTGTGAGAGAGTTTTGGAGAAAGCGAGCATAATGACTGACTAACTTCGCCCCGATTACAGGAAGACGAACCAGATTGTTGTGAGTCTCAAAGCTCATTCTCAAGTAAATGAAGGACCTGGATGGAGTTAAATCCAACTTCTTTTAGTTAATTATGAAACCGAGATGTCGGAATAACAGAAGCAGACTCTGGACATCATTCTGAAGTGTGCTTTTGTCGCCGTATCTCTGAAGAACGTCGTTCAAGTAAGCCGACGTTATTACTGCCGAATGAGCTTGGAAATAAGGCATGTCCGAGTTCATTATCCGAGTGAATGCCCAAGGGGCCAGGCTCAGACCGAAACACATTGCTCTGAACTGGTAAACCTTCCCTTGAAAATCAAAGCGCAGATACTTTTTGAAAGCCGGATGGTCCAGGACATGGACATGAAAGCATGCATCCTTTAGGTCTATGCTTGCCACAAAATCGTTCACTCAAATGCTTGCTTTTACTGACCGAATGATTTCCATGTAAAACTTTGGAGATATTATCAATTTGTTTATCCAGCTCAAGTCTATAACCGGTCAGAAAGAGCCATCTGGTTTCGGCACAAGAAACAAATGACTGTAGAATCCCAGTGAATTCGAATTCTCTACGACCTCTATTGCTTCCTTTACTAAGAGAGATAGAACTTCTGCAAGAAGAGACTCTCTCTTTGAAGGATTCGCCGGAAGATTTGTCCAACACAAACTTCTTCTAAGTGGAGGTTTTGATCGGAATGATGGCCGAAGACCCTGTTCGACTACATTCCTTACCTACTGATCTTCCGTTATTTCCATCCAGTTTGTTGCGAAGTTTGATAACCTTCCAGCAACTGGAGAGCAATAGAGGTCTAGAACATCATTTGTATGACTTACAAGACTTCCGGGAAGAGAAACTACATCCTCCCCGTGAAGAAACTCGTGCCATTGGCTCAACAGGCATCTAACTTAAAAGTTTCTGTAAGACTTACACCCCTTAGCAGAGTCGCTAGATTGACAGTTTCCTGAATATCCGTACAAGGGTTTCTTAGAACCATGCGAGGAGCCCCTCTTCGACAACTGTGAAACAGAGTGTCCTCGCCTACCATATCCAGCAGACGGCTGCTGCTGTGAAGTTGACTTAGCAACAAATTGCTGGTAGCTTCCTCATACACAAAGGATAACTTATCGCCAAACAAGGTATGACCGGAAACTGGCGCAACTCTGAGAGAACTTTTCACTCGATCACCAATCAATGAGGACGATACTAAGGCTCCATCATGTCTAACCAACTCCAAACTAGAGGTACTGTGAGCAAGCTCACAAAGTGATACCCCCTGTGGTTGAAATGTATAAGTTAGATTATCTCCCCTTGGAAATGTCAGAACGGAATTATATTGCTTCATGCACATCTTCTTCCATTGTGTAAAGTTTCATGAAAATTCTTCAAACGGTTTAGGAGGAGTTGCGCTTATAAGGATGGACAGACAGATGGACAGGGTGATTCCTATATACCCACCCCCCCCAAACTTTGTTTGTGGGGGGTATAATTAGCCACTGAAAGAGTCGAGTGATACCTGGCATAACAACTGCCCTAGAAAGAATTCTAAGCGATGCATTAATGTCTCAAACTCCTTTTCACTGAGATGCTGAGCCAGAGCCCTGCTGATATGATTTGCGTACGACAATAGCATCTAGAACCGCTTGACTGGAATCAATAGAAGATTCCAGCACCTCATAACAGACACTGACTGATGCGAGTAGCAAGATATCTAGATCCAGAGTCCACTCATCCAAACACTGAGGAGCTCTCTGAACATCTTCTACTATTTTTAAATATCGTGGTTCAGGAAACGGTATTTGCAGAGAAGATGTAGGTAAGAAACCACCTTTCTTTTTTGTATTTGCTAGGCTAAAGACAGCATCGTCAAGCAGGCCGAAGGTCTCCGACACATATACAGATTGACCCGGGAAGGAAAGAACTTTCTCCTTTCTTTGCAAGGTGTCCCTATCTAGGGAAGATAGTGGTTTCCGCTTAGTTGACGCAGCTTGTTGATCAGATGGAACAAGATTTGGGAAGAACTGATGAATGAAATTCATAGTCTCCATTTGCTGTTCCAATAGGGAAGGAGAATCCTCCTCCTTATCCCTTTCGCCATTCGATTGATGCATCTATGAATTGCTATCAACTCCATCTGAATGAACAGATGACTGGGCCGACCCAGCGCCGTGCGACAGCTCATTACCGGAATCTGTTGACGGCCAAACCTGTGGTTGCTGAGAAACTGCGATAAGCTGTGCAATCTGCAACAGCAGGTCCGTAACCAAGGCTTGCAGAGCAGCAGTCTTCTGTTTTTTTTCACCGCATGTTGCTCGCGGGACGGAGGTCTGTCCATAGATCTTTTCGACAAATGTCCCGAATATGCAAGCCTCAAACCACAAGCTACCGACTTCGCAGTACACAAAGAATGGAGGACCAGATAGGACTTTTAATTTTTGGATTGGTATGCAAATTTTGGGGACTCAGGGGTTCAAAATTTGTGTTTGGCCCTGGATATTATTGAGTTTGCACCAGCTAGGTCTGGGCCATTGGTTCTAGTATAAAAATATACAATTGTAAAAGTTTTATAGTACTGGCTCCAGGTGGGTTATCGAGAGTGAGGGCAATCACTTGCATCCTAATGACAGGCCTGAAAAACAATTCCATATGAACAAGATATTATTTTTTCTCTAACTGAAGATGGAGCATATGTACAGAATGCAAATCTCCCTATCTTTCTACTAGGAAACTCTGCTGATCCTCTGCACTGATGTCAAAATAACAAAATTTCAAACTACAAATTTTTCCCATAATTAAGTAACCAATTCAATCTTGTTTGACCAAACAGCATTTTCTTGCAAATAACGCATTATTAGGCCAAACAAAATTAAATTATTGATTCTCAGGCATTTTTTTTTCAAAACGAATGAGGGAGGGCAGTTTTTATTTTTTATTCCTGATGGAATGGTCACCGATGCCTAAAATCCAGTTGTGAGAGCTTAAAATACTAGAGCTTCCATGCTGATTTCACTTCTAGTATTTTTTGTAACAGTGATCAAACAAGGTAAAATAAATAGAGAACAACTGAAATGGAGATCAAAAAGAATAAGAAGTTTTTTGACTGGTTGAGTGCTAGAAGCCAAAGGCAGGCCTTTCGAAAAAAAATAAGCAAACATTTTCCTTGCCCATGTTTCGTATTCAGTCAAACGTAAATAACAGCTTGTTGAAACAAATTAGTTCTATTACAAATTATTGGAGAGTGCTGTTGCACTCTCCAATAATGTGTAATAAAACAATTTTTGATGAAATTCAGACCACCAAAAATAATCTAGCCCTCAACCAGTTAAGTAAGTATTAATTTTGTACATACTTATGAGAATTGTGTCGCATTTTGCGAAGAGAATAACAACACTGTATCAATGTATATGACATATTGCATCGCAAATCGTGATGTGATACCGCTTAAATCACACCCTATGATTGTTTTAACAATTTTGAATTTTGTCTCAGAAATAAATATGACGAACGCGGGCCGAAAGAACAAATGCGCTGCTGCCTGAGAATCAAAAGATTAATTTTGTTTCGCCTTAGTACATTTTGGTTTTTATTTGAAAATTAAAAAATTGAATTTGAATGTATTTCTTTGCCCTCTAATACCTTAACACATCTTATCTGGAGATCTGAATTATTACGATGTACTGAATAGCTTTGCCAAACAGCGAGTAGTGAGTCTACAATGTTTAAATCAAAACCCGAAAGTGGACCTTAGGTGGTTTATATTCTTGTATATACCATGGGGTGCGTGTATAATTGGAAAAGATGTGATTTTTTATAATGGCTGAATACTTTCCTTTTCAAAATTATTTCTGGAATCAGGACGTTCACAACATTGGAAGTCATTCTTCGTACATGTGCAGCCACATGAAATAAATTTTAGAATAACAACATTGCACAACCTAACAGAAAAGATTAGATATGCCATTAGTGTTAAATATGCAGGAGATTAATTATGCTAATACCTGAGCCACAGATACATATCTAGAGCATCAAATACTCCCTCAAGATGAACTAAATCTGTAATTGTTTCTGGAGGGGTAAATGGCCATCCTATTTGTCGATATAACCAGTCAAGACTTAATGGTTGACCAACACTAAACTGGCGAGCAAACTGCAAAAGAGAAGCAAATTGCATTTTTAGAAAGTACTCCAGTCTGTAACTGGAAAATACATTCTGACAATTTCTGACAAAATATGAATATACCTGCGAAACATCATGAAAAAACATCCTATTTCTTCTTGATCTTAACCTTTACCTAACAAAACTAGAAATAACATTTGCACCTAAATATTCTGGAAGTAAATATTTTGTTTGGGGCTAAAAAACAAGCTTAAGACCACGCTCCCCCCCCCCCCCCTCCCCCCACTGGAAGAATCTCAGGAACTTGTTTTAATAAGTAGTCACAGGCTTTGTTTGGAGGGAAAAATTATTAAAATGTGAACAGCAATCTTTGTTAACCCTTTACCCAACGTAACAGGTGAAAACCGGCCAACACTATTCTAAAAAATCGCCAATTAATTTTCATTATTTTTTCATTTTTTGTCTCAAAAGCATAGGTTATGACCCCTCATTGGAATGAGCTCATGGAACTCGTTCCAGTGAGGGGTCATAACCTATGTTTTTGAGACAAAAAATGAAAATGAAAGTGTCAATGACACTGTAGCTCAACTTGTCAAGACAGACATGTACATGTATAGTATGTGACACAGCAATGACAAACATCTAGGTAATGACCTAATAACAAAGGTACATATAAAGTATTGTAACGGTCTGTACATAAATACTGACCATTGCATGTAACAAATGTATAGGTAAAGTATTGTAAAGGTGGGTGACAGTCAGATGCTAAACTAGAAAAAAATCTTTGAGTCCCAGAGTGGGTCTGACTGAACCCCAAAATATTTGTTCTCATAGCACAGTGATAACAAAGGCACCCCAAAACACACTCGTTCCTGTCCCAAGGTGAAAACAAAGGTACCCAAGAAGTTTTGTGAAGATCAGTTCATAAATACGAGCTGTATAGAACTTGTGACAAAAAACTGATTGGACCTAATTTCGGTACAAAATGGCCACTGGCAGCCATCTTGAAATTTGGACCGCACCCAGAAACACTCATTCTCGTCCCAAGATGATAACAAAGGTACCCAAGAAGTTTTGTGAAGATCGGTTCATAAATACAGCCTCTACCCTGAGCCGTATTGACATGTGTGCTTACATTGTGTAAGTTGCACTGAATAAATCAAAGTTCATCTAATTTGCATAATTTATGCACGAAAAAAAACCCCTTATAATATGTGATGTATTCCATGTTACTAAACATTCATACAAAAATTTATTCAAATCGGAACTTTCATTCAGAAGTTCTGTACAAAAGACTGATTGTACTAATTTTGGTACAAAATGGCTGCTGGTGGCCATCTTGAATTTCGGACCACACCTAAAAACACTCGCTCTTATCCCACGGTGATAACAAAGGTACCCAAGAAGTTTCATAAAGATTGGTTCATAAATATGGCCTCTAGTCTGAACCATATAGAAGTTGTGTACAAAAAACTGATTAGACCTAATTTCGGTACAAAATGGACACTGGCAGCCATCTTGAATTTTAGACTGCACCCAGAAACACTCGTTATCGTCCCAAGGTGATAACAAAGCTACCCAAGACATTTCGTGAAGATCAGTTCATAAATACAGACTCTAGCTCAAGCCGTATTGACATATGTACTTACTGTGTGTAAGTTGCACTGAAAAAATCAAAGTTCTTCTAATTTGCATAATTTCTGCACGAGAAAAAAACCTGTATTATATGTGATGTATCCCATGGTACTAAACATTCACACAAAAAATTATTCAAATCAGCGCTTTCATATGGAAGTTCTGTGCAAAAATCTGATTGCACCTAACTTTGTACAAAATGGCTGCTATCTACCATCTTGAATTTCGGACCGAACCCAAAAACACTCGTTCTCATCCCATGGTGATACCAAAGGTTCCCAAGAAGTTTTGTAAAGATCGGTTCATAAATACAGCCTCTAGCCCGAGCCGTATTGGCATTTGCACTTACAGTTCTGAAAGTAACACCAGAAAACATCAAAATTAGTCTAATTTGCACAATTTACGCACAAGAAAAAAACAGTATTATATGTGATGTATCCCATGGTACTAAACATTCATACAAAAAATTATTCAAATCAGAGCTTTCATATGGAAGTTCTGTACAAAAAACAGATTTCTGCATTGTCGGTACAAAATGGTGGCTGGCAGCCATCTTGAATTTTGGACCGCACCCAAAAACACTTGTTCTTGTCCCACGGTCATAACAAACGTACCCAAGAAGTTTCGTAAAGATCGGTTCATAAATGCGGCCTCTAGCCCGAGCCGTATCCAACTGTTGACGTACAGACAGACGGACAGATGGACGACAGGCCATGACAGAAGCTCAAAATTGGCTTCGCCAAAGTTGAGCTAAAAATTAGTATTTCAAGAATTTTTTTTGCAAGTGTTGTCTGCTTTTCATGTTAGGGAACGAGTTAATAAGTAGTCACTGGCTATGTTTGGAGAGAAAAATTATCAAAATGTGAACAGCGATCATTGTTAACCGCATTGTCTGTTCCAATATGTAAAGCCTTTATAAATTTTGCTGAGGCTAAAAAAAGAAGTGTTCTCAGGCATTTTTGCTCTGAAAAACAGATGAGGGGGAAGCGTTTTTCTTCTCAATGCTATGAATCATAAGATAATTCTTATATTTGCAGATTTTGTAAATCTTTTTGCCTGTTATACACTCAAATGACTCTTTGAAACTGATCGTTTCATAAGACTTAAGTTGCCAATTCAATCAAGATCATGTTTGACCTATTAAAAAAATTTCTTGTTTCTCAGGCAATTTTCTCTCAATCTCATGATGAGGGAGGGATGCTTTTTATCCTGAAAATAGTTGGAATTAAAAATTTAAATACTTCCACTATTATGTGGAAAAAACTTTTTTTTTTCAGCAGTGAAAATTTCCCACAGTACAGTTGCAAATTAAACCAACTATATTTTGTTTGACCGAGCTCAGGGGTCAAATTTTTATCCTGCAAATGCAAATTAGTGAAGAGAATTTCAGGTAATAAAAAACTTAATACTTGTAATATAGAAATGGTGATGCAGCTTTTCAATGATGAGAGAGGTGCCTGTGAACCCAGTATATATTTTCATTGCCTTATTTATAACAAATGTCAAGCAGGATTCGGCCCGGTGTGCCGACGTTTCAGCCCGGACGTATTGGCCCTGGACGTTTCCGTCCACATTTTTTAGGAAAACAGATATTTTGACCCACTTGATTTTGAAGTCAAATTTTTTAATAAAAATGTTGTTGGAAACAAAAACAACACAAAATTTAAACACATAATAAGACTTTTGATTTAGTTGCCTGCAGGCATTCTCAAATAATTTGTAATAGAACAAATTTTGAATAACAAATTAAGACCACGAAATATAATGTAGCCCTCAACCAGTTAAAAAAACACCATATTACAGATATTGTGCCAAAACACACATTTTCCTCTTGAATGTGAGTACAATTGAAATTTAAAATAATATTTAATAAAATTACGAAAGAAAAAATCAAAATTACACCCCCACCTCCCAAAAAGGGCTGAAATGTCTGTTTTACTAATGTGGACTGAAATGTCCGGGGCCCAAACATCCTACATTCATTCGGCCAACAGTAGTGATTGCCATTTGAGCGTGACTAGAACTTATTCATTTCTGACCACCACCCTGGGGAAGACTGTTCTTTTAACCACCACTTGACAATGTATAGGGCATCAACGAAATAATAAAGGATGTCAGAATTCTATGATGCAAATCTGCCAAAAAGACAATACAGCACAACTCCAAATTAGGCCTGTACATTTCATACATCATTGTGAGAACAATGTTATTTAGCAGAATATTGGTGTGCTGGACTGACATTTAAAGAAATATGGGTGGCCAACATAAACCTAATATTGGTTACCAAATGATTGCTGATCGTAATTATGGAGAACTCATTGCATGGGGTAACCAGTTATGAACTGCTTGTCTACTTTTGTGTTTCAATTAAAGAATTTCCAAGGGTTTTTTTAGGCCTACTTCCCAAAACTTGCATTCACTTCTCATGAGAATAAGTCCAATGAGATGATTGCAGATCCCCTGGTCAGGTTGCGATATTGCCTGAAAATCAAATTTAACAAACTTCTATTTATATTAACAGTACTGTCATCTTCAACCTTGTGTCTACTGACTTCTAAATCAATTGGGAATCTTCTCTTTCTATATGGGAGTAATTACAGTACAGCCGCCGTGGAATGGTCAATTTCCACGGGTGGGCAATATTTCCATGGAAACAATAATATTAAATTCCAAACACTAATTGTAGGAATAATCATCAAAAATTTAATTTATGAAGCACAATCCGGTGTTTCATTACTTAAAATTTCGCTGCTGGTGATTTTTATTACCTGATAAATGCATGCGAGGACATCACTGCCCATGCATGAATTATGACCAGTCTATGATGGCTGTACTTTACTGAATGTTTTGTTTAGCTGTGATATATGGAACCAATGTTATCAGCAAGAGACTGAAAAAGTACTATTTTTAATAAAGTAACCCTCACCTCTGGCTAAAAACCTGAATGAAGGTGTCAAAGACACTGTAGCTCAACTTGACAAACTTGAACTTGGTGATATTTTTTATAAGTGAAAAGGCAAAATTGAAGATCATTGATGTCAATGTTATTTGGTGAAACTTCAACATAACAGCATTGTGTGTGCACAACGTTAGAGCAATTCTTGCATTTTTAAATGTAAACTGTAGGGCTGGCTAAAGGAAAATGTTGATACACAAATGCAGTAAGTTAACCCTTTACCCAACGAATTGGCCGTATACGCCCGTGTAATATGCAAATTCAGCAGCTGAAAAAATAGTATTTTTCAAATTTTTTTTAACAAAACCATATCATGTGATCCCTCATTGGAACGAGCTCATCAAGCATGTTCCAATGAGGGGTCACATGATATGGTTTTGTTGAAATTTATTGAAAAAAATGAAAAACTGATATTTAAAATAATAAATTTTGATATCGTCTGCATTGGGTAAAGGGTTAAAGGTCATTGTAAATGGTAACTTCTTTCACAGAAATGAATGCTAATCGACAGCTCTTATCTAGAGGTCTTGCCTAATAAGCACAACAAGTTCTAAAACAATCCTATGATAAATGCATCCTGCAGGCCATTTCAAAGAAGAATGTTGATGCACAAATACACTAAATTCAATAGGTCATTGCTAACAGCAACAGTTTTTTCACGGAAATGAAAGAAAATCGATAGCTCCTATCTAGGTCACTTTGAATAAGCATACCAAGTTTCAAAATAACCCAATAATGAATACACCCTCTGAGGCATGCTAAAGGAAAAATGTTAATGCACAAATGCTTCAAAGTTTGAAGAGTGTTGCTAGTGGCAATATTTTTTTTTCTTTCTGGAAATCAAAATGAAATGACAAAGTTGAAGATCATTGGTTGCAATAAGAGAAATTTAACAACACCATAGCATGTATCAAAGCTAACCACTACCAATTCTGTATAGTGCACAACGCAGAGCTTGCCAAAGAAAAAAAGAAAAATGTTGATGCAAAACATCAAAGTTCAAAGATTATTGCTAATAGCAACGTTTTTGGATGGAACTGAAAGAAAATCAATAGCTCGCACCTAAAGGTTGCTCCAAACCAGTACACCAAGTTTCAAAGCAATCGATCATAAATGTGACCTGTGTGGTGTGCAAAGAAATATATTGATGCACAAATGCACCAAGTTCAAAGGTAGTTGCTAATGGCAAAAGTTTCTGATGGAAATGAAATAAAACAATAGCTCCCATCTAAAGGAAATTGTCAATGCACAAAAGAGTTGCTTAATTTAATTTGAATCAGTGAGTAAGCTAGGAAATGTAACATCGAATTGTTGTGTTCTGTGGGTCTCGCTTGGAATCACCACTTTCCTTAGCTAAAAAATCAGTCTTAACTGGTAGAGTGCTGGAAGCCCATATTTGGGCTTTATTATGAAGGACCAGAGCCACAATTCAACAGGCCCATATTCCATGCATGTTCTGTGTATTGTCTTTGATGTAAAATTATTTAGTCTGTAAGGATTTGCCTTGTTACAATTTATGGGATAGTGCCTGTAGGCACTCTCCCATAAATTGTAACAAGTCAAAGACTTGTGAACAACTTCTGATGACCAAAAATAATTCAGCACTCTACCAGTTAACAAGCTATTAATTGAAAATGATAAATTTAAAGTAATTTGTAGATTTTTTGTACTTACCAATGGCCCAGACTTAGCTGGTGCAATATTATCATATTATACTCAGCGGGAAAGTATGAGTGTCCATTCATGCGAGGGACATCCCCATCTAGGCCATTGGTAAGTATAAAAAATATACAAATAACTTTAAATTTATCATATTTTTATGCTAATGACCAATGGCATTTCTTATACTATTGCTAAGGCAAGGAAGGCATCGTTAATCGGGACAAAATCCCTCAACACCTGAGCCAAAAGATCCGGGGATGAAAGATCTTCATCTTTCCATCGCCCGGTATGATAAGCAGTTTTTTGCCTAGCAAATGCAGACTTATATTCAGATGGAACAATATTCTAAAAGCTTAAGACTGAAATTTCATAGTCTTAAAGTGCCCTTCTGTGAGGGATGGAGACTCACACTCTGTAGCCCTCTCACCATCCAAATGTTCCATCTGAAAATATGGTCAACTCCATCCGAATGAACGGATGACTGGACCAGCGCAGCACCGTCCGACAGCTCACCATCGGAGTCTGTTAAATGGTATTACCAACGACTACTAGAATGCTCGATACGCAGAGCAATCTGCGGCAGCCGGTCCATGACCGAGGCTAGCAGAGCAATGATAATCCACTTGTTACCATAAGCTGTTCACAGGACAGAGATCTGGCCCCAGATCCTCAACACATGTCCCGTATAAAAATGCCTCGAACGACTAGCTATCGACTCGAACATGCAAAGTCAGATAGCTAGTCTGCGGTCAACGTGCTTCATTAATGAAGCAGGGGAAGATGCCATAGCTGGAACCGGATCCAGCTGCAGTTTGGAAGGAGGGTCCTGAACCGCAAGCGTGAACGGGCGTCCCAACTCACTAAAGTTTCTCGAACCAAAAACAGTCGACCCCAACTGCTGACGGAAAGGAGACGGTTCTCCAGCTTGCGGTCTACTCCAGACCTCACCGAGCGTTCCATCAGAAACTTGTAGGCATCTATCTCTTATCGTGCATATCCATGGAAGAAGAGGAAGTCGTAACCACAGCCTACCCCGGCTGAAGTGCGGAAGAAGCATTCAGACTAGTCACATCCTCTTTTGTGCGCTTCCGTCTAAGTAGAAGAAGCCATAACTGCCGGCGACCCCGGCTGCAGTGTGGAAGGAACATTCCGATGCGTGTTCCAATATGGTTTCTCACAACGGAAACAGTCAACCCAGACTGTTAATGGGACGGAGAGTGTTCTCCAATTGGTGATCTGACCCCAGATCTAGAGAAACTTCTGGCTTCTTCTACATGCACAATTAACCGGACCGACCCAGCATCGTCCGACGGCTAACTACCATTCTGCAGACAGGTGCCTCTTGCTGGGTATTTAAGCTGCGATAAGCTGTGCAAATTTCGACAGCAAGTCTGTTACAGAGGCTTGTGGATCAGCAGCTTATTTCCCACCACATGTTGCTCCTGGGATGGAGATCTGGCCGGCGATATCTTCTTCGAACGTCCCAATGAATCAAGCCTCGAATCAGTAGCTACTGGGTGGACCGACTTTCTTTTCCTTCTTCTTTATCTTCTTTCTTCAAGAGTAAAGACTGGAGCATCTTCGCTCAGCTGTATGAACATCTATAGTAAGGTAGCTAGTGTGCGGTCGCATGTGCTTCGCTAAAGCAGGGGAAGAAGCCATAACTGCAGCCAGCCCCAGCTACAGTGTAGAAGGAGCGGCCCGAATGTCCAAGGAGGATAAAGCTCTGACTCAGTGCAAGTTTCTCAAAGCAATAGTCGACCCCGACTATTACTGGGTTAGAAAAGGCTCTCCTGCTCACAGTCTGATGCAGACCTCGTCGAGCTTCTCAAAGAGAAACTTGCAGATTTCTTCCCCTTATTTTGTCATCGTCGAGCTTTTGATTAAAAGCTGCTCGCTCTACCCAAATCTACACTCTCCTCGACAGCATCGGACATACCCGGTATTACAGTTCCCACTTATGGGTAACGGCGTGACCGGTTGAGCTAGCTGCTGGAATAAGAGTTCTTATTCCTTATATTCAAGAGCACCTTAGCAGCTAGCTCTATTTACTCCTCAGAACGAAGAAAAACTTGCATACCTCTTCCTCTTATTTTGCCATCATCGCTGGGTGAGTATTTGATCAAAAGGTGCTCGCTCTACCCAAATATACACTCTCCTCGACCACATCAGACATACCCGGTATTACGGTTCCCACTAACAGGTAACTGCCTGACCGGTCAAGCTAGCTGCTGGAATAAGAGGCCTTATTCCTTATATTCAAAAGTACCTTAGCAGCTAGCTCTATTTAGTCCTCAGAGTGCGACGACGGCAGCACATTTTGGACGGGTGTCACAATACCATCACCATGTTCTTGTTCCTCTGGAAAAGAAACTTGAGAAATCGAATTATCTTGTGGTGACAGCCCCGACATCGGAACTTCACCGCGAATACATAGCGCGACACCTGCTTCCAACGTTAGTGTCCTAATGAGTCGACCCTGACCACACAAATAGGGCCAGAATCAGTAAGAGTTGACCGAACCCGACCAAAATAAGATAGTCTCATCTAGACATCATACCGAGTTATCGTACCAAGTTACAATGAAATCGCTTCATAAATATGAACTGTAGAGTGTGCTAACAAATCTAGGACATATGCTTGTAAGGCAGTCACGATTGACCAATCACAACTAAAATAGGACGTTCTCATCAAGACATTATACCGAGTCATCCAACAAAGTTACAATGAAATCCCTTCATAAATACGACCTGCAGACTGTGCTATAGATTTTTGGGTTTAGGGCCTGTGCAGCCATCACAGTTGACTGATCGTGTCCAAAATGTAACGTTCTCATCTAGATATGACCTTGAAATAAGATAAGCACAAAAGTACACTGAACATACCTACCTTTAAAAACAAAGTACACACAAAAGGCTGCTTGACAGGAATGGGAGAACAGCAGAACACATATCTTGCACGTAACTGTAGAGGTATATGTTCTATCATGTCTGCTAAGAATTTAAAATCATCCATATTACATATAAAATATTTATCCCCATCAATCTGGCATAGAGTAATGAAAATATCCTGAAAAATAAATATATTCATTTCTTGAAATGTATAAAATGAAATTTTTCATGGTTGATTGATTGCTTTTAGCTGTCCAATGTAAAAATCTATGTTGAAAAAAAAGCTGAGCGAAGTAATATTTAGTATTTTATATGGAGGATATGAAAAAATTTAAAGTAATTTATATATTTTTTCTACTTACCAATGACCCAGACTTAGCTGGTGCTAACTCTTAAATATTCAGAGGCAAACACAAATTTTGCCCCCAAATCCCCAAAATTTGCATCCATATCAAAAAAACTGATGTCCTATATGGTCCTCCATACTTTTGCCTACTGCGCATGCGCAGTGTCAAGGAAGTACCGAAATTGGTACCAAGCCTCATTCTTACAACCAGTGCCTACTAAATGTTATATAATCAGTAGGGAGGTATGAGTTCCAAACTCATGGGAGGGCCATTCCCGTCTGGGTCATTGGTAAGTATAAAAAATATATAAATTACTTTAAATTTTTTCATATTTTTATGCTGTAACCAATGACCCAGACTTAGCTGAATAGAAAAAAGGCTGGAGAGCCTAGGACATAAAGGAAAATCCAATAGGCTCAATTATGTATAAAAATTATCCACTCAAGGAGAGAAAGGATTTACAAATGTCTTTCTTGTTTATTAAAAATAAGAAAGACACATCACCAATCAATAATTGAGCACAATAACATCTATGATCTCTATTAACATCCAGTATAACCCACTATACTAATTCCTTAAAGGAAAGCCAATTAATAAAGATAGTCCAGAGAATGAGACTCTTTATACTCATTTAAAAGTGTCCGAGGATTGTATATTAACGCTCGTATGACACGTGACATATACAAAATACAAATGCTTCACACCGAGCTACACTTTAAAAATATTACATAAATGAGATAGACATTAGCTTTACACTTTAAAACCATCCCAGCACTGACTCGGAATTACTGACTCAGGAGGAGGTATTCCCTTGGTTTTCACTATAAAGCCGGTGATATAAGGGAACACCATCCCCCCCCCCCCCCCTTCCCCTTGCTCTGGGTCAAATCACCACAGAACGAAGAGGGCAGCAGGACAGAGTCACTGCTGTGATAGAAAACCTACATTACTATAGCTGTAATCGTTTAGTGGACAACATTCTAAGCAACAGATAAAGGACCTAAACACCTAAGGTCGCCAAAAATAGACTCTATATTTCTAAGGTAAAAATTAGTGAAAGTAGAAGGCTGTGACCAGTAAGCAGCCTTCATAAGATCTGTAATAGCAAAACTGTTAGAATAAGCCCAAGATGTTGACAGCGCTCTAACTTCATGCGCTGAAATCTTAAGCACGGACTGCTGATTGGAAGATAAACTCTCATAAGCAGTACGACGAGCTAACTGAAACCATCTAGAAATAGAATGAACAGATATGTCCTTTCTATTGGGAATTAAAGACAGGAAGAAGCGTTTTCGCCCCTTTCTGATAAACTCTGATCTGCGTTTGTAAATACGCATAGCTCTAACTGGACACAGCAAAGGCCTACGGCCATCTGAGGACGGAAGAGCCTTAATAACAATAGGCTCAGGATACTTATTAGGAGCATGATTCTTAGCCAAAAATCCCTCATTAGTAGATAAAGTAATAGTATTACCAGTACTACGATAATGAGAATCATCAATAGACAGAGCATGAAGCTCACTAACTCTTCTTGCGGAAGCAAAGGCTAAGAGAAAAGCTGTCTTATATGACAAGAATTTGAAGTCTACAGTGTTCAGAGGTTCAAAAGGAGCTTCTTTAAGCTTCAGTAGAGCCCAAGCTAGATTCCATTTGGGAATTAACCTAAGAGTTCTAGGTCTATTTATCAAAAAGTTTTTTACTAACTTAGATAAAGAAATATTAGATCCAATCTGTAAGCTATCATGATGAGCATATGTGTCCGATAGCATAGACCTATAACCCTTAATGGTTACTGGCTGCAGTTTGATTTCATCAAACAAGTAGACCAAAAAATTAGCGATGTCTGGAATGGAAGGATAAAAAATATCAATAGAATGATCCTTACACCAACGAGAAAAAATGATAAATTTATACCAATTTGTATATTTTTATACTTACCAATGGCCCAGACATAGCTGGTGCTAACTCTAAAATATCTAGGGCCAAACACAAATTTTGCCCACCAATCCCCAAAATTTGCATGCAAAACCGAAAATTAGAAGTCCTAACTGGTCCTCAATATATTTACCCTCTGCGCATGCGCAGACGTCAGGAAGTGACCGGAATTGGCACCAAATCCATTCTTTGTAAAAGAGAGTATTACAAAATAATTCAGCAGGGAGGTATGAGTGCCCTCTCATGGGAGGGCCCTTCCCGCCTGGGCCATTGGTAAGCATAAAAATATATAAATTGGTATAAATTTATCATATTTTTACACAGTATACCAATGGCCCAGACATAGCTGAATCTTAAATAGGTGGAGGGCTTAAGACTTCTGAAATAATTCCAATCCTGCAATCCATAATGAAGGAACTTACATGTAGAACAGTTAGGAATTACATGTATGTCTCTCTATACAGTAATAGAGGAGACATATTCTAAACAAGGAGTTCAATGAAGTAATTCCTTAATGTAAATATGAAGACAAGCTTCTAATTTTCCAAGGCCAGCCCAGACTAAGCCCCAAAAATTAGGATGGCATATCTGAGAATAAGAGAAAATCTCCCACAAACATACGCCTTACAATAACATTTCAGCTGTATGCAGGATATAAATATGGATAAAAACAGCATCCTTCAAAGATACATACATTTTAAGCCAGATTATGGGTAAAAACACCCCCCTCCCCACATCCCCTTTTTTGAAGAAACCTTCAAAAATAAAAAAAAGGGAGAGAGCTCTGGAAACAATAAGAGCGGTACCCAACAACAATATAATTAATCATCGAACACACACTCAGGTAATAATTCAAGATTAATAAATGGTGCTTAACGTTACTTCAGAAGTTACGGCTATAGCGATCCTGGAAATTAATATTGCACAGCAAATAGCATACACTGCAAACAACATACACAGATACGTCGAAAACCAGTGATATAAAATATAACATACACATATCTAATGAAGCCACACTGAACGATTCCTGAAGAGAAAGTTAAAAAATTTATAGTAATTTATATATTTTTTATACTTACCAATGACCCAGACTTAGCTGGTGCTAACAAAACCAGGGCCAAACACAAATTTTGCCCCCCAATCCCCAAAATTTGCATCCAAAACAAAAAGAAATCATGTCCTAAAGGACCTCCATACTACGCCTCTACTGCGCATGCGCAGTGACGCAGACGTCCCGAAATTGGCGCCAATTATCATTCTTACTGGCAGTGCCTGGTCAGCGCTATGTACTCAGCGGGGAGGCAAGAGTTCCCAACTCCAGGGAGGGCCATCCCCGTCTGGGTCATTGGTAAGTATAAAAAATATATAAATTACTATAAATTTTTTAACAGTTTTATACTGTACCAATGACCCAGACTTAGCTGAATAGTAAACAGGCTGGAGGGCCTAGGACATAGAGGAAAATCCAATAAGCTCAACTATATAGTAAAGAGGTAACCCCTTAAGGAGAAAAGGAGTATTAGGCTTTACATGTATCTTTCTTATTTAATATTAAATTAGAAAGATACACTACCCTTAATAATTGAGCACAATAACATTCATGTTCTCTATTAACATCCAGTATAACCCTTATACTAATTATTTTTAAAGCAAGCCAATAAATAAAGTAGTCCAGAGAATTGAGACTCTTTATAGTCATTTAAAAGTGTCCGAGTATTGTATATTAAAGCCCGTTTGACACTTGACATATACAAATGCTTCACACCGAGCTACACTTTAAAAATAAGACATGAATGAATTTAAACATTAATATTACACTTTAAAACCATCCCGGAAGCGACTCAGAAATACTGACTTGGAGGAGGCATTCCCTTGCTTTTCACTATAAAGCAGGTGACCTAAGGGAACACCCGCCCCCCCCCCCCCCCCCCCCCCTTCCCCTTGCCCTGGGTCAAATAGCCCAGAGCGAAGAGGGCAGCCGGACGGAGTCACTGCCGGAACAGAAAGCCTGCATAACTATAGTTGCAACTGTTTAGTGGACGACATTCTGAGCAACAGATAACGGACCTAAACAATGCAGGTCTCCAGAAATGGACTCAATATTTCTGAGATAAAAATTTGTAAATGTGGATGGCTGAGACCAATAAGCAGCCTTCATTAAATCTGTAATAGCAACACTATTAGCATAAGCCCAGGAAGTAGAAAGAGCTCTTACTTCATGAGCAGAAATCTTAAGCACAGACTGCTGAGAAGAAGATAAATCTTCATAAGCAGTACGGATAGTTAACTGAATCCATCTAGCAATAGAATGAACTGAAATGTCCTTTCTATTAGGCATCAAAGACAGAAAGAAACGTTTCCATCCCTTTCTGATAAACTGAGATCTCTGTTTATAGATACGTAATGCTCTAACAGGACAGAGTAAAGGCCTACGCCCGTCTGAAGACGGAAGAGCCTTAATAACAATAGGTTCCGGATATTTATTAGGAGCCTGATTCTTAGCTAAAAAACCCACATTAGTAGTGAAGGTGATAGTCTTCCCAACACTACGATAATGAGAATCATCCACCGATAGTGCATGAAGCTCACTGACTCTTCTAGCAGAAGAGAAAGCTAAGAGAAAAGCTGTCTTATAAGATAAGAATTTGAAATCTACTGTCCCAAGAGGTTCAAATGGCTTTTCCTTCAATTTAAGAAGAACCCAAGCTAAATTCCACTTAGGAATTAATCTAAGAGTTCTGGGTCTATTTATCGAAAAGTTTCTAACCAATTTCGATAAAGAGACATTAGATCCAATTTGTAAACTATCATGATGTGCATAGGTATCAGATAACATAGATCTATAACCCTTTATAGTAACAGGCTGCAGTTTGATTACGTCAAACAAGTATACTAGAAAGTTTGCAATGTCTGGTATAGAGGGATCGAATATATCTACAGAATGATCCCTACACCAACGACGAAAAACCTTCCACTTAGCCGCATAGTTTAGCGAAGAGGAGGTCCTCCTACAGTTAGAAATCGCGTCCACTGCTCGTCCTGTAAAGTGCTTGCCATGCAAGAAGGACCGCACAACGGAAAAACGTGAAGGTTGAGACCTTGCGGGTTGTGATGGAGTTGGCGCGATTTCCCCTGCGAAAGAAGATCCTCCCGTGGAGGAAGCTTCCGCGGTAGGTCCCACAACAGACACCTGAGTAGATTTATCCACGGTCTCTGTGGCGACAGAGATGCTATCAACAGAATCTTGCATTGAGATTGTTTTATCTTTAGCAATACTTGTTGAATTAACGGCGCTGGAGGATACGCATATCCTATCATTCCGTCCCAAGGGATCGACAGAGCGTCTACTGCAAATGCTCTTGGATCCGGAAACGGAGACACATACGTCTGCAACTGATTGTTGAGATGTGTCGCAAATAAGTCTATCATTGGCCGTTCCCATTGGTAGCAAATCTGATTGAATACTTGTTTGTTGAGAGTCCACTCCGACGGCAACAAGCCACCCTTTCGTGAAAGGGAGTCTGCTAGCACATTCAGACGACCCGGTATGTGACGGACCGAAAGAAGAACGTGATGTTCTAACGCAAACAGAAGGATTCTTTCCGTTAGATTGAACAACGGAACTGAATGAGTGCCTCCCTGATTCCGTATATATACGCCACTACTGTCGTATTGTCGGATAGGATTTGGACATGAGCATCGTGAATAATGTCCATCCAGTGACGTAACGCAAGCCAAATTGACATCATTTCCTTGATGTTTATGTGCTTGCACAGGAATTGCGGATCCCAAAGACCCTGGCATCTCGAATCCATTGGGATTAATGATGCACCCCAACCTGTTTGACTGGCATCCGTCATAACGGTAAAACTCGGATCCGGCAACTGCAGCGGAACTCCTTGAGTTAACCACTGAATGTTTGCCCAAGTCTGAATCTCTTGTTTCACTTGATCTGACAAGAGAACGTCTACATCGAGCGAATGAATTTTCACACTCCAATTCTGAGTCAGGAAAATTTGAAGAGGACGTGTGCGTAACCGCCCCATCGGAATGAGATCCGCGGCGGCTCCGCACAGACCTATCAGTCTCATAAATTCTCTCGCCGTGACTTTGTCTGCGTGCAGACAATAGAGAGCGTAACAACTGACTAATTTCGCTCTGGTTAACGGCAGACGAACGAGATTGTTGTGCGTCTCGAAGCTCATTCCCAGATGAGTGAATGACTTGGACGGCACCAGATCCGACTTCTCCTCGTTTACTATAAAACCGAGACGTCGGAGCAATAGAAGAAGATTCTGAACATCGTTCTGAAGCTTTAACTCGTTGCCGTACCTCTGAAGAATGTCGTCCAGGTAGGCCGACGTTACCGCAGACGAATGAGCTCGGAAGTAGATCATTACCGAGTTCATTACCCGGGTGAAAGCCCAGGGTGCTAGATTCAATCCGAAGCACATCGCCCGGAATTGATACACCACTCCTAGAACTGCGAAGCGTAGATACTTTCGGAATGTCGGATGTACCATGACGTGAAAGTACGCATCTTTGAGATCTATGCTCGTTGCATAATCGTTCACCCGAATACTCGCTCTGACCGATCGAATCGTCTCCATATAAAACTTCGGAGCGACGATCAGCTTGTTTATCCAGCTCAAATCTATGACTGGACGGAACGAGCCGTCTGGTTTCGGAACCAGAAACAGATGGCTGTAGAATCCCGGAGATTCCTGGTTTTCTACGACCTCTACCGCGTTCTTCATTAAAAGAGACTGCACCTCTGAAAACAGAGCGTCTCTTTTCTGCGGATTTGACGGAAGATGAGTCCACTTTGGACTTCGAGTTAATGGAGGCTTTCGTTTGAAGGATATCTTTAAACCTTCCGAAGTCACTCCTCTCACCCAAGGGTCGTCCGTAATCGACGCCCATTCTTGTGAAAAGCTCGCCAACCTTCCGCCAACCGGAACGCGATAGAGGTTTAAGCCATCACCTCCTGGACCTGCGAGGCCTGCGGTAGGAGAAACCACGTCTTCCACGACCCGCACCTCGCCCCGTCGACCTCGGGGCATCCGACCGATTGTCCCGGCCTGAAGGACGTCCCGAACGAGAGTCGCTATCCTGACGGTCTCTCGAATAAGACCAAGAGGACGCACCGGAACCTCTATAGGAACCTCTCTTGGGCGCATTAGACCCAGAAGTGCCTGTCTTATTCGTGTCTGCTGTATCCGACTTCTTAGGAGCAGATTTGAACAACAGAGAATCCTTAGCTTTCTTTGTAATTTTATCATAAATAGTGGAAAGCTTGCCGTCAAAGAGAAGTTCTCCTGAGACCGAAGCGACTCTAAGAGAGTTCTTCACCTTAGAATCCACTAGTGTGGATGTAGCTAGGGCTGCGTCACGTCTAACCAACTCCAGATTTGCCACTGAAAGGGCGGAGTTACACGTGGAATAAGCTACTGCCCTTGAAAGAAGTCTTAAAGAGGATTGTATATCCTGAAACTCTTTCCCCTGAAGGCGCAGTGATAACGCCTTAGTAAGGTGATCTGCGTAAGATAAGGCATCTAAATTGGCTCTGTTAGACGCAATAGCTGTTTCCAACACCGCGGTTGGAATAGAAGCTGACGACGGTAATGATAGCTCTAAGTCTTCCGCCTCGTCGTCCATACGCAGAGGAACTCTCGGTATACCCTGTCCTGCCGTATCAAATTTATTCCTTGCATTAATGAAAGGCAGGTTGAGAGTATTAGCGGACAAGAAACCTGCTTTCCCCGTCCTGGAAGCAAGTTTAAATATAGCGTCGTTCAATAATTCAAATGTTCTTGCAACATTATTGGACTGCGACGGAAACTCGGGAGCGATGTCCCTGAACCGCTCAAAAAATTCAGAGTCCAATGACGCTATAATTCTCTTGTCCGGAAGCGCAGCAGTCTGGCCCGACGGAACAACTTGAGGGAGAAAGTGCCGGATGAAGTCCATGGCAGCTTTATGTTGTTCCGAAAGGGATAGCTCCAAGTCATCCGTATCCCTTTCACCATCCGGTCGGACCTCATGATGTTCCCGGTCGTCCGCCCCCGATGCTTCGGCGGAGCGTACCGACCCAGCGCCGTCGGATAATTCTCGATCCGACACCGTTTCTGTCGGCTGCTGGGATGCTGCGATAAGCTGTGCTATCTGCACAAGAATGTCCGGCGTCGAGACCTGCGGAGACGCAGTCTTTCGCTGCTTCGCCGAGGGCAGCTCCGCATCAGATGGCTCCCGCATACTTTTCCTATGCGAACGTCTGGAGTCCATCGGTCTCGAATCCCTGGCTGCCGGATGGTGTGACCTGGTCGCCGAAGAATCCTTGATCGGTGAAGCTGGTAATATATCGGCGGTCACGCAGCCAAGGTGCAGTCGTGTGCGCTGACGAGAAGAGGAAGCCTTAACAGTCTCTGCGGACTGCTTATACAACGGAGCGTCCCGAGCGACGGACGTATGCTCCGCTAAAGACACATTTTGTACCACAACATCTGGTCCCAGATGTTGTTGTACGAGAGAGGGGCCTCTCTCGCTCGCGGCCTCTCTCGCTCGCGGCCCGGCTGGACCTGGACGAGCTAGGAACCGGACTCAAAGGCTTCCTCCGTTCTCGCTTACTATCCGCCGTCACTGGGTGTGCATCTATTATGTTTATAGTGCTCGCATCACCCAAAATTTCCTCTTGGACCGCATCGGACGAACCCGGCTGCCGAACCATTCGGTGAATAGACGCTACACCGGGCGAGCTAGCGGATGGCATTTGTCTAATCTCCATGAGCACTTTTGCCGCTAGCTCTGAATTCATTTGTGACGACGGACGCACACTTGAAGAAGATAACATGGAAACATCACCCTGTTCTGGTTCCTCTGAAATAGAAACTGAGAGAGTAGAGTGACCTTGCGGAGAAAGAGCCGGCATCGCTCTTTCTCCAGAAACAACATATCGTGACACACGTTTCCAATGTTTCTCATCCCAATGTTCACATATAGGACAGGGATTAATGCGAGAACACTGACTACAATTAATACAAGGATCATGAAAGTCAGAGGAAGATTTCTTCCTATTACAATTTGAACAACGTCCCTTCATTGTGAAAGAACAACAATAAGTCCTAGTTACTCGCAAAAACCCCTGACACAAAGATACATAATAACATGATCCATTAATAAATGAAAAAACAATTGCAAAACAAAATAATTTTGAAAAAATATTTTTTCAGCGAAGCCCAAGTTGCTGAAAAGTAACGTTGAGCCCCGATGGATCCGATGGCAAAGTGTGATCAAAAATTTTAAATTTATATTAAATAATTAATGAGACACTTTCGGATAATATAAATGTATCTATAGTGAGATAAACTACAGCAAAGGCAAACAGCCCCCTCAAAAAAGGCTGTTGCCAATGAAAACAAACAGTGTAAAAACACCAGAAAACATGACTCCAGGCACTCAAAAAACTGGCCCGGAATCAGTCATCAATTACACTCTATCTGATGCAAAACAGAGACTCCCAGGGGAGAATCTGCAGAACATCAGATGGAAGATGCAGAACACAAACGTTATACACCCATGGGTGAAAACGTAACTATGGGGAAAATAACAGAAAACATTCTGTAACCAAGCAACTCTCCCAGGAAATTTTAGAAATGAAATTTCTCAAAAATATGCCAAAAGCATGGGAGAATTGCAAGGGGGGACTTTAGAAGGCTAGGGGAGAGGAAACACTGAATAAGCAGTGCAACAATTAGCAAGAATGACAACAAGAGGCCCATGCCTCAAAAATAGGCAACTTAACATAATTTCATCAAAAAATTCTAAGTACAGCCCTGATTATTTTTTGTCACTTCTTTTTCCTCTCCTCCTTCTATCCTCCTTAGAATCACATTTTCTCCAAAAATTACGTGTCTGGCATCCTTTAAACTGAGATTTACAAGCACAAAGATCAGTGAGATGTTGACTGATGAAGGGCCAAACAGAGAATGATAATTGGCGCCAATTTCGGGACGTCTGCGTCACTGCGCATGCGCAGTAGAGGCGTAGTATGGAGGTCCTTTAGGACATGATTTCTTTTTGTTTTGGATGCAAATTTTGGGGATTGGGGGGCAAAATTTGTGTTTGGCCCTGGTTTTGTTAGCACCAGCTAAGTCTGGGTCATTGGTACAGTATAAAAATACACACTTCCTATATGAACCATAGGCGGCCACTGTACAATAAATTCCACTAAATAAACACTCTCCAACGTGAATAATCCAATATCTATAATTGTAAAAACATGTGTAATATGAGTACCAACAAAATAGAAACTTGGATCTAGAGATGTACAAAGGTATGATTAACAGGCTCCTACTTGGACCGCCCCCCCCAAATAAATTATTATTTCAAGGTCCACCGAATACAATAAAGCGTTAGCCTAATAATAATAATGCGTGATCGCATAAATATTAGCATGTAATCATCTGAATACCAGTTAACTGGTTATGCAGCCTGTGAGGTACTCAAGAGTAGCAATTTAATTGTGATGATTTATAAATAAACGCCTGTATATAACAAATCAACCAAAATAATAGGGTATTAATTCAGCTAAAAAGCGGATGAGCCCATGAGGTCGCCACAGAACACTACATAAATGCATAAAATGCATGTATTACAATAATAAAGCTTGCGGGAAGAGAACTACTTCTTGCCCGGTAATTGCTTATAACACATAAGGAAGTGTCTGAGTGGGGGAGGGGGGGGGGGGAATTCGAAGTCATAACAAAATCTCCTCACCTGCATTATTCAATCGTACTTGTGTCAGTTAACAGAAAAATATAGGAACCACAATGGTTCTCGGTGGTGGGGGGGAGGGGGGGGGAATTCGAAGTCATAACAAAATCCCCTCACCCGTATTATTTAATCGTACCTGTGTCAGTTAAGATAAAAAATATAGGAACCAAAATGGTTCCCTCACGTCTAACCGACTCCATATGCTACTATGGATGGAGAGGAATGTAAAGAATAAAACATCCCCTGAAAGAAGACCATCTCTGGGAGAAAGCTTCTGGAAAGCGTCACATAACCGACACAAGAATATTGATCCAAGATTCTTGTGACAACAGAGGCGCTACCAGTAGGATTCACTGTTTAAACTTAAACATAAGCTATTGAATCAAATGAATAGGAGGATACGCATATCCTATTATTCCTCCCCATGAATTTGCAGAGCATCTACTGCCTGCGCTCAATAATCTGGGCATGGCGACACAAATGACGGTAACAACTGTTCCGGTGCGTCGCAAACTAAAGAATCATGGGGTGATCCCACTGGTAGCAAAACTGTACAAATAAACGCATGTTGAGCGTCCATACATATGAAACAGGAGACCTTTCCGAGGAGCGAGTCTGCTAGTATGTTCAGACGACCCAGTATATGACGGCTAGAGAGACATGAAAATGATTCTCTGTTAGGTATTATAACAAAAGTGAATGGGTGCCGCCCTGGTTCCTGATGTACGCTACCACTATTGAGTTGTTCAACAAACTCTGAACAAGCGTGAACGCATTGATATAGCGCTAACAATATTGACATCATTCTTGATGATTATGTGTTTCTTCAGGAATCAAGGGTCTCATACCCCTGCAATTATAGTCTGTAGGACTCAGGGCCATGTCCCAAACTACAGACTTATACCCGTCATAATCGTGAAAGCCAGATCTGGCAGTTGCAGTGGAACTAATGAGTTAACCACTGAAAATCTGCCTCAATATGGACCTTTTTGTTTTGTACTATATCCGTTAAAACAATACTGGTCCTGAGCGAATACGTTGTCACACTCCAGTTCTGTGTAAGAATAATTGGAGGGGGCGTGTGCGTAAGCGACCCATCTAAACAAGATGCGTAGCCACTGAGCACATCTCCATCAGTCGCATAAAACTAATTTGTTCTGGATATGGCAGATGAACCAGATTGTTATGAGACATTACCAAGTTAATATTCGAGTGACAGTGCAGGGCGCTATCTCCAGACCAAAGCTATCCTTAGATCTATGCTTATAGCATAGTCAATCACTCGAACACTCATTTTAACCGACTAAATGATAATCATAAATAAGCTTTTAGAGCTTTGATAAACTTGTTAACAAGCTGCAGTCTATTATCTGTTGGAACGAGCTCTTAGGCTTCGGTACGAGTAACAGGTGGCTACAGAATTCCAGAGAATCTTGATTCTCGACGACCTCTATTAACCTCATTGTCAAGAGAACCTTTACCTCCGATTGGAGAGACTCTTATGCAAGGATTAGACAGAAGCATTGTCCATCAGATATTAAATTAGTTGTGGTTGTCTCGGAAAGATAGTCGCAGGCCTTCTGAAACAACACTCCTGAACTACTAGTCTCTGTAACAGTTATCCAGATTGATGCTCATCTTGATAACCATCCGTCAACCACAAAACAACAGAGGTCCTAACTCACACCTGTAGCACATGCGAGACCAATGGAAGGAGGAACTGCGTCTCATTCACGAAGAGTCTCGTCCCAGCAGTTTAGGGGTGCCTGACCGGAAGTCTCGATCAGATGTAAGCCCTGTATTCGAGTCGCTATATGATGATCCCTAGAGTAATTATAGTTGAGTAACCTATACCCTCACAAGGAGACCTTATAGGCGAACTTCTGTCTAGGACGCCCTGTGAGGCCTACGGAAGGAGGAACTGCGTTTCATTCGTGAAGAGCCTCGACCCAGCAGTTTAGGGGCATCTGACTGGAAGTCTCGATCAGACATAAGCCCCGTATTCAAGTCGCTATAGTCGATCCCCAGAGTAATTATAGGAGAGTAAACTATACCCTCACAAGGAGTCCTTATAGGCAACCTTCTGTCTAGGTCGTCCTCCCTTACTCCTTTCTGCTAATGCTTGTCGAATATACGTTGACATAAGGAGCAGAGTATTGATGCTTTCTTTGTAGCTTGTTCATAAACCAATGAAAGCTTATCATCAAAAAGTTAAAAAATTTATAGTAATTTATATATTTTTTATACTTACCAATGACCCAGACATAGCTGGTGCTAACTCTTAAAATATAGGGCCAAACACAAATTTTGCCCCCCAATCCCCAAAATTTGCATCTAAAACTAAAGAAAACATGTCCTGAAAGGCCCTCCACACTTCGCCCCTACTGCGCATGCGCAGTGTCAAGGACGTTCCGAAATTGGCGCCATTTATCATTCTAATAACCAGTGCCTGGTAAGCGCTATGTACTCAGCGGGGAGGCAAGAGTTCCCAACTCCTGGGAGGGCCATCCCCGTCTGGGTCATTGGTAAGTATAAAAAATATATAAATTACTATAAATTTTTTAACATTTTTATACTGTACCAATGACCCAGACATAGCTGAATAGTAAAAAGGCTGGAGGGCCAAGGACATAGAGCAAAATGGAATACGCTCAATAAAATAAAATAGAGTCATCCCCTGTAGGGAAAAGAAGTAATAGGCCTTACATGTATCTTTCTTATTTATGATAAATTAGAAAGATACAACACCTTCCAAAAATTGAGCTTCATACATCTATGTACTCTATTAATATCCAATAATCCTTATACTAATAATTTTTAAAGTAAGCCAATAATAAAGTAGGTCTAGAGAATAGAGACTCTTATACTCCTAAAAGTGAGTGAGAATTGCATAATCATGTCCGTTGACATATGCAATATTCAAAAGCTATACTTTAAAAACTAAGACTTGAATGAATTTTATAAACTTAAACTTCTCACTAAACAACCATCCCAATAACAGCTCAGAATTACTAACTCCGGAGGAGGTATCCCCTTGTTTTCATAGTAAAAAACAGGTGACCCAAGGGAACACCCTCCCCCCCCCTTTTTCTTGCCCTGGGTCAAATAGCCCAGAGCGAAGAGGGCAGCCGAACGGAGACACTGCCGAAACAGACAGCCTACCTAGCTATAGTAGCAACTGTTAAGTGAATGACATTCTGAGCAGTAGAGAATAGACCTAACAATAGAGGCCTCCAGAAATGGACTCGATATTTCTGAGATAAAATTCATGAATGGATGGCTGAGCGCAATGAGCAGCCTTCAAAAATCTATAATAGCAACACTATTAATGTAAGCCCAAGAAGTAGAAGAACTCTTACTTCATGAGCCGAAATCTTAAGCACAACTGCTAAGCCAATGATATACCATAAGCAGTACGCTAGTTAATAGAATCCATTAACAATAAAATGGAGCGTAACGTCCTTCTACTAGACATCAAAGACAGAAGAAGCTTACGCCCTTGTAATAAACAGATATCTGTTTATAAATACATAAACTGTACCCGGAAAGAGTAAAGGTCTATGCCCATACGAAAACGGAAGGACCTTAAAATAATAGGTTCCGGATAATAGGAGCCTAAGTCTTATGCAACAATCCAACCTAAATAGTAACGGAAGTATTGATTCCGAAACTATGAAAGTGAAAATCATCCATCGATAGTGCATGAAACTCACTGACTCTACAGTAAAAGAGAAACCAACAGAATTACTGTCTAAAAGGTCAGAATTTGAAAACTACCGTTTCCAGAGGCTCAAATGATTACTTAGCTAAATAAGAACCGAAGTTAAAATCCGTATAGGAATTTAATCTAAAGATTCTAAGTCTATTTATCAAAAAGTTACTAACTGACTTAGATAAAGAGACAAAAGACTCAAATGTAAACTATCGTAGAGTGCATAGGTATGAGGTAACATAAACCTATAACCTAAATAACAACAGGCTGCAGCAGATCTTGTGAAACAAGTATACTAAAAAATAGCAATGAGTAGTATGGAGGGATCAACCATATGAACATAATGATCCCTACACCACGACGGAAGAGCCTCCACTTTAGTCGCATAGAATAGCGAAGAAGAGGATCTCCTATAGTAAGAAATCGCGTCCAAAGCTCGTCCAGTACAGTGCTTACAATGCAATACGGACCACACAACGGAATACATGAAGGTTGCGACCTTGCTGGTTGTGATAAAGATGACACGATTTACCCAGTGAAAAAAGATCCTCACATAGAGGAAGATTTCACGTTAAGATCCACAGTAGACAAGAGAGTAAATTACTCATGATCTCTGTGAAGATAGAGATGCTATCAACAGAAATGTATTGTGGTTGTTTATCTTAGCAATACCTGCTAAAACAACAACGCCGGAGGATACACGTATCCTATCATTCCGTCCTATAGATCAATAGAGCGTTAACAGTATTAGCTCAGAGATCTGGACAAGCCAACACATACGTCTGCAATTGATTAGCAAGCTGTGTCATAAATAAAACATCATTGGGCGCTCCCATAGATAGCAAATCTGATTAAATACTTGTTTGTTGAGAGTCCATTCTGACAGCAACAAGCGACCCGTAAGAGAACGGGAGTGCGATAAAACAATCAGACGACCCAGAATATGACGGACCAAAACTGAACTTGGTGTAGTATAACCAACAGACGGATTCTTTCCATTAAATTGAATAACGGAAACGAAAGAGTGCCTCCCTGGTTCCGGAGATACGCCACTACTGTCGAATTAAAGGACAGGAATTTGGGCATGCGTTTCTGAATAATGTTCATGCAATGACATAAAGCAAGCCTAAAAAACATTATTCCGCGGAAGTTAAACTGATAGTTAAAAGACTGCGGAACCCAAAGACCCTGGCACTTCGAATCCGTAGGGATCAGTATATATCCCAATCTGTTTGACTGGCAACCGTCATAACAGCCACACTCGGGTCCGGCAACTGCGGCGGCACTCTCTGAGTCAACCACCGAATGTTTGCCCCAGTCTGAATCTCTTGTAACACTAGATAGACAAGAGAATGTATAAATCAAGCAATTCATGGATTGCCGGAAAGTTGCCGTCGAAGAGAAGCTCCTCCGAGAACGAAGCGACTCTGAGAGAGTTCTTAACCTACTATCCACGCGTGGATGTAGCTAGGGCTGCATCACGTCTAACCAACTCCAATCAGCCACTGAAGGGCGGAGTTATACGTGAACAAACTACTGCCCTCAAAAGAAATTACATTGAGAATAATATCCCGTAAATCTTTTCTTGAAGACGTAATGATAACGCCTCAGAAAGGCGGATTACGTATAATAAAGCGTCTAAGTTAAGTCTACTATACATAATGTCGTTCCCAACATTGAAATTGGAAAAGACATAAACGGCGAAAAGAATATATGCAGTCTTTAATCACACCGTCTAGACGCATATGAACTCTCGGTATGCCCTGCTCTGCCAAAATAAACTATATGTAAAAAAGATAAAATGGCAGAAATGAGCCACGCGGACAAGAAACTAAACTATCATGCTTAGTAGCAGGCTTGTATATATATATAAATATATAGCGTCGAAAAATAAAACACATGTTGTAATGACAATATTGGACTGCGTCGGTAAGTCAGGGACAAAGTCCCTGTACCGATCGAAAAATCTGAGTCCAATGACGCTATAAGTCTCTTATCCAAGATCGCAGCAATGAAGTCCGAAAAATAATCACTGGAAGAAATGCCAGAAGATATGAAAGGCATCTTCCGATACTACTAAAGGGAAAACTCGAAATCTTTCGAATCCCTTTCGCCATCCTGTCGGACCCTATAAAGCGTTCGGTCGTCCGTAGCTTGATGCAACCGCGGACCGCACCGACCCAGCGCCGTCGGATAATTCCTGATTCGACCGAGAAACCGTCAATTGCTGGGATGCTGCGAAACAACTGTGCTAACTCGGATAGCACGTCCGTCACTGAGGCCTGAGGAGCAGCGGTCTTACGATGCATTGCCGCAGGAAGCTCCGAGATCGTTACCCCGTGCATACTTCCAATATGCGAGCGAACGGAGTGTATAGGCCTCGTGTCCCTTGGCTACCGGATAGCGCGACCTATTCGCTGTGGAATCACTGAATGCCGAAACTGATCGGATACTCGAGGTCACGTAGCCAATGTGCGGTCGTGTGCCCTGCTGTGAGGATGAGGAAGCATTAAAGACAGTCTCTCGGACTGTCAATATAACGGAGCGTCCCGAGCAACGGACATATGCTCCGAATGTAAAATATCTGAACCACAACATGCGGTCCCCTATGTTGTTGGCTTCCTCCGATCTGTCCTCAATCTGCCGTCACTGGGTGAGTACTAAAGTAATTAAAGTGCTCGCATCACCCAAATCTCCTTCCTAGACCGCAACGGACGAACCCGGCAGCCGAACCATTCGATGAATGTACGCTACACCGGGTGAGCTAGCGAATGTCACTCCGTAAGCGATAGACATATTCCATGAGCACTTATTGCCGCTAACTCTTCATTAACTATGACGACAGAGGCACACTTTTGAAAGACATCTCCATAACTCTTCGAACAAGAAACCAGAAATGCTTGGATAGCAAGCATAAAATAATAATATATATAGCGTCGTTCAATAATTCGAAAGTTTGTGTGACATTATTGGACTATGTCGGAACTGAGGGACGATGTCCCTGAACCGAACCAAAAATTTCTAAGTCCACCGACGCTATCAGTTTCTTATCCGGCATCGCAGCATATGTTGTTCCGAAAGGGAAAGCTTGAAATCCACCGAATCCCTTTCGGTATCCCATCGGACCGGATGAAACTTTCGGACGTCCGTACCCGCTTCCGCGGAGCGTCCCGACCCAGCATCGTCGGATAAAATATATGCGACAGATTCAGTTGATGCTGGGATGCTGCGATAAACTGTGCTATTAAGGAAAGCACGTCCGTTCCCGAGGCCTGTGCAGTAGCGGACTTACGATGCATTGCCGCTGGAAGCTCCGTGTACGTTGACTCCCGCACACTTCCTATGCGAACGTCCGGAGTCTGCAGGCCTCGAGTCCCCGGCTACCGACCCAGCGCTGTCGGATAAATCTCGATCCGACACCGTTTCTGTCGGCTGCTGGGATGCTGCGATAAGCTGTGCTATGTGCACAAGAATGTCCGGCGTCGAGACCTGCGGAGGCGCAGTCTATCGCTGCTTCGCCGAGGGCAGCTCCGCATCAGATGGCTCCCGCATACTTTTCCTATGCGAACGTCCGGAGTCCATCGGTCTCGAATCCCTGGCTGCCGGATGGTGTGACCTGGTCGCCGAAGAATCCTTGATCGGCGAAGCTGGTAATATATCGGCGGTCACGCAGCCAAGGTGCGGTCGTGTGCGCTGACGAGAAGAGGAAGCCTTAGCAGTCTCAGCGGACTGCCTATACAACGGAGCGTCCCGAGCGACGGACGTATGCTCCGCTAACTACACATTTGTACCACAACATCTGGGGCCAGATGTTGTTGAACGAGAGAGGGGCCTCTCTCGCTTGCCGTCCGGATGGACCGGAACGAGCTATGAACCGGACTAAAAGGCTTCCTCCGTTCTCCCTCCGATCCGCCGTCACTGGGTGTGCATTAAGTTAATTTTATAGTGCTCGCATCACCCCAAAATTCCTTCTAGACCGCAACGGACGAACCCGGCTGCCGAACCATTCGGTGAATGGACGCTACACCGGGCGAGCTAGCGGACGTCAAAGGCCGTCGAACCTACTAGGGTCCTCTTAGGCAATTGGCTTATTACATGAGCACTTTTCCGCTAGCCCTTCATTAATTGTGACGACGGAGGCACACTGTTGGAAGACATCACAGATACATCACCCTAATCTTGATCGTCTGAAATAGAAATTGATAAAGTAGAGTGACCCTGCGGGGAAAGGACCGGAGTGTCCAAATCCCCAACAACATACCGTGACATACGCTTCCCATATTGTCATCGAAATCATACGAAAACAAGTCCTGGTACTCGCACTAACCCCTGGCAATCAAAATACATAATAATAATATGATCCATTAATATAGAAAAAATAATTGAAATCAAAATATTTTGAAAAAATATTTTTTCAGAACAGCCCAAGTTTCTGAAAAGTAACGTTGAGCCCCAATGGATCCCAAGCCTAAGTGTGGACAAAAATTTTAAAAATATTTTAAACAATTTATTCAACACTTACGAACAATAATAATGTATCTAGTTATGATTAAAATAACATAAAGATATTATTATTTAGAAATCCCCCCCTCACACAGAGGGCTGTTGTAAATGTAAACAATGAGTGTAAAAACACTAAAATAAGACTCCAGGCACCCAGGCCCGAAATCAGTTACCAAAAATACACCATCTGATGCAAAACAGAGACTTCCAGGGAAGAAACTGCAGAACATCAGATGGTAGATGCAGAACACAACGCCTAACCACCCGTAGGTGAAGACGTAAACGTGGGGAAAGAACAGAATTCATTCTGTTATACAGCTAAAACTCCCAAGAAATTTTAGTAATAATAATTACAGAAACTATGCCAAAAGCATGGGAGAATAGCAAGGGGGAACTTAAAGGACAGGGAGAGAGGAAAAACACGTGAAAAAACAGTGTAACTAAATAATCAGAATGACAACAAAATGGCTGCTGCCTTGAAAATAGGTAACTTAACATAATTTCATTAAAAAATTTTAAGTTACAGCCCTGATAATATTCTGTCACACATTCTTTTCCTCTCCTCCTTTTCTATCCTCCTTAGAATCACCATTTCACTAATATTTATGTGTCTGGCATCATTTAAACTGAGATTTAAAAGCACAAAGATCAGTCAGATGTTAACTGATGAAGGGCCAAACTTAGAATGATAAATGGCGCCAATTTCGGAACGTCCTTGACACTGCGCATGCGCAGTAGGGGCGAAGTGTGGAGGGCCTTTCAGGACATGTTTTCTTTAGTTTTAGATGCAAATTTTGGGGATTGGGGGGCAAAATTTGTGTTTGGCCCTATATTTTAAGAGTTAGCACCAGCTATGTCTGGGTCATTGGTACAGTATAAAAATCTTAGTGTCCGGAAACCGGAGCGACTCTAAGAGAGTTTTTCACCTTGTCATCTATTTAGGATGAGGGTAAATTCCCTCCATATCCCTTCATCATTCGTCTGAATCAGATGAAATCACGGTCAACGGTATCTGAACGCGCAGATTAACTGGACCGACCCAGCACCATGCGACAGCTCAGATTTTGAGACTGCCGTCGATTGCAACTGCACCTGCTGGGATGCTGCGAGGTGCAGTGCATCTGCGCAGCAAAACTGTAACGGAGGCCTAAGGAGCAGCAGTCTTCTGGCCACTGGCTGCTCCCGGGACAGTATGTCTGAGATGGCACTTTCTCTGGACGTCCCGATATATGAGGCCTCGTCTAAGCTATTGAATAGTGCTACTTTCAAGCTGTCGCAGCATTCTGATTTTCAGGAACACACTCAGGGAAGTATAGATGCATAAGTACTATTGCCACCCTGTTGTTTCGAAAGGGAAGGGTAATCCTCCTCCAAATCCCTTTCATCCTCCAACTGAATCAGATTACACTCACGGTCATTGGCATCTGAACGCGCAGATGACTGGACTGACCCAGCACCTTCCGACAGCTCAAGTTCTGAGACTGCCGTCGTCTGCTTCTGCATTTGCTGGGATGCTGCGATGAGCTGCGCAATCTGCGAAGCAAGTCCGTTACGGAGGCCTAAGGGGCAGCGGTCTTCTGTTGAATGGCCGCCGGCTGCTCCTGGGACAGTGTGTCAGAGATGGCTCTTTTCTGCGGACGTCCCTATAAATGAGGCCTCGTATCCTTGGCTACTGTATGGTGTGACTTCACTGATGAAGAGTGACTTTCTCGGTGATGCAGGCTGGATATCAGAAGTCACGTAGCCAAGGTGCAGTCGTGTGTGCTTGGTAGACGTTGAAGAAGACGTAATTATAGCCGACCCCAGTTCTAAACTGAACGGAGCGTCCTGGACAGGAGGCATGGACTTATGCTCCGACTGACGCAAGTTCTGATCCATAACATCAGGCCCCAGATGTTATAATAAAAGAGAGAGGGCTCTCTTGCTCGCGGTCCATCAGACCTTGCCGAGCTTCTTGCTGAACTTGCTGGCTTCTTCCTTTCCATCGTCGCAGGGTGAGCCTTATATTGATTTATATTATAGTGCTCACTATACCCTTCCATTCTCCTTGACCGCAACGGACACACACCCGGCGTCACGGTACCCTCAGGCAGTGTACCACTTCACCGGTCGAGCTAGCTGGCAACAGGGATTTGAAACCACACTGTGGTTTATTGCCCTGTCTAATATTCATGAGCACTAGCTCTGACTGACTAATTAATGCAACGACGGAAGCACACTATCTGATGGCGTCACGTAAACATCACCATGTTCTTGTTCCTCTGAAAATATAAACTAATAAACTATAGCGACCTAGGGCGAGAGGACCGATGGCAGCCTCTCATAACGAGAGGGCCGGCAGTGGTCCCTCGCTAACAACGTACCGTGACACCCATCAGCAACGTCTGTCATCCCATGCGACACATATGAGCAAGAATTAGTAGAAGTACATCGACTACAAGCAAGACAACCTACAAGAAAATAAGAGGAACGACTTTCTTGCCTTGCTTAAAGAACAATATGCTTACATAATGAAGCAGACTAAGTCGATTGTCCTCCCACCAATTCCACATTTAATACAAATAAAAAGATACATAACAAAAACATTCAAAATATAAATCGAAAAATAGTTTACACCAAAAAATTTTTCGAAAAATTTTGACAAGAGCCCAAGTTCCCAAAGGGAACAAAGTGTCCAAATGTATCCCAAAAGAGCCCAAGTGTGGACAAAATTAATTTTTCCTCCCAAAAATTAACTGCCACACTACGGGACTGTATAATGTATCTTACAACAGACCTGCCATATCAGAAATAGGAACCTACACATAAATAACAAACGTTGCTAATGTAAACGTCAAACTAAAAACTAAAACGAGACCCCAGTCAACACTGCCCAAAGTCAGTAACAGATTTTTAAACTATCCCATGTAAGGCAAGATCTTCATCAGAAGATAAAATGATACATTGGAAGTATGATGCATGACTAAAAACGCCTAAACACCCTAAGGGTGAGGACATAACCCTGGGGAAGTACAGAAAAAACTTTCTGTATAACAAGTTAAACTCCCAAGAAATTTTATATAAAATTTAAAAAAAAAAAACAAGCCAAAAAGCTTGGGAGTTTAACAGGGGGATCAAGAGAGGTTAGGGAAGGAATACTTAACCAACAGTGGAAAAATCATTATCAACAATGATGATGTCAGGCTCATGTCCCGAAATTAGGGAACATGAACTAATTTTTATAAATATTATAAAATTACAGCCCTGAACATTTTCAAACCACTGTTTCTTCCTTCCTTCATCCAATTGTGTCCTTGGATCCACCAATTTAACCATTGATTTGTGTCTGGCATCATTATTAATTGAGATTTAAAAAGCACAAAAGTCAGTTTGTTGTTATCTGACAAGGGCCAAACAAAGAATGGTGTTGGCGCCAATTCTGGTCACTTCCTGATGTCTGCGCATGTGCAGAGGGTAAATGTATGGAGGACCAGTTAGGACTTCTAATTTTCGGTTTTGCATGCAAATTTTGGGGATTGGGGGGCAAAATTTGTGTTTGGCCCTAGATATTTTAGAGTTAGCACCAGCAATGTCTGGGCCATTGGTATACTGTGTAAAAATACCTTCCACTTTGCTGCTTAATTTAGCGAAGAGGAGGCCCTCCTACAGTTAGAAATTGCGTCCACTGCTCGTCCTGTAAATTGCTTGCCGTGCAAGAAGGACCGCACAATGGAAATATGTGAAGGTTGAGACCTTGCGGGTTGTGATGCAGTGTGCAAGATTTTCCCTGAAAGAGAAGGTCCTCCTGTGGAGGAAACTTCCGAGGAACATCCCATACAGACACCTGAGTAGATTTATCCATGGTTTCTGAGACGATAGAGATGCTACCAGCAGTATCTTGCAGTGCGATTGCTTGATCTTCAGCAAGATCTGTTGAATCAACGGAGTTGGAGGATATGTATATCATATCATTCCGTCCCAAGATATTGAGAGAGCATCTACTGCAAACGCTCAATGATCTGGGCAAGGCGACACATACGTCTGCAATTGACTGTGACTGTTGAGGTGTGTCGCAAACAAGTCTATCATTGGTCGATCCCATTGGTAGCATATCTGATTGAACACTCGCTTGTTGAGAGTCCATTTTGACAGAAACATGCGACCTTTTCGCGACAGCAAGTCTGCTAGAACGTTCAGACGACCCGGAATATGATGGATCGACAGAAGAACATGATGCTCTAGAACAAAGAGAAGAATTCTTCCCGTTAGATCGAATAACGGAATCGAATGAGTGCCTCCTTGGTTCCGGATGTACGCTACCACCGTTGAATTGTCTGACAGTATTTGAACATGTGAATTCTGAATTATGTTCATCCAATGACGTAGCGCAAGCCAAATTGACATCATCTCTTTGATGTTTATGTGCTTGTTTAGGAACACCGGATCCCAAAGGCCCTGGCACCTCAAGTCTGTTGGGCTCAATGTCGTGCCCCAACCTGTTTGACTCGCATCCATCATATAATCGTAAAAACCGGATCCAGCAGTTGCAGTGGAACTCCCTGAGTCAACCACTGAATATCTGCCCAAGTCTGAATCCTTAGTTTCACTTGGTCCGATAAAACGATATTTGTTTTGAGCGAATGAATCTTCAAACGCCAAATTTGAGTGAAAATATCTGGTGTGGACGTGTGTGCAAACGGCCCATCGGAATGAGATCCGCCACCTCTCCGCACAATCCCATCAGTCGCATGAATTCTCTCGCTGTTACTACGTCTGAATGTAGACAAAAACCAGCATAGAAACTGACAAACTTCGCTCTGAGTAACAGAAGATGAACCAGATTGTTGTGAGTCTCGAAGCTGATTCCCAAGTGAATGAATGACTTGGACGGAGCTAGATCCGACTTCTTTTCATTTACAATAAAACCAAGATGTCGGAGCAATTGAAGCAGACTCTGAATGTCGTTCTGAAGAACCGTCTTGTTGCCGTATCTCTGAAGAATGTCGTCCAGGTAGGCCGACGTTACCGCAGACGAATGAGCTCGGAAATAAGCCATTACCGAGTTCATTAATCGAGTGAAAGCCCAGGGCGCTAGATTGAGTCCGAAGCACATCGCTCGGAACTGATAAACGACTCCTATGTATCATGACATGAAAGCATCCTTGAGATCTATGCTTGATGCATAATTGTCCACTTGAATGCTCGCCCTCACTGATCGAAAGGTCTCCATATAGAACTTTGGAGCCACGATCAGCTTGTTTATCTAGCTCAGATCTATAACTGGACGGAACGAACCGTCTGGCTTCGGTACCAAGAACAGGTGATTGTAAAAACCCAGGGATTCCTGGATTTCCACGACCTCTATTGCATTCTTCTCCAAAAGAGATTGCACCTCTGATAGAAGTGAATCTCTTTTTTGAAGATTGGACGGAAGCCGAGTCCAGCGCGGACTTCGTGTTAGTGGAGGTTTTTCTCAGAAAGATAGCTTTAGGCCATCCGAGACAACCCCTTTTACCCAACGGTCATCTGTAATTGACAACCAATTGGTCAAAAACTTAGTCAGCCTTCTGCCCACCGGACCGCAATAGAGGTCCTGACCATCACCTCCTGGATCTACAAGGCCTACGGGAAGAGAAACCATGTCCTCCCCGTCCAGCACCTCATCCTATCGACCTAGGGGCATCTGACCGGTTGTCTCGGCCAGAACTACGTCCCCTACCTGAGTCGCTACTCTGACGGTCTCTAGAGTAAGAGCTAGAGGATTTTTTATACCCTTTATAGGAGCTTCCCCTGGACGAACTCGCACCAGAAGCTCCTGCTTTACTCTTTTTTGCTGTGTGAGGTCTTTTAGAAACCGATTTAAAAAGCAGAGAATCTGAAGCTTTCTTGGTAATCTGTTCATAGATTACAGAAAGCTTACCATCAAAGAGAAAATCCCCAGAAACCGGAGCGACTCGAAGAGAGTTTTTCACCTTTGAATCCACCATAGTGGATGAAGCCAGGGCAGTATCACATCTAACCAACTCCAAATTAGCCACTGATAGGGCGGAGTTATACGTGGAGAATGCAATAGCCCTAGAAAGAACTCTTAAGGAGGAGCGAACGTCCTCGAATTCTTTACCATCGAGACGTTGAGCTAATGCTCTGGTAAGGTGATCTGCATATGATAATGCGTCAAAATTCACCCTATTAGACGAAATAGTTGTCTCTATAGTGCTAGGAAGAACAGAAAAAGACAAAGGCAGGGACAAATCTAAGTCCTCAGCCTGATCGTCCAAACGCAGAGGAACTCTCGGTACGCCCTGTCCTGCCGTTGCAAATCTATTACTACTACTGATGAACGGCAGATGCAGAGCACTTTGAGATAAGAAACTGTTTTTGCCGGTCTTAGAGGCTAAATTAAAAATAGCGTCATTAAGCAATTCAAACGTCCGTGAGACATTGCTGAACTGAACTGGACTGGATATTCAGGAATATCTTCCTTAATCCGGCCAAAAAAGTCAGTATCCAATGACGCTATCAGTCTCTTATCCTTTGTCGCAGCAACCTGGTCCGATGGAACAACATCTGGAAGGTTTTGACGATAAACTCCATCGCCACCTTATGTTGTTCCATGAGGGAAAAATCCAGCTCCGTAATTTCCCTTTCGCCATCCAAGTGGACCAGATGAGAATCTCGGTCATCCCTGTCTGACCTTGCATAGGAACGAACCGACCCAGCTTCATCCGACAGTTCCTGATCCGAAACTGATGTAGGATGTTCCGTAGGTTGCTGGGATGCTGCGATGTGCTGTGCTATCTGTGATAGCAAGTCCGTCATGGAGGCCTGAGGAGCAGCAGTCCTCTGTTGCTTAGCCGCTAGAAGCTCCTGGGACAGTGTGTCCAACATAATTCTTTTATGCGAATGTCCCAACTGATGAGGCCAGGGACCAGCTGTGAGGGTGACTAGAGCGATTATGTCGCCCTTCTAAGCCCAAAGTCGCCTAGAAAAATAGTCGGGGCGATTACAAGTCGCCCTCTAAAAATTGGCCAAAATGAGAAAAGGCTGAACTGAGTCAGTGAGTGATGCGAGGTTTACATGAAAACGAGTATTTTCAAAAATCGAATGTGGTCGAGTGTGATAAATGGGCATTTTAATTCGTCAAATAAACGTCCATTTATTTGAAATCACACGACAATCAATTGTCCATTGTCGCTTTTGGTGGATTTTTTTATTTCTATTTTGTTGCGTTCCAGTCGGAGCTTCAAGTGTCGAAACGAAAATAGGTGACTTACGCGACTCAACAAAACAACCCAGTTTGAAAGTAGGTTACGTCGCTTAGGATGCCGAAAATGTATACACAACGGACGTATTTTATAACACATTATTTTCATTTCGATTTTATGATGACTGTTAACTGTTGGGCTGTCTATTCCCAGAAAAACACGAATGGAATTGAAACACATGAAAAAAAGCTTTAGTGATGTCAAGAAAAGCTTTGCACAGGACACAAGTGTGCATGTGGACGATCTTGAAAAAGGGTCCTCCTAAACATCGGAATGACATGAAATGACGCGGAATGACACCGGAATGCCATAAAAATGATGCGGAATGACATTTCTTTTTTAAAATACTCGACCCCAGAATGTATTTTGTTTATTAACTAACAAAGTACCTCCCAAGCAACCTTCTTACATCTGGTCCTGTTCACACTTTCAGACTTAGGAAATTATTAGCTTAGTAGACTTTGTTGAAAGGCAACCACAGGAGGGTGATGGGGGATTGGCACGAAGAAGAGGTGAGGGGTCATGAAGGAGAAGGTAGCAGTGGGGGATTTTCAGTCAATAATTACATTGTGATTTTTTAACCTGGCACAGATGCATCATAGACAACTGGACCTGGATTATTTGTACGTTAATGGAGGACCACAAATTGAAAATATGAAGGGGCGGCGGGGGTGGTACATGAATATTCTTAATTTTCCCCACTTGCCTATGAAGTCTCCCTACATGACTCTGCAGTCTCCCTATTTTTTCTGGAGGGAGACTTGAAGTCTCCCTAAAATTCCCCCCTAGGCTGGTCCCTGGATGAGGCCTTGTATCCCTGGCTACTGGATGGTGTGACCAAGACAACATGGAATCCTTTGTTGGTGAAGCAGGCTGGATATCTGAATCACAAAGCCAAGGTGCGGTCGTGTGTGCTGATATGCATTAGAGGAAGCCGATAGACTAGCCGATGCCGGCTGTCTATAAGACGGAACGTCCCGAACAGGAGGTGTGGACGTATGCTCCGATTGACGAACGTTTTAAACAACAACATCTGGTCCCAGATGCTGTGGTAAGAGAGAGGGACCTCTCTCGCTCGTGGCCTGGGATGACCTGAACGAGCTTACTACCGAACTGACTGGCTTCCTCTTTTCCATCCTCCGTTCCGTCGTCGCAGGGTGTGCGTGATCCGAGATTATAGTGCTCGCAACACCCTTTTTCCTCTCCTGGACCGCAAGAGACTTACCTGGCGTCACATCACCCATATGAGGGGTGATATATCCGCCAGTCAAGCTAGCTGGCAACAAGGCCATAAATCCCTTTTGGGACCTAGGTACTTGTCTAATTTCATTGAGCACTTTTTCCACTAGCTCTTCATTAATTTGCGATGACGGCAGCACACTTCCAGAAGACATCATGGAAACATCATCATGTTCTTGTTCCTCTGTAAGAAAAACTGAAAAACTTGAGTGACCTTGTGGTGAGATAACAGGCATCGATCTCTCACCACTAACAATGTACCGTGACACACGTCTCCAACGTTTGTCATCCCAATTGGCACAAACAGAACAAGAGTTAGTGCGAGTACAATGACTACTTCAAACACAATGAGCATGTGAATCCGATGAAGAATTCCTCGAATTACAATCTGAACAAAATTCTTTCATAATTATAAAATTTTATTAAGCCATAGTACTCGCACTAACCCTCATGTTACAAAGATACATGACAATAATACAATCCATAACAAAATTTCAAAAAATAATTAAAAAAAAAAACATTTTCGAAAATTTTTTGACATGAGCCCAAGTTCCCAATGGGAACGATGAGCCCAAATGGATCCCAAAAAAAGCCTAAGTGTGGACAAAATTTTTTAAACAAACTAAAAAATTAATGTTACACTTACGAAGTATATAAATGTATCTGACTACATATCTAACCTAACAGATGACTAGGAATTACTAAAGGAAAGTAACCGTTGTCAACGTAAACAAAAGTCTATAAAAACCAGAAACAAGACTCCAGGCACTGAAAAACACGGCCCGAAGTCAGTAACAGATTCTTAAAACTATCCGATGTAAAACAGAATCTTCATCATGCGGTTCCCATGGGGCGACGGGAAAAATTTTTTTTGCATAAATTAAGTACTTATGACCCAATAAGCCCTCATGTCAAATTTGGTCCAAATCTGCTTCTCGGTTTGGAAAGTTAAAACATTTATAGTAATTTATATATTTTTTATACTTACCAATGACCCAGACATAGCTGGTGCTAACTCTTAAAATACTAGGGCCAAACACAAATTTTGCCCCCCAATCCCCAAAATTTGCATCTAAATCCAAAGAAATCATGTCCTGAAGGTCCTCCATACTTTGCCCTTACTGCGCATGCGCAGTGTCAAGGACGTTCCGAAATTGGCGCCAATTATCATTCTTACTGGCAGTGCCTGGTCAGCGCTATGTACTCAGCGGGGAGGTATGAGTTCACAACTCCTGGAAGGGCCATCCCCATCTGGGTCATTGGTAAGTATAAAAAATATATAAATTACTATAAATTTTTTAACATTTTTATACTGTACCAATGACCCAGACGTTGCTGAATAGTAAAAAGGCTGGAGGGCCTAGGACATAGAGGAAAATCCAATAAGCTCAACTATATAATATAGAGTCAACTCCTCAAGGAGAAAAGGAGTATTAGGCTTTACATGTATCTTTCTTATTTTACAATAAATTAGAAAGATACAATACCCTTCATAATTGAGCACAATAACATTCATGTTCTCTATTAACATCCAGTATAACCCTTTATACTAATTATTTTTAAAGTAAGCCAATAAATAAAGTTAGTCCAGAGAATTGAGACTCTTTATATTCTTTAAAAGTGTCCGAGGATTGTATATTAATGCCCGTTTGACTCTTGACATATACGAGATTTTTACATATTTTCTTTACACTTCGACTGTCTACATACTTTGACTTTGTTGCTGTTTTTTGGCAAAAGTCTTGGCTGCCTATATATATGTAAGCACCTTGGTAGTTTTTTTGTAGGCAAGTCTTGGCTGCCTATATAGGCAGCCAAGACTTGCCTACAAAAAACTACCAAGGCGCTTACAATATAACTTGTGAGTTAACCCAAAGACTGCATGTAGGGGACCCCGTTCTGTTGCAAAAAAATGTGATCCAAGTCTGAATTAGGCCCTTAAGTGTTAAACTTCCCCTAGAAACCCATTCAACATTGGCAATACAAAAAATGTTAAAAAATTTACAGTAATTTATATATTTTTTATACTTACCAATGACTCAGACATAGCTGGTGCTAACTCTTAAAATATAGGGCCAAACACAAATTTTGCCCCCCAATCCCCAAAATTTGCATCTAAAACCAAAGAAAACATGTCCTGAATGGCCCTACACAATACACCTCTACTGCGCATGCGCAGTGTCAAGGACGTTCCGAAATTGGCGCCATTAATCATTCTAATAACCAGTGCCTGGTAAGCGCTATGTACTCAGCGGGGAGGTAAGAGTTCCCAACTCCTGGGAGGGCCATCCCCGTCTGGGTCATTGGTAAGTATAAAAAATATATAAATTACTATAAATTTTTTAACATTTTTATACTGTACCAATGACCCAGACATAGCTGAATAGTAAAAAGGCTGGAGGGCCAAGGACATAGAGCAAGATGGAATACGCTCAATTATATAAAATAGAGTCATCCCCTCTAGGGAAAAAGAAGTATTAGGCCTTACATGTATCTTTCTTATTTATGATAAATTAGAAAGATACAACACCTTCCAAAATTGAGCATCATACATCCATGTACTCTATTAATATCTAGTATAATCCTTATACTAATAATTTTTAAAGTAAGCCAATAAATAAAGTAAGTCTAGAGAATAGAGACTCTTTATACTCCTTAAAAGTGTCTGAGGATTGCATAATCATGTCCGTTGACACGTGCTATATTCAAAAGCTATACTTTAAAAACTAAGACTTGAATGAATTTTTAAAACATAAACTTCTCACTAAACAACCATCCCAATAACAGCTCAGAAGTACTAACTCCGGAGGAGGTATCCCCTTGTTTTCATAGTAAAACAGGTGACCCAAGGGAACACCCCCCCCCCCCCCCTTTTTCTTGCCCTGGGTCAAATAGCCCAGAGCGAAGAGGGCAGCAGAACGGAGTCACTGCTGAAACAGACAGCTTACCTAGCAATAGTAGCGACTGTTAAGTGAATGACATTCTGAGCAGTAGATAACAGACCTAACAATAGAGGCCTCCAGAAATGGACTCAATATTTCTGAGATAAAAATTCATGAATGTGGATGGCTGAGCGCAATGAGCAGCCTTCAAAAACCTAAAATAGCGACACTATTAATGTAAGCCCAAGATGTAGAAGAACTCTTACTTCATGAGCCGAAATCTCAAACACTACTGCTGAGTCAATGATATACCATAAGCAGTATCGATAGTTAATTGAATCCATTAGCAATAGAATGGAGCGTAACGTCCTTCTAATAGGCATCAAAGACAGAAGTTTACGCCCTTAGTAATAAACAGATATCTGTTTATAAATACATAAACTCTAACCGGACAGAGTAAAGGCCTATGCCCGTACGAAGACGGAAGGACCTTAATAACAATAGGTTCCGGATATTAGGAGCCTAACTCTTATGCAAAAATCCAACCTAAATAGTAAAGGAAGTAGTGATTCCGAAACTACGAAAGTGAAAATCATCCACCGATAGTGCATGAAACTCACTGACTCTTCAGTAAAAGAGAAGCCAACAGAATTACTGTCTAAAAGGTCAGAATTTGAAAACTACTGTTTCCAGAGGCTCAAATAATTACTTAGCTAAATAAGAACCGAAGTTAAATTCCATATAGGAATGAGGTAACATAAACCTATAACCTTAATAATAACAGGCTGCAGTAGATCTTGTCAAACAAGTATACTAAAAAGTTGCAATGAGTAGTATGGAGGGATCAACAATATGAACATAATGATCCCTACACCAACGACGGAAGAGCCTCCACTTTAGCCGCATAGAATAGCGAAGAAGAGGCTCTCCTATAGTAAGAAATCGCGTCCAAAGCTCGTCCAGTACAATGCTTACAATGCCATATGGACCACACAACGGAATACGTGAAGGTTGCGACCTTGCGGGCTGTGATAAAGATGACACGATTTTACCCAGCGAAAAAAGATCCTCTCATTGAGGAAGATTTCGCGTTAAGTCCCACAGTAGACATCAGAGTAAATTTACCCACGGTCTCTGTGAAGACAGAGATGCTATCAACAGAAATGTATTGAGGTTGTTTATCTTAGCAATACTTGCTGAAACAACAGCGCCGGAGGATACGCATATCCTATCATTCCGTCCTATTAGATCAATAGAGCGTTAACAACATTAGCTCAGAGATCCGGACAAGCAAACACATACGTCTGCAATTGATAAGCAAGCTGTGTCGTAAATAAATTATCATTGGGCGCTCCCATTGATAGCAAATCTGATTGAATACTTGTTTGTTGAGAGTCCATTCTGACGGCAACAAGCGACCCATAAGTGAACGGGAGTCTGGTAAAACAATCAGACGACCCGGAATATGACGGACCGAAACAGAACTTGGTGTACTATAACAAACAGAAGGATTCTTTCCATTAAATTGAATAACGGAAATGAATGAGTGCCTCCCTAGTTCCGGAGATACGCCACTACTGTCGAATTAACGGACAGGATTTTGACATGCGTTTCTGAATAATGTTCATCTAATGACATAAAGCAAGCCTAAAAAAAAACATTATTCCGCGGAGACCCTGGCACTTCGAATCCATTGGGATCAATATTATATCCCAACCTGTTTGACTGGCAACCGTCATAATTATAAAATTCGGATCCGGCAACCGCAGTGGCACTCTCTGAGTCAACCACCGAATGTTTGCCCCAGTCTGAATCTCTTGCAACACTAGATGGACAAGAGAACGTGTAAATCGAGCAATTCATGGATTGCTGAAAAGTTGCCATCGAAGAGAAGCTTCTCCGAGAACGAAGCGACTCTGAGAGAGTTCTTCACCTTACTATCCACGCGCGAGGATGTAGCTAGGGCTGCGTCACGCCTAACCAACTCCAATCAGCCACTGAAGGGCGGAGTTATACATGAACAAACTACTGCCCTCAAAAGAAATCACATTGAGGATAATATCCCGTAATTCTTTTCTTGAAGACGTAATGATAACGCCTCAGTAAGGTGGATTACGTATGATAAAGCGTCTAAGTTAAGTCTACTAGACATCATTGTCGTTTCCAACATTGTGGTTGGAAAAGACATAGACGGCGAAAAAGAATATTTCCAGTCTTCAACCACTCCGTCTAGACGCATATGAACTCTCGGTATGCCCTGTTCTGCCAAAATAAATTATTCGTATAAATGATAAAAAGGCAGAAATGAGCATTGCGGACAAGAAACTAAACTATCTTGCTTGATAGCAGGCTTATATGAATATATAGCGTCGATAAATAATACACATGTTCTAATGACATTATTGGACTGTGTCGGTAAGTCAGGGACAATGTCCCTGAACCGATCCCAAATTCCGTGTCCAATGATGCTATAAGTCTCTTATCCAACATCGCAGCAATGTAGTCCGAAATAACAATCACTGGAAGATAATGCCGGAAGATATGAATGGCAGCTTCCGATGCTACGAAAGGGAAAACTCGAAATCTTTTCGCCATCCTGTCGGACCCTATAAAGCGTTCGGTCGTCCGTACCTGATGCAACCGCGGACCACACCAACCCAGCGCCGTCAGATAATTCATGATTCGACTAAGAAACTGTCGATTGCTGGGATGCTGCGAAAAAACTGTGCTAACTCGGATAGCACGTCCGTCACTGAGGCCTGTGGAGAAGCGGTCCTACAATGCATTGCCGCTGGAAGCTCCGTGATCGTTACCCCGTGCATACTACTAATATGCGAGCGAACAGAGTGTATAGGCCTCGTGTCCCTTGGCTACCGGATGGCGTGACCTATTCGCCGTGGAATCACTGAATGATGAAACTGATCGGATACTCGAGGTCATGTAGCCAATGTGCGGTCGTGTGTCCTGCTGTGAGGATGAGGAAGCATTAGGAATCACCGTGGAATCACTGAATGACGAAACTGATCGGATACTCGAGGTCACGTAGCCAATGTGCGGTCGTGTGTCCTGCTGTGAGGATGAGGAAGCATTATCGACAGTCTCTCGGACTGTCAATATAACGGAGCGTCCCGACCGACGGACATATGCTCCGAATGTAAAATATCTGAACCACAACATGCGGTCCCCTATGTTGTTGGACGAGAGAGGGACCTCTCTCGCTCACAGCCCGGACGGACCTGGACAAGCCAGGAACCGGACTAACAGGCTTCCTCCGATCTGTCCTCAATCCGCCGTCACTGGGTGAGTACTAAAGTAATTATAGTGCTCGCATCACCCAAATCTCCTTCCTAGACCGCACGGACGAACCCGGCAGCCGAACCATTCGATGAATGTACGCTACACCGGGTGAGCTAGCGAATGTCACTCCGTCGATCCTACAAGGGACCTCTTAGGCGATAGACATATTCCATGAGCACTTATTGCCGCTAGCTCTTCATTAACTATGACGACAGAGGCACACTTTTGAAAGACATCTCCGTAACTTTGCGAACAAGAAACCAGAAATGCTTGGTAATAGCAAGCATATAATAATAATATATATAGCGTCGTTCAATAATTCGAAAGTTTGTGTGACATTATTGGACTATGTCGGAACTGAGGGACGATGTCCCTGAACCGAACCAAAAATTTCTAAGTCCACCGACGCTATCAGTTTCTTATCCGGCATCGCAGCATTCTGGTCCGACGAAAGAACCTGTAGAAGATCAAGTCAGATGACATACACAACAGCATATGTTGTTCCGAAAGGGAAAGCTCGAAATCCTCCGAATCCCTTTCGGTATCCCGTCAGACCGGATGAAATTTTCGGACGTCCGTACCCGCTTCCGTGGAGCGTCCCGACCCAGCATCGTCGGATAAAACATATGCGACAGATTCAGTTGATGCTGGGATGCTGCGATAAGCTGTGCTATTTAGGAAAGCACGTCCGTCCCCGAGGCCTGTGCAGTAGCGGTCTTACGATGCATTGCCGCCGGAAGCTCCGTGTACGTTGACTCCCGCACACTTTCCTATGCGAACGTCTGGAGTCTGCAGGCCTCGTGTCCCTGGCTACCGGATGGTGTGACCTGGTCGCCGATGATTCTCTGACTGGCGAAGCTGACTGGATATCCGAGGTCACGCAGCCAAGAGCGGTCGTGTGCGCTACCATGAGAATGAGGAAGCCTTATTGACAGTCTCTCCGGACTGACTATATGTCGGAGCGTCCCGAGCGACGGACGTATGCTCCGAATGCGAAACATTTTGTACCACAACATCTGGGGCCAGATGTTGTTGTACGAGAGAGGGGCCTCTCTCGCTCGCCGTCCGGATGGACCAGAACGAGCTATGAACCGGACTAAAAGGCTTCCTCCGTTCTCCCTCTAATCCGCCGTCACTGGGTGTGCATTTGGTTGATTTATAATGCTCGCATCACCCCAAAATTCCTTCTAGACTGCAACGGATGAACCCGGCTGCCGAACCATTCGATGAATGGACGCTACACTGGGCGAGCTAGCGGACGTCAAAGGCCGTCGAACCTACTAGGGTCCTCTTAGGCAATTGGCGTATTTACATGAGCACTTTTCCGCTAGCCCTTCATTAATTGTGACGACGGAGGCACACTGTTGGAAGACATCACAGATACATCACCCTAATCTTGATCGTCTGAAATAGAAATTAATAAAGTAGAGTGACCCTGCGGGGAAAGGAACGGAATGTCCAATTCCCCACTAACATACCGTGACATACGCTTCCCATGTTGTCATCGAAATCATACGATACAGAACAGGAGTTAATGCGAGTACACTGACCACATATAGAATGATTATAAAAGTCAGAGGAAGACTTCCTCTTATTACAATTGATCAAAATCCTTTCAATGTGAAAAGAAAACAAAGTCCTGGTACTCGCACCAACCCCTGGCAATCAAAATACATAATAATAATATGATCCATTAATATAGAAAAAATAAATGAAATCAAAATATTTTGAAAAAATATTTTTTCAGAACAGCCCAAGTTTCTGAAAAGTAACGTTGAGCCCCAATGGATCCCAAGCCTAAGTGTGGACAAAAATTTTAAAAATATTTTAAACAATTTATTCAACACTTACAAACAATAATAATGTATCTAGTTATGATAAAAATAACATCAAGATATTATTTTCAAGAAATCCCCCCCTCACACAGAGGGCTGTTGTAAATGTAAACAATGAGTGTAAAAACACTAAAATAAGACTCCAGGCACCCAGGCCCGGAATCAGTTACCAAAAATACACTATCTGATGCAAAACAGAGACTTCCAGGGAAGAAACTGCAGAACATCAGATGGTAGATGCAGAACACAACGCCTAACCACCCGTAGGTGAAGACGTAAACATGGGGAAAAGAACAGAATTCATTCTGTTATTCAGCTAAAACTCCCAAGAAATTTTAGTAATAATAATTACAGAAACTATGCCAAAAGCATGGGAGAATAGCAAGAGGGGACTTAAAGGAAAGGGAGAGAGGAAAACACTGAAAAATCAGTGTAACTAAATAACCAGAATGACAACAAAATGGCTGCTGCCTCGAAAATAGATAACTTAACATAATTTCATTAAAAAATTTTAAGTTACAGCCCTGATAATATTCTGTCACACATTTTTCCTCTCCTCCTTCTCTATCCTCTTTGGAATCACCATTTCACTAATATTTATGTGTCTGGCATCATTTAAACTGAGATTTACAAGCACAAAGATCAGTCAGATGTTAACTGATGAAGGGCCAAACTTAGAATGAATAATGGCGCCAATTTCGGAACGTTCTTGACACTGCGCATGCGCAGTAGAGGTGTAGTGTGGAGGGCCATTCAGGACATGTTTTCTTTGGTTTTAGATGCAAATTTTGGGGATTGGGGGGCAAAATTTGTGTTTGGCCCTATATTTTAAGAGTTAGCACCAGCTATGTCTGGGTCATTGGTACAGTATAAAAATATTCAATTTTCTGTTGCCATTCAAAACAAATTACTCCCATGAACAAAAAAACAAGGCAAAAAGTTTGTTGGGACTGTTTTTCCAAGTCTTTTATTATTATTATTATTTATTGGTGTTTAAGGTCACATATTTCTGCACAATGGCTAATCACACGACAGTTTTACGGGTGGAGGAAGCAGGAGTACCTGGAGAGAACCAGCGAGCAACGGCGAGCAACTGTCAGCTCCCCAACATACTAACTCCACACAAGCAGGGTTAGCATTGGTTGAAGACAGGTGCACCATCGACGTGCAGTACGCCTTAGTACACAGAGTCACCGTGTTTTCCAAGTCTAACAAGGGGTATAACTGTGATTAGTATGCATGGACAAAATCTGCAGTATGCTGATATCCTTTCCCCTATACTGTTCTATCACCATATCAAAGGACATCAAAACCTAACAACAGAGTTATAATGCAAAACATTCATATGGACAGTTTTGAAGTGGAACAAGGGTCATAACTCTGTTAAGTATGCATGGATTAAACTACAATAGTTGGACCTCCTTTACCCCATGCTGATCCATTACCATACCATAGAATATCAAAATTCGACAAAAAATTGTACGGAAAGTTTTCTAAGTGTATCAAGGGCCATAACTGTGGTATGTATGCATGGACAAAACCCACAATATATGGATGTCCTTTCGCACTTGCTGTCTCTCACCAAACCAAAGGACATCAAAATCTGCCCACAATGATTGAGTTATAATGCAAAATGTTCATAGAGAAGGGCCATAATTCTGGTATATAGTGCATTGACGAAGCCCGCAATATGTGGATATCCTTCCACCCATGTTGGTCTGTCCAGACAGAGCTTACCAAAGGTCATCAAAATCTGAAAACTCATGCTTGACTTATAAGTGAGATGTTTGTTTGGACATACAAATGGATGGAGCCTCGACTATATGCCCACCGAAACCTCATATGGAGGTCAGGGGTAAAATAATGGGAGAAAGTACATTTGAAAAAAGAAATCTTTTGAGTTTCCAATACTTACTATCAGATTAGACAATGTAGCATTTGGAAGATGATACTGGAAAAGCTCTATCTGTTCAGCTGTTGGGTGTAGACCAGCTTTCTGCAACATAAAAGAAAAATTTAGTATTTCAATTCATATTATGTTGTGAAAAAGATTTGTGTTTGTAGTGTGCAAAACACATGCCAATTCTGCACAAAACTGATATCCAGTGAAAAGCTGGAAAACTCACATATTCCTGGTAATGGTTTAGTATTCTGCTTCTTAAATACTCTCAACACTTTCCATATCTTTATGTATTTTCCAATATTGAATCATAACAATGGCTGTCAAGATAAAAAAAAACAAACACTCTCAAACTGTCTGTCAATTGCAAGACCCCCTGAACAGAGACCCGATGGACATAGGTCAAAATTGTAACTTCATGTTCTTATTCACTTACAAATGCTAATCTATGATGACTTCAATCTGTTCAGAGTTGAGTTGGAACATTTCAGTCCAGAGGCCTATCTTAAGCTTCAAGTTTTGATATTAACCCTCTGCACTCTGATGTCCAAATAACAAAGTTTTCAGCAGCAAATTTTTCCCACAATGCAACTGAGAATTTAATAAATTATATCTTGTTTGACAGAGCTCGTTGAGCTCTGTCAAACAAGATATATTTTATTAAGTTTTTAATATGGAATCAATGATGGAAATTTTGAAATAAGAGTGACAGGAGTTAACACTCATCTTATTCCACTATTAGTCAATTGCTGGAACAGCCTACACAAAATACCATTCCAGAGAGAACCACCAAGCAATGGTGAGCAACTGTCAGATTCCCCAACCTTCTAACTCCTCACAAGCAGGGTTAGCATTGGTTGAAGGCAAGTGCACCATCGATGTACAGTACGCTTTAGTACACAGCGCAACCATGCTCCCACATGGGCAGTCAGGATGAAGTGCCTTGCCCAAGGACACAATGCAGTTACCCCTGGTGGGGATTCAACTGTGGACCTTTCCGTTTGAAGTCCAATGCTGTAAGCACTGAGCCACTGCACTCCCTATTGTTACTGCAATAATGGTATAAGATCTTTTATGACAAAAGTTTTATCTCTACAGATATTGCTATTTGCGATTACATTTTTTGTTAAATAGTAGATTAGTGTATTTATGGACGAAATTCAGAAATGGGGACAAGGCCAACCATTCAAAAATGAAATAGAAACAAAATTTGGCAATATAGTAATTGCCATACACATTTTGATATTTAAAAAATAAAATTTGATGGAGATGGAAGAAAGAGCACATGCCTGGTTAATCAATTTTGCCCCTGTAAATTAAATGGATTTTTTCACTAATGATTTCTTGTGCAAAATTTAGATGAATTTTTTTATGAAATCTGGTCCGCACAACTAAATTTGCTGAAACATATTTTGAAAATACTCAGTGTGTTAAGAGTTAATTATTACCACTTTAGTAGGCATTCTCAAGTATATTAATGGTGTGTAGTGGGGGGTGGTAAAACTCATTAATTCACGGCATCAAGCAACCAAAAGTGAAGTAGGCCATTAATGAAAACAAAATTCATTAACAGCCGACCACCCACAAGCCTGGAAATAAGAAGACTGTAATCTGCAGTATGAGGTCAGCAGGGTAGCATTACTAAATTTACCCTCTGTTAACCTCAATCTGAATCAAGACCTCAGACCCTAAAAGAAAGAAGTACCCAGAGCATAAATTGGGGGATTCTAACCCACTTTATGGGATAGCATCAGCAAATTCACCCTCAGGGGACCTCATTCTGCAAATGACAGATTGCTTATTTCCAGCCTTGACCACCTGTTTCCAGCCAAGGTAATAACAGTAATAACATGATTTTGTTGAGTGTCCTTTTCAGTTAATGGGCCTTGAGGACTGGATAATAACCCTCTGGCTTATTAACAGTTCTCAACCTCGTCTCAGGCCAGTAATAATACCTTGGACTATTATTCATTCTTCTTGGCCATTACTAAACCGCAACTCCCTTCTAACTCATGTTATTTATATTAACCAGATTCCCATGTACCAACCTCTATCGATTCCACTGACTTGTTTGTAATTTCACTCAATAACTTCACATCTTCATCTTTGAATGTTGTAACCTCTCCTTTTTCATAAAGTGTACCATAGCGTCCTGCTCTTCCAGATATCTGAAGGGCTTGGGATGTACTTATTACATCCATTTCTTTTTCTCCACTTTCATTCATGTGTGGTTTTATGAGTGAATAGAATATGACTCGCTTTATACATCTATAATGAAATAAAAATGAAAGTGTCAATGACAATGTAGCTCAACTTGTTTAATACATGTACATGTATAGTATGTGACACAGCAATGACAAACATCTAGGTAATGACCTGATAACAAAAGTACAAGTAAAGTATTGTAATGGTCTGTACATAAATGCTGACCGTAGGTACCCAAGAAGTTTCGTAAAGATCGGTTCATAAATACGGCCTCTAGCCTGAGCCGTATTGGCGTTTGCACTTACAGTGCTGGAAGTAACACTAAATAAATCAAAGTTAGTCTAATTTGCATAATTTACACATAAGAAAAAAACCTGTATTATATGTGATGTATCCCATGGTACTAAACATTCGTACCATAAATTATTCAAATCAGAGCTTTTATATGGAAGTTCTGCGCAAAAATCTGATTGCACCTAATTTTGTACAAAATGGCTGCCAGTGGCTGTCTTGAATTTCAGACCGGACCCAAAAACACTCGTTCTCGTCTCACAGTGATAACAAAGGTACCAAAGATGTTTCGCAAAGATCGGTTCATAAATACGGCCTCTAGCCCAAGCCGTGTGTACGGCGCAATGGACGGACAGAAGGAGGACTGGCCATGACAATACCTCAAATTTGGCTTCGCCAAAGTTGAGCTAACAATTCAAAGTCCTCTTAGGCTCCACAAAGTAGATCTTCTGTTTCTCAGGACAGTTTTTGTAAAATTGCATCTGGGTGACCTTTTTTTAATTTTATTTTTGTAATTATTTCTTTGTCATCAGAAGTTCATATTCTCGGTTTGTTTTATGTTTTATGCCTCATAATCTACAGAATAGCATAAGTGGTGATCTACTTCATCCCTTGAGTGCAAGACGGTCTTGCATTAGACATAAACTTTTTAATTATTATTTTTTTATGTTTGCATTGGTTACAAAAAGAGAGCATGCAGCAGCCAAAATGACCATGTGGGAGGACCTGAGAAACAGATTTTTATCTTGTTTAGGCCTTACTCAATTTGTATTTATTCAAAAAACATTTAAAACATTTTAGCAAGTGTCATCTGCTATTCGTAATAGATAAAGGATCAAGTTCACAATTCGCAGTCTTTGAAAGATAACAAGTGCGTACATATTCATTAAAATTTGTGTAAATAAGAAGTAAATGAGATGACGAAAATTAATTTCTGTAGCACAGAACATAAACTTACAAATTGAGTCCCATTCCAATGGCATCAGTAGCTACCATAATATTACATGGGTTATCTGGATCATTAAACTTTTTGGATTGAGCAAGTTTTGTTCCTGTTAAAATAAAGAAATAAAATTTTTTTAAAAATTCTTGGTTCTGAGGTACCTCCTTTGTCAATGAATATCTATCTCATAAATTTTTTTAGCCCAACAATCTCTAGGATTTTTGCACTCATAGGACAAAATATTGCGGTGAATACACAGAACGACACACACATGTGAATAAGTTAATCGATATGGCCCGGGTGCCAGCACAGAAGGATAGAACAAGAGGCTGCAGGACTCAAGTGTTATCCTCTTGCGATGGCACAAGTGGCATATCGATTAACCCATTCACACATGCATTTTGTTCTGTGTTTATTACATGCCTTCACATCTATAAAAACAATTACTAGAAGGACTCTCAGCAATTCATTTAACTGGTAAAGTGCTGGAAGCCCATATTTGGGCTTTATTCTGAGGTGAAGGTACTACAACTTGAAGGCCTCATACTCGGTGGATGTGCTCCGTATTATCTTTGAAGTGATATTATTCAGTCTGTAAGGACTTGTCTTGTTACAATTTATGGGAGAGTGCCTACAGGCACTCTCCCATAAATTGTAACAATGCAAGGATATGTGAACAAGTTTTGAAGGCCAAAAATAATTTAGCACTCTACCAGTTAACAACTATCAACAAAAACAACACATTTTATCGCCAATGAAATTTGCGAGGGGAACTCATGTTACTATTTCGTCCCGAGTTCCAATGTGTTCTATGTGCCTAATGGCACACAAAACACATTGGAACTCAGGGGACGATTTTCAGCTATCGCTAAGGATTCAAATTGTAATTGCGTTGCACAATTTGTAGAAAATTTCAGTGAAATTTTGCTTCTATTTTGAAAAATAGTCCATCAACGATTTCCGTTCGATTTTCATTTTACACATGGTTTCGAGTTGCCTTAGATAGGGATTTCATAGAACAGGCGTGTAATAAAATTGCTTTTAGATATTTTTAACTATTTAGTTTATATTTCAGGGTGATATTTTTATACTGTACCAATGACCAAGACTTAGCTGGTGCTAACTCTAAAATATCTTGGGCCAAACACAAGTTCTGCCCCCCCAATCCCCAAAATTTGCATCAAAAACCAAAAAATACATGTCCTATATGGTCCTGCTTACTTTTACTCCACTGTGCATGCGCAGTGTCAATGAGATCTCGAAATTGGCGCCAGTTGTCATTCTTTGTTTGGCCCTCAATTCATTTACATCTCACTGATATTTGTGCTTGTAAATCTCAGTTTAAATGATGCCAGACACATAATTATGAGAGAAATGGTGGATCTAAGGAGGAAATAGAAGGATAAGAGGAAGAAACAGTGGCAGGAATGTTCAGAGCTGTAACTTATAATTTTTAACGAAATTATTTCATGTTGCCTATTTTCGAGGCATTGCCCTGATGTTGTCGTTCTTGCTATGAATGTTCCATTGTTTGATCAGTGTTTCCTCTCTCCCTTTCCTTTATTCCCCCCTAGCTATTCTCCCATGCTTTTGGCATATTTTTTGTAATGTTGATTACTAAAATTTCTTGGGAGTTTTGGCTTGGTAACAGAATATTTATTCTGTTTTTCCCCATGTTTACGTCCTCACCCTAGGGTGTTTAGGCATTTTGGTCTGCATCTACCATCTGATGTTCTACAGTTTCTTCTCTGGAAGCCTCTGTTTTGCATCAGATAGTGTTTAAATTGGTAACTGATTTCGGGCCATGTTTACCAGTGCCTGGAGTCATGTTTCCGGTTTTTGTACACTTTTTGTTTATGTTGACAACAGTTACTTCTGATAGTGATTACTTGTCTTCTTCTTAGTTCAATTCATAGCAAGATACATTAATATTGTCCATAAGTGTTACATTAATTTTTTGAAATGGTTTAAAAATTTTTGTCCACACTTAGGCTTTTTTGGGATCCATTTGGGCTCATTGTTCCCATTGGGAACTTGGGCTCTTCTGAAAAAATTTTTTCAAATTTTTTTTTCTTTTGGAATTATTTTTTCTAAATGCTATAATGGATTATTTTATTATGTATCTTTGTTTTCAAGGTTTAGTGCGAGTACTATGACTGTTTGTAATTTTCACAATGAAAGATTATTGTTCAAATTGTAATGCGAGGAAGTCTTCCTCTGATTCTCATGATCAGTGTATTAATTGTAGTCAATGTACTCGCACTAACCCTTGTTCAGTGTGTGTCAATTGAGATGACAAACGTTGGAGACGTGTGTCACGGTATGTTGTTAGTGGGGAGAGGTCCATGCCAGTCCTCTCTCTGCAGGGTCACTCTAGTTTTTGAATCTCTTTTTCAGAGGAACAAGAACAGGGTGATGTTTCCATGATATCTTCCAAAAGTGTGCTTACGTCGTCACAATCAAATGAAGCGTTAGCGGCAAAAGTGCTCATGCAGATACGTCAATTGCCTAAGAGTTTCCTAGTAGGATTGATGGCTTTGGCGTCCGCTAGCTCGCCCGGTGTAGCGACCATTCAACGAATGGCTCGGCAGCGGGGTTCATCCGTTGCGGTCCAGGAAGGAGATTTGGGTGTTGCGAGCACTATAAATATACCACGTGCACACCCAGTAACGACAGATCAGAGGATGGTATGGAGGAAGCCTGTTAGTCTGGTTCCTAGCTCATCCAGGTCCCTCCGGGCTGCAAGCGAGAGAGCCCCTCTCTCGTACAACAACATCTGGGTCCAGATGTTGTGGTACATAACGTTTCTCAGTCGGAGCATACGTCCACCGCTTGGGACGCTCCGGTATATAGACAGTCCGGAGAGACTGCTCTTATGGCTTCCTCATCCTCACAGCAGCACACACGGCTGCACCTTGGCTATGTGACCAGTGATATCCAGCCAGCCTCGTTGACCAGGGATTCCTTGGCGACCAGGTCCAGGGATACGAGGCCTTCATCCTCCAGACGTTCGCATAAAAGAGGTATGCAGGAGTCAACGTCCAGGGAGCTTCCAGCGGCTAAATCCCGTAAAACTGCAGCTCCACAGGCCTCCGCTACGGAGGTGCTATCGCAGATAGTGCAGATTATCGCAGCATCACAGCAACTGGCAGAAACTCTGTCGAATCAGGAATTATCCGACGAAGCTGGGTCAGTACGTTCCGCTGCAGGTTCAGGCACGGACGACCAAGATTTACAAGTGGTCCGACAGGATGGCAAAAGGGATATGGAGGAGTTGGATTTTTCCCTTTTGGAACAACATAAAATTGCCGTAGAGTTCATACGGCATTATCTTCCTGAAGTTGTTCCTCTGGACCAAAATGCTGCGCAGCCGGATAAGAGACTGATAGCGCCACTGGACACTGAATTCTTTAATCGGTTTAGGGACACCGTCGCTGAGTTTCCGTCACAGTCCAAAAATGTCTCACAGACATTTGAACTATTGAATGACGCTATATATAAATTTGCTAACAAATCGGGCATGTCAGGTTTCTTACCGGCAGGTGCTCTTCATCTGCCTTTCATCAATTCAAGGAATAAATTTGAAACGGCAGGACAGGGCATTCAGAGAGTTCCTCTGCGTCTAGACGACCAGGCCGAGGACCTAGAATTATCCATGCCGTCGTCTATGTCAATTCCAACCACGATGTTGGAACCGACAATATCGTCTAGCAAGGTTAGCTTAGACGCATTATCGTACGCAGATCACCTTACCAGAGCGTTATCATTATGCCTTGAAGGACAAGAATTCCAGGACGTACAAACCTCCTTAAGAGTTCTGTCGAGGGCCATAGAATTCTCCACGTATAACTCCACCCTTTCCGTGGCAAATCTGGTGTTGGTTGGACGTGACAGGGCCCTGGCTACATCCACGTGCATGGATAGTAAGGTGAAAAACTCTCTCAGAGTCGCTCCGGTCTCCGGAGAGCTTCTCTTCGACGGCAAGCTTTCCGCAATCTATGATCAGTTGACTAAGAAAGCTTCAGACTCTCTGCTATTTAAATCCGCTTCCAAAAAGTCGGATTCAGCAGAGAAGAGTAGGACAGGCACTTCTGGGACGAATATGTCCAGGGGAAGTTCCTATAGAGGTTCCTATGCATCCTCTAGGTCTTACTCCAGAGACTGTCAAGGTAGCGACTCAGGTAGGGGCCGTAATGCTGGCCGAGACAACTGGTCAGACGTCCCTAGGTCGACAGGGAAAAAAAAAATTTCGGATTTTGGTCCAAAATTTTCTGAGTCCCACCCGGATCCCAAATTTTCAGGGGAAAAATTTTTTTTTTTTTTTTTTTGTCTTAAAATTGACAGAAATGCATAAACCCCCCCCCCCCCCCCCCCCCCCCCAAAAAAAATTCCAGATTTTGGTCCAAAATTTTCTAAGTCCCCGCCCGGACCCCAAATTTTCAGGGGAAAACATTTTTTTTTTCTTTTTTTTGTCTTAAAATTGACAGAAACGCATAAAAAAAAAACCCCAAAATTCCGGATTTTGGTCCAAAATTTTCGAATTCTCACCCGGACCCCAAATTTTCAGGGGAAAAAAAAAAAAAAATTTTTTTGTCTTAAAATTAACAGAAATGCATAAAAAACAAAAAAATTTTTTTCGGATTTTGGTCCAAAATTTTCTAAGTCCCACCCGGACCAAAAAAAAAATTTTTTTTTTTTTTTGTCTTAAAATTGACCAAAATGCAGAAAAAACAAAAAAAAAAACGTTTTTTGGATTTTGGTCCAAAATTTTCTAAGTCCCACCCGGACCCCAAATTTTCAGGGGGAAAAAAAAAAATTTTTGTCTTAAAATTGACAGAAATGCATAAAAAACAAAAAAAAATTTTTTCCGATTTTGGTCCAAAATTTTCTAAGTCCCACCCGCACCCCAAATTTTCAGGGGAAAAATTTTTTTTTTTTTTTTTTGTCTTAAAATTTACCGAAACGCAGAAAAAACAAAAAAAATTTTTTTTTCAGATTTTGGTCCAAAATTTTCTAAGTCCCACCCGGACCCAAAATTTTCAGGGGAAAAATTTTTTTTGTTTTTTTTTTGTCTTAAAATTGACAGAAATGCATAAAAAACAAAAAAATTTTTTTTCGGATTTTGGTCCAAAATTTTGAAGTCCGCTACGGGACCCCAAATTTTCAGCCTAAATATGAACCCAGGGATTTGGCTTCAACAAACTTGAATCTCCCCCCCTAAGGATGCTGCATACCAAATATCAAAACATTCTTATTGCTAGATCTGAAGAAGATTTTTCAAAAATACTCCTCATACTGCACTAATTTAAACATTTGGGCTCCCATAGAGAGCCCAAATATCGACCCAGGCAATTGATTTCAATAAACATGTGAAACAATCTTCCAAAGATGTTATATGTGAAATTTTAAAGCTTTTGGAGCAGTGGTTTCGGAGAAAAGTAGTCTTATGTTTTTCCCATTACCCACAGTGTTAAAAAATGCTGACTCAGCACTTTTTCAAACTCCCCAAAAAGTACCCCATCATAAAACCGATGGCAATTTTTTTTTATCATTCCATTCTGTTGGTCCTAAGGAAGCTTCACAACAAATAAGAATTCTCAGTGCCGTGTAGTTTTGGAGATATGGGCGTTTTCATTTTTTTCTATTTTTAGCTCCTGTGGTTCCCACGGGGCTATGGGGAAAAAAATTTCGGCATAAATTAGGTACTTATGACCCAATAAGCACTCATGTAAAATTTGGTTCAAATCGGCCTTGCGGTTTGGAAAATAGAAATTTGGGGCGGGGCCAAAATTTTTGCCCCTCCTTTAACATCGTCAAATATAGCCCCTCCAACTTCTCTTGAACAAACTTGAGTCTACACCTCAAAAGGAAGCTGCATACCAAATATCAAATCTCTGCTATTGCTGGTTCTTGAGAAGAAGATTTTTTAAGAATTGGAGCATTTTTGCCCCATCCCTCTGCTCAATGTGAGCCGAAACCTAATTTGACAAAAAATCAAAGTCCGCATACATAACCCCTTCTCACATGAAATTTCATTAATATGCGGCCAGTGGTTTGGGAGAAAAAGCTCAAACACCACCTTCACGCCGGACGCCGGACGAAAAGTGATCAGAATAGCTCACCCTGACTTTCAGTCAGGTGAGCTAAAAAAATGTGAACAGACTCACAGTCTCACAGACTTCCACACGCAGAAGTCTTGTGCTTTGTCAAGTTAAGCTAAAAAGTAGCTGTTCAAGCTAAAAAAAACAAAAAAACATTTACAAGGAAAGTCAAGTCAGAATTTTTTTCATTCTCTAAACCAGGGTTCATACAGGATTGGAAAAAAAAATTCAAGGATTTTCAAGGACCTTTTTAAGGACTTTCACAACTTTTTCAAGAATAATTTTTAAGCAGTTTCAAGAGTTTGTATTTAATAATTTACATGTAAATACAAACACTTTCTGTCACATATTTACAATATATACACATACATCTCAATTTTAGTCAGTTGGTGTTCATAAGTGAATCAATGGTATCTTTCATTTCCTGTAGCTTTGTTTTTCTTTGATACTTTTTTTTTACAATCCATTCTCTGTTACCACTTTCCTCAGTCTTCTGAGCTGCATTATCAGATAAATTTTCAAGGGCCTGAATGCCTGTTTTTTGATCATCATTTTTAAGTTCAGCTCGTTGTTTTGTGAGGTAGTTCTCATATTGCTGCCTTGAAGCTTTGGCATACTGTAACATGGTTTTGTCAATGTTTATGTTCAAAATCCCCCCTGCATGCTTTAAGGACTCATACAATACTCTTTCTGCTGTATAACTGTGCTCCTTTTTATTCTGAACGACCATTTTGGAATTAATGGAGAAACCTCTTTCCACTGTTGAGGGTCCATGAGATAATATCAGGAATATTTTCAAAATGCTCCATAAATCAGAATACTGCTTCTCATTGACAAATTGAAAGGGACCATAGGGTGATCAGTCTGCATTAATGTTAGGTAAGAATTCACTTCTTTTGATACTGATATGAAAAAAAAACAATTTTGCAGCAATTAACGGATCCTTACAGCCATCTTTAACAGTTAGGCATAGCTGTATTATTATTGTTGTTGACCAACTTACTAAGAATAGAATCATTCAATTGAAAACAAATGATGCACTTGTGATTCAGTTTCGAACATCCAATCAGAAAATGTGTCACTGTGTGAAAACAAAAACCGTGTTTCGTCCCTTCAACTTTGGTACCCCCAATTTTGTGTTAATCATTAAATTCATTATCTGTTAAGTATTTATTATCGGTTTAAAACCGATTAATAATAATGCTTTTATAAGACCACTTTAGGCACATAGATGGCATACAATCAGCTCCCATGTTGTTCAGAGAAAATTGAAGGACCTTTTCAAGGACCCCACCAAGAAAACCCTATTTCTCCAGGTATTCCAGGCCTTGAAAGAGTGGGCACCAAATTCAAGCACTTTCAAGGACCAGTGTGAACCCTGCTAAACCCTTTCAAATGGTTATTCAAACATTTTTGTGTAAAGAAAATAGTAGCACAATATGACAAGATCACACAATACTCAACAAAGGTAAGGATGAATGACAATAATGTAGTCCAACAGGCTGCAGGGGTAAATTTTACTGAACCTACACATGAATACAAAATAGATTCACCCACTTTGCTGTCAATTATATTCTGTTGGGCAATACCATTCAGGAGTTCAGTGTTGAAAGAGTTAAGAAAATAATGAGTGCAGATATTTTTACAAATCCTCTTGGTCAGTTAAAGCAAATATGCTCGAGACTAGTTAAGGACGTACCAAATAATCAGTTAACTTTCAGCCCAAATGTTCAAGTTTGAATTAGAACACAATTGGTTGCCTGAAAGAGGCTGCTATTAAAGCAAAACAGATAGCCCTGTGACAAACTTTTATTCAGTACCTCAGAACATGTTTTGCACATCATTAACATATATCGATTGTCGTAAATAATTTGAATAGAGATTTTAGTGGTATTTTTTGGTGTGTGCCGAACGTGATATTTTTATTGTGTGGATATATATGGATTCATTTATACTGTGTGAAAGGACAGTGTAAAATATAAGAATATTATGAACCCTTTGAACTCTAGAGGCCTCTTTTCCGGCCAGGAACAAGATATATCATAACGTCATTAAATAGGATGGCTGTTCGGTAAATGTGTGGAGTAGACCAATCAATATTTTCAACGTGCAGCCCAGAGGCTGCACGTTGAAAATATTGATTGGTCTACCCCAAATAATGAATATAGACCCTTCTAATTGCTGCAATTGGACTGGTATGGAAGATACCACTAGAGTCCAAAGGGTTAACATTTTTTGTTAAAATAATCTGCTCAACCAGCATATGATGAGTTGATGTCGTCAAATCTGAAGATCCCTTGACAAATTACTAGATTAGTGGCGTTTCTGTACCATCTATTATCTATAGTAAATTTGCTGAACATTGAAATTAAACTCATCAAGATTAGAAGTTCAGCAAAATCCTTTAATTAAATATACACTTTGCCAGTTAAAAATATTCAATTAAAAATAGTATTAAATTAACAGGGAATATTTTCTTATATATTCTGAATAAACTGAGCATTCATTCTATTATCTTGTTTTACGCTTAGGGGCCTGGAGATTTCTATAAATATTTCGCTACACTCTGACAGTTTACACCCTGTGGCTTTGTAGTTGTTTTAGGCAGGTCTTGGCTGCCTATATAGGCAGCAAAGACTTACCAAAAAACAGACAAAAAATTTAGAATTTAACTTCTGAGTTAAATCTGAGACAGCATGTTGCGGCACCTGTTCTGTTGCAGCAAAAGTGATCAAAGTCGGAATTAAAGGCTAATTGTGGATGTATTGATGTCAAACAGATCTATAAACATGGGGAGTTAAGTGGATGTCAGAGCCATTCAGTTTATAGATCACAAGAGTTTCTATTCAAATAACAAGAGTTATATACTCTATAACCTATAAACAATTAACAGGTTATATTTGTAATGAAGTTATGGTATATGGTTTGGTGTTTAAATGTAAAATGCAAACAATAGTGTTATTCAAATGAGCAATAATCAATTTAGTGGGCTCCACTGTATATACAAAAGAACTCACCACTCTACAATTTAGATAGTTCAACTCACCTGGTGGCAGTCCACCATATATCACAGCACATTCTTTACCAAGCTCTTCTAACTTTCGACTGATGTTGTATATATCATTCTTACTGAAGCATACAATACAGTCTCCAGCTCTAATGTTGTTAAAATTACCTGTAATGTAAAAAGAATTTCTCATAGATCGTCTCCAAGGCCAGTTACATCAGTAGAGGGAAGCATGGGACTTGAGATAAGATGGTACATTTTAGGAAAAGATGCTTAAAAAAAATGTTTCGATGTTAATGAGGGATGAAGCCAAGAGAAATGTGAACACTGTTCAAAAAAGGATTCCTCATCAAGTTTCAGGAAAAACAATTCAAAGAGCTTTGAGATTCATCAGTAACAAGCAAAATGTTAACAATTTTTAATACTATGTCTTGATATCCAATCATGGCAGTGTAGCATCCATCACTGGATTTGACAGAAAGTTTCTCAAAAAACTTAACTACAGAAATTATTGGTCAAAGGCTGTTCACTTTATAGGGAAAATTGGGTAAAAAGTGTCCACATTCTACCTATACTGGTGGTAGTAGATTTGTTGCCCCCAATATCTGTTAATAGTGCATAAGGAGCTTGTTTATTGATGTGTAAAGTCACTTTGATTATCATGACCACAACACAAATACAAGAGGCCCAGGGGGTCTGAGGGTGCTCACCTGACATGGTAGCCTAAATATCAACCCAGGGAATTTATTTGAACAAGTTGCATCTGCCCCTCCTAAGAAAAGCTTATACCAAATATCCAAAGATTCTGCCCGGTGGATCTGAAAAATGAAAAATTTATAGTAATTTGTATATTTTTTATACTTACCAATGGCCCATACTTAGCTGGTGCCAACTCATAACTTTTAAGGGCCAAACACAAATTTTGACCCCCCCCCCCCAACCCTAAAAATTTGCATATAAATCCAGAAAATTAAAGTCCTAGCAAGCAGGAAGCAATGCAAATTGGTATCAGTCATCATTCTTACCTGATTAGGCCTAAAAAAATTAAAAATCTGTTTCTCAGGCCCTCCCGCATGGTCCTTTTGGCTGCCGCATGCTCTCTTTTTATAACCAATGGAAACTTTAAAAAAATCAATATTAAATGGTTTATGTCCGATATATTACCAAAGTTAAAAAAATTGCTAAATTTGTCCCTTGAGTGCAAGATGGCTTTGCAATGCTTTTGCATTGCAAAGCCTTCTTGCTCTCAAGGGACAAAATACACCACCTCCCATGCTATTCTGTAGATTATGAGGCCTATAACATAAACCAAGATATGAACTTTTGATGGGAAAGAAATAATTACAGAAATAAAAAATAAAATAAAAAAACGCTCGCCCGCATGCAATTTTACAAATAATGGCCTGAGAAACAGAAGAACTACTTTGTGGGGCCTTATGTGCCTGATAAAGTAGAAAATCCAGCGGGGAGGAGTGAGTGCCCACTCACGGGAGAGCCATCCCCATCTGGGCCATTGGTATGTATAAAAAATGTACAAATTACTATAAATTTTTCATATTTTTCTACTGCACCAATGGACCAGACTTAGCTGAATTGTAAAAAAGGCTGGAGGGCCTAAGACTTAAAGGAAGAGCAGGCTAAATTTCAGCTCCTAAGCCTGCAAGAGGACTCCCATTGAATCCACAAATATATTCATTGATCTGTGTCTGGAATCTTCAGAGAATAAGTTTTATAGCACAGAAGTCAGGTAGATGTTACTGACATAGGGCCAAACAAAAAGAATGATGACTGGCACCAATTTGCATTGCTTCCTGCTTGCGGTGCATGCACAGTGTATAAGGTATGGAGGACCGAATAGGACTTAAATTTTCTGGATTTATATTCAAATTTTGAGGGTTGGGGGGGGGCTCAAAATTTGTGTTTGGCCCTTAAAAGTTATGAGTTTGCACCAGCTAAATCTGGGCCATTAGTGCAGTAGAAAAATAAGATTTTTTAAGAATATTCCTCATATTGAACTAAGTTATAATTCGGGCTCCCACAAGGAGCCCAAATATGAACCCAGGGACTTGGCTTGAACAAACTTGAATCTCACCTCCCTTAGGATGCTGTATACCAAATATCAAAAGATTCTGATTGGTGGATCTGAATAAGAAGATTTTCAAAAGATATTCCCGATATTGAACTAAGTTATAATTCAGCCCAAATATAAACCCAGGGACTTTGCTTGAACAAACTTGAATCCCCCCCCCCCCCCCCCCCCCCCCCAAGGATGCTGCATATCAAAAGATTCTGATTGGTGGATTGGAAGAAGAAGATTTTTAAAGAATATTCCTCATATTGCACTAATATGATAAATTTAAAGTAATTTGTATATTTTTTATACTTACCAAAGGCCCAGACTAGCTGGTGCAAACTCAAAGTTATCAAGGGCCAAACACAAATTTTGAACCCCCCCCCAATCCCCAAAATTTGCTTGCAAAACCGGAAATTAAAAGTCCTATCTGGTCCTCCATACTTTTACTCTCGGCACATACGCAGCCATCAGGAAGTGACGGAATTGGTGCCAACATCATTCTTTGTAGAAGAGAGTACTACATAATAACTCCGCGGGGAGGTATGAGTGCCCACTCAAGGGAGGGTGATACCCATCTGGGCCATTGGTAAGTATAAAAAATATACAAATTACTTTAAATTTATCATATTTGTATACTATAAATCAATGGCCCAGACTAGCTGAATCGTGAAAAGGCTGAGGGCCTAGGACCTCAGAATTAGCAGACCAACATAGTTCCCAAGCCTGCAATCCAAGGTGAAAGGAAATTAAATTTAAAAGGAATTACATGTATGTTTCTCTATACAGAAATAGAGAAGACATATCATAAATAAGGAGCCATATCCAAGTAAATCCATATTCTTAGCATGAATGATTATGCTAATTGGGTGTAACGAGCCCCCAATTTTTAAGGCTAGTCCAGACTAAGCCCCATAAATTAGGATGGTGTATTTGAGAGTGAGAGACTAACCCCCACAAACATATGCCATATACAATAATAAACAAGCTGTATCCAGGATATAATCTACAGACAAAACAGCTTCACTCACAGTTACACACTTATCAAGCCGGAGGAGATTTAAAAAATCCCTCCCCCACCCCCTTTTTTGAAGGAATCTTCTTCAAAACTCCGCATACATAGATAGGTTGAAAACCATTGATATAATATGTACAACATACACATGTCCAATAGAATCACAAAGGACGATCTCTGGAGAGTAAACACACTTCTGAGGTAACTCACAGGCGATCATGTTCAGGTGTACAATAAATTCCAATAAATAACACTCCCAGACACGTGCGAATACACGAGAATGCATAGAAAAGTTTTATTCGATTTGGGTACCGAAACTTATAGAAACCTAGATTTAGAAATGGAACGAGCTATGACAGACCGCCCCCAAAATAATTCATGGTTTCTAAGGTCCATAACATACAATAATGCGTCTGCCTAATAATACACTTATTAGGCATGCGAGTTTTGAAATCCTCCCCATTGAAGTTTCTTACAACACAAAACAGTTGTCCCCGACTGTTAACGGGAAGAGAAATGCTCTGCACTCATGATCTGCCCCCAGAATTCGCAGAGTATCCCGCTTAGAAGAAACTTCTAGGCTTAATCTTCTTTTGTGCACTTCCATGTAAGTAGAAGAAACCATAACTGCCGCCGGTCCCGACTGCAGTGTGGAAGGAACATTTTGATGCGTGTTCCCGATTCAATAATGTTTCTCACAATGGACACAGTCGACCCCGACTGTTAACAGGACGGAGAGGGTTCTCCAAATGGAGATCTGATGCCAGATCTAGCCAAGTGTCCCATAGAGAAACTTATGGCTTCTTCTACATGCACAATTGACAGGACCGACCCAGCACCGTCTGACAGCTCACCACTGGAGTCTGCGGGAGGCTGCTCTTGCATTTGCTGGGATGCTGCTAATAGCTGCGCAAACTGCGACAGCAAGTCCGTTCCCGAGGCTTGAGGAGCAGTGGTCTTGTTTTTTCACCGATTGCTGCTCCTGGGACGAAGATCCGGAGATAGATCTTTTATCCGAACGTCCCGTTGATCAATGCCTCAGATGGCTAGCTACCGGATGGTGCGACTTCACGGGCAAAGAATGGCTCCATCTTTGCGCAGCTGACTGGATATCTGAAGTCAGGTAGCTAGCCTACGGTCGTGTGTGCTTTAAAAACCTATCGGAGGAAGCCGTGATTGAAGCCGACCCCGGCTGCAGACTAGACAGAGCGCCCCGAGCAGCGGGCGGACGTATGCTCCAGCTCATGCAAGTTTCTCATAACAACATTTGGCCCAAAATGTTGCTAGGTTAGAGAGGGACCTCCCCCCAATCGTGGTCACATCGGACCTCGCCGAGCCTCCCAACAAGAAAACTTGATTTTGGCTTGTGAAACGTAGCAGAGGAAGCCGTGACTGAAGCCGACCCCAGTTGCAGACTAGACGGAGCGTCCCGAGCGGCGGGCGGATGTATGCTCCAGCTCGTGCAAATTTGTCATAACAAATTTGGCCCCAAATGTTGTTACGTTGGAGAGGGGCCTCTCCAACTCATGGTCTATTTGACCTCGCCAAGCCTCCCAACAAGAAAATTGCTGACTTCCTCCCTATATCTTCCCTATTTCCAGCGTCGCTGGGTGAAGATTTATTTTTAAGTGCTCGCTCTACCCACGACTACACTTCCTTCAACCGTAACAGACATACCCAGTGTGACAGCTCCCATGGACGAAGTAACCACTTCACCGGTTGAGCTAGCTGCTTGCAAGAGATTAAGAACACTAACTAGAGGCCTTATCCCTTACTTATCATGAGCACTGCAGCTAGCTCTATTTGCTCAATGGAGCATGACAATGGTAGCACACTTTGGAGGGTGTCAAAATATCATCAGCATGTTCATGTTCCTCTGAAATAGAAACTGAAAAAATTAAAATGTGGTGCGAGGTCTGGTCTATGAACCTCACTGCCAAAAACGTACCGCAACACCCGTCTCTGACCTTAATCATCCCAGAGTACACAAGTAGGACAAGAATCTGCAAGAGTGCATCGACTAAAGTCGATATCACTCCTACAAACTCCACAACAAAATATATAATTAAGATACATAATAGCAATCAAAATTAAATTCAAAATATCTTTTTTTTAAATTTTGAAAAAATGCCCAAGTTCCCAAAGGGAACATAATGAGCCCAAGGGCATCCCAATAGAGCCTAAGCATGGACAAAATCCAAATTTTTTGAGCTACACTACCGGAATAATAATCAATGTATCCTACAGTAATATAAAATAAAATACCACATATAAATGAGGACGTTGTCAATGTAAACGTCAATAACAAAACTGGAAACAAGACATCAGGCACACAAAAAGGCCCAAAGTCAGTAACCGATTTAAATGCTACCAGATGCAAAGCTAGGTCTTCATACAAAGATAAAACGATACATCGGATAGAAGATGCAAGACTAAACGACCTAACACCCCTAGGGTGAAGACGTAACCATGGGGATAAACAGAATAAATATTCTGTAATACACGTTCAACTCCCAAGAAATTTAAAAAAAATAAAAAAAGCTTAAGCGTTTAACAGGAAGGGTTCATGGAAGGATAGGGAAGGAATAATTAAACAGTGGATTAATCATGAGCAAAAATGATGATGTCAGGTGTATGTCCCGAAATTGGGAAACATGAAATAATTTTATAATCATTATAAAGTTTCAGCCCTGAACGTATAAAACCACTGTTGTACACTTCCATCATCCAATAACAGCCTTGGATCCATCATTTCTTGCATTGATTTGTGTCTGGCATCCTCAAAAACGTGATTTTAAAGCACAGGTGTCAGAACAATGTTACTGACTTTAGGGCCAAACAAAGAATGATGTCGTGCCAATTCCGGTCACTTCCTGATGGCTGCGCATGCGTGGAGAGTAAAAGTATGAAGGACCAGATAGGACTTTTAATTTTTGGTTTTGCAAGCAAATTTTGGTGGAGATTGGGGGGTTCAACATTTGTGTTTGGCCCTTGATAGTTTGCTCCAGCTTGTCTGGGCCATTGGTTTATAGTATAAAAGTTTGAACATTTGGGCTCCAATAGTGAGCGCAATTATGGATCCAGGGAATTGCTTTCAACAAATATGTGAATCAATCTTCCAAAGATGCTATATGTGAAATATGAAAGCTTTTGGAGCAGTGGTTTGGGAGAAGAAGAGTCTTTAATGTTTTTCTCATTACCCACAGTGTTAAAAAGTGATGATTCAGCACTTTTTCAAAGTCCCAGAAAAGTAACCTATGATAAAATTGATGGACCATTCCTTTCTGCTGGTCCTAAGGAAGCTTCACGCCAAATAAAAATTCTCAGTGCCGTGCAGTTTTGGAGATATGGGCATTTAAAATTTTTTTTTTCTATTTTTAGTTCCTGCGGTTCCCAAAGGCGATGGGGAAATTTTTGGCACAAATTAACTACTTAAGACCCAGTAAGCCCTCATATCAAATTTGGTTCAAATCAGCCTCTCGGTTTGGAAAGTTAAAAAATTTATAGTAATTTATATATTTTTTTATACTTACCAATGACCCAGACATAGCTGGTGCTAATTCTCAAAATCTTGGGCCAAACACAAATTTTGCCCCCCAATCCCCAAAATTTGCATCTAAAACCGAAAATAACATGTCCTAAATGGTCCTCCATACTTTTCCTCCACTGCGCATGCGCAGTGTCAAGGAGGTCTCGAAATTGGCGCCAATTATCATTCTTACAAGCAGTGCCTGGTCAGCGCTATGTACTCAGTGGGGAGGTATGAGTTCCCAACTCCTGGGAGGGCCATCCCCGTCTGGGTCATTGGTAAGTATAAAAAATATATAAATTACTATAAATTTTTTAACATTTTTATACTGTACCAATGACCCAGACATAGCTGAATAGAAAAATGGCTGGATGGCTTAGGACATAGAGGAAAATCCAATAAGCTCAACTATATATAATAGAGTTATCCCCTCGAGGAGAAAAGGAGTATTAGGCTTTACATGTATCTTTCTTATTTATGATAAATTAGAAAGACACAACACCCTCCATAATTGAGCATAATAACATTCATGTTCTCTATTAACATCCAGTATAACCCTTTATACTAATTATTTTTAAAGTAAGCCAATAAATAAAGTAAGTCCAGAGAATTGAGACTCTTTATACTCTTTAAAAGTGTCCGAGGATTGTATATTAACGCCCGTTTGACACGTGACATATACAAATGCTTCACACCGAGCTACACTTTAAAAATATGACATGAATGATTTTAAAAAATAGCTTTACACTTTAAAACCATCCCGGTACCGACTCAGAATTACTGACTCCGGAGGAGGTATCCCCTTGCTTTTCACTATAAAGCAGGTGAGTGACCTAAGGGAACACCCTCCCCCCTCCCCTTCCCCTTGCCCTGGGTCAAATAGCCCAGAGCGAAGAGGGCAGCAGGACAGAGCCACTGCCGGAACAGAAAGCCTGCATAACTATAGTTGCAACTGTTTAGTGGACGACATTCTGAGCAACAGATAACGGACCTAAACAATGCAGGTCTCCAGAAATGGACAACATATTTCTGAGATAAAAATTCGTGAATGTGGATGGCTGAGACCAATATGCAGCCTTCATTAAATCTGTAATAGCAACACTATTTGCGTAAGCCCAAGACGTAGAAAGAGCTCTTACTTCATGAGCCGAAATCTTAAGTACAGACTGCTGAGTTGAAGATAGATTATCATAAGCAGTACGGATAGTTAATTGAATCCATCTAGCAATAGAATGGACCGTAATGTCCTTTCTATTAGGCATCGGAGACAGAAAGAAGCGTTTTCATCCCTTTCTGATAAACTGAGATCTTCGTCTATAAATACGTAAAGCTCTAACCGGACAGAGTAAAGGCCTATGCCCGTCTGAAGAAGGAAGAGCCTTAATAACAATAGGTTCTGGATATTTATTAGGAGCCTGATTCTTAGCCAAAAATCCAACATTAGTAGTAAAGGTAATAGTGTTCCCGACACTACGATAGTGAGAATCGTCCACAGATAGTGCATGAAGCTCACTGACTCTTTTAGCGGAAGAGAAAGCTAAGAGAAATGCTGTCTTATAAGATAAGAATTTGAAGTCCACTGTCTCAAGAGGCTCAAATGGCTTTTCTTTTAGTTTAAGAAGAACCCAAGCTAAATTCCATTTAGGAATTAATCTAAGGGTTCTAGGTCTATTTATCGAAAAGTTTCTAACTAATTTAGATAAAGAGACATTAGATCCAATTTGCAAACTATCATGGTGTGCATAGGTATCCGATAACATAGACCTATAACCTTTAATAGTAACCGGCTGCAGTTTGATCTCATCAAACAAGTATACTAGAAAGTTTGCAATGTCTGGAATAGAGGGATCAAAAATGTCAACAGAATGATCCCTACACCAATGACAAAAAACCTTCCACTTAGCCGCATAGTTTAGCGAAGAGGAGGTCCTACAGTTAGAAATTGCGTCCACTGCTCGTCCTGTAAAATGCTTGCCGTGCAAGAAGGATCGCACAACGGAAATACGTGAAGGTTGAGACCTTGCGGGTTGTGATTCAGTTGACGCGATTTCCCCTGTGAAAGAAGATCCTCTCGTGGAGGAAGCTTCCGTGGTATGTCCCACAGCAGGCACCTGAATAGATTTATCCACGGTCTCTGTGGAGACTGAGATGCTACCAACAGAATTTTGCATTGAGATTGTTTTATCTTTAGCAATATCTGCTGAATCAATGGCGCTGGAGGATATGCATATCCTATCATTCCGTCCCACGAGATCGATAGAGTGTCTACTGCATATGCTCGGGGATCCGGACATGGAGACACATACGTCTGCAACTGATTGTTGAGCTGTGTCGCAAATAAGTCTATCATTGGCCGCTCCCATTGGTAGCAAATCTGATTGAATAAATGTTTGTTGAGAGTCCATTCTGACGGCAACAAGCGACCCTTCCGTGAAAGGGAGTCTGCTAATACATTCAGACGACCTGGAATATGACGGACCGAAAGTAGAACCTGGTGTTCTAGAACAAACAGAAGGATTCTTTCCGTTAAATTGAATAACGGAACAGAATGAGTGCCTCCCTGGTTCCGAATATACACTACTACTGTCGTATTGTCGGACAGGATTTGGACATGTGCTTTCTGAATAATGTTCATCCAATGACGTAGCGCAAGCCAAATTGACATCATTTCCTTGATGTTTATGTGCTTGCCTAGAAACTGCGGATCCCAAAGACCCTGGCACTTTGAATCCGTTGGGATCAATGTTGCACCCCAACCTGTTTGACTGGCATCCGTCATAATAGTAAAACTCGGATCCGGCAACTGCAGTGGAACTCCCTGAGTCAACCACTGAATGTTTGCCCAAGTCTGAATCTCTTGTTTCACTTGATTTGACAAGAGAACGTCTATATCGAGCGAATGAATCTTTACACTCCAATTCTGAGTCAAGAAAATTTGGAGAGGACGAGTGCGTAACCGCCCCAGCGGAATGAGATCTGCAGCGACTCCACACAGACCTATCAGTCTCATGAACTCTCTCGCTGTGACTTTGTCTGAGTGAAGACAATAGCGAGCGTAACAACTGATTAATTTCGCTCTGGTTAACGGCAGACAAACGAGATTGTTGTGTGTCTCGAAGCTCATTCCCAAATGGGTGAATGACTTGGATGGCACCAGATCCGACTTCTCCTTGTTTATTATAAAACCGAGACGTCGGAGTAATAGAAGCAGATTCTGCACATCGTTCTGAAGCATTAACTCATTGCCGTACCTCTGAAGAATGTCGTCCAGGTAGGCCGACGTTACCGCAGACGAATGAGCTCGGAAATATATCATTACCGAGTTCATTATTCAAGTGAAAGCCCATGGCGCTAGGTTCAAACCGAAGCACATCGCTCGTAACTGATATACAACTCCTAGGACTGCGAAGCATAGATACTTTCTGAATGTCGGATGTACCATGACGTGAAAGTACGCATCCTTGAGATCTATGCTTGTAGCATAGTCGTTCACTCGAATACTCACTCTGACTGATCGAATTGTCTCCATATAGAACTTCGGAGCGATGATCAGCTTGTTTATCCAGCTCAGATCTATGACTGGATGGAACGAGCCGTCTGGTTTCGGAACCAGAAACAGATGGCTGTAGAAACCCGGTGATTCCTGGTCTTCTACGACCTCTACCGCGTTCTTCTTCAGAAGAGACTGTACTTCTGATAAAAGAGCGTCTCTTTTCTGCGGATTTGATGGAAGCTAAGTCCATTTTGGACTTCGAGTTAATGGAGGCTTTTGTTTGAAGGATATTCTTAGTCCTTCCGAAATTACCCCTCGAACCCAGGGGTCGTCCGTAATTGACGTCCAATCGTTTATAAAACTCGACAATCTTCCGCCTACCGGAACACGATAAAGGTTCAAACCATGACCTCCTGGACCTGCGAGGCTTGCGAAAAGAGAAACTACGTCCTCCACGACCCGCACCTCGCCCCGTCGACCTAGGGACATCTGACCGGTTATCTCGGCCAGAATAACGTCCCCCATGTGAGTTGCTGCCTTGACGGTCTCTAGAATAAGACCTAGAGGACGCATAGGAACCTCTATAGGAAATTCTCTTGGGCATACTTGTCCCTGAAGTGCCTGTCTTACTCTTTTCTGCTGTATCCGACTTTTTAGAAGCGGATTTGAATAGCAGAGAATCCGAAGCTTTCTTAGTTATCTTATCATAGATTGCTGAAAGCTTGCCGTCGAAGAGAAGCTCTCCGGAGACCGAAGCGACTCTGAGAGAGTTTTTCACCTTACCATCCACGCGCGTGGATGTAGCTAGGGCTGCGTCATGTCTAACCAACTCCAGGTTTGCCACTGAAAGGGAGGAGTTATACGTGGAATAAGCTATTGCCCTTGAAAGAACTCTTAATGAGGATTGTATATCCTGGAATTCTTTCCCTTGAAGACGTAATGATAATGCTTTAGTAAGGTGATCTGCGTATGATAAAGCGTCCAAGTTAACTCTGTTAGACATAATTGTCGTTTCCAACGTCGTGGTTGGAATTGACATAGACGACGGTATAGACAATTCTAGGTCTTCAGCCTGGTCGTCTAGACGCAGAGGAACTCTCGGTATGCCCTGTCCTGCCGTTTCGAATTTATTCCTTGAATTGATGAAAGGCAGATTTAGAGCATTTGCGGACAAGAAACCATACTTGCTCGTTTTGGTAGCAAGCTTATATATAGCGTCATTCAATAATTCAAATGTTCTTGTGACATTATTGAACTGTGTCGGAAACTCAGGGAAGATGTCCCTGAACCGATCAAAAAATTCTGTGTCCAATGACGCTATCAGTCTCTTATCTGGCATCGCAGCATTCTGGTCCGACGGAACAACCTCTGGAAGATAATGCCGGATAAAATCTACGGCAGCTTTATGTTGTTCCGAAAGGGAAAGCTCCAAATCTTCTGAATCCCTTTCGCCATCCTGTCGGACCCTATGAAGTTCTCGGTCGTTCGTACCTGATGCTTCAGCGGAGTGTACCGACCCAGCGTCGTTGGATAATTCCTGATCCGACAGAGATCCTGTCGTCTGCTGGGATGCTGCGATAAGTTGTGCTATTTGGGATAGCACGTCCGTCACTGAGGCCTGTGGAGTAGCGGTCTTACGTTGCTTTGCCGCTGGAAGCTCCGTGTACGTTGACTCCTGCATACTTCTTTTATGAGAACTTCCGGAGTCTACAGGCCTCGTGTCCCTGGCTACCGGATGGCGTGACCTGGTCGTCGTGGAATCCCTGATCGGCGAAGCTGGCTGGATATCCATGGTCAGGTAGCCAAGGTGCGGTCGTGTGTGCTGCCGTGAGGATGAGGAAGCCATATCGACAGTCTCTCCGGACTGTCTATATAACGGAGCATCCCGAGCGGCGGACGTATGCTCCGAATGCGAAACGTTTTGTACCACAACACCTGGTCCCAGATGTTGTTGTACGAGAAAGGGACCTCTCTCGCTCGCAGCCCGGATGGACCTGGACGAGCTAGGAACCGGACTTATAGGCTTCCTTCGTTCTCTCCTCTGATCCGTCGTCACTGGGTGTGCACTTTGTCTTATTATAGTGCTCGCATCACCCAAATCTCCTTCCTGGACCGCAACGGACGAACCCGAATGGTCGCTACACCGGGTGAGCTAGCGGACACCAATGCCGTCGATCCTACTAGGGACCTCTTAGGCAATTGACGTATTTCCATGAGCACTTTTGCCGCTAGCTCTTAATTTAACTGTGACGACGGAGGCATGCTTTTGGAAGACATCACGGAAACATCACCCTGTTCTTGTTCCTCTGAAAAAGAGATTTATAAACTAGAGTGACCCTGCGGAGAAAGGACCGGCATGGCCTTTTCCCCGCTAACAACATACCGTGACACACGTTTCCAATGTTTGTCATCCCAATTGACACATACTGAACAGGAGTTAGTGTGAGTACACTGACTACAATTAATACAATGATTATGAAAGTCAGAGGAAGATTTCCTCTTATTACAATTTGAACAATATCCTTTCATTGTGAAAAGAACACAAACAGTCCTAATACTCGCACCAACCCCTGAAAACAAAGATACATAACAACATGATCCATTAACATAGAAAAAATAATTGAAATCAAAAAAATTTTTTGAAAAGTTTCTGAAAGTAACGTTGAGCCCCAATGGATCCCAAAAAAGCCTAAGTGTGGACAAAAGTTTTAAAATATTTAAAAAAATTTAATGCAACACTTACGTATAATAATAATGTATCTTGTTATGATTAAGCTAATACAAAGACAAGAAATCACTCTCAACAGAAACCATTGTCAATGTAAACAAGAAGTGTATAAACACCGGAAACATGACTCCAGACACTGATAAACATGGCCCGAAATCAGTTACCAATAACAACACTATCTGATGCAAAACAGGGACTTCCAGGGAAGAAACTGCAGAACATCAGATGGTAGATGCAGAACACAATGCCTAAACACCCATGGGTGAGGACATAAACATGGGGAAAAGAACAGAATTCATTCTGTTACCAAGCTAAAACTCCCAAGAAATTTTAGTAATAATATTACAGAAAATATGCCAAAAGCATGGAAGAATAGCAAGGGGGGACTAAAGGAAAGGGATAGAGGAAACACTGAACAAGCAGTGTAACTTTATAGCAAGAATGACAACAACAGGCCCATGCCTTGAAATTAGGCAACATAACATAATTTCATAAAAAAAATTTAAGTTACAGCCCTGATTATTTCCTGCCACTCATTTTTCCTCTCCTCCTATTTCCTCTTTAGATCCACCATTTCTCTAATATTTATGTGTCTGGCATCATTTAAACTGAGATTTACAAGCACAAATATCAGTCAGATGTGAACTGATGAAGGGCCAAACAAAGAATGATAATTGGCGCCAATTTCGAGACCTCCTTGACACTGCGCATGCGCAGTGGAGGAGGAAAAGTATGGAGGACCATTTAGGACATGAATTTTTCGGTTTTAGATGCAAATTTTGGGGATTGGGGGGCAAAATTTGTGTTTGGCCCTAGATTTTGAGAATTAGCACCAGCTATGTCTGGGTCATTGGTACAGTATAAAAATATAGAAATTTTGGGTGAGGCCAAAAATTTTGCCCCTCCCATAACGACGGCAAATATAGCCCCTCGAACTTCTCTTGAACAAATCTGAAATATAGCCCCTCGAACTTCTCTTGAACAAATCTGAGTCTACACCTCAAAAGGAAGCTGTACACCAAATATCTACTGCTGGTTCATGAGAAGATTTTTTAAGATTTAGGCACACTTTTTGGGCATGGCCCTACCCAGAGGTGGGGCAACTTGATTTGAACAAAATCAAAATGCGATGTCATAACAAACAAGCATCTTAAATCTCACTTAAATTGGTTCAGCAGTTTTGGAGGAGAAGGTTCAAACACCATGTTCACGGACAACAGACAGATGACGGACAAAGAGTGATCACTAAAACTCACCCTGACTTTGAGACAGGTGAGCTAATAAAACCAAGTTTAACCTACCATTTATACCTATTCTGACAACTTGAAACAACTCTCACCTCAGGCATTGGTTACCAGTGAAACAAAACTTGTTTACCCTTGAAATCAAGCACTCCTGCACTTACCCGAGTTCCCAAGTGGAGCACAAGGAGTAAAGACTGCCCAAACTTACAGTGCTAGTAACAAAGTACCATATGCAAGTAGCACTGATATTTGGTGGTGAGGTTTGCTGAATGTACTTCATTGAATGATATACAGTTCCTTTACAGTGCAATCACAACATCTAATTTACTGTAACCCTTAACCCTTTACCTAACATGAAAAGCAGACGACACTTGCAAAAACAATTCTTGAATAACTAATTTTTTTCATTTTTTGTCTCAAAAACATAGGTTATGACCCCTCGTTGGAACGAGCTTGACGAGCTCATTCCAACGAGAGGTCATAACCTATGTTTTTGAGACAAAAAATGAAAATATTTTGAAAATTAATTGGCGATTTTTGAGAATAGCGCTGGCCGGTTTTGGCCGTTACGTTGGGTAAAGGGTTAACCTAACATAACATCCAAATCACAGAAGTTAAAAAATTTATAGTAATTTATATATTTTTTATACTTACCAATGACCCAGACATAGCTGGTGCTAACTCTTAAAATATAGGGCCAAACACAAATTTTGCCCCCCAATCCCCAAAATTTGCATCTAAAACTAAAGAAAACATGTCCTGAAAGGCCCTCCACACTTCGCCCCTACTGCGCATGCGCAGTGTCAAGGACGTTCCAAAATTGGCGCCATTAATCATTCTAATAACCAGTGCCTGGTAAGCGCTATGTACTCAGCGGGGAGGCAAGAGTTCCCAACTCCTGGGAGGGCCATCCCCGTCTGGGTCATTGGTAAGTATAAAAAATATATAAATTACTATAAATTTTTTAACATTTTTATACTGTACCAATGACCCAGACATAGCTGAATAGTAAAAAGGCTGGAGGGCCAAGGACATAGAGCAAAATGGAATACGCTCAATAAAATAAAATAGAGTCATCCCCTGTAGAAAAAAAGAAGTAATAGGCCTTACATGTATCTTTCTTATTTATGATAAATTAGAAAGATACAACACCTTCCAAAATTGAGCTTCATACATCCATGTACTCTATTAATATCCAATATAATCCTTATACTAATAATTTTTAAAGTAAGCCAATAAATAAAGTAAGTCTAGAGAATAGAGACTCTTATACTCCTAAAAGTGTCTGAGGATTGCATAATCATGTCCGTTGACATATGCAATATTCAAAAGCTATACTTTAAATACTAAGACTTGAATGAATTTTTAAAAACCTAAACTTCTCACTAAACAACCATCCCAATAACAGCTCAGAATTACTAACTCCGGAGGAGGTATCCCCTTGTTTTCATAGTAAAACAGGTGACCCAAGGGAACACCCTCCCCCCCCCCCCCCCCTTTTCTTGCCCTGGGTCAAATAGCCCAGAGCGAAGAGGGCAGCCGAACGGAGACACTGCCGAAACAGACAGCCTACCTAGCTATAGTAGCAACTGTTAAGTGAATGACATTCTGAGCAGTAGATAATAGACCTAACAATAGAGGCCTCCAGAAATGGACTCGATATTTCTAAGATAAAATGTAGATGGCTGAGCGCAATGAGCGGCCTTCAAAAATCTATAATAGCGACACTATTAATGTAAGCTCAAGAAGTAGAAGAACTCTTACTTCATGAGCCGAAATCTTAAGCACAACTGCTAAGTCAATGATATACCATAAGCAGTACCGATAGTTAATAGAATCCATTAACAATAAAATGGAGCGTAACGTCCTTCTACTAGACATCAAAGACAGAAGAAGCTTATGCCCTTTGTAATAAACAGATATCTGTTTATAAATACATAAACTGTACCCGGAAAGAGTAAAGGCCTATGCCCATACGAAGACGGAAGGACCTTAAAATAATAGGTTCCGGATAATAGGAGCCTAACTCTTATGCAACAATCCAACCTAAATAGTAACGGAAGTATTGATTCCGAAACTATGAAAGTGAAAATCATCCATCGATAGTGCATGAAACTCACTGACTCTACAGTAAAAGAGAAACCAACAGAATTACTGTCTAAAAGGTCAGAATTTGAAAACTACTGTTTCCAGAGGCTCAAATGATTACTTAGCTAAATAAGAACCGAAGTTAAAATCCGTATAGGAATTTAATCTAAAGATTCTAAGTCTATTTATCAAAAAGTTACTAACTGACTTAGATAAAGAGACAAAAGACTCAATTGTAAACTATCGTAGAGTGCATAGGTATGAGGTAACATAAACCTATAACCTAAATAATAACAGGCTGCAGTAGATCTTGTGAAACAAGTATACTAAAAAATAGCAATGAGTAGTATGGAGGGATCAACAATATGAACATAATGATCCCTACACCACGACGGAAGAGCCTCCACATTAGCCGCATAGAATAGCGAAGAAGAGGATCTCCTATAGTAAGAAATCGCGTCCAAAGCTCGTCCAGTACAGTGCTTACAATGCAATACGGACCACACAACAGAATACATGAAGGTTGCGACCTTGCTGGTTGTGATAAAGATGACACGATTTACCCAGTGAAAAAGATCCTCACATAGAGGAAGATTTCACGTTAAGACCCACAGTAGACAAGAGAGTAAATTACTCATGATCTCTGTGAAGATAGAGATGCTATCAACAGAAATGTATTGTGGTTGTTTATCTTAGCAATACCTGCTAAAACAACAGCGCCGGAGGATATGCGTATCCTATCATTCCGTCCTATAGATCAATAGAGCGTTAACAATATTAGCTCAGAGATCTGGACAAGCCAACACATACGTCTGCAATTGATTAGCAAGCTGTGTCATAAATAAATCATCATTGGGCGCTCCCATAGATAGCAAATCTGATTGAATACTTGTTTGTTGAGAGTCCATTCTGACAGCAACAAGCGACCCGTAAGAGAACGGGAGTCCGATAAAACAATCAGACGACCCGGAATATGACGGACCAAAACTGAACTTGGTGTACTATAACCAACAGACGGATTCTTTCCATTAAATTGAATAACGGAAACGAAAGAGTGCCTCCCTGGTTCCGGAGATACGCCACTACTGTCGAATTAAAGGACAGGAATTTGGGCATGCGTTTCTGAATAATGTTCATGCAATGACAAAAAGCAAGCCTAAAAAACATTATTCCACGGAAGTTAAACTGATTGCTAAAAGACTGCGGAACCCAAAGACCCTGGCACTTCGAATCTGTAGGGATCAGTATTATATCCCAATCTGTTTGACTGGCAACCGTCATAACAGCCACACTCGGGTCCGGCAACTGCGGCGGCACTCTCTGAGTCAACCACCGAATGTTTGCCCCAGTCTGAATCTCTTGTAACACTAGATAGACAAGAGAACGTATAAATCGAGCAATTCATGGATTGCCGAAAAGTTGCCGTCGAAGAGAAGCTCCTCCGAGAACGAAGCGACTCTGAGAGAGTTCTTAACCTTACTATCCACGCGTGTGGATGTAGCTAGGGCTGCGTCACGTCTAACTAACTCCAATCAGCCACTGAAGGGCGGAGTTATACGTGAACAAACTACTGCCCTCAAAAGAAATTACATTGAGAATAATATCCCGTAAATCTTTTCTTGAAGACGTAATGATAACGCCTCAGTAAGGCGGATTACGTATAATAAAGCGTCTAAGTTAAGTCTACTATACATAATGTCGTTCCCAACATTGAAATTGGAAAAGACATAAACGGCGAAAAAGAATATATGCAGTCTTTAATCACACCGTCTAGACGCATATGAACTCTCGGTATGCCCTGCTCTGCCAAAATAAACTATTTGTATAAATGATAAAATGGCAGAAATAAGCAACGCGGACAAGAAACTAAACTATCATGCTTAGTAGCAGGCTTGTATATATATATATATATAGTGTCGAAAAATAAAACACATGTTGTAATGACAATATTGGACTGCGTCGGTAAGTCAGGGACAATGTCCCTGAACCGATCGAAAAATCCAAGTCCAATGACGCTATAAGTCTCTTATCCAAGATCGCAGCAATGAAGTCCGAAATAATAATCACTGGAAGATAATGCCAGAAGATATGAAAGGCATCTTCCGATACTACTAAAGGTAAAACTCGAAATCTTTCGAATCCCTTTCGCCATCCTGTCGGACCCTATAAAGCGTTCGGTCGTCCGTAGCTGATGCAACCACGGACCGCACCGACCCAGCGCCGTCGGATAATTCCTGATTCAACCGAGAAACTGTCAATTGCTGGGATGCTGTGAAACAACTGTGCTAACTCGGATAGCACGTCCGTCACTGAGGCCTGAGGAGAAGCGGTCTTACGATGCATTGCCGCTGGAAGCTCCGTGATCGTTACCCCGTGCATACTACCAATATGCGAGCGAACGGAGTGTATAGGCCTCGTGTCCCTTGGCTACCGGATGGCGCGACCTATTCGCCGTGAAATCACTGAATGCCGAAACTGATCAGATACTCGAGGTCACGTAGCCAATGTGCGGTCGTGTGCCCTGCTGTGAGGATGAGGAAGCATTGAAGACAGTCTCTCGGACTGTCAATATAACGGAGCGTCCCGACCAACGGACATATGCTCCGAATGTAAAATATCTGAACCACAACATGCGGTCCCCTATGTTGTTGGGCGAGAGAGGGACCTCTCTCGCTCACAGCCCGGACGGACCTGGATAAGCCAGGAACCGGACTAACAGGCTTCCTCCGATCTGTCCTCAATCTGCCGTCACTGGGTGAGTACTAAAGTAATTAAAGTGCTCGCATCACCCAAATCTCCTTCCTAGACCGCAACGGACGAACCCGGCAGCCGAACCATTCGATGAATGTACGCTACACCGGGTGAGCTAGCGAATGTCACTCCGTAGGCGATAGACATATTCCATGAGCACTTATTGCCGCTAACTCTTCATTAACTATGACGACAGAGGCACACTTTTGAAAGACATCTCCATAACTCTTCAAACAAGAAACCAGAAATGCTTGGATAGCAAGCATAAAATAATAATATATATAGCGTCGTTCAATAATTCGAAAGTTTGTGTGACATTATTGGACTATGTCGGAACTGAGGGACGATGTCCCTGAACCGAACCAAAAATTTCTAAGTCCACCGATGCTATCAGTTTCTTATCCGGCATCGCAGCATTCTGGTCCGACGAAAGAAGCTGTAGAAGACCAAGTCAGATGACATACACAACAGCATATGTTGTTCCGAAAGGGAAAGCTCGATATCCTCCGAATCCCTTTTGGTATCCCGTCGGACCGGATGAAACTTTCGGACGTCCGTACCCGCTTCCGCGGAGCGTCCCGACCCAGCATCGTCGGATAAAAAATATGCGACAGATTCAGTTGATGCTGGGATGCTGCGATAAACTGTGCTATTAAGGGAAAGCACATCCGTTCCTGAGGCCTGTGCAGTAGCGGTCTTACGATGCATTGCCGCCGGAAGCTCCGTGTACGTTGACTCCCGCACACTTCCTATGCGAACGTCCGGAGTCTGCAGGCCTCGTGTCCCTGGCTACCGGATGGTGTGACCTGGTCGCCGAAGAATCCTTGATCGGCGAAGCTGGTAATATATCGGCGGTCACCCAGCCAAGGTGCGGTCGTGTGCGCTGACGAGAAGAGGAAGCCTTAGCAGTCTCAGTGGACTGCCTATACAACGGAGCGTCCCGAGCGACGGACGTATGCTCCGCTTGCGACACATTTTGTACCACAACATCTGGGGCCAGATGTTGTTGAACGAGAGAGGGGCCTCTCTCGCTTGCCGTCCGGATGGACCGGAACGAGCTATGAACCGGACTAAAAGGCTTCCTGCGTTCTCCCTCCGATCCGCCGTCACTGGGTGTGCATTAAGTTAATTTATAGTGCTCGCATCACCCCAAAATTCCTTCTAGACCGCAACGGACGAACCCGGCTGCCGAACCATTCGGTGAGTGGACGCTACACCGGGCGAGCTAGCGGACGTCAAAGGCCGTCGAACCTACTAGGGTCCTCTTAGGCAATTGCCGTATTTACATGAGCACTTTCCGCTAGCCCTTCATTAATTGTGACGACGGAGGCACACTGTTGGAAGACATCACAGATACATCACCCTAATCTTGATCGTCTGAAATAGAAATTGATAAAGTAGAGTGACCCTGCGGGGAAAGGACCGGAGTGTCCAAATCCCCAACAACATACCGTGACATACGCTTCCCATATTGTCATCGAAATCATACGATACAGAACAGAAGTTAATGCGAGTACACTGACCACATATAGAATGATAATAAAGTCAGAGGAAGACTTCCTCTTAAAACAATTGATCAATATCCTTTCAATGTGAAAAGAAAACAAGTCCTGGTACTCGCACTAACCCCTGGCAATCAAAATACATAATAATAATATGATCCATTAATATAGAAAATATAATTGAAATCAAAATATTTTGAAAAAGTTAAAAAATTTATAGTAATTTATATATTTTTTATACTTACCAATGACCCAGACTTAGCTGGTGCTAACTCCAACAAAACCAGGGCCAAACACAAATTTTGCCCCCCAATCCCCAAAATTTGCATCCAAAACAAAAAGAAATCATGTCCTAAAGGACCTCCATAGTACGCCTCTACTGCGCATGCGCAGTGACGCAGTCGTCCCGAAATTGGCGCCAATTATCATTCTTACTGGCAGTGCCTGGTCAGCGCTATGTACTCAGCGGGGAGGCAAGAGTTCCCAACTCCAGGGAGGGCCATCCCCGTCTGGGTCATTGGTAAGTATAAAAAATATATAAATTACTATAAATTTTTTAACATTTTTATACTGTACCAATGACCCAGACTTAGCTGAATAGTAAACAGGCTGGAGAGCCTAGGACATAGAGGAAAATCCAATAAGCTCAACTATATAGTAAAGAGGTAACCCCTTAAGGAGAAAAGGAGTATTAGGCTTTACATGTATCTTTCTTATTTAATATTAAATTAGAAAGATACACTACCCTTAATAATTGAGCACAATAACATTCATGTTCTCTATTAACATCCAGTATAACCCTTATACTAATTATTTTTAAAGCAAGCCAATAAATAAAGTAGTCCAGAGAATTGAGACTCTTTATAATCATTTAAAAGTGTCCGAGTATTGTATATTAAAGCCCGTTTGACACTTGACAAATACAAATGCTTCACACCGAGCTACACTTTAAAAATAAGACATGAATGAAATTAAACATTAATATTATACTTAAAACCATCCCGGAAGCGACTCAGAAATACTGACTTGGAGGAGGCATTCCCTTGCTTTTCACTATAAAGCAGGTGACCAAAGGGAACACCCGCCCCACCCCCCCCCCCCCCCCCCCCCCCTTCCCCTTGCCCTGGGTCAAATAGCCCAGAGCGAAGAGGGCAGCCGGACGGAGTCACTGCCGGAACAGAAAGCCTGCATAACTATAGTTGCAACTGTTTAGTGGACGACATTCTGAGCAACAGATAACGGACCTAAACAATGCAGGTCTCCAGAAATGGACTCAATATTTCTGAGATAAAAATTCGTAAATGTGGATGGCTGAGACCAATAAGCAGCCTTCATTAAATCTGTAATAGCAAAACTATTAGCATAAGCCCAGGAAGTAGAAAGAGCTCTTACTTCATGAGCAGAAATCTTAAGCACAGACTGCTGAGAAGAAGATAAATCTTCATAAGCAGTACGGATAGTTAACTGAATCCATCTAGCAATAGAATGGACTGAAATGTCCTTTCTATTAGGCATCAAAGACAGAAAGAAACGTTTCCGTCCCTTTCTGATAAACTGAGATCTCTGTTTATAGATACGTAGTGCTCTAACAGGACAGAGTAAAGGCCTACGCCCGTCTGAAGACGGAAGAGCCTTAATAACAATAGGTTCCGGATATTTATTAGGAGCCTGATTCTTAGCTAAAAAACCCACATTAGTAGTGAAGGAGATAGTGTTCCCAACACTACGATAATGAGAATCATCCACCGATAGTGCATGAAGCTCACTGACTCTTCTGGCAGAAGAGAAAGCTAAGAGAAAAGCTGTCTTATAAGATAAGAATTTGAAATCTACTGTCCCAAGAGGTTCAAATGGCTTTTCCTTCAATTTAAGGAGAACCCAAGCTAAATTCCACTTAGGAATTAATCTAAGAGTTCTGGGTCTATTTATCGAAAAGTTTCTAACCAATTTCGATAAAGAGACATTAGATCCAATTTGTAAACTATCATGATGTGCATAGGTATCAGATAACATAGATCTATAACCCTTTATAGTAACAGGCTGCAGTTTGATTTCGTCAAACAAGTATACTAGAAAGTTTGCAATGTCTGGTATAGAGGGATCAAATATATCTACAGAATGATCCCTACACCAACGACGAAAAACCTTCCACTTAGCCGCATAGTTTAGCGAAGAGGAGGTCCTCCTACAGTTAGAAATCGCGTCCACTGCTCGTCCTGTAAAGTGCTTGCCATGCAAGAAGGACCGCACAACGGAAAAACGTGAAGGTTGAGACCTTGCGGGTTGTGATGGAGTTGGCGCGATTTCCCCTGCGAAAGAAGATCCTCTCGTGGAGGAAGCTTCCGCGGTAGGTCCCACAACAGACACCTGAGTAGATTTATCCACGGTCTCTGTGGCGACAGAGATGCTACCAACAGAATCTTGCATTGAGATTGTTTTATCTTTAGCAATACTTGTTGAATTAACGGCGCTGGAGGATACGCATATCCTATCATTCCGTCCCAAGGGATCGACAGAGCGTCTACTGCAAATGCTCTTGGATCCGGACACGGGGACACATACGTCTGCAACTGATTGTTGAGATGTGTCGCAAATAAGTCTATCATTGGCCGTTCCCATTGGTAGCAAATCTGATTGAATACTTGTTTGTTGAGAGTCCACTCCGACGGCAACAAGCGACCCTTTCGTGAAAGGGAGTCTGCTAGCACATTCAGACGACCCGGTATGTGACGGACCGAAAGAAGAACGTGATGTTCTAATGCAAACAGAAGGATTCTTTCCGTTAGATTGAACAACGGAACTGAATGAGTGCCTCCCTGATTCCGTATATATGCCACTACTGTCGTATTGTCGGATAGGATTTGGACATGAGCATCGTGAATAATGTCCATCCAGTGACGTAACGCAAGCCAAATTGACATCATTTCCTTGATGTTTATGTGCTTGCACAGGAATTGCGGATCCCAAAGACCCTGGCATCTCGAATCCGTTGGGATTAATGATGCACCCCAACCTGTTTGACTGGCATCCGTCATAACGGTAAAACTCGGATCCGGCAACTGCAGCGGAACTCCTTGAGTTAACCACTGAATGTTTGCCCAAGTCTGAATCTCTTGTTTCACTTGATCTGACAAGAGAACGTCTACATCGAGCGAATGAATTTTCACACTCCAATTCTGAGTCAGGAAAATTTGAAGAGGACGTGTGCGTAGCCGCCCCATCGGAATGAGATCCGCGGCGGCTCCGCACAGACCTACCAGTCTCATAAATTCTCTCGCCGTGACTTTGTCTGCGTGCAGACAATAGCGAGCGTAACAACTGACTAATTTCGCTCTGGTTAACGGCAGACGAACGAGATTGTTGTGCGTCTCGAAGCTCATTCCCAGATGAGTGAATGACTTGGACGGCACCAGATCCGACTTCTCCTCGTTTACTATGAAACCGAGGCGTCGGAGCAATAGAAGAAGATTCTGAACATCGTTCTGAAGCGTTAACTCGTTGCCGTACCTCTGAAGAATGTCGTCCAGGTAGGCCGACGTTACCGCAGACGAATGAGCTCGGAAGTAGATCATTACCGAGTTCATTACCCGAGTGAAAGCCCAGGGTGCTAGATTCAATCCGAAGCACATGGCCCGGAACTGATACACCACTCCTAGGACTGCGAAGCGTAGATACTTTCGGAATGTCGGATGTACCATGACGTGAAAGTACGCATCTTGAGATCTATGCTCGTTGCATAATCGTTCACCCGAATACTCGCTCTGACCGATCGAATCGTCTCCATATAAAACTTCGGAGCGACGATCAGCTTGTTTATCCAGCTCAAATCTATGACTGGACGGAACGAGCCGTCTGGTTTCGGAACCAGAAACAGATGGCTGTAGAATCCCAGAGATTCCTGGTTTTCTACGACCTCTACCGCGTTCTTCATTAAAAGAGACTGCACCTCTGATAACAGAGCGTCTCTTTTCTGTGGATCTGACGGAAGATGAGTCCACTTTGGACTTCGAGTTAATGGAGGCTTTCGTTTGAAGGATATCTTTAGACCTTCCGAAGTCACTCCTCTCACCCAAGGGTCGTCCGTAATCGACGCCCACTCTTGTGAAAAACTCGACAACCTTCCGCCAACCGGAACGCGATAGAGGTTTAAGCCACCACCTCCTGGACCTGCGAGGCCTGCGGTAGGAGAAACCACGTCTTCCACGACCCGCACCTCGCCTCGTCGACCTCGGGGCGTCCGACCGATTATCCCGGCCTGAAGGACGTCCCGAACGAGAGTCGCTATCCTGACGGTCTCTCGAATAAGACCAAGAGGACGCACCGGAACCTCTATAGGAACCTCTCTTGGGCGCATTAAACCCAGAAGTGCCTGTCTTATTCGTGTCTGCTGTATCCGACTTTTTAGGAGCGGATCTGAACAACAGAGAATCATTAGCTTTCTTTTTAATTTTATCATAAATAGCGGAAAGCTTGCCGTCAAAGAGAAGTTCTCCTGAGACCGAAGCGACTCTAAGAGAGTTCTTCACCTTAGAATCCACTAGTGTGGATGTAGCTAGGGCTGCGTCACGTCTAACCAACTCCAGATTTGCCACTGAAAGGGCGGAGTTACACGTGGAATAAGCTACTGCCCTTGAAAGAAGTCTTAAAGAGGATTGTATATCCTGAAACTCTTCCCCTTGAAGGCGCAGATATAACGCCTTAGTAAGGTGATCTGCGTAAGATAAGGCATCTAAATTGGCTCTGTTAGACGCAATAGCTGTTTCCAACACCGCGGTTGGAATAGAAGCTGACGACGGTAATGATAGCTCTAAGTCTTCCGCCTCGTCGTCCATACGCAGAGGAACTCTCGGTATACCCTGTCCTGCCGTATCGAATTTATTCCTTGCATTAATGAAAGGCAGGTTAAGAGTATTAGCGGACAAGAAACCTGCTTTCCCCGTCCTGGAAGCAAGTTTAAATATAGCGTCGTTCAATAATTCAAATGTTCTTGCAACATTATTGGACTGCGACTGAAACTCGGGAGCGATGTCCCTGAACCGCTCAAAAAATTCAGAGTCCAATGACGCTATAATTCTCTTGTCCGGAAGCGCAGCAGTCTGGCCCGACGGAACAACTTGAGGGAGAAAGTGCCGGATGAAGTCCACGGCAGCTTTATGTTGTTCCGAAAGGGATAGCTCCAATTCATCCGTATCCCTTTCACCATCCGGCCGGACCTCCCGATGTTCCCGGTCGTCCGCCCCCGATGCTTCGGCGGAGCGTACCGACCCAGCGCCGTCGGATAATTCTCGATCCGACACCGTTTCTGTCGGCTGCTGGGATGCTGCGATAAGCTGTGCTATCTGCACAAGAATGTCCGACGTCGAGACCTGCGGAGGCGCAGTCTTTCGCTGCTTCGCCGAGGGCAGCTCCGCATCAGATGGCTCCCGCATACTTTTCCTATGCGAACGTCCGGAGTCCATCGGTCTCGAATCCATGGCTGCCGGATGGTGTGACCTGGTCACCGAAGAATCCTTCATCGGCGAAGCTGGTAAAATATCGGAGGTCACGCAGCCAAGGTGCGGTCGTGTGCGCTGACGAGAAGAGGAAGCCTTAACAGTCTCTGCGGACTGCTTATACAACGGAGCGTCCCGAGCGACGGACGTATGCTCCGCTAAAGACACATTTTGTACCACAACATCTGGTCCCAGATGTTGTTGTACGAGAGAGGGACCTCTCTCGCTCGCGGCCCGGCTGGACCTGGACGAGCTAGGAACCGGACTAAAAGGCTTCCTCCGTTCTCGTTTACTATCCGCCGTCACTGGGTGTGCATCTATTATGTTTATAGTGCTCGCATCACCCAAAATTTCCTCTTGGACCGCATCGGACGAACCCGGCTGCCGAACCATTCGGTGAATGGACGCTACACCGGGCGAGCTAGCGGACGACATTTGTCTAATCTCCATGAGCACTTTTGCCGCTAGCTCTGAATTCATTTGTGACGACGGACGCACACTTGAAGAAGATAACATGGAAACATCACCCAGTTCTGGTTCCTCTGAAATAGAAACTGAGAGAGTAGAGTGACCTTGTGGAGAAAGAGCCGGCATCGCTCTTTCTCCAGAAACAACATATCGTGACACACGTTTCCAATGTTTCTCATCCCAATGTTCACATATAGGACAGGGATTAATGCGAGAACACTGACTACAATTAATACAATGATCATGAAAGTCAGAGAAAGATTTCTTCCTATTACAATTTGAACAATGTCCCTTCATTGTGAAAGAACAACAATAAGTCCTAGTTACTCGCAAAAACCCCTGACACAAAGATACATAATAACATGATCCATTAATAAATGAAAAAACAATTGCAAAACAAAATAATTTTGAAAAAATATTTTTTCAGAGAAGCCCAAGTTGCTGAAAAGTAACATTGAGCCCCGATGGATCCGATGGCAAAGTGTGGTCAAAAATTTTAAATTTATATAAAATAATTAATGAGACACTTTCGGATAATATAAATGTATCTTATAATGAGATAAACTACCACAAAGGCAAACAGCCCCCCTCAAAAAAGGCTGTTGCCAATGAAAACAAACAGTGTAAACACACTAGAAAACATGACTCCAGGCACTGAAAAAACTGGCCCGGAATCAGTCATCAATTACACTCTATCTGATGCAAAACAGAGACTCCCAGGGGAGAATCTGTAGAACATCAGATGGAAGATGCAGAACACAAACGTTATACACCCATGGGTGAAAACGTAACTATGGGGAAAATAACAGAAAACATTCTGTAACCAAGCAACTCTCCCAGGAAATTTTAGAAATGAAACTTCTCAAAAATATGCCAAAAGCATGGGAGAATTGCCAGGGGGGACTTTAGAAGGCTAGGGGAGAGGAAACACTGAATAAGCAGTGCAACAATTAGCAAGAATGACAACAAGAGGCCCATGCCTCGAAAATAGGCAACTTAACATAATTTCATCAAAAAATTTTAAGTACAGCCCTGATTATTTTTTGCCACTTCTTTTTCCTCTCCTCCTTCTATCCTCCTTAGAATCACATTTTCTCCAAAAATTACGTGTCTGGCATCCTTTAAACTGAGATTTACAAGCACAAAGATCAGTGAGATGTTGACTGATGAAGGGCCAAACAGAGAATGATAATTGGCGCCAATTTCGGGACGACTGCGTCACTGCGCATGCGCAGTAGAGGCGTACTATGGAGGTCCTTTAGGACATGATTTCTTTTTGTTTTGGATGCAAATTTTGGGGATTGGGGGGCAAAATTTGTGTTTGGCCCTGGTTTTGTTGGAGTTAGCACCAGCTAAGTCTGGGTCATTGGTACAGTATAAAAATATATTTTTTCAGAACAGCCCAAGTTTCTGAAAAGTAACGTTGAGCCCCAATGGATCCCAAGCCTAAGTGTGGACAAAAATTTTAAAAATATTTTAAACAATTTATTCAACACTTACGAACAATAATAATGTATCTAGTTATGATTAAAATAACATAAAGATATTATTTTTTAGAAATCCCCCCCTCACACAGAGGGCTGTTGTAAATGTAAACAATGAGTGTAAAAACACTAAAATAAGACTCCAGGCACCCAGGCCCGAAATCAGTTACCAAAAATACACTATCTGATGCAAAACAGAGACTTCCAGGGAAGAAACTGCAGAACATCAGATGGTAGATGCAGAACACAACGCCTAACCACCCGTAGGTGAAGACGTAAACATGGGGAAAGAACAGAATTCATTCTGTTATTCAGCTAAAACTCCCAAGAAATTTTAGTAATAATAATTACAGAAACTATGCCAAAAGCATGGGAGAATAGCAAGGGGGAACTTAAAGGACAGGGAGAGAGGAAAACACTTAAAAAACAGTGTAACTAAATAATCAGAATGACAACAAAATGGCTGCTGCCTTGAAAATAGGTAACTTAACATAATTTCATTAAAAAATTTTAAGTTACAGCCCTGATAATATTCTGTCACACATTCTTTTCCTCTCCTCCTTCTCTATCCTCCTTAGAATCACCATTTCACTAATATTTATGTGTCTGGCATCATTTAAACTGAGATTTATAAGCACAAAGATCAGTCAGATGTTAACTGATGAAGGGCCAAACTTAGAATGCTTAATGGCGCCAATTTCGGAACGTCCTTGACACTGCGCATGCGCAGTAGGGGCGAAGTGTGGAGGGCCTTTCAGGACATGTTTTCTTTAGTTTTAGATGCAAATTTTGGGGATTGGGGGGCAAAATTTGTGTTTGGCCCTATATTTTAAGAGTTAGCACCAGCTATGTCTGGGTCATTGGTACAGTATAACAAGAGGCCCCACGTGGCCTTAATCGCTCACCTGACAAAGTGACTCTAAGAAGTATTTTAGGTCACCTTCACCATGTCATGCCTCATCAACATTAACTGGTTGAGTGATAGATTTTGTTTGAAGTTCAACATTTGTTACCTAAAATTAGTTTTATTTAAAATCATTGGTGTGTGGCCAATCTCCAATGATTTTTAATAAAGCAAATTTATCTCTGCAGACAAACTGGTTTAGCTTGAAGCACAAACAAGGAATGTGAAGAGATAGCCTTGGACATCTCTCCCCAACTGTGGATATCTTCCATGTGCTACATGTACATATTTGCATGCAAGAAAACAAAAATTTTCACAAATTTTCCAAAATATTAGTTTTTTTTATCATCATTGGAACAAGCTCAAATAGCTTATTCCAATAGGGGTATGGGAAGATCAGGTATATTTTTGAGACAGAAATGTGAATATATAAATAATGGTGTTTTTTTGTGAATGATGCTGGAGAATTTTGCGTAAAGATATGGTAAATGGTTTGTTCTAGATACAGAATGATGCAAAAGTATTTAAATTTGATTAGGCAAGTTGTTCCTATAATGCATTTAAAAATTGAAGTAACTGTTTTTTTGCTGCCCGAACTTTTAGATGTGTGTGTCTGTGTTTGTGTGTGTGTGTGTGTGTGTGTGTGTGTGGGGGGGGGGGGGGGGGGGGGGGGGGGGGTAAGAGTGTTCTTGCAAACAAAATTCCTGAATAAATGGAAAATTTTATTTTTTGTGTGAAAGACATAGTGCGTGAATGTTGATTGGAACAAGCTTAGAGAGCTCATTTTAATGTGAAGTCATAAAGCTGTGTTTTACGTACGAAATTCTGGAATAACTAAAAAATTGCTTTTTTGACTCAACAAGCATGGTGTGCGACCTCTCATTGGAATGAGCTCAAAAAGCTCATTCCAATGGGGTATTTACAAGCGATAAGTACATGTATGTTTAAGAGACAAAAATTAAAATTTGAATAGCGATTTTTGCGAAGAATGCTGACAAGTTTTGGCAGTTATGCTGGTAAAAAGGTAAGATATGCAAAGTGGTTGTTTTTTAGAGGCGACATTTAATTAAGGGGAATTAACCCTTGATTACTGAGGTAACTTCTAAAAGTACTGAAATTTCATGAAGCAATGTGAATAACAGACAACAGTTGCCTAAAAATTTCATGAATAACTAAAATTTTTATTCTTTTGTCTCGAAAACATGGCATATGACCTTTGTTGGAATGAGCTGAATGCGTGTGTTCCAATGAGGGGTCATAAAATTTGAACGGAGATTTGAGTGAATAATGCATTAGTACTGCTAGATTTGGGTAAACGGTTCACCCTGGATACCACCCCTTCTATAGTAGATCTTTTCTGCAAATTTTGTCTAAGATTCTATCAACTTTACAAATAAATACGTTCATGAATCACAATCAGATCCACCCCACAATGTTGCATACCAAATATCAAAAGATTCTGCCTGCTGGATCTGGAGAAGAAGATTTTTTAAGAAATATGCCTGAAATGCACTAAGTTCAAATTTGGGCTCCTATACGGAGCCCAAATATAAACCCAGGGGGCCGATTTGAACAAACTTGAATCAGATCCACCCCACAATGTTGCTTACCAAATATGAAAAGATTCTGAAGCTGGATCTGGAGAAGAAGATTTTTTAAGAAATTTGCCTGAAATGCACTAAGTTCGAATTCAAGCTTCTATAGTGAGCCCAAATATGAAACTAGGAAGCCGATTTGAACAAACTTGAATCAGATCCACCCCACAATGTTGCATACCAAATATCAAAAGATTCTGCCTGCTGAATCTGGAGAAGAAGATTTTTTAATAAATTTGACCGAAATGCACTAAGTGCGAATTCAGGCTTCTATATTAAGCCCAAATATGAATCCAGGGGGCCGATTTGAACAAACTTGAATCAGATCCACCCAGCAATGTTGCATATCAAATATCAAAAGATTCTGCCTGCTGGATCTGGAGAAGAAGATTTTTGAAGAAATTTGCCCGAAATGCACTAAGTTTGAATTCGAGCTTCTATAGTGAGCCCAAATATGAATCCAGGGGGCCGATTTGAACAAACTTGAATCAGATCCACCCCGCAATGTTGCATACCAAATATCAAAAGATTCTGCCTGCTGGATCTGGAGAAGATGATTTTTTAAGAAATTTGCCTGAAATGCACTAAGTTCGAATTCGAGCTTCTATAGTAAGCCCAAATATGAATCTAGGAGCCGATTTGAACAAATTTGCATCAGATCCATCCAACAATGTTGCATACCAAATATCAAAAGATTCTGCCTGCTGGATCTGGAGAAGAAAATTTTTTAAGAAATTTGCCTGAAATGCACTAAGTTCGAATTCGAGCTTCTATAGTGAGCCCAAATATGAATCTAGGAAGCCGATTTGAACAAACTTGAATCAGATTCATCCCACAATGTTGCATACCAAATATCAAAAGATTCTGCCTGCTGGATCTGGAGAAGAAGATTTTTAATAAATTTGCTTGAAATGCACTAAGTTCAAATTTGGGCTCCTATACTGAGCCCAAATATAAACCCAGGGAGCCGATTTGAACAAACTTGAATCAGATCCACCCCACAATGTTGCTTACCAAATATGAAAAGATTCTGCCTGCTGGATCTGGAGAAGAAGATTTTTTAAGAAATTTGCATGAAATGCACTAAGTTCAAATTCGAGCTTCTATAGTGAGCCCAAATATGAATCTAGGAAGCCGATTTGAACAAACTTGAATCAGATCCACCCCACAATGTTGCATACCAAATATCAAAAGATTCTGCCTGCTGGATCTGGAGAAGAAGATTTTTTAAGAAATTTGCCTAAATGCACTAAGTTCGAAATCGGGCTTCTATACTGAGCCCAAATATGAACCCAGGGGGGCCAATTTGAACAAACTTGAATCAGATCCACCCTACAATGTTGCATACCAAATATCAAAAGATTCTGCCTGCTGGATCTGGAGAAGAAGATTTTTTAAGAAATTTGCCTGAAATGCACTAAGTTCGAAATTGGGCTCCTATACTGAGCCCAAATATTAACCCAGGGATCCAATTTGAACAAACTTGAATCAGATCCACCCCACAATGTTGCTTACCAAATATGAAAAGATTCTGCCTGCTGGATCTGGAGAAGAAGATTTTTTAAGAAATTTGCCTGAAATGCACTAAGTTCGAATTCAGGCTTCTGTAGTAAGCCCAAATATGAATCTAGGGGGCCGATTTGAACAAACTTGAATCAGATCTACCCCGCAACGTTGCATACCAAATATCAAAAGATTCTGCCTGCTGGATCTGGAGAAGAAGATTTTTGAAGAAATGTGCCTGAAATGCACTAAGTTCGAATTCAAGCTCCTATAGTGAGCCCAAATATGAATCTAGGGAGCCGATTTGAACAAACTTGAATCAGATCCACCCTACAATGTTGCATGCCAAATATCAAAAGATTCTGCCTGCTGGATCTGGAGAAGAAGATTTTCAAAGAAATTTGCCTGAAATGCAGTAAGTTCAAATTTGGGCTCCTATACTGAGCCCAAATATAAACCCAGAGGGCCGATTTGAACAAACTTGAATCAGATCCACCCCACAATGTTGCATACCAAATATCAAAAGATTCTGCCTGCTGGATCTGGAGAAGAAGATTTTTTAAGAAATTTGCCTGAAATGCACTAAGTTCGAAATCGGGCTCCTATACTGAGCCCAAATATGAACCCAGGGGGCCGATTTGAACAAACTTGAATCAGATCCACCCTACAATGTTGCATACCAAATATCAAAAGATTCTGCCTGCTGGATCTGGAGAAGAAGATTTTTTAATGTTTTTCCCATTGCCTACAGTGTTAAAAAGTGCTGACTCAGCACTTTTTCAAAGTCCCGAAACTGTACCCTATGATAAAACCGATGGCAATTTTTTTTTACCAATCCTTTCTGTTGGTCCTAAGGAAGCTGCACACCAAATAAAAATTCTCAGTGCCGTGCAGTTTTGGAGATATGGGCGTTTTAAATTTTTTCTATTTTTAGCTCCTGCGGTTCCCACGGGGCTGCGGGAAAATTTTTTTTTGCATAAATCAAGTACTCATGACCCAATAAGCCCTCACATAAAATTTCGTTCAAATCAGCCTCTCGGTTTGGAAAATAGAAATTTTGGGCGGGGCAAAAAATTTTGCCCCTCCCATAACGACGCCAAGTATAGCCCCACAAACTTCTCTTGAACAAATCTGAGTCTACACCTCAAAAGGAAGCTGCACACCAAATATCAAGTCTCTGCTACTACTGGTTCATGAGAAGAAGATTTACAAAGATTTTGGTGCCCCTTGGGGGCGTGGCACCACCCAGGAGGAGGGGCAACTTCATTTGAACAAATCTGAATTGGCATTAGGTAATAAACATTTAGCCAACATTTGAATAAAATTGGGCTAGTGGTTTAGGAGGAGAAGTCGATAATGTAAAGTTAACGCCGGACGGACGACGACGGACGCCGGACGACGGACGCCGGACAGAAAGTGATTAGTAAAGCTCCCCTTGAGCTTCGCTCAGGTGAGCTAAAAATATCGCCATTCAAATTTTATTACTTTTTTCAATTTCTACCTGAACAAGCTCAATCCAAAGAGAGGGTCAAGACCTATGTTTAACCTTTTATCTAACAAATTTACCACATCTGCCTGCAAAATAGCTTGTTCCAAAGAGGGGTCACACAATATGATTTCCTTGAAATTTTTTGAAAATTTTGGGAACAAAAATTTAAAATAACAAATTTTGATACCGTGTACATTGGGTCAAGTGTTAATGATGTTCTCCCCTCAAATGAATGTTATATTCATGTATGATGTTTTAACATAATTATTCAATTTTATCAAAGTAATTTTTACATTAAAACAGCAATCAAATAAAAAAAAGTGTGAAAAGATAAAATAACTCTCACCTACAGCTTCATCCAAGTATGTTAATTGTGTTAGTCGCTTGTATCGTCTCACCTGAAAAAATATCAACAAACATCATTAAAATGAGCATAATAAAGAAAAAAAAAAAACCCAAAACAGGCCATCACTGTATTGTTGCATTTAATTTTCCACGAAACTTTTCATTTAATTCCAACTAGATGCAAAGTGATGGGAGCCATCACTGTGGGCCCCGCATTTGAAACCATTTGCAATTTGAACAATATACAGTACAGTAAAACCTTCCTTGAGAGACCACCTGTTGTTAAACTCCCAAGAAATTAAATAAAAAAATTTCAATAAAAAAGCCAATAAGCATGGGAGTTTAACAGGAGGGTTCATGGGAAGTGAGGAAAGGAACATTTAACAAACAGTAGGTTTATCATTAGTAAGAATGATGACGTTCAGGCCCAAGTCCCGATAATGGGAAACATGAATAACTTTATAAAATTATTAATAAGTTACAGCCCTGAATGTCCAAATCCTCCATAGTTCACTTCCAGCATCCTTTCAGTTTCTTGAATTCACCATAATCATGATTGATGTGTGTCTGGCATCTTCAGAAAAGAGTATTTGAAGCACAGATGTCAGTTCAGGTGTTGCTGACTTTTGGGCCAAACAGAAGAATCATGTTGGCACCAGTTTCGGTCACTTCCTGGTTACTGCGCATGCATGGTTTTGTATGCAAATTTTGGGGATGGGGGGGGGGGAGGGGGTTTCACAATTATTGTTTGGCCCTGCAAATTAAAGAGTTTGCACCAGCTAAGTCTGGGCCATTGGTTATTAGTATAAAAATAAAAGATGTCACGCACTTCCCCTCATCAAGTTGATCATTTTTGTGAAGTTTCATGAAAATGCGACTAAAACTGTGGAAGTAGTTCGCTCCACAAGTATTTTGCAAAATCCAATATGGACACCAGTCGGCCATCTTGAATCCGATTTGGAAAAAGTGAAGTTTCATGAAAATGCGGCTAAAACTGTGGAAGTAGTTCACTCCACAAGTTTACATGTGCAACAGACAGATGACGATGACAGAGCGATGAAAATTTGACTCCTATATACTCCCCCATAACTTCGTTTTGTGGGGGCATAATAAATGTGCCCTGTAGGAAGAATTTTGATGCAGAAATACAATAAATTCAAAGGTTGTTGCTAACAGCAACAGTTTTTGATGGAAATGAAAATCGATAGCTCCTACCCTGGTCACCCTGAATGAGCATACCACGTTTCAAAACAACCTGATGATGAATGTGCCCTTTGCGGCATGCCAAAGCCTTTTCTCTCTGGAAATTCATAAATATGCCATGTAGAGAGTGCAAAAGGGATAAATGCACTAAGTTCAAAGGCTGACACTAACGACAATAATTTTTTATGGAAATGAAAGAAAATCAATTCATTGATGCATAACTGCACTAAGTTCATCAAAGGTCATTGCCAGTGGCAACATTTTTTTGTGGGAACGGAAGAAAATCGATAGCTCCCATCCAGAGGTTACCCCAAACAAGCATACCAAGTTTCAAAGCGACAGGATTATAAATGTGCCTTGTAGGGCATGCCAAAGGAATATATTGATGCCTGACTAAACTTAGTTCAAAGGCTGTTGCCAGCCGTAACTTTTTTTGACAAAAATAGAAGAAAATCAATACCTCCCATCTAGAGGTCACCCCAAACATGCATGCCAGGTTTCAAAGCAATCTGATCATAAATGTGCCCTGTAGGGTGGGCCAAAGGGAAATATTGAGGCCTGACTAAACTAAGTTCAAAGGTCGCACAGGCTCTTACTGTGGTTATTATTCATGCCAAGTTTAGAAAAGATCGGTTGAAAGACAACTGAGAAAACTTCAGGACAAGAAAGTTTATGGATGGACGGACAGGACAAACAGATGGACATACATGCCAATCACATAATTTGTCCCATTTTTCAACAGGCATATAAAAATTATATTTCATAACTTAACCCTCTGCACAATGATGTCAAAATACCAACATTTCAAGTGGTTATTTTTCCCCAAAATACAACTAGAAATTTAACCAATTCAATCCTGACAGAGCTCAATATGCTCTGTCAAACAAAACTGTATTGGTCAAATTTCTAGTTGCATTATGGGATAAATTGCATCCTAAAATTTAGATATTTTAATGTCAGTGTTCAGGGGTTGTTAATTTATTTCCAAGCACAAAATGCGATCAAATATCATTTTTAAACTTCTCAGCTTGTGCTGACTGATGGTGGTAAAAAGAGCTTTCATGACATCAGACCCAGCAATGATACTATTATATACGCTTTACCTAAAATAACAGCCAAAAGCAGCCAGAGTAATATACAAAAAAAAAATTTTCAATTGTTGCCTCAAAAATGAAAAAATTTAAAGTAATTTATATATTTTTTATACTTACCAATGGCCCAGACTAGCTAGCTGGTGCTAACTCAAAAATATTTAGGGCCAAACACAAATTTTGCCCACCAATCCCCAAAATTTGCATGCAAAACCAAAAATTAGGAAGTCCTATCTGGCCCTCCATACATTTACCCTCCACAAATGCGCAGACGCCAGGAAGTCACCAAATCTGGCGCCAACATCATTCTTTGTAAAAAGATTAAAATATAATAATTCTGCAGGGAGGTATGAGTTCCAGGAACTGCCCACTCATGGGAGGGCCATTCCCGTCTGGGCCATTGGTAAGTATAAAAAATATATATAAATTACTTTAAATTTTTTCATATTTTGATACTGTATACCAATGGCCCAGACTAGCTGAATCGTAAAAAGGTGGAGGGCCTAGAACTTCCGAAATAGTAGATCAACATAGATCAAATCCTTCAATTCATGATGCAGAAAATTAGAATAATTAGAATTTACATGTATGTCTCTTTATATCATAATAGAAGAGACATATCCTAATATGGATCCCAATTATGTAAATCCTAAATCTGAGCATGAAATCATGCTAAACAGGATGTAACAAGTTCACAAATTTTTAAGGCTAGTCTGGACTAAGCCCTAAAAATTAGGATGGCATACTTGAGAATGAAAGAAAATTGCCCATAAACCTACGCCATACAATAATACTACAGCTAAACGCCGAATATAGTACGGACGAAACAGCTTCCTTCATAGTTACATGCCCAATAAGCCAGGGAAGTGGAGAAAATAACCCCCACCACACTTTTTTTAACATATCTTCAAAAGAAAGAAGGGAGAGCTCTGGAATCAATAAGCGGTACCAGGAAACAATATAAATATCGATCAGGCACTCAGGAATTAATTCATGAATAATAAATGGTGCTTAACGCCACTTCACAAGCCAAGGCTATAGCAATGATTTTGGTAAACAACATTATCCGCTAGAAAATATGCACTGCAGACGGCGTATACAGGTATGACGAAATCAGTGAAATAATAATATAACATACACATGTTAAAGCGAGATACGAAGAACAATCTCTGCAGAGAAAACATGCTTCAAAGATCATTCAGAGACGACCTCTTGTACAGTTAAATCCAGTAAGAACACTCTCTAATGTGTATACTTTGATATCAACAACTATAAACACGTGAGAATATGCGATTTGAGAACCGACAAAATCGAGACCAGGATCTAGAAATGGAGGAAGGTATGATTAACTGGCTCCAACACAGACCGGCCCCAAAATATATAATAATTTCAAGGTCCACCAAAAGCGATAGTATAATAAAATATTGAGCGAATGCATTAAAATCCAGCCTGTAATCATCTAAAAAACCACTAAGTGGTTATGCAGTCACCTATGAACTCAAATAGCAGCAATTATGATGATTTAAACAGCACTTGTATATTAGAAATTAGAAAATAAACACTGGATTCTAATGCAACAAAACTGTGTATATGCCTATGAGGGCGCCATCCAACATGACCCAAATGCAAAGTATGTATGTATTAACATATATATACACGATAGTGTGTGAGTGTGGGGGGAGGAATTCGAATATACGTCGAAACCTCCTCACCCACATTTAATCATTGCTGGTCCAGACAGCAAAAATATAGTAACCGCAAGCTCCCTCACGTCTGACATACTCCGTTATGCTACTGAGAGCGGAGAATGACGTGAAGAGCAGAACTTCCCCAAAAGAAGAAGGCCCTCTCGTGGGGTAAGCTTCTGGCGAATGTTCAAAAACAGACACTTAACCTCAATGTAATCAATAGAAACAAATGAATTGAAGGAAACATATATCCATATATTCATTCCCATAAATACGGCTGAGTGTCAAGAGTATGTGCTCAAATGCCTAATACTGACGACACAGATGATGGAAACTATTATACCTGTGCGCCGCAAACTTAACTATCCCGAAGCGATCTTACATAAGATCATGTAATAGTCATACAGTTAGAATAAGCCCAAGATGCTGCCAGTGCTTTTACTTCATGCACTGATATCTTAAGCATTGACTGCTGATTGGATTTACATTTTCCTAAGCAGTACGAATAGCTAATTGAATCCATCTAGCAATGGAATGAACCGGAATGCCTCTTCTATTGGAAATTAATGACAAAAGAAGCGTTCTTCTCTTCTGATAAACTCTGATCTGCGTCTATAAATACATGATCGCTATATATAAAGTCAGTGATGTAGCGTAAACAATAAGACATCAATACTGAATATGTGGACTCGAAAATTCGAGGGTCCTAAGAACCCTGCATAGAGAGACCATCGGACTCAGGATTGTAACTCAACATATGAACTCACATCTGTCATAATTGAGAAAACCGTTAAATATATGCCGAAACTTGTAAAAAGATTCGCTAAAACAAAACAGGTCTAGATCGAAAAACGTCTACCACTCCAGTTAAGAAAAACTGGAGGGGATGTATGCATAAGCGACCCATCGAAATAACATTCACAGAAGCACCGCACAACCCCATCCGATGCATAAAATCTTCCGCTGCTAATGCGTCTGATAAAAGATAAAAGCGAGCCAAACAACTGGCTAATTCGCTCTGTGAAACAACAGACGAACCAGCTTGTTGAAAATGAATTGTAGGATACGTGTATATTATCATAGATCCCATGAGACATTATCCAGATCATTATTCCAGTGATCTAAAGAACTATACTCGCCGCATCGCTGATCATACGAATGCTCGCCTTTTGACTAAAAGAATATCATAAATAACCTAATTATCCAGTTCAGTCGAAATCGGTCGGACTGAGCTGTATAAGAGCCTCGAGTCACTGGCTCAGGGGTGTCTGATCAGTAAACTCAAACAGACCTAAACCCCCTATCCAAGTGGCTGTATAGTCAATCCCTAAAGTAATATATAGGAGGGATACCTATACCTTCGCTATCAGTCCTTATAGACGATATTAGTCTAGGACAACATTTCTTACTCTTTCTGCTGGTGTTGGTCGATTAGACCCCAACTTAAAGAGTCGAGTATTGATGCTTTCTTGTAGATTAATCCTACCTTAATGAAAGCTTATCATCAAAGACCTAGTGTCTGGAAAACTAAAGCAACCTGAAGCAAGTTTTCCACCTAGTCAATTGTTAAAGATGACGAGACAAGGCTTCGTCACATCAGAATAACTCCCACTTAACATCTGTTAAGACAGAGATATATATGATAAATAGGCCTGGAAAGAATTCTTTAAAGGTACAAACGACCACAAAATTCCTTTCCATATAGACGTTGCATCACAGTACTTAAAATTGAAGTACATAAGACTGTGAGTCTAAATTCGCTCTGAATAAGAAATTATCTTCTCCATAGAATCTGAGCGAACAGCGAAATGATGAAGGTAAGGCTACAACTAAGATCTTAGCCTGCTCATTCAACGCAGAGACACATCTTCCCCGGTTGTTTTTTAAATGTATGTGATCAAAAAATGATTAAAATACAGAAGATGATGATAAGAAACCGTATTACTTCTTCCCATAGAAAGATAAATATGGCGTTGTCTACATAATTGAAGACCAGTGACACCCATGTAAACTTAGGAGGAAAGAGATCTTATTATCCTGCTCTTTGTCCGGATGAAGTCAGCGTCTAACAACGCTAGCGGTTTCTCACAATTACTTGCAGCATTGTGATTCACTGGAACAAGCTCAAGGAAACGATAATAGATCGTATACATATCATCCATGAGTTGTTCCGAAAGGGAAGGTTATCCTCCTCCGTATCCCTTTCATCAATCGTCTAAATCAGTTTAGAATCACGGTCACCGGCAGAACAGGCAGATGATTGGACCGACCGATTATGCACCAATAAAGAGCTCAAGTTTTGAGACTGACGTTGAGTGCTTCTGCCTTAGCAGGAATACTGCGATAAGCTGTGCAATTTGCAACAGCAAGTCCGTTATGGAGGCCTGAGGAGCAGCGGTCATGAATTGCTTGCCCGCCAGCTACTCCTGGGACAGTGTGTCCAAGATATCTCTTACTGTGGACGTCCAGATGAATGAAGCCTCATCTCCTTGGCTACTAGATGGTGCGACTTACTTCACAAAAGGTGGACCTCTTGACGATGCAGACTAGATATCCTAAGTCACTAAGCCAAGGTGCGGTCGGGAGTGCTTGGTAGATCCTGAAGAAGCCAAACAGTAGCCGTCCCCGGCTAAGAATTGAACTAAGCGTACCGGACAATAGGTATGTATGTAAGCTCCGACTGATGCAAGTTCTTACCAACAACACCCGGCCCCAGATGTTGTTAAAAGAGAAAGAGGGGTCTCCTTCTTGCTCGCGGTCCTGGGAGACCTAGCCGAGCGTACCTCAGAACTTGCTGGCTTCTTCCTTCCATCGACGCAGGGTGAGCATGATTGGAATTTATAGTGCTTGCTACACCCTTGTTTCTCTCTCGACTGCTATGGACATACCTGGTGTCACACTACCCATATTCTGAGTAACGATCCGCCGGTTGAGCTAGCTGAAGACAAGGTCATAAACCCTATATTCTAAGGTCTAGGAACTTGTCTTATATAATTGAGCACTTATGCCACTAGCTCTGAATACAATGCACATGCAACACAACCGGTGTCACGGTCCTCATATTCAATCTTAAACTTTTCACCGGCGACAGGGAACTGAAACCACTCATTAGACGGGACGTCCCGGACAGGAGGCATGAACGTAAACTCCGACTGATGCAAGTTCCAACCAACAACATCTGTCCCCAGATGATGTTGTAAGAGAGAGAGGCCTCTCTCTTGCTTGCGGTCCTGACTGACCTGGACAAGCGTACCTCAGAACTTGCAGGCTTTCTCTTTCCATCGTCGCTGGGTGAGCCTGGTTGTATATTATAGTGCTTGCTCCACCCTATATCATCTACTAGCCCAGAGCGGACACACCCGGCATCACAGTTCTCAGAGGCCTGAGTAACCGCTTCATCGGTCGAGCTAGGTGGCGACAACTGACTCTGTGCTGTCGCGTGTGCTTTTCGAACGTAGATGAAGCTATAAGACTAGCCAACCCTGGCTGCCTATTAGTAGAAGCGTCCCAGACAGGAAGGCATGGACGTAAGCTCCAACTGACACAAGTTCCTACCAACAACCTTTGACCCCAGATGTGATAGACTGTTGCTCGCGATCATGGTAGACCTGGACGAGTATACCTCAGAACTTGTCTGCTTCTTCCTTCCCGTGCTTCCTCCTTTCCGTCGTCGCAGGGTGAGCATGTTCATATTTTTATAGTGCTTGCTACACCCTTATTCCTCTTCTCGAGTGCTATGGACATACCCGGCATCACAACACCCATATTCTGCATGATAGATCTGCCGGTTGAACTAGCTGGAGACAAGGGATGTAAACCCTATATAAGGCCTAGCCCTTGTCTTATATCAAGAGCACTTCTCCGCTAGCTCTAATAGTATAATGCAACGATGGAAGCACACTCCCTGACAGTGTCACGAAACCACACCATGTTCTGTTCCTCTGTAAATGGAAACTTAAAAACTATACTGACACTTTGGCGAGAGGACCAGCAGTGTCCCCTCGCCGCGATAGGACCGATAGTAACCACTCGCCTAACACAAACCATGACACCCGTCATCAACATTGTCAAAACGGACACATGGAGCAAGAATTAGTGGTAGTCCATCGACTATACGCAAGACAACGACCGTGTAAATAGAGGAAAGGCTATCACTATTTGCCCTACTATTAGATAAATATTATAACTAAAATCTAACATAGGTCAATTGTACTACCACCAAATCTACATAAATATAAGATAACATTAAAATACAATCGATGAAATAAATACATCCAAAAGAAAAATTCCTTCAAAAAATACAAAAATTTTTGAAAAAATTTTTCTTATATAAGAGCCCAAGTTCCCCAAGGGAACAATGAGCCCAAAATAGCCTAAGTGTGGACAAAATTATAATAATATGTCATAAAATTAACTACCACAATATCAGAATGTTAAAAAATTTATAGTAATTTACATATTTTTTATACTTACCAATGACCCAGACTTAGCTGCTGCTAACTCCTTAAATTCTAGGGCCAAACACAAATTTTGCCCCCCAATCCCCAAAATTTGCATCAAAATCCGAAATTTCAATGTCCTATGTGGTCCTCCATACTTTATATCCACTGCGCATGCACAGTGTCAAGGAGGTCTCGAAATTGGCGCAAATGTCATTCTTACAACCAGTGCCTGGCAAGCATTATGTAATCAGCGGGGAGGTATGAGTTCCCAACTCATGGGAGGGGGACATCCCCGTCTGGGTCATTGGTAAGTATAAAAAATACATAAATTACTATAAATTTTTTAACATTTTCATACTGTACCAATGACCCAGACTTAGCTGAATAGAAAAAAGGCTGGAGGGCCTAGGACATAATGGAAAATCCAATAGGCTCAATTACATGTAAACAGAATTATCCCCTCAAGGAGAAGAGAAGAACAGGTTTTACATGTATCTTTCTTGTTTGTATCAAAAAAGAAAGACAATACCATTCTGTAATTGAGAACAATAACATCAATGATCTCTATTAACATCCAGTATAACCCGTTATACTAATTTTTTAAAAGGAAAGCCAATAAATAAAGGAAGTCCAGAGAATGAGACTCTTTATATTCATTAAAAGTGTCAGAGAATTGTATATTAACGCTCGAATGACACGTGACATATACAAATGCTTCACACCGAGCTACACTTTAAAAATATTACATGAATGAGTTAAACATTAGCTTTACACTTTAAAACCATCCCGGTACCGACTCGGAATTACTGACTCCAGAGGAGGTATTCCCTTGCTTTTCACTATAAAGCAGGTGACCTAAGGGAACACCATTCCCCCCCCTTCCCCTTGGTCAAATACCCCAGAGCGAAGAGGGCAGCAGGACAGAGTCGCTGCCGGAACAGAAAGCCTGCATAACTATAGTTGCAACTGTTTAGTGGACGACATTCTGAGCAACAGATAATGGACCTAAACAACGCAGGTCGCCAGAAATGGACTCAATATTTCTAAGATGAAAACTCGTGAATGTAGAAGGCTGAGACCAATACGCAGCCTTCATCAAATCGGTAATAGCAACACTATTAGCATACGCCCAAGATGTAGATAGCGCTCTTACTTCATGCGCCGAAATCTTAAGCACAGACTGCTGAGTTGAAGATAATTTTTCATAAGCAGTACGGATAGTTAATTGAATCCACCTTGCAGTAGAATGGACCGTAATGTCCCTTCTATTAGGCAGCAGAGACAGAAAGAAACGTTACGTCCCTTTCTGATAAACTCAGATCTACGTTTGTAAATACATATAGCTCTAACAGAACAGAGTAAAGGCCTATGCCCATCTGAAGAGCCTTAATAACAATAGGTTCCGATTACTTATTAGGAGCCTGATTCTAGCCAAAAATCCAACATTAGTAGTCAAGGTAATAGTATTACCTACACTACGATAGTGAGAATCATCAACAGATAGTGCCTGAAGCTCACTAACTCTTCTAGCAGAAGAGAAGGCTAAGGAAAAGCTGTCTTATAAGATAAGAATTTGAAGTCCACTGTATCAAGAGGCTCCAATGGCATTTCTTTTAGCTTAAGAAGAACCCAAGCTAAATTCCACTTAGGAATTAATCTAAGGGTTCTAGGTCTATTTATCGAAAAGTTTTTCAGTAACTTAGATAAAGAGACATTAGATCCAATCTGTAAACTATCATGATGTGCATAGGTATCAACAGAATGATCCCTACATCACCTTGAGAAAACCTTCCACTTAGCAGCATAATTTAGCGAAGAGGAGGTCTTCCTACAGTTAGAAATTGCGTCCACTGCCCGTCCTGCAAATGCTTGCCGTGCAAGAAGGACCGCACAACAGAAATACGTGAAGGTTGAGACCTTGAGGGTTGTGATGCAGTGTGCGTGATTTCCCCTGCGAAAGAAGGTCCTACTGTGGAGGAAGCTTCTGCGGAATGTCCCAGAACAGACACCTGAGTAGATTTATCCATGGTCTCTGGGGTGACAGAAATGCTACCAACAGAATCTTGCAGTGAGATTGCTTGATTTTTAGCAATATCTGCTGAATAAACGGAGGTGGAGGACACGTGTGTCCTATCATTCCGTGTCAAGGGATCGAGAGAGCGTCTGCAGCAAACTCTCGAGGATCTGGGCATGGCGACACATACATCTGCAACTGATTGTTGAGATGTGTCGCAAATAAGTCTATCATTGGATGATCCCATTGGTAGCAAATCTGATTGAATATTCGTTGTTGAGAGTCCATTCTGACGACAACATACAACCTTTCCGAGAAAGGGAGTCCGCTAGAACGTTTAGACGACCCGGAATATGACAGACCGATAGAAGAACTTGATGCTCTAGGACAAACAGAAGGATCCTTTCCATTAAATTGAATAACGGAATGGAATGAGTGCCTCCCTGGTTCCGAATATATGCTACTACTGTCGAATTGTCGGACAGAATTTGAACATGCGAATTCTGAAGAATGTTCATTCATTGACGTAGCGCAAGCCATATTGACATCATCTCTCGATGTTTATGTACTTGTTAGGAACTGCAGATCCTAAAGACCCTGGCACCCTGAATCTGTTGGGCTCAGAGTTGTACCCCAACCTGTTTGACTCGCATCCGTCAATATCGTTAAACTCGGATCCGGCAGTTGCAGTGGTACTCCTTGAGTTAACCACTAAATATCTGCCCAAGTCTGAATCTCTTGTTTCACTTGATTCGACAAGACGATGTTCGATTCGAGCGAATGAGTCTTCACACTCCAATTCTGAGACAAAATATATGTGGAGTGGACGAGTGCGTAGCCGCTCCATCGGAATAAGATCCGCAGCGGGTTGCAAAAACCTGTCAGTCTCATGAATTCTCTTGCTGTTACTACGTATACATCTGAGAAAAGGCAAAAGCAAGCGTAACAACTGACTAATATCGCTCTGGTTAACGGCAGACAAACGAGATTGTTGTGCGTCTCTAAGCTCATTCCCACGTGAGTGAATGATTAGGATGGCACTAGATCCGACTTCTTTACGTTTACTATGAAACTGAGACATTGGTGCAATTGAAGCAGACTCTGAACATCGTTCTGAAGCGTTAACTTGCTGCCGTAGCCCGGAAGAATGTCGTCCAAGACCGACGTTAGCACAGACGAATGAGCACAGAAATGAGTCATTACCGAGATCATGATTCGAGAGAAGGCCCAGGGTGCTAGGTTCAGACCAGAGCATCATTGCTCGGAACTGAAAACAACTCCTGGGACAGCAAAGCAAAGGTACTTTCTAAACGCCGGATGTACCCTGACGTAAAAGTACGTATCCTTGAGATCTATGCTCACAGTATAATCGTTCACTCGAATGCTCGCTCTGACGATCGCATGGTCTCCATATAAAAATTTGGAGCCCCAATCAGCTTGTTTATCCAGCTCAGATCTATAACTGGACGAAACGAGCCGTCTGATCTTGGAACCAGGAACAGGTGACTGCAGAAAACTGGAGATTCCTGGTTTTCTACGACGTCTACAGCATTCTTGCTGGAGTAAATAGACATGGATGCAATGACAATTCCAGGTCTTCAGCCTAGTTGTCCAAACGCAGAGGAACTCTCGGCACGCCTTGTCCTGCCGTTTCAAATTTATGTCTAGCATTGATGAAAGGCAGTTGTATAGTGCTAGGCGATAAGAAACCGGATTTGCCAGTCTTGGAAGCTAGCTTGAATATAACGTCATTCAAAAGTTCAAATGTCCTGTGACATTTCTAGACTGGGTCGGAAACTCAGGGACAGTGTCCCTAATCTGGCCAAAAAAGTCTGTGTCCAGTGACGCTTTCAGTTTCTTATCAGGTAACGCAGCATTTTTGTCCAGAGAAACAACTTCTAAAAGGTGATGCCGGATGAAATCTACGGCCACCTTAAGTTGTTCGGAAAGGGAAAATTTCAGCTGTGCTGATTCCCTTTTACCATCCGCCTGGAGCACATAATAATTTCGGTCGTCCCTTACTGACTCTGCAGGGGAGCGAACCGACCCAGCTTGCTCAGATAGTTCTTTACTGAAAAAGTTTGTGATAGCTGCTGGGATGCTGCGACGAATTGAGCTATCTGCGATAGCAAGTCCGTCACGGAGGCCTGTGGAGCCGCGGTCTTACGTAATTAGCCGCTGGAAGCTCCAGGGACGATAATTCCTGCATTTATATAATATGCAAATGTCCCAACTGGAAAGGCCTTGTGTCCTTGGCCTGCGGATGGCGTGACCTGGTCGACGTGGATTCCCTGGTCGGCGAAGCAGGCTGGATATCTGTGGTCACATGGCCAAGGTGCTGACGTGAGGATGAGGAAGCCAATAGACAAGCCGCGTCGGACTGTCTATGTGACAGAGCATCCCGAGCAGGAGGAGTGGACGTAAGCTCCGACTAATGAACAACATCGCGGCTCAGATGTTGGTGTAAGAGAGAGGGGGCCTCTCTCGCTCACGGTCCGGATAGACCTGGATGAGCTAGCTACCGGACTGGACTGACAGGATTCCTCCATACTATCCTCGAATCCGTCGTCGCTGGGTGTGCACGTTCAATGTTTATAGTGCTCCCATCACTCAAACTGCTTCCCTGGACTGCAACGGACAAAACCCGGCTGCTGAGCTATTCGATGAATGGTCGCTACACCGGGCGAGCTAGCGGACAACGCCGTCGATCCTACTAGGGACCTCTTAGGCAATTGTCATATTTCCATGAGCACTTTAGCCGCTAGCTCTAATTATACAGCGATGACGGAGGCACACTTCTTGAAGACATCACGGAAATGTCACCCTGTTCTTGTTCCTCTGAAAAAGAGACTGAAAAACTAGAGTGACCCTATGGAGAGAGGACCGGCTTGGACCTCTCACCACCAATAATATACCGTGACACGTGTCTCCAAAGTTTGTCATCCAAATTGACACACACCGAGCAAGAATTAGTGCAAGTACATTGACTACAAGAATCAGAGGAAGACTTACAATTTGAACAATATTCTTTCATCATGAAAAAATATAAACAGTCATAGTACTCACACTGACCCTTGAAAACAAAGATACATAATATAATATAATCCATTAAAACATTTCGAAAAAATAATTCAAAAAAAAAAAATTTTCGAAAAAATTTCATGAGAGCCCAAGTTCCCAATGGGAATAATGCGCCCAAATGGATCCCCAAAAAAGCCTAAGTGTCGACAAAATTTTTAAAACATATTTAAAAATTAATGTAACACTTACGGACAATATTAATGTATCTGGCTATGAGCAGAACTAAACAGAAGACAAGTAATCACTATCGGAAGTAACCGTTGTCAATGTAAACAAAAGTGTACAAAAACTGGAAACATGCCTCCAGGCACTGTAAACATGGCCCAAAGTCAGTTACCAATTTAAACAGAGACTTCCAGAGAAGAAACTGCAGTACATGGGATGGTAGATGCAGACCAAAACGCCTAACCACCCTAGGGTGAGGACGTAAGCATGGGGAAACAACAGAATAAATATTCTGTTACCAAGCCAAAACTCCCAAGAAATTTGAGAAAAAAAAAATTACAAAAATTATGCCAAAAGCATGGGAGAATAGCAAGGGGGGAATAAAGGAAAGGGAGAGAGGAAACACTGAACAAACAATGGTAAATTCATAGCCAGAATGACAACATCAGGCTCATGCCACGAAATTTGGGAACATGAAATAATTTCGTAAAAAAATTATAAGTTACAGACATGAACACATCCTGCCACTGTTTCTTCCTCTCATCCTTTTATTTCCTCCTTAGATCCACCATTTCTTTCATAAATATGTGTCTGGCATCATTTAAACTGAGATTTACAAGCACAAATATCAGTAAGATGTTACTGATTTTAGAGGCCAAACAAAGAATGACATTTGCGCCAACTTCGAGACCTGCTTGACACTGCGCATGCGCAGTGGATAGAAAGTATGGAGGACCACATAGGACATTGAAATTTCGGATTTTGATGCAAATTTTGGGTATTGGGGGGCAAAATTTGTGTTTGGCCCTAGAATTTAAGGAGTTAGCACCAGCTAAGTCTGGGTCATTGATACAGTATAAAAATATTTAATGTTACTTACAGCTTTCATTCCTTAAAGATAATAGGAAACTACCTAGAGCAATGTCAATGTAAACAACTTAAAAAAAACAGAAACAAGACCCCAGGCAACATGGCACGAAGGCAGTAACAGAAACAAGACTATCCGATGTGAAGCAAGATCTTCATCAGAAGAAAAAATGATACATTGGATATATGATGCATGACCAAAATGCCTAAACACCCTAAGGGTGAGGACGTAACCCTGGGGATGTACAGAATATCTTCTGTATAATACGTTAAACTCCCAAGAGTTATAAAAAAAATTTCAATAAAACAAGCCAAAAAGCTTGGAAGCTTAACTGGGGGGATCAAGGGAAGAAAGGGAAGGAATACTAAACAAACAGTGGACAGATCATTATCAATCAATGATGATGTCAGGCCCATGTCCCGAAATTGGGGAACATGAACTAATTTTTATAAATATTAGAAAAGTTAAAAAATTTATAGTAATTTATATATTTTTTATACTTACCAATGACCCAGACATAGCTGGTGCTAACTCTTAAAAATCTAGGGCCAAACACAAATTTTGCCCCCCAATCCCCAAAATTTGCATCTAAAACCAAAAGAAATCATGTCCTGAAGGACCTCCATACTTTGCCCTTACTGCGCATGCGCAGTGTCAAGGACGTTCCGAAATTGGCGCCAATTATCATTCTTACAAGCAGTGCCTGGTCAGCGCTATGTACTCAGCGGGGAGGTATGAGTTCCCAACTCCTGGGAGGGCCATCCCCGTCTGGGTCATTGGTAAGTATAAAAAATATATAAATTACTATAAATTTTTTAACATTTTTATACTGTACCAATGACCCAGACATAGCTGAATAGTAAAAAGGCTGGAGGGCCTAGGACATAGAGGAAAATCCAATAAGCTCAACTATATAACACAGAGTCAACCCCTCAAGGAGAAAAGGGGTATTAGGCTTGACATGTATCTTTCTTATTTTATGATAAATTAGAAAGATACAATACCCTTCATAATTGAGCACAATAACATTCATGTTCTCTATTAACATCCAGTATAACCCTTTATACTAATTATATTTAAAGTAAGCCAATAAATAAAGTTAGTCCAGAGAATTGAGACTCTTTATATTCTTTAAAAGTGTCCGAGGATTGTATATTAACGCCCGTTTGACACTTGACATATACAAATGCTTCACACCGAGCTACACTTTAAAAATATGACATGAATGAATTTTTAACATTAATATTACACTTTAAAACCATCCCGGAAACGACTCAGAATTACTGACTCCGGAGGAGGAATTCCCTTGCTTTTCACTATAAAGCAGGTGACCTAAGGGAACACCCTCCCCCCCCCCCTTCCCCTTGGTCAAATAGCCCAGAGCGAAGAGGGCAGCAGGACGGAGTCACTGCCGGAACAGAAAGCCTGCATAACTATAGTTGCAACTGTTTAGTGGACGACATTCTGAGCAACAGATAACGGACCTAAACAATGCAGGTCTCCAGAAATGGACTCAATATTTCTGAGATAAAAATTCGTGAATGTGGATGGCTGAGACCAATAAGCAGCCTTCATTAAATCTGTAATAGCAACACTATTTGCGTAAGCCCAAGATGTAGAAAGAGCTGTTACTTCATGAGCCGAAATCTTAAGCACAGACTGCTGAGAAGAAGATAAATTTTCATAAGCAGTACGGATTGTTAATTGAATCCATCTAGCAATAGAATGGACCGAAATGTCCTTTCTATTAGGCATCAGAGACAGAAAGAAACGTTTTCGTCCCTTTCTGATAAACTGAGATCTCTGTTTATAAATACGTAAAGCTCTAACTGGACAGAGTAAAGGCCTACGCCCATCTGAAGACGGCAGAGCCTTAATAACAATAGGTTCCGGATATTTATTAGGAGCCTGATTCTTAGCTAAAAATCCAACATTAGTAGTGAAGGTGATAGTGTTCCCGACAATACGATAGTGAGAATCGTCCACCGATAGTGCACTAAGCTCACTGACACTTCTAGCAGAAGAGAAAGCTACGAGAAAAGCTGTCTTATAAGACAAGAATTTGAAATATACTGTCTGAAGAGGCTCAAATGGCTTTTCCTTCAGTTTAAGAAGAACCCAAGCTAAATTCCACTTAGGAATTAATCTAAGAGTTCTGGGTCTATTTATCGAGAAGTTTCTAACTAACCTAGATAAAGAGGCATTAGATCCAATTTGTAAACTATCGTGGTGTGCATAGGTATCAGATAACATAGACCTATAACCCTTAATAGTAACAGGCTGCAGTTTGATCTCGTCAAACAAGTATACTAGAAAGTTTGCAATGTCTGGTATGGAGGGATCAAAAATATCAACAGAATGATCCCTACACCAACGACGAAAAACCTTTCACTTAGCCGCATAGTTTAGCGAAGAGGAGGTCCTCCTACAGTTAGAAATTGCGTCCACTGCTCATCCTGTAAAATGCTTGCCATGCAAGAAGGACCGCACAACAGAAAAACGTGAAGGTTGAGACCTTGCGGGTTGTGATGAAGTTGACGCGGTTTCCCCTGCGAAAGAAGATCCTCCCGTGGAGGAAGCTTTCGCGGTAGGTCCCACAGCAGACACCTGAGTACATTTATCCACGGTCTCTGTGGAGACAGAGATGCTACCAACAGAATCTTGCATTGAGATTGTTTTATTTTTAGCAATACTTGCTGAATCAACGGCGCTGGAGGATACGCATATCCTATCATTCCGTCCCATGAGATCGATAGAGCGTCTACTGCAAATGCTTTTGGATCCGGACATGGTGACACATACGTCTGCAACTGATTGTTGAGATGTGTCGCAAATAAGTCTATCATTGGCCGTTCCCATTGGTAACAAATCTGATTGAATACTTGTTTGTTGAGAGTCCACTCCGACGGCAACAAGCGACCCTTCCATGAAAGGGAGTCTGCTAGTACATTCAGACGATCCGGTATATGACGGATCGAAAGTAGAACTTGATGTTCTAGAGCAAACAGAAGGATTCTTTCCGTTAAATTGAATAACGGAACGGAATGAGTGCCTCCCTGGTTCCGGATATACGCCACTACTGTCGTATTGTCGGACAGGATTTGGACATGAGCTTTCTGAATAATGTCCATCCAATGACGTAACGCAAGCCAAATTGACATCATTTCCTTGATGTTTATGTGCTTGCTTAGGAACTGTGGATCCCAAAGACCCTGGCATCTCGAATCCGTTGGGATTAATGATGCACCCCAACCTGTTTGACTGGCATCCGTCATAATCGTAAAACTCGGATCCGGCAACTGCAGCGGAACTCCCTGAGTTAACCACTGAATGTTTGCCCAAGTCTGAATCTCTTGTTTCACCTGATCTGACAAGAGAACGTCTATGTCGAGCGAATGAATCTTCACACTCCAATTCTGTGTCAAGAAAATTTGGAGAGGACAAGTGCGTAACTGCCCCATCGGAATGAGATCCGCAGCGGCTCCGCACAGACCTATCAGTCTCATGAACTCCCTCGCTGTGACTTTGTCTGCATGAAGACAATAGCGAGCATAACAACTGACTAATTTCGCTCTGGTTAACGACAGACGAACGAGATTGTTGTGCGTCTCGAAGCTCATTCCCAGATGAGTGAATGACTTGGACGGCACCAGATCCGACTTCTCCTCGTTTATAACAAAACCGAGAAGCGGAGCAATAGAAGCAGATTCTGCACATCGTTCTGAAGCGTTAACTCGTTGCCGTACCTCTGAAGAATGTCATCCAGGTAGGCCGACGTTACTGCAGACGAATGAGCTCGGAAATACATCATTACCGAGTTCATTACCCGAGTGAAAGCCCAGGGTGCTAGGTTCAATCCGAAGCACATCGCCCGGAATTGATACACCACTCCTAGGACTGCGAAGCGTAGATACTTTCAGAATGTCGGATGTACCATGACATGAAAGTATGCATCTTTGAGATCTATGCTTGTAGCATAATCGTTCACCCGAATACTCGCTCTGACCGATAGAACTTCGGAGCGACGATCAGCTTGTTTATCCAGCTCAAATCTATGACTGGACGAAACGAGCCGTCTGGTTTCGGAACCAGAAACAGATGGCTGAAGAATCCCGGAGTTTCCTGGTCTTCTACGACCTCTACCGCGTTCTTCATTAAAAGAGACTGCACCTCCGATAACAGAGCGTCTCTTTTCTGCAGATTTGATGGAAGTTGAGTCCATTTTGGACTTCGAGTTAATGGAGGCTTTCGTTTGAAGGATATTCTTAGACCTTCCGAAATCACCCCTCTCACCCAAGGGTCGTCCGTAATCGACGCCCACTCTTCTGAAAAACTCGACAACCTTCCGCCAACCGGAACACGATAGAGGTTGAAACCATCACCTCCTGGACCTGCGACGCCTGTGGGAGGAGAAACCACGTCCTCCACGACCCGCACCTCGTCCCGTCGACCTCGGGGCATCCGACCGGTTGTCCCGGCCCGAAGGACGTCCCGCACGTGAGTCGCTGCCTTGACGGTCTCTTGAATAAGACCAAGAGGATGCACCGGAACCTCTATAGGAACCTCTCTTGGGCGCATTAGTCCCAGAAGTGCCTGTCTTACTCTTATCTGCCGTATCCGACTTTTGGAAGCGGATTTAAACAGCAGAGAATCCGAAGCTTTCTTAGTAATTTTATCGTAGATTGCAGAAAGCTTGCCGTTGAAGAGAAGTTCTCCGGAGACCGAAGCGACTCTGAGAGAGTTCTTCACCTTACTATCCACGTGTGTGGATGTAGCTAGGGCTGCGTCACGTCTAACCAACTCCAGGTTTGCCACTGAAAGGGCGGAGTTATACGTGGAATAAGCTACTGCCCTTGAAAGAAGTCTTAAAGAGGATTGTATATCCTGGAATTCTTTCCCTTGAAGACGCAGTGATAACGCCTTTGTAAGGTGGTCTGCGTAAGATAAAGTGTCTAAACTGGCCCTGTTAGACGTAATTGTCGTATCCAACACCGCAGTTGGAATGGACGTAGACGATGGTAATGACAATTCTAAGTCTTCCGCCTCATCGTCAAGATGCAGAGGAACTCTCGGAATACCCTGTCCTGCCGTATCGAATTTATTCCTTGCATTAATGAAAGGCAGGTTAAGAGCATTGGCAGACAAGAAACCAGCTTTGCCTGTTTTGGAAGCAAGCTTGAAGATAGCGTCGTTCAATAATTCAAATGTTCTTGTGACATTATTGGACTGAGACGGAAACTCAGGGACGATGTCTCTGAACCGCTCGAAGAATTCAGTGTCCAATGACGCTATCAGTCTCTTATCCGGTACCGCAGCAGTCTGGCCCGACAGAACAACTTGAGGAAGGAAGTGCCGGATGAAATCCACGGCAGCTTTATGTTGTTCCGAAAGGGATAGCTCCAAGTCATCCGTATCCCTTTCGCCATCCGGTCGGACCTCATAATGCTCCCAGTCGTCCGCACCCGATGCTTCGGCGGAGCGTACCGACCCAGCGCCGTTGGATAATTCCCAATCCGACACCGATTCTGTCGATTGCTGGGATGCTGTGATAATTTGTGCTATCTGAGCTAGCACGTCTGTCATCGAGGCCTGCGGAGTAGCAGTCTTTCGCTGCTTAGCCGCGGGAAGCTCCACATCAACTGACTCCCGCATACTCTTCCTATGCGAACGTACGGAGTCTACCGGCCTCGTGTCCCTGGCTACCGGATGCGTGACCTGGTCGACGATGAATCCCTGATCGGCAAAGCTGGTAGAATATCCGCGGTCACGTAGCCAAGGTGTGGTCGTGTGCGCTGGTGAGAGGATGAGGAAGCCTGAGCAGTCTCAGCGGACTGCCTATACAACGGAGCGTCCCGAGCGACGGACGTGTGCTCCGCTTGCGACACATTTTGTACCACAACATCTGGTCCCAGATGTTGTTGTACGAGAGAGGGGCCTCTCTCGCTCGTGGCCCGGCTGGACCTGGCTGAGCTAGGAACCGGAGTAGAAGGCTTCCTCCAATCTCTCCTATTATCCACCGTCACTGGGTGTGCACCTTGTATGTTTATAGTGCTCGCATCACCCAACATTTCCTCCTGGACCGCAACGGACGAACCCGGCTGCCGAACCATTCGGTGAATGGACGCTACACCGGGCGAGCTAGCGGACGACAGCACCGTCGATCCTACTAGGGACCTCTTAGGCAACTGGCATATCTTCATGAGCACTTTTGCCGCTAGCTCTGCATTCAATTGTGACGACGGAAGCGCACTTTTGGAAGATAACATGGAAACATCACCCTGTTCTTGTTCCTCTGAAATAGAAACTAATAGACTAGAGTGACCCTGCGGAGAAAGGACCGGTATAGCCCTTTCTCCACTAACAACATACCGTGACACACGTTTCCAATGTTTGTCATCCCAATATTCACATATTGAAGAGGAGTTAGTGCGAGTACACTGACTACAATTAATACAATGATCATGAAAGTCAGAGGAAGATTTCTTCCTATTACAATTTGAACAATATCTTTTCATTGTGAAAAGACAACAACAAGTCCTAGAACTCGCACAAACCCCTAAAAACAATGATACATAATAACATGATCCATTAACATTGAAAAAACAATTGAAATCCAAAATAATTTTTGAAAAATATTTTTTCAGCAAAGCCCAAGTTTCTGAAAAGTAACGTTGAGCCCCAATGGATCCCAAGGCTAAGTGTGGTGAAAAATTTTAAAATTATTTTAAATAATTAATGCAACACTTACGGATAATAATAATGTATCTTGTAATGAGATAAACTACTCCAAAGGCAAAAAGCCCCCCTCAAAAGAGACTGTTGCCAATGTAAACAAGAAGTGTATAAACACCAGAAAACATGACTCCAGGCACTGACAATACTGGCCTGAAATCAGTTATCAACAATACACACTATCTGATGCAAAACAGAGACTTCCAGGGAAGAATCTGCAGAACATCAGATGGTAGATGCAGAACACAACGTCTAAACACCCATGGGTGAGACTGTAAACATGGGGAAAATAACAGAATTCATTCTGTAACCAAGCTAATTCTCCCAAGAAATTTTAGTAGTAATCTTACTCAAAAATATGCCAAAAGCATGGGAGAATAGCAAGGGGGGACTTACAGGATAAGGGGAGAGGAAACACTGAATAAGCAGTGCAACTTCATAGCAAGAATGACAACAACAGGCCCATGCCTCGAAAATAGGCAACTTAACATAATTTCATTACAAAATTTTAAGTTACAGCCCTGAATATTTTTGGTCACTCCTTTTTCCTCTCCTCCTTCTATATCCTCCTTAGAATCACCATTTCTCCAATATTTATGTGTCTGGCATCATTTAAACTGAGATTTACAAGCACAAAGATCAGTGAGATGTTAACTGATGAAGGGCCAAACAAAGAATGATAATTGGCGCCAATTTCGGAACGTCCTTGACACTGCGCATGCGCAGTAAGGGCAAAGTATGGAGGTCCTTCAGGACATGATTTCTTTTGGTTTTAGATGCAAATTTTGGGGATTGGGGGGCAAAATTTGTGTTTGGCCCTAGATTTTTAAGAGTTAGCACCAGCTATGTCTGGGTCATTGGTACAGTATAAAAATTTACAGCCCTGAACATTTCAAACCACCATTTTTTCCTTCCTTCATCCAGTTGCGTCCTTGGATTCACCAATTTAACCATTGATTTGTGTCTGGCATCATTATTAATTGAGATTTAAAAAGCACATATGTCAGTTTGTTGTTATCGGACAAGGGCCAAACAAAGAATGATGTTGGCGCCAGATTCAATGACTTCCTGGCGTCTGCACATGTGTGGAGGGTAAATGTATGGAGGGCCAGATAGGACTTCTAAATTTCGGTTTTGCATGCAAATTTTGGGGATTGGGGGGCAAAATTTGTGTTTGGCCCTAAATATTTTTGAGTTAGCACCAGCTAGCTAGTCTGTGCCATTGGTATACAGTATAAAAATATATAGCTTACAAAACCTCGTTGGAATCAACTTGTTCCAATATGGGGTCATGAACTTATATTTTTGAGGCAAAAATGAATTTGTTTTAGTTCAAGAATTTTCCGGTTAAACCGAAATGCTATCTGAAGCTCTGACTGACACCTCCACCCAGAGAAAAAAGCATAATTTTCCTTAACAATAACCACAATATTTATGCTTTTTAGTGATGCACTGAAGAGAGAAACTGAAAAAGTTCATCTTATTTCAGAAAGATAACTAGAAACTGTTTTAGCACACTAAAACATATGTCTCCCCTTCCTTTCTATTTAATGCACTGCAAATTATATATACATGAATAATATTGACAATCATACCAAATATCTAAGGTCTAGCTCAAAAGAGACACTAGGTCAAAAGACAAAAAAGTTCTGGTCCGGACGAAGTTAACCTTAAAATAGCACATGAATCTGACCTTCAGGTCAAAGGTCAAGGTCACATGAAGGTCACTATGGTGATACACCCACATGCCAAATATTTAGGTCAAAAGACAAAAAAGTTGTGCCCCGGACAAAGTTTCCCTTAACAAGCATATAAATCTGACCTTCAGGTCAAAGATCAAGGTCACATGAAAGTCACTATGGTACATGACACCGGCTCATGGTGATACATCCACATGCCAAATATCTAAGGTCTAAGTCAGAAGACAAAAAAGTTATGCCCCAGACAAAGTTTCACTTAAAAAGCACCTAAATCTGACCTTCAGGTCAAAGGTCAAGGTCACATAAAGGTCACTATGGTACGCGACATACCGGCTCATGGTGATACATCCACATGCCAAATATCTAAGATTTAGGTCAAAAGACAAAAAAGTTATGCCCCGGACAAAGTTTCCCTTAAAAAGCACATAAATCTGACCTTCAGGTCAAGGTAACATGAAGGTCACTATGGTACGCAACACACCGACTCATGGTGATACATCCACATGCCAAATATCTAAGATCTAGGTCAAAAGACAAAAAAGTTATTCCCCGGACAAAGTTTCCCTTAAAAAGCACATAAATCTGACCTTAAGGTCAAAGGTCAAGGTCGCATGAAGGTCAGTATGGTACGCGACACACCGGCTCATGGTGATACATTCACATGCCAAATATCTAAGTTCTAGGTCAAAAGATAAAAAAAGTTATGCCCCGGACAAAGTTTGTATGAGAAGAAGAAGAAGAAGAAGAAGAAGGAGAAGAAGAAGAAGAAGGAGACATAATAAAGTTATGCGAAATTTAAAAAACATACTTATTGAAAGAAATGATGTTCTGTTGCCTGGAGAAAGAAAATGCCTGTGGCATCAAATCTTTAAATTTGGATTTTGATTCTTTTGGAACCTTTATTATTAACTGGTAGAGTGCTCAATTACTTTTTAATGGTCATTTGTAATGCAAGTATTTTTTTTCAAAGATATCACACTACCAGCAACAGGAGCCTTAGTTTAGCAAGATACTGCTCATAAATAATTGCTTTGTTGCAATTTATTGGAGAGTGCCAGTTGGCACTCTCCAATGAATTGTAACAAAATAATTTTATATTAACATTTTCCTTCTGCTGCTGAGCCAAGCCACTATAGTGGCTTTCAACACTTCACTGCGGAGCCCAGTGGCTTCTAGCACTCAACCCATTAATCAGTTCAATCATGAACGGAGAGCCCAAACTGCATGGAAGTAGATTTACTGATGAGTTTTTGTGAGACTATGACCAATAGGTATGTAGAGTCAAATTTACTGAGACCAAAACAGTACATATTTTAATATCATAGTCACCCAACCTCTAATTCATCTCCTGTGTCCATCATCAGTTCCTCGACCATTTCAATTGCTGCAGCTTCTCCACATAAGTGAACCTCTTTAGCACAAACACCCAGTAATGCCCGTGTCCATGCCCATCCTCTCTGTGGATCTTTAATCATCTGAATTTCATCAATAATTGCTACATCATCTGCAAATGCACAAAAATTTACTTATGGATTTTAATATTTTTCTTGATGTGATGAGCAATTGACAACAAGTTAAAAAATAAAGGGAATACTGTTAACCAAATCTTTCTTTACTGATGCTGAAGGCCACTTTTAGCATATATGGCTATATTGCAACAACACAACTATATAGTAAAGTCTAGCCAAATGTTTATACCCCTGCTGACCAATGTACAGGATTCAAAACACAGGCATTGGTATGCAGGGGCCGGTGAACCAAAATCTATTTACCACAGTAAACATGCACTGCTCCTTTTTTTTTTTGGGGGGGGGGGGGGGGGGGGGGGGGAGTATTCCCACAGATAAGTTAACTGAATGGCTAAATTATCGAGCCCAAATATTCAAATAATAAGGGAATTTTCTTAACTGCAGCCTGATGATTAATTAAAAAAGTTATTTATCATATCTTGTTTGTCAGAGCTGAGAGTAGCTTTGAAGAAGTAAATTTTGTAAAGTTTATGCTGGGTGACAGATGCTGGACAGAAACTGGTCACTTAAGCACCCCATGAGCTTCGCTCAGGTGAGCTAAACAAATTGATTTACACTCCCCACAGCTGTCATTTCCAGGCATACTAAAATAAAAATCAACCAAAGTTTGCATTAAAGAAATGCATTTTGTTCACTCCCTCAAATTACTATCTTACAGTTTAAAGTATAGACCTTTTAACAAGTGTTCCAAGCAGGCCTGAAAATAAGCAGCCTGACATTTACAAAATGAGGTCCCCCAGGGGGGGAATTTGATGATGCTATCCCATGTAGTGGGCAAGTTTATCCTCTGGGTACCTCTTTCTGTTTAGTTTTGAAACCCTGATTCAGATTGATGTTCACAGAGGGTAAATTTAGAGATGCTACCCTGCTGTGCAGGGTAGCATCACTAAATTCACCCTCTGGGGACCTCATTTTGCAGATGACAGTCTGCTTATTTTCTGGTTTGGTTCCAAGTGTACACAAGGCTGTGTCAACATTATATGACCACTTATAAAAACTTTGTTATGGTGTGGGTAAACAAAAAGTTTTGGGTGAATGAATGGACAGATGGGACGAAAATTTGAACTTGACTTCAATATTGTTCAGATGATTGCTCACACCAGGTCTGGCTACAATCTGTTCATAATTACTCAAGTTATAGAGTGGACAAGGAAAACATATAATTTTCTAGGTTAAAAAAGGGAAAAAATTTGTTGGACTAGACTGATATTCAAACACTGAGATCAAGACTGTTGAGATAATTCCTCACACCAAGTTTGGTTACAGTCAGTTTATAATTATTGAAGTTATCATATGGACAAACAAAAAGTTGATGGACAGATGGATGGATGGACATTCCCATAACACAACAAGGTCCATTTGGTTGGGACCAAAGTTCAAACATGACCTCAATAATGTAGAAATAATTGCTCACACAAACTTTGACTACACTTAAAGTTATCATGTGGACAGGGCAAAAATATAATTTTCTTAGTCAAACAAGATGGTTGACATTGCATATAACAGAAAACTGATTATTGAAAGGAACATTCCTCTAGTCACCACTAATCTACAACAAAATATAAGATCCATGGTGCATTTCATATTCAAGTGTGCGGACAAGCAAATATTACAAAAAATCCAAGATGTCTGCCATGACAGCCGCACTGGATATGGCAGAAAAAAGATTATCAAAAGGAATCTTCTGCTAGTCACCACTAATCCACCACAAAAAAATGTGAACTGCGGTGCATTTCATTTTCATGTTATTGTACGGACAACCAAGAATGACAAAAATTCTCCAAGATGGGTGCCATAGAGGCCATATTTGATGTGGCTGAAAAATAATTATCGAACGGAACCTTCCTCTAAGGCTGTCATGATTATGAATTTTCATAATCGATTATTTTGTCATAAAAATTGACGGTTATTCGATTATTTATGGTTAATATTTCTGTCTCGTTTCCTAGAACTTTGTCTATGAAATAACTTGGGAGGCATTAAAAATTAAAATATCCTAATCGTAAATGAAGCAAACGAACGAACAAACCTTGAAAAATTTAACAAAACAGAATCTACATCGCATAGATTCAAACTTCAAATCATAGAAAAATGCATACTAAACTCACTAATGGCCCCATCCGCGCTCAATGCGTAATGATTATGAATTTAGCATCAGGGAATGTCAAGAAGTCAACAAAGCTTTACACGTGGAAATGAAACTTCCAGTTGCGGTACGTCGGAGAACAAAATAAATCATCATACTTTAAAAATAAATAACATGGCATTTCGAAGTTTTTCTCTCTTTACTTTCCGTATGTTAAAATTGCTTATCAAGTATCAAATTGATAAAAACAAAAACAACTCAACACTCGATGATGTCTTATTGGCGAGGAATACAATGTAGCCATTGACAATAAGGCATCATTGAGTATTATGTTATTTTTGTTAAACTGTTATCATTGCTAATGGTAGTGAGCCAGCAATGCTGGAACCGGAAAGTTTGGCCCATGAATGATAATGATTCAGCCCCTGTTCAGTGTGAAAATGCTTCCCCTTTGGGGGGCTCAATCTTTCCAGGGATTTATTTAATACAACCTCGTAACGACGTTGATGTTTTTTTGGCAGGTCACATGACTCACATCAAAGGAATGAGAAGTATTGGGAACTGAGTGATCACGCATACGATGATGACTGGGTTTCGGCTAACTTTAACTCGCGTGGTGCCGCGACTTGAAGCTATATATTGGTTTTATGTTTTAACCCACACACACTTTTGTTGTCGAAATAGGTCCTTTATGTGAAACAATAGCTTGTGAATCAATATTTCCCTTTGTTTAACAACAAGAGGCCCCAAGGGGCCTTAATCGCTCACCGGGCAAAGTGATTCAAACAAAGTGGTTCAAAGAAGTATTTGGGGTCACATTCAGTTAGACATGGTTCATCAACACTACAAAGGAAGGAAGTCATGAGAGACAAATTTTATGGAACTAGGGACATGGCTTGAACAAACTTGAATCTTACCCCCCTAAGGATGCTGCATACCAAATATCAAAACATTCCGACTGCTGGATCTGAAGAAGAAGATTTTTAAAGAAAATTCCTCATTTTGAACTAAGTTATCATTCGGGCACCCACAGTGAGCCCAAATATGGACCTAGGGACATGGTTTGAACACACTTGAATCTCACCCCCCTAAAGATGCTGCATACCAAATATCAAAACATTCTGACTGCTATATCTGAAGAAGAAGATTTTTAAAGAAAATTCCTCATTTTGAACTAAGTTATAATTCGGGCTACCACAGTGAGCCCAAATATGAACCCAGGGACTTGGCTTGAACAACCTTGAATCTCACCCCCCTAAGCATGCTGCATACCCAATATCAAAATATTCTGCCTGCTGGATCTTGAGAAGAAGATTTTTAAAGAAATTTGCCTGAAATACACTAAGTTCAAATTTGGGCTCCTATAATAGCTGAGCCCAAATATGAACCCAGGGGGCCAATTTGAAAAAACTTGAATCAGATCCACCCCACAATGTTGCATACCAAATATCCAAAGATTCTGCCAGCTGGATCTGGAGAAGAAGATTTTTTAAGAAATTTGCCTGAAATGCACGAAGTTCAAATTCGAGCTTTTATAGTGAGCCCAAATATGAATCCAGGGGGCCGATTTGAACAAACTTGAATCAGATCCACCCCACAATGTTGCATATCAAATATCAAAAGACTCTGCAGGCTGGATCTTGAGAAGAAGATTTTTAAAGAAATTTGCCTGAAATGCACTAAGTTCAAATTTGGGCTCCTATACTGAGCCCAAATATGAACCCAGGGGGCCGATTTGAACAAACTTGAATCAGATCCACCCCACAATGTTGCATACCAAATATCAAAAGATTCTGCCTGCTGGATCTGGAGAAGAAGATTTTTTAAGAAATTTGCCTGAAATGCACGAAGTTCGAATTCAAGCTTTTATAGTGAGCCCAAATATGAATCCAGGGGGGCCGATTTGAACAAACTTGAATCAGATCCACACCACAATGTTGCATACCAAATATCAAAAGATTCTGCCCGCTGGATCTTGAGAAGAAGATTTTTTAAGAAATTTGCCTGAAATGCACTAAGTTCGAATTCGGGCTTCTATACTGAGCCCAAATATGAATCCAGGGAGCCGATTTGAAGAAACTTGAATCAAAACTACCCAACAATGTTGCATACCAAATATCAAAAGATTCTGCCTGCTGGATCTGGAGAAGAAGATTTTTTAAGACATTTGCCTGAAATGCACTAAGTTCGAATTCGGGCTTCTATACTGAGCCCAGATGTGAATCCAGGGGACCGATTTGAACAAACTTGAATCAGATCCACCCCACAATGTTGCATACCAAATATCAAAAGATTCTGCCTGCTGGATCTGAGAAGAAGATTTTTTAAGAAATTTGCATGAAATGCACTAAGTTCGAATTTGGGCTTCTACAGTGAGCCCAAATATGAATCCAGGGGGCCGATTTGAACAAACTTGAATCAGACCCATACCAAGATGCAGCATACCAAGTATCAAAAGATTCTGCAGACTGGTTCTGGAAAAGAAGATTTTTTAATAATTTTTCTATAATTCATACGGTGCTATCAGAGTTATGCCCCAGACAGAGCCCCAATGGGACGTGGCCATTTCATTTGAACAAACATGAATTGCCATATAGTAATGAACATCCACCTGAAGTTTCGCGAAAATCAGAAAAGTGGTTTCAGAGGAGAAGTCGTTTGAAAAATGTTCACCACGACGGACGACAGATGCAGGACGATGCATGGCCGGTGATAAGTTAAGCTCCCTTCGGTGAGCTAAAAAGGTATGACAGCACATGTCCAGTCAAATAATCGATCATTGAAAAAAATTGTCGATTATGACCTCAATCGCCGGTTGATCGATTTTTCGATCATTCGTGACAGCCTTACCTTCCTCTAGTTAGCACTAATCCACCACTAAAGATAGGATCCATGGTACATTTCATTTTCAAGTTATTGTGCGGACAAGCAAAAATTACAAAACATTCAAGATGACTGCCATGATGGCCATATTGGATATGACATAAATGAAAGGAACTTCCTCTAGTTACCACCAATCCACCACATAAAAATAGGATTTCATTTTCAAGTTATTGCAGGGAGAAGCAAAAATTACAAAAAATCCAAGATGGCTGCCATATGGTGGCCATATTGGGTACGGCAGAAAACTGATGATCAAATGGAACTTTCCCCTAGTCACCACTTATCCACCACAAAAATAGGGCCCATGGTGCATTTCATTTTCAAGTTATTGCACAGACAAGCAGAAATTACAAAAGAATCCAAGATGGCTGCCATGGTGGCCAGATTGGATATGGCAGAAATGAACGGAACCTTCCTCTAGTCACCATTAATCCACCACAAAAGAAACAGGATCCATGAAACATTTCGTTTTTAAGTTATTGCAGGGACAAGAAAAACTAGAGGGCTGCCACATCCACGGGGCAGCTGATCCCCCCGAAAAAAGTGTGGTCATCATCCAGAAACTTAAAAGTACATTGCACCACATATCAAGTTTGGTTACAATCAAACTATCTTGAGGGAAGTTACCATCCGGAAACCAAAAATCATAAGATTTTCTAAATTAAAAAGAGGCATAACTCTGGTAATATTAATCAGGATGAACCCGGATTCGAACTTGACCTGTATTTTTATATGTTTAAGCCACATATCAAGTTTGGTTACAATCAAACTATTTCAAGGGAAGTTATCATCCGGAAACGAAATGTAAACGGACGGACGGACGGACGGACGGACGTACGGACGTACGGACGGATGGACAAAAAAAAATGCGTGACGACTATATCCCCCGAAATTTTTTTTCGGGGGATAAAAATACAAACTAGATGGTGCCATTTGTGTGCGAAGCACACTATAGTATATCCCCGCATTTGCACTTTCCTTTTTGGTTAGTGCAGGATACAGACTTGGATAAAAAGGCTTCACGCATGTGTGTGATTTAAAATGATAAAACAGTATTTAATTTCCTTCTGAAGACTCACATGTGAAACTACTTCAATATTTCAAAGAAGATACTTCACCCAACATGATGTATAAAGGGTAGTGTTCTGATCACATCATTGTCACATGATTGAAAAACCACTTGGACCCAAATCAAAATTCCGAAACCTTTATGCACATCTACAAATGCTATCTGAACATGTTAACATGGTTTAAACATTTCGAATTCAATACCCTAAGAGCCTTTGAGCGGACAAAGATTTTCTGTGGATAAAAGTTGTTCCACTGGAACCACATGGAACCAAATTGAAATTCCGAAACCTTAATGCACATCTACAGATGCTATCTGAACATGATAACATGGTTTAAACGTTTCAAATTCATTACCCTAAGAGCCTTTGAGTGGACAAAGATTTTCTAAGGATAAAAGTGGTTCCATTGGAACCACCTGGAACCAAATAAAAATTCTGAAACCTTCATGCACATCTACAGGTGCTATCTGAACATGTTAACATGGTTTAAACGTTTCGAATTCAATACCCTAAGAGCCTTTGAGCGGACAAAAATTTTCTGAGGGTAAAAGTGGTTCCACTGGAACCACTTGGACCCAAATGAAAATTCCAAAACCTTCATGCACATCTACAGATGCTATATGAACATGTTAACATGGTTTAAACGTTTCAAATTCAATACCCTAAGAGCCTTTGAGCGGACAAAGATTTTCTAAGGATAAAAGTGGTTCCACTGGAACCACCTGGAACCAAATAAAAATTCCGAAACCTTCATGCACATCTACAGATGCTATCTGAACATGTTAACATGGTTTAAATGTTTCGAATTCAATACCCTAAGAGCCTTTGAGCGGACAAAGATTGTCTAAGGATAAAAGTGGTTCCACTGGAACCACTTGGACCCAAATGAAAATTCCAAAACCTTCATGCACATCTACAGATGCTATCTGAACATGTTAACATGGTTTAAATGTTTCAAATTGAATACCCTACGAGCCTTTTAGCGGACAAAAATTTTCTGAGGGTAAAAGTGTTTCCACTGGAACCACTTGGACCCAAATCAAAATTCCAAAACCTTCATGCACATCTACAGATGCTATCTGAACATGTTAACATGGTTTAAATGTTTCAAATTCAATACCCTACGAGCCTTTGAGTCGACAAAGATTTTCTAAGGATAAAAGTGGTTCCACTGGAACCACCTGGAACCAAATCAAAATTCTGAAACTTTCATGCACATCTACAGATGCTATCTGAACATGTTAACATGGTTTAAACGTTTCAAATTCAATACCCTAAGAGCCTTTGAGCGGACAAAGATTTTCTGAGGGTAAAAGTGGTTCCACTGGAACCACTTGGACCCAAATCAAAATTGTGAAACCCTCATGCACATCTACAGATGCTATCTGAACATGTTAACATGGTTTAAACGTTTCGAATTTAATACCCTAAGAGCCTTTGAGTGGACAAAGATTTTATAAGGATAAAAGTGGTTCCACTGGAACCACTTGGACCCAAATCAAAATTCCGAAACCTTCATGCACATCTACAGATGCTATCTGAACATGTTAACATGGTTTAAACGTTTCGAATTCAATACTCTAAGAACCTTCGAGTGGACAAAGATTTTCTAAGGATAAAAGTGGTTCCACTGGAACCACCTGGAACCAAATAAAAATTCCGAAACCTTCATGCACATCTACAGATGCTCTCTGAACATGTTAACCTGGTTCAAACGTTTCGAATTCAATACCCTAAGAGCCTTTGAGCGGACAAAGACTTTCTAAGGATAAAAGTGGTTCCACTGGAACCACTTGGACCCAAATCAAAATTCCAAAACCTTCATGCACATCTACAGATGCTATCTGAACATGTTAACATGGTTTAAACGTTTCAAATTCAATACCCTACGAGCCTTTGTGTGGACAAAGATTTTCTAAGGATAAAAGTGGTTCCACTGGAACCACCTGGAACCAAATAAAAATTCCGAAACCTTCATGCACATCTACAGATGCTATCTGAACATGTTAACATGGTTTAAACGTTTCAAATTCAATACCCTAAGAGCCTTTGAGCGGACAAAGATTTTCTGAGGGTAAAAGTGGTTCCACTGGAACCACTTGGACCCAAATCAAAATTCCAAAACCTTCATGCACATCTACAGATGCTATCTGAACATGTTAACATGGTTTAAACATTTCGAATTCAATACCCTAAGAGCCTTTGAGCGGACAAAGATTTTGTAAGGATAAAAGTGGTTCCACTGGAACCACTTGGACCCAAATCAAAATTCCGAAACCTTCATGCACATCTACAGATGCTATCTGAACATGTTAACATGGTTTAAACGTTTCGAATTCAATACCCTAAGAACCTTTGAGCGGACAAAGATTTTCTAAGGATAAAAGTGGTTCCACTGGAACCACCTGGAACAAAATCAAAATTCCAAAACCTTCATGCACATCTACAGATGCTATCTGAACATGTTAACATGGTTTAAATGTTTCGAATTCAATACCCTAAGAGCCTTTGAGCGGACAAAGATTTTCTGAGGGTAAAAGTGGTTCCACTGGAACCACTTGGACCCAAATCAAAATTCCGAAACCTTCATGCACATCTACAGATGCTATCTGAACATGTTAACATGGTTTAAAAGTTTCGAATTCAATACCCTAAGAGCCTTTGAGCGGACAAAGATTTTCTAAGGATAAAAGTGGTTCCACTGGAACCACTTGGACCCAAATCAAAATTCCGAAACCTTCATGCACATCTACAGATGCTATCTGAACATGTTAACATGGTTTAAATGTATCGAATTCAATACCCTAAGAACCTTTGAGCGGACAAAGATTTTCTAAGGATAAAAATGGTTCCACTGGAACCACTTGGAACCAAATCAAAATCCCGAAACCTTCATGCACATGTACTGGTGATACCTGAACACATTAGCATAGTTTAAACATTAATGCAAGTGAATGTAACACCGGACGGACGTACGGACGGACGGATGGACGTACGGACGGAGATAACGACAATATCCCCGACGAAAGCGGGGATAAAAACCAATATGGCTGCCATGCAGCCATACTGGATGTGTCAGAAAACTGAATCCACCACAAAAAACAGCACCCATGGTGCCCCATTTTCAAGTTATTGCACAGAGAAGCAAAAATTGCAAAAAATCCAAGATGTCTGCAATAGTAGTCATATTGGATATGGCAGAAAGCTGATTATTAAATGGAACCTTCCTCTCGTAACCAATAATGTACCACAAAAAATAGGATCCATGGTGCATTTAATTTTCAAGTTATTGGGTGGACAAGCAAAAGTTAACAGATGGACAAACAGACACGGAATACCATAATACGTCCTACTCCAGCAAGAGGCTGTATAAACATCTGACAAAGTATTCGATGTAAATAAATCTAACATCCACTGCTGCTCTTTCAATACATTCGCTCGACTTTATGCAGCATTATTCTTCACAATATATGACAATACAAATTTTTATCTTTCAACAAGAACATTATTCCTCCAATACAAGTAAAAATGTCTGGACAAAATACAAATCTATATACAGTGTAGCAACTGCATGTGCGATCATTCGATTCAAAAAGAGAACATCTTTTACCTGCACTCAATTGGCATGGAGTAAATAAACGATAAATAAATCACCAGCCCAACAAAACAGACTAGACAATTTTTGCCATGATGGATATTTTTTATATAGGCCTACCATGTAATAAACATGAAAAATAAAACAAAGAAACACACAGCTGAAACACTACTATAATTTATAACAGGGTTTGATCCAAGAAGATTGAGAAAGGGGCCTTTTTCTTGGTATTGGGAATATTATTCAATTGGTCATCTGAACATAAATCCATCCGGAAGCTCTTTTCAAGAGAGAATGCAGGTTAAAATGGGTATCATTTTATTAAATTAACTATAAGAAGAGCACAAAGGCAGTGTAAAATGATTATGTTGTATAAGATTGGAGAAAATAGTGTCGAGTGTCAGAAATTAAGAATTTTATAGCATGTACCCAATTGGAAAAGGGGAGTTATTTCAGCCCCAAAAGGGGCCTAGATTAAACCCTGTTTATAAACATCTGTGGTTATAGTACAAATATAACAAGTGGGGATTACATCATGCACAGTGCAAGAATGCAATACAATGACGTCGTGATCTTCTTTCATAAAAAATCAATTCATGGACAATGAATGATCATCAGTGAAAAAAATGATAAATTTAAAGTAATCTGGATATTTTTTATACTTACCAATGGCCCAGACTAGCTAGCGCAAACCAATATAATTCAGGGCCAAACACAAATTTTGAACCCCCCAATCCCCAAACTTTGAAAACAAAACCGAAAAATTCAAGTCCTATCTGGTCCTCAATACTTTTGTTAACTGTGCATGCATAGCAACCAGGAAGGTACCGAAATTGGCGCCAACCATCATTCTTTCCATAGTGCCTGCTAAATGTTATAATCAGCGGAGAGGTATGAGTGCCCACTCATGGGAGGGCCATCCCCGTCTGGGTCATTGGTAAGTATAAAAAATATACAAATTACTTTAAATTTTTCAGATTTTTATACTACAACCAATGGCCCAGACTTGCTGAATCGTAAAAAGGCTGGAGGGCCTAGGACTTAAAGTAAAATCCAATCTCTCAATTACTTCGATAAAGAATAGCTCCTACAGGAGAATAGGAAAAGACATGGGAATTTTATATGTCCTTCTCTTATAAGAAAAGAGAATGACATAACACCAACAATATAATTGAGAATTACATAATTTCTCCATTTAATGCCAGCATAACCCATTATGCTACCAGCATAACCCATTATGCTAATTCGGTGAAGGAAACCAATTATAAAGCTACACTTTAAAAACAGTACATAAACGAGGCATAGTTATTGCTTCACACCTACACTTATGATGTACGAAATCAAACAGCGCCTTGATACTTTGTGGTCATTTGTTTTGTTATTATTTTTCTATTTTTTAAAGTTTTAATCTCAATTCCTATTTTCTCCTGAATTGTGCTCAGTGACAACCGTTGAGCCAAATGTTATCGCAGCTTAAAATACTAATATAATCCTGCTGTCAAGACCTCTTAACTGGTTGAGAGCAAGAAGCCACTATCAGATCTTTCAAAAAATGGGAATACCAGAGAAAAAGCCAACACTTCCACTGCTTATATTTCATATTCAGTGAAACACAAATAATATTTTGTTTTATATATGTTTTATTACAAATTATTGGAGAGTGCCTGATAATCACTCATGTGAAAATGTCTTGTTATTTGTACTTTCCGATATTTGACGTCGCATTTTGAAAAACGTTGAAGAAACTGAATTCCCAGTGACGTTTGAACGTCAGGATAATTTAAGTCTCAAAGGGTTAATGGACATTCTGAGAAATAGAAAGAGGACCCAAAGATCTAAGGTCACCGGAGATGGACTCTAAATTTCTAAGGCAAAACTTGGTAAATGAAGAGGGGTATGTCCAGTATGCAGCCTTCATAAGACCAGTAATGGCTATACTGTAAGAATAAGCCCAAGAACTGGACGGTGCTCTAACTTAATGGGCTGAAATCTTGTTGACAGAACGATGATCCGAAGATAGACTTTCATAGGCAATACATATTGCCAACTGAATCCATCTAGCGATAGAATGAACCGATAGATCTTTCCTGTTAGGAATCAATGAAAGAAAAAATCTTTTTCTTCCCTTTCTAATATAACCCGATCGACGTTTATAAATGCGCATTGCTCTAACTGGACACAGCAAAGGTCTACGGTTGTCAGAAGTCGGTAAAGCCCTAATGATAATAGGCTCCTGCCACTTATCCGGAACCCCATTTCCGTAGTAAGGGTAACAGTATTACCCACACTATGGTAATGGGAATCATCGACATATAATGCATGAAGTTCACTAACTCTTCTAGCAGAAGCAAAGGCTAAGATAAAGGCCGTTTTACGGGTCAAGAATTTGAACTCTACACTCAAACTCGTCTAATGGTTCAAAAGGAGCTTCCTGAAGCTTCAGAACCCAAGCCAAATTCCATTTAGGAATTAATCTGAGGGTTCTAGGTCTATTAATAGAGAAATTTCTAACTAGCTTGGATAAAGAAGAATCTGATCCAATAGCCAAGTTATCATGATGAGCGTAAGTGTCTGATAACATAGACCTATAGCCCTTAATAGTGACAGGCTGCAAGTTTAATACGTCAAACAAGTAGACCAGGAAATTGGCAATCTGTGGAATGGACTGATCATAGATGTCTACACACTGGTTCGTACACCAACAGAAGAAAACCCTCCACCTCACTGCATAATTCAATGAAGAGGAGGCCCTCCTACAGTTAGAATTTGCATCCACTGCTCGTCCTGTAAAATGTTTTCCATGCAGGAAGGACCGCACAACGGAAATACGTGAAGGTTTAGACCTTCCAGGTTGTGATGCAGTATGCAGGACTTCCCCTGATATAGAAGGTCCTTTCGAGGAGGAAGCTTCCGGGAAATGTCCCATAACAGACATCTGAGAAGACAGATCCAGCATTTCTGTGATGACAGAGGTACTACTAGCAGGTTTTGCAGTGAGACTGATTTTTAACAGAATCTGCTGAATCAACGGAGCAGGAGGATATGCATATCCTATCATTCCGTCCCACGAGATCGATAGAGCATCAACTGCGTACGCTCGATGATCTGGGCATGGCGACACAAACGTCGGTAAGTGATTGTTCAGGTGTGTCGCAAAAAGATCTACCATGGGACGATTCCACTGTTAGCAGATCTGAGTGAATACTCGCTTGTTGAGAGTCCACTCCGATGGTAACAGGCGACCTTTTCGTGAGAGCGAGTCTGCTAGTACGTTCAGACGACCCGGTATATGACAGACTGAGAGGTGAATGTGATGACTCAGCGCGAATAGGAGAATCTTCTCTGTTAACTTGCATAACGGAATCGAATGAGTGCCACCTTGGTTCCTGAGATAAGCTACTACCGTCGAATCTGTTAAAACAATCTGGGTTTCGAGCGAATGCATCTTCACACTCCAGTTCTGAGTGAAGAATATCTGGAGGGGACACGTGCGCAGGTGGCCCATCAGAATAAAATCTGCAACAGCTCCACACAGCTACCCCAGTCGCATAAACTCCCTCGCAGTCACTGCAGGAGAGTTTAGACAAAAGCGAGCATAACAACTGACTAATTTTGCTCTGGGTAATGGTAGACGAACCAGATTGTTGTGAGTCTCGAAGCTCATTCCCAAGTGAATTTAGGACTTGGACGGAGCTAGGTCCGACTTTTTCTCGTTTACTATGAAACCGAGACGTTGGAACAACTGAAGCAGACTCTGAACATCATTCTGAAGAATAATTCTGTTGCCGTATCTCTGAAGAATGTCATCCAAGTAAGCCGAGGTTACCACAGCCGAATGAGCTCGGAAGTATGACATTACCGAGTTCATTATTCGAGGACATGAAAGTAGGCGTCCTTTAGATCTATGCTTACCGTATAGTCCTCCACTCGAATGCTCACTCTTACAGGCTGAATGGTTTTCATATAGAACTTTGGAGCTATGATCAACTTGTTTATCCAGCTCAAGTCTATTACCGGTCGGAACGAGCCATCTGGCTTCGGTACGAGGAACAGGTGACTGTAAAAACCTGGAGAATTTTGATTCTCAATGACCTCTATTGCTTACTTGATAAGAAAGCCTGTACCTCCTCAAGGAGAGACTCTCTTTTGGAAGGATTCACCAGAAGATTTGTCCAACGCGGACATCTTGTAAGTGGGGACTTTGCTTGGAATGATAGCCGCAGGCCTGCAGAGACTACATTTCTCACCCACTGATCTTCCATGACTTCCATCCAGTGTTTCGCGAAGTTTGATAACCTTCCGCCAACTGGAAAGCAACAGAGGTCTAGACCATCACCTGTATGACTTACAAGGCTTGCGGGAGGAGAAACTACGTCCTCCCCGCAAAGAACCGCATCTGACCTACAGTCTCGATCAGACATGCGCCCGTTTCTAGAGTTGCTATCATGACGACCTCCGGAATAACCGTAAGAGGGTTTCCTGTACCCTTGTGAGGAGTTCTCTTTCGATGATTGTGAAGTGGAACGACCTCGCCTACTCCGGTCTGCTGAAGCGTGTTGTTGCGACACAGATTTCAATAGCAGTACACTGGAAGCTTTCTTTGTAGCTTGTTCACAAACTAACAAAAGCTTGTCGTCAAATAGCGTGTGTCCGGTGACCGGAGCGACTCGGAGACAGCTTTTCACCCTGTCATCGATAATTGATGACGACGCAAGGGCTGCATCATGACTAACCAACTCCAAATTTGCCATTGTCAGGGCGGAGTTGTACATGGCATACATGACAGCCTTGGAAAGAACTCTTAGCGAGGAACAAATGTCCTCAAATTCCTTCCCATTTAGACATTGTGCCACAGCCCTGGTGATATGGTCTGCGTAGGATATCGCGTCCAGCATCTCTCTATTAGACGAAATAGCAGATTCCATCACGTCCGAGCGTAAATTGAATGATGTAGGTAGGGACATATCTAAATTCCTGGCCTGCTCATCCAAATGCAGAGGAGCTCTCTGGGCATCTTCTCCAACCATTTTAAAAGAAAGTGGTCCAAGAAACAGTATACTGAATGAAGATGCAGATAAGAAACCGCCTTTTTTCTTGGCACTTGCTAGGTTCAATATGGCGTTGTTAACATGGCCAAAGGCCTCCAACACCTGCCAAGATTGTTTCAGGAAGGAAAAAACATCATCTTTCCTTCGCACAAAATTTTTGTCCAGAGACGACAGCGGTTTCTACCTAGCAGTTGCAGCTTGCTGATCAGGTGGAACAATGTCAGGATAGTATTGATGAAATTCATTGCTACCATATGCTGTTCCGAAAGGGAAGGGTAATCCTCTTCCTTGTCCCTTTCACCATCCGACTGATTCAGCTGAGAATTTCAGTCAACCGCATCTGTATGTACAGATGACCAGACCGACACAGCACCGTCCAACAGCTTACCACCAGAGTCTGCGGAAGGTTGTTCTTGCACTTGCTGGGAAGCTGTGATGAGCTGTGCAATCCTGGAACGGAGATCCAGACGTTAATCTCTTCTCCGCACGTCCCAATGAATGAAGCCTCAGAGCGCTAGCTACCGGATGGTCATACTTCACGGGCGAAGACTGTATGCATCTTCGCACAGCTGCCTGGAAATCCAAAGTTGGGTAGATAGCGTGCAGTTGTGTGTGCTTTTCTAAAGTTGAGGAAGAAGCCGTGACTGTAGCCAACCCCGGATGCAGTCTAGATGGAGCGTCCCGAGCGGCGGGTGTGGACATTAGCTCCGGCTCAGGGAAGTTTCTCAAAACAACATCTGGTCCCAAATGTTGCTAGGTTAGAGAAGGCTCTCCCGCTCGCGATCTACCAGACCTCGCCAACCTTCCCGAAGAGAAACTTGCAGGCTTCCTCCCTTTTGCCGTCGTCGCTGGGTGAGCTTTAGTTTTTGAGGTGCTCGCTCTACCCAATTCTACACTTCCTTCAACTGCAACATACTTACCCGGTGTTACGGCTCCCACTATCGGGTTGCCCGCTTCACCGGTCGAACTGGCTGCTGGTTTTAGAGGTCTTATTCCCTGTTTAATGTTAACGAGCACCTTAGCAGCCAGTTCTGTTTGCTCATCAGAGAGCGACGATGCCAGCACACTTTGGATGGGTGCCACAATTCCATCACCATGTTCTTGTTCCTCTAAAAAAGAAACTGAAAAATTCGAATTATTTTGCGGTGACAGAGAAATTTTTTGATTTGCTATGACACAACCACAGGCAACTTTTTTTGCCATTCATTTCTGCTGGTCCTAGGAAAGCTTCGTAGCAAGCTCTGTTCTGTGAAGTATTAAATGAAAGTGTCAATGACACTGCAGCTTAACTTGAGTGTTGTGTTTGATGAAAAGGATAATGTTCAATGTTTATGAAAGGATTATGAAATAAGACAAGAATTGTGATAATTGGGAATATGTTCATTTCTGTTCCCTGTATGCTATGTTTTGATAAAAATAATATGAGGTGTACACTGTACTAAAGAGCTGAGGGGGGGTTAATGTGACCTCACAGTTAATGTATGTGGACCTCACAGTTAACGTATATCAACGAAAGTTACCAAGTTACAGTGAAATTATTCCAAAACGAGTCATCCTATCAAGTTACATTGAAATCCCTTCATAAATATGGCCTGCAGACTGTGCTAAAGGTTTTCGGGTTTCGGGCTTTGGGCCCCTCTAGCCATCAGTTTCCCAATTGTGTCCAAAGGGGACGTTCTCATCTAGACATTATATGAAGTCAGCCTACCAAGTTACAATGAAATCCCTTCATAAATATGACCTGTAGACTGTGCTCAAGGTTTTTTTTGGTATTTTGGGCTTTGGGCTCAGGCAGCCATCACGGTTTAATGATTGCAACCAAAAGGGGACATTCTCATCTGGGCATCATCTGGAGTGATCCTACGAAGTTACAATGAAATCCCTTCAAAAATATGACCTGTAGACTGTGCTCAAGGTTTTCGGGCTTCGGGCCCCTGAAGTCGTCACAGCTGACCAATCACGACCAAAAGGGGATGTCATCATCTAGGCATTATATGGAGTCAAACTTACAGGTTACAATGAAATCCTTCCATAAATATGACCTATAGACTATGCTAAAGGTTTTGGGCTCGGGCAGCCATCAAGGCTGAATGATCGCGACCAAAAGGGGACGTTCTCATCTAGACATTATTTGGAGTCGTCCTACCAAGGTACAATGAAATTCCTTCATAAATATCACCTGTAGACTGTGCTAAAAGTTTTCGGGCTTCAGGCCCCTGTAGCCATCACAGTTGCCTAATGGTTTCCAAAAGGGGCTGTTCTCATCTAGACATTATATGAAGTCAACCTACCAAGTTACAATGAAATTCCTTCATAAATATGACCTGAAGACTGTGCTCAAGGTTTTCGGGCTTTGGGCTCGGGCAGCCATCATGGTTGAATGATCGCAACCAAAAGGGGACATTCTCATCTGGACATCATCTGGAGTGATCCTACGAAGTTACAATGAAATCCCTTCATAAATATGACCTGTAGACTGTGCTCAAGATTTTCGGGCTTCAGGCACCTGTAGCCATCACAGTTGACCAATCATGACCAAAAGGGGATGTCATCATCTAGGCATTATATGGTGTGAACCTAACAAGTTATAATGAAATGATTCCATAAATACAACCTATAGACTATGCTAAAGGTTTTTTTGGCTTGGGCAGCCATCAAGGCTGAATGATCGCGACCAAAAGGGGACGTTCTCATCTAGACATTATTTGGAGTCATCCTACCAAGCAACAATGAAACCCTTCATAATTATGACCTGTAGACTGTTCTAAAGGTTTTCGGGATTCGGGCCCCTGTAGCTGTCACAGTTGCCCAATCATGTCCAAAAGGGGACGTTCCCATCTAGACATTATATGAAGTCAAACCTACCAAGTTACAATGAAATCCCTTCATAAATATGACCTGAAGACAGTGCTAAAGGTATTTGGGCTTCGGGCTCGGGCAGCCATAATGGTTGAATGATCGCAACCAAAAGAGAACATTCTCATCTCGAGTGATCCTACGAAGTTACAATGAAATCCCTTCATAAATATGACCTGTAGACTGTGCTCAAGATTTTCGGGCTTTGGGCACCTGTAGCCATCACAGTTGACCAATCACGACCAAAAGGGGATGTCATCATCCAGGCATTATATGGAGTCAACCTAACAAGTTGCACTGAAATCCTTTCATAAGTATGACCTATAGACTATGCTAAAGGTCTTTGGGCTCGGGCAGCCATAAAGGCTGAATGATCGTGACCAAAAGGGGATGTTCTCATCTAGACATTATTTGGAGTCATCCTACAAAGCTACAATGAAATCCCTTCATAATTCTGACCTGTAGACTGTTCTAAAGGTTTTCGGGTTTCGGGCCCCTGTAGCAGTCACAGTTGCCCAATCGTGTCCAAAAGGGGATGTTCTCATCTAGACATTATATGAAGTCAACCTACCAAGTTACAATGAAATCCCTTCATAAATATGACCTGAAGACTGTGCTAAAGGTTTTCAGGCTTTGGGCTCGGGCAGCCATCATGGTTGAATGATCGCAACCAAAGGGGACAATCTCATCTGGGCATCATCTGGAATGATCCTACAAAGTTACAATGAAATCCCTTCATAAATATGACCTGTAAACTGTGCTCAAGGTTTTCAGGCTTCGGTCACCTGTAGCCATCACAGTTGACCAATCACGACCAAAAGGGGATGTCATCATCCAGGCATTATATGGAGTCAACCTAACAGGTTACAATGAAATCCTTCCATAAATATGACCTTTTGCCTCTACTAAAGGTTTTTTGGCTCGGGCACCCGTCAAGGCTGAATGATCGCAATCAAAATGGGACGTTCTCATGTAGAGATTATTTGGAGTCATCCTACCAAGTTACAATGAAATCCCTTCATAAATATGACCTGTAGACTGTGCTAAAGGTTTTCTGGCTTCGGGCCCCTGTAGCGGTCACAGTTGCCCAATCACGTCCAAAAGGAGACTTTCTCATCTAGACATTATATGAAGTCAACCCACCAAGTTACAATGAAATTCCTCAATAAATATGACCTGTAGACTGTGCTAAAGGTTTTTTGGTTTTGGGCTCGGTCAATCGTCACGGTTGGCAGATCACACCCAAATGGGGAAATTCTCATCTAGACATCATAAGGAGTCATCCTACCAAGTTACAATGAAATCCCTCCATATTAAACATGACCTGCTGACTGTGCTATAAGTTTTTGGGTTTCGGGTTTGGGCAGCCATCATGATTGACAGATCATGCCCAAAAGGGGATGTTCTCATCTAGGCATTATACAGAGGCATCCTACCAAGTTACAATGAAATCCCTTCATAAATACGACCTGTAGACTGTGCTAATGGTTTTCGGGTTTTGGGCTCGGGCTGCCATACCGGTTGACCGATCGTGACCAAAAGGGGATGTTCTCATATAGACATGGCCCCAAACATGCATATGAAATTTCATGACGATCAGACAAGAACTGCAGGGTGTAGCCCGTGCTAAAGGAAAATGTGAACACACTCACAGACAGACTCAGACCTCCTGCACGCGTGATGGCAATAGCCTATCTTGACTTTGTCAAGTTATGCTAAAAACAACCGAACAAAATTTTTGTTTTGTTTTCAACTACTGTGGTTCTCTCTTAACCCCCCCCCCCCCCCCCCCAAAAAAAAAAAAAAGCAAAATAAAAAAAAAAACACAAGAAAAAACAAGTGACTCGATTTGAACAAACTTGAATTTGACACCCCTAGAGATGTTACATACCAAATATAAAAGGATTCTTACTGGTGTACCTGAAGAAGAAGAACTTTCAAGAAATTTTCTCATATTGCACTAAGTTAAACTTTGGGCTTCAATAAAAAGCCCAAATATTAACTCAGGGACCTGATTTGAACAACCTTCAATCTAACCCTCCCAGAGGTGTTGTTCACCAAATATCAAAAGAATGTGACTGCTGAATCTGAAGGATATGATTTTAAACGATAATTCCCCATATTGCACTAAGTAAATATTTGGGCTCCCTTGGGGAACCCAAATATTGATTCAGGAATTCGATTTGAACAAATTTGAACCTTACACCTCTAGAGATGTCACATACTAAATATGAAAGGATTCTCACTAGTAGGTCTGAAAAAGAAGATTTTTTAAGAAATTTTCTCATATTGCACTAAGTTAAAATTTGGGCTCCAATAAAGAGCCCAAATATTCATCCAGGGATCCCATTTGAACAAACTTGAATCTAACCCCCCTAAAGATGCTGCATACCAAATATCAAAAGAATCTGACTGGTGAATCTGAAGTAGGGCTGCATGGTATACCGGTAAACCGGTAATTACCGGTATTGAGAATGATACCGGATGAATACCGGTATTGTTTTAAAAGTACCGGTATATCGTAAAAAACGGTATTGGATCAAATTATCGAATCTGAAGTCGATATATTATTTGGGAAAAAAAGTCAATGTATTCTATCATGTCTGTCAACTTCTGTGATAAAGTAAACGTCAATCAATCTTCATTCGACCAATGAAAACAGTTTGCAGCGCACTTGAGCTACTTAAGTTAAAAGTAAGTATACACGTACAAGCAATTTGAAACTGAAACTGAAAGTTGAATATTTTGGGGGTGCGTCAAATTCAGGGAATGAATACTTTGATACATTTGTGTATGTAAAATTTGTGGATAATAAAATTACTCACAAAATCATTATAGGGATTGTTTGTTTTATTTATTCTATTCCTCTCAAACACAGAGAAAACCTGAAGCCACGTTGATCAACATATCCATCAACACTGTCATTGTGAACTTTGAACTTATGAATATTAATAAGCTGTTCAATGGCAATGAAGGCGTGGGTTGGACATCCCTGTCACTTTTGTCCAGTTTTAAAACGACAACCAGCAATCTAAAACTTAATAACTATGTTTTGTAACTTCAAATATTTTTTTTACAGACGTTATCCCAGAAATTAATAATGAATTCAAATAAATATATATCTTAACCCTTTAAGAACTGTGCTAACCATGCATCACATCAGGTGAAGTTTTGCTGGGATGAACATACACAGTGCAGAAACAGAAACAAAGGGAAGGGAAAGTCTGCACAAAAATAATCCATTCAGACATTAATGATTGCCACTCACATGAACATTAATTTCTAACACAAACACACCACTGATCATATCTATTTATTTATTTATTTATTGGTGCTTAACGCCACATTAGCAGCTAAGGCTATATCGTGGCAAGAAAACATTAAAAGGAAAACATGGCAGAAACAATATTCAAAGATGAGTAAAAAAACAATTATATTAAAAATGATACTCAATGTAATATGAACAGTGATGCATGAGAAACAAGAAAGATGAATAATTCACAAATCAACCTGATGAATTTAAGTCTTAAAGACTCTAGTTAAGATAATAAAAACAGTTTTAAAATTTATTAAAAAGGTTGATTGATTTCAAAAATGAAAGAATCATATTCGGGCTAGTACGATAAAAAAGATCTCTCAGAGATCCTACAGAAAAAAACTGCCCTCTGACATGATTAAAATCTGTACAATGTAAAAGAATGTGCTCCACTGACAACACCTGCTGGCAGGGAACACATTCTGGTCGCACAGTACCCTCCAACAAAAAGGAATGTGTAAGTCTTGTATGACCAATATAACACCGCGTCAATACTGCAAGATCCTTTCTAGAAAGGTTACTAGACGGGTAGTGATCACAAATATCTGGTCGGAATCGATGGAGCTTGTTATTTGTCGCTCCATCCCAATCCGCCTGCCACACAGATTTGATGTACTTATTGATATGTGGTTTCAGGTCACTGGAAGGGATGTTAAAATCAGTGAGAGGCTTGGATAAAGCCTGTTTTGCTGCACCGTCTGCCCTGGTGTTACCAGCGATACCTACATGTCCGGGTAACCAGCAAAACACGATATCATATTGGTCAGACATGAGAGTTGTCAACTTCTCACGAAGTTCCAAAATGAGAGGGTTCTTCAACTTGGGGTTGAGTAAAGCAAGTAAAGTGGAAAGAGAGTCAGAAAAAATAATCGACTTCTTTTCCTGCACATTTTCTATGTGTTCAAGCGCAAGTTGTATAGCTTTAACTTCAGCTGTGAAAATAGAACTCTGATTCGGTATTCTGATTGAGGTGACATGATCACCAGTAACAGCAGCTGATGATACTTTGTCACCATCTTTAGATCCATCCGTATAGATCCTTGTATATGTACTATACTTGGACTTTATTTCGGCATATATTTGTTTGAACTGTAAGGAATTGGTATCAGATTTTTTGGCACAAGCAAGGTCCAAAATAACAGTAGGTTTTTTAAGATGCCAAGGAGGAATGTGTGATTTACGGTTTTCTTTTATAGATTCAGAATTAATCTTTGAAGACTCCATGTGGGGTTTAATTCTAATTCCCAATGGAGGAATATGTTTCTGATGTCGGTTAAAAAATTCAACATTTTGAGGTTCTGAAATACAATTAAAAGCAGGATTTGAAGGATTGGCCAAAAGTTTAGACACAAATTGTAGAGACAATTTAATTCTGCGCTTCTCAAGAGAAGGCTCCTCTGCTTCAACAAGCATTGAATCTATTGGGGATGTTCAAAAAGCCCCTAGACTAATTCTAATACCACTATTGTGAATTGCATCAAGAGGTTTTAGGTATGACTTCCTTGCAGAACCGTAAACTATAGAACCGTAATCTAATTTTGATCGAACAAGTGATCTATACAGATGGAGCAAAGTTTTTTGGTCAGCACCCCAATCAGTGCTACCAACAACCTTCAGTAGGTTCAGTGCTCTTTTACATTTAACTTTTAGTTGTTTTATGTGGGAAGTGAAATTCAGTTTGCTGTCAAACAACAAACCTAAGAATTTCACTTCCTTTACAACTTTAATGGTGTTTCCATCCATTTTCAACTCTGGATCAAGATGATGCTTCCGGAGCTTACAAAAATGAACACAATTAGTTTTGGTCTTTGAAAACTTAAAACCGTTTTCTGTAGCCCATTTCTGGATTCTATTTAAACACAGCTGAAGTTTGCGCTCTATAGCATTCATTTTTTTGCTGCTATAGCAGATTAAAAAATCATCAACATACAATGAGGAATCTACCATATTCTCAATTGCATCGATGATACTATTAATTTTTATAGAAAACAGGGTAACGGACAAAATACTACCCTGAGGAACCCCCAATTCCTGCTCGTGAGGATCAGATAACGTTGACCCAACACGAACCTGAAACTGGCGGTCCTTTAAAAAGTTTTCAATAAAAATAGGCATACGCCCTCTCAACCCCATGTTAAAAAGATCTTTTAAAATCCCATACGTCCACGTTGTATCATATGCCTTCTCTAGATCAAAGAAGATGGCGACCACATGTTCTTTTCTAGCAAAGGCATTTCTTATAAACGTTTCAAGTCTGACCAAATGATCCACAGTACTTCTCTGTTTTCTGAAACCACACTGAACATCTGCAAGCAGATTGTTCGATTCCAGAAACCAGACAAGTCGATCATTGATCATCCTCTCCATGGTTTTGCACAGACAACTGGTTAAGGCAATAGGTCTGTAATTGCTTGGGTTGCTGTGATCTTTATCAGGCTTAGGAATAGGAATTATAGTTGCTTTACGCCAGGATGGTGGAAACTGGCCAGTCACCCAAATGGCATTAAAAATTGATAATAAAAGTTCTAACGATGTTTGTGGCAGATGCTTTAAAAGTTTGTAATGTATGTCATCGGGACCAGTGGAAGTATCCTTTGCTCTATGCAAAGAGTTACATAACTCTTCCATAGAGAAAGGTTCATTGCAATCCTCTAAATTATTGGAGGTAAATTTGAGCTTTTGTTTTTCTTGTTGCTTTTTAATTTTGAGAAATTCAGGATTACAATTTTCAGACGACGAATGTTTCGAAAATGTGGAGGCCAATTTATTTGAAATTCCTTTTTTTGATGTGATTAGTGTGTTGTTATCTTTCAGATGTTGAACTGTTGATTTTGTTTCTTTTCCTTTAATTTTTCTTATCATTTTCCAAATTTTATTGATGGGGGTGTTTTGATTAAGTTTAGAAACATATGTTTCCCAAGAACTTTTCTTTTTTTGTTTTATCAGTCGTCTTGTTTTTGCCCGATTTATACGAAGTTTGTCCAAGTTACGTGTGGTTGGTGACTTATTAAATTCCCTCTCAAATTTCTTGCGATCTTTTATAGCCTGTTTGCACTCAGTATCAAACCATGGTTTAGTGAAACGTTTTGGATTTGCCGAGGTTTTAGGAATGACTTGGCTTGCAATGTCAATCAACTCTGTGGTGAAGTGTTCAATCTGGTCAGTACTGTCCTGAAAGTTCTCCCGTGTGAGGCGCTCAGAACAAAGCGATGAGAAAGTGTCCCAGTCAGCCTTTTTAAAGTTCCACTGGGGCACCCTCTCATCATCCGCTGGAACTACACTCTCCAACACAATCGGAAAGTGGTCACTCCCGCACAAGTCATCTTCTGCCTTCCATGAAAAATCAAGGAAGACAGAAGGGCATGCAATTGTTAAATCAATTGACGTGTAAGAACCAGATGCGGGGTGCAGGTAAGTATCTGACCCATCATTGAACAAGCACAAGTCATATTTTGTAATGAACTCTTCTACAGTTTTACCTTTTGCATCTTCTTGACTGCAGGAATTACCCCAAAGGGGGCTATGAGCGTTAAAATCACCCAACAAAATGTACGGAGTTGGGAGTTGTTGGACCAACAACTCAAGATCATTCAGTTGCAGCGATTTATTTGGCGAAACATAAATCGAACAAAGTGTAACTGTTTTGTCCAAAGTTAGGCGTACCGCTACAGCCTGTATATTTGATTGCAAAGATACAGGACTGTGAATAATGTCGTTTCTAACCAGGACAGACGTTCCTCGAATATGAAGATCATTAACATCAACCCAGGCATTATACGATATTTAATGCTTAAAAGCTGAATGATCTTGAGCCTCGGGTTTCTTTAAAAGTGTTTCCTGCAGGCAAAAGGCTGCAGGTTTATATTTTTGGCTTAACAGACCCAGCTCATTAAAATTCGCTTTAAAACCTCGACAATTCCACTGTATAATGTTGTATTTAGAAGTATTATCCATGTTTGGGTGGAGATTTTGCTGGTGGACGTATGGGAGATATTACCCCCGTATTCTTTTTTGGTGATGCTTTACGTGGGGATCTATTCTGAGAGGAGGTCGAGCGTAAGTGCTCGAATGTTTCGTCGATGCACTCACCAACTTCCATGTCTTCAAGACCCTCAAACCTGTTGCGGGTGATTGGGTCATGAAGAGCTTTAGGCAATCTCTCTGATACCTGTTTTGCTTTTTCTTGTTGCTTTTTGATTTTCTCTTGATTTCTTCTCTGACTCTGACTAAGAGGTTTGGGTTCTGGTTTTGATTTAGTTTTATTGTCATTTTTCTGTTGCGATTTTGCTGCATTGGCTTTTTTCTCTTCCGTTTTAGTTTCATCTTGTTCTTTCTTCTGATTTGTTTTAGATTTTTCTTCCATTATTGTACGTGTGGCTGGTGGTGTCTGAGTTGACTTTGGTTCTACTTGATCACTGTGATCTATTGTAAAGGCTCGAAGCAATGATGGCATTGTGCCTTTGAGCCATGTATATTCTGTCTGGCATTCTGCAGATTTTGTTGGTTTTTGTTTATGAACTACTGTGGCATATGATGGTACTGATGTATTCATGCCAGGCATTGACGCAACAATCTCTCTGGCCTCTTGGAAACTAATTTGTTTTTCGCATTTTATTTGTTGTATTTTTTTTTCCTTTTTCCAGACAGGGCAATCTTTGGAAGATGATATGTGATTGCCCTGACAGTTGACACACTTGATTGGGTTGTTGCATGGCTCTTGATGTTGTTGGCCGCATCGGAAACATATCATTTGTCCTCTGCAATTATTTTGACTGTGTCCATACTTTTGACACTTGAAGCATCGAAGTGGATTTGGAATATACAAATCCACTTTGATGTTCATGTAACCCACTTAAATAGCTTTTGGTGGTTGTGCACAGCTGAATGTTAAAATATATGTATTGGTTTGTATTACATTTCAGTCTCTTTTGAATGATATTCGTTTGACATTGTCAACACCCTGTGAATTCAACTCTTTCTGTATTTCAAGTTCATCAATGCCAGACAGTTCCCTTGTTCTTAAAACGCCTTTGCAGCTATTGAGAGTCTTATGAGCAAAGGCGTTGACTTCTAGATCCACCAGTTTATCTATTTTGAGCAAATTGATGGCCTGCATTTCTCTTTTACATTCAATTAATATTCCACCAGATCTTAGTTTTTTGACAGTTTTTACATTCCCAGCAATTCCTGTAATGGCTTTTTCCAGTGCAAAAGGGTTGATATCTGTAGCCCTTTTACCATCGTTTGCCGCATAAATAATAATAAATTTTGGCCAGTTGTTTATGTTAGCTGGTACTGTTTCATGATCTGAGTCAGAGTCAGAGTTAGATAAATATATCTCGTGCCCTCGTTTTTGCTTTTTTTGGGGTATGTTTGCCATGGTTATTTTGATAATCGTTCACTGCCTCGGCTCCCACCCACCACGGAGTCCAACAAGGGGTAGAGTTACTGCCATGCAGTGAACCCACCGGGTTGCCGGTATTCCCACATACCTGGTATGAGGCAGTATACTCAGTCAGTGTTGATGCCAAGGCATACCACTGACTGATTGGCCCGTGTGTGGAAGTGCCAGGTCTTCAGATGAGGGTCATCCAATCAGTCACTGTATAAAACACTGTAATAAAGGTTGCCATGCATAACCGAAACAGACTGTGCAGCAAAACCAAGTAGTTGTTAAAATATAAAGTGTTTAAAAACAATACACAATGGCAATTATGTTAGGTGATTAAAAGAAATGACTGACTGAATGACCACCAAATGCCCCCCGACGTGACACCCAGTACTTTTTGGGGTGGGGGCTCCCGATTGGCCAGAACGGACCATCCGACCATCCTTCTACACCCGAAGTTGGGGCCAAAACAGTGTATTGAAACAGGTAATCTCCACGATGAAGATCAGGGCCAAAGCAGTGTTTATGACCTGATCTCCATCCTGGAGACCTGTCCTAACCGGGACCCAGTCTGTTCTCAACTGTCAGGATTCCTTCCTCCGAGGCCTTCAGATCGCACCTCATGGGAGAACAAGGTGCCTGCAAGATGGCATAAGCAGGATTGACCATTTTGGTCCGGGGCTGCGTATTCATATATTCCGCAGCAAACCAGCTCAATTGAGCAAACCTGCTAATTAAAAAACCAGCAAACCTGCCCAATTGAGCAGGCCGTCCTCTATCCGCCACCTGATGACCCGCCTAGTAGGGGACGATCAAACCCCCCTAGGACTGATCATATCTATCAACACTTAAAATACAATAGGTCACAAGAAGAACCAAACAATGGAGAGGAAAATGCAGGGTGCGAAATGCACACTCTCTATAAAATAGCCGTATTAATTAATATTCATGAACAAAGGAAAAATAAACACTACAGTCAGCTACAGTGACGAATTGTGGGATATTCTTTTCGAACAGAAAAGTCATGGCACTTTATTGTTTTCCCTCATGTCTGAGCTGTCTCTGTGATGTAATTTTAAATGAAAATAAAATAATGCTGTGCACGTTTGTAAAAAAAATGCTTTCTCAGCTTGAAGATATTGGTTTCAGCTGAACATAAGGTACATAGTACAGTAAATTTTATTCAATTGTTAACCGCCCAAAATATAACTTTGTTGTCAATTGTTTACGAACTCAGTTCCCCAGAACATCGCCTGAGTTTTTCACCCTCTGAACCAGTCTGCGATATACCGGTATATCGCAGTATTTTTTTCAATACCGATACCGAGGTAACCCACAGCCGACCCCATTCAGGTGTAAAATAAATTCCAGTAAATAACACTCCCAGATGTGTTCTATCCGATATCTATGCTCCTAGAAACGTGTGAATATAAGAGAGTGTAAAGACAAGTTGTATTCGATTGGATACCAAAGTTTAATAGAAACCTGGATCCAGAAATGGAATGAGCTATGATTAACAGACTTGTCACGGACGGCCCCCGAAATAATTCATTATTTCTAAGGTCCATAACATACAATAATGCGTCTGCCTAATAATGCATTTATTATGCGCATGAGCATTGAAATCCCATATGTAATCATCTGAATACCAGTTAACTGACTAGACAGCCTCCCAGGTACCCAAAGACTAGCAATTTATTGATGATGAATCATATGCTCGTATATGACATACAGACGAACAACCACAGGAAACAACCAACTAAAAAGTGGATGTGCCCATGAGGTCGCCATAGAACACGACCCAGCTGCCAATCGAGAAGTCATGAAATGCAGGTATATACTTAAATGCATACGAGGCTTACGGGAAGAAAACTACGTCTTGCCCAGTAATATTGGCGGCAGGGGGGGGGGGGGGGATTCAAAATCATATCGGACCCCCCTCACCCACATTACTTGAATTGTTCTTGTGTTAGTCATCCAATAGTATAGGAACCGCAAGGTTCCCTCACGTCTGACCGACTTCATAATGCAACTAAGGGCAGAGGAGGACGTGATGAACAAATACACCGTATTTACATAATAACTCACACCAAACCATACCAGTTTGAAGAGAATAACCTCCTCTAACAAACAGTATCATGTCCGATAGGGCAACTAACTCAGCCTAGATGAAGCAGCTAAAGGTCTTCCTGTACATGAAAACCATTAAAAGATGATAACTGAGGCCCTAGAAGCTCACTAAGGAGACTTACAATGCTAGCCATAGCTTATAAGTCTTCATCTTCTTGAGGACAGATATATCGATGTAAGTTGAGACCCTGCGGGCTCACTTAACGGAGACTTACAACTATCATCGCGCAAGGTAGGGAATGAAGAGCCGCTATATTAACAGCCCTAAATTCCCAAAGAGACTTCAGTTCCAAGAGATAATAAATTCAGTTTTGTCACTGCATAATAACTGAAAAAATCTCGCTCATGATTCTAGCTGGGCTACTGTGGTGTAAACAATAAGACTCAAGTCTATGACACCTAGGAAAAACAAACCGAAAAGCACAGTACCTTTTTCGGTTTTATTCCCAAAAGACAGCGGTCAGAGCCTAACCCAAAATACTGCTGTAACCGTACATAAGGCTACTATGGTGTCCACAATGACATAAACTGTCTTGATGCCAAGAGATATCTCAGCCTATCAATGCACTACCCATCTGGATTCAGGACGAGAAACAGGTGATAACAGAAAAACTGGAGAATAATTTTGATGACGTCTAATGCTTTTCTTCAATAGGAAAGCTTGTACCTCCAGAAGGAAAGCCTCTCTTGGAAGATTTGTCTAACAAGTATTCTTGTAAGTGGAGCTTGCTCGGGCTGATAGCTGCAGGCCTGCCGAGACTACATTCTCATCCACTAATCTCCCACAATTTATCCACTTTTGCGAGGTTGTAACCTACGGCCAAGTGGCAAGCAACCAAAATCTATTCTCGACGACCTCAATTGATCCCTTCATCAGGAGAGCCTTTACCTCCACTAGGAGTGACTCTCTTTGAAAGGAACTCCATGATTATTGTCCAGTTTCTTATGAAGTTGATAATCCTCTGTCAACTGGCAAGCAGTAGAGGTCATGTCCATCACCAGTATGACTTACGATACTAATGGGAGGAGAAACTACGTCCTCCCCACGAAGAAGCTTGTCTCGTCGACCTCAATTGTTCCCTTCAATAAGAGAGCCTTTACCTCCACTAGAAGTGACTCTCTTTGAAAGGAACTTCCATGATTAACATCCAGTTTCTCGTGAAGAATATAATCCTCCGTAAACTGGCAAGCAATGGAGGTCATGTCCATCACTTGTATGACTTATGATCCTTACAGGAGGAACTACGTCCTCCCCACGAAGAAGCTCCTCTCGTCGACCTCAACTGTTCCCTTCAATAAGAGAGCCTTTACCTCCACTAGAAGTGACTCTCTTTGAAAGGATGCCTAAAAGTTTCTAACGGAACACTCGGGGAGGTCTGGAGCAGACTGCAAGCTGGAGAACTTTCTCCTTTCCAGTCGGGATGCTTCTCCCACACTTCAGACGGGGTCTGCTATGGTTACAGCTTGCTCTTCTTCCATGGATATGCTGAAGTGTGGGAGAAGCATCCCGACTCGTCACAGGACTGATGCTCCTCCTCATTGAAGTTTCTTACAACACAAAACAGTTGTCCCCGACTGTTAACAGGATGCAAAATGCCCTGCACTCTCGATCTGTCCCCAGATCTCGTAGAGTATCGCGCTTAGAAACTTCTAGGCTTAATCCTCTTTCGTGCGCTTCCATGTAAGTAGAAGAAGCCATAACTGCTGCAGTGTGGAAAGAACATTTCGATGCGTGTTCCGACTCAATAAGGTTTCTCACAATGGACACAGTTGGCCCTGAATGTTAATGGGACAGAGAGGGTTCTCCAATCGTTGATCTGACCCCAGATCTAGCCGAGCGACACATAGAGAAACTTCAGGCTTCTACTACATGCACAATTGACCGGACTGAACCCAGCACCGTCCGACAGCTCACACTGGAGTCTGCTCTTGTATTAGCTGGGATGCTGCTCACACTGGAGTCTGCTCTTGTATTAGCTGGGATGCTGCTAATAGCTGCACAACTGCGACAGCAAGTCCAATCCCGAGGCTTGAGGAGCAGCGGTCTTCTGTTTCCACCGCTTGCTGCTCCTGGGACGAAGATCCGTAGATAGATCTCTTCTCCGAGCATCCCATTGATCGATGCCTCGGATCACTAGCTATCGGATGGTCCAACTTCAAGTGCGAAGAAAGGCTCCATCTTCGAGCAGCTGACTGGTTATCTGAAGTCGGGTAGCTAGCCTGCGGTCATGTGTACTTTAATAACATAGCGGAGGAAGCCGTGACTGAAGCCGACCCCGGCTGCAGACGAGACGGTGCATTCCGAGCGGTGGTTCTCCGTCTCGTGCAAGTTTCCAACCAGAAAACTTCATTTCGGCTTGTGAAACATAGCGGAGAAAGCCGTGACTGACGCCGACCCCGGCTGCAGACTAGACAGAGTGTCCCGAGTGGTGGGCAGACACATGCTCTGGCTTGTGCAAGTTTCTCATTTGGGGCCAAATGGTGTTAGGTTAGAGAGGGGTTGCTCCTGCTCGCCGTCTATTAGACCTCGCTGAGTACAAGAATCTTGCTGACTTCCTCCCTATTTCCATCGTCGCTGGGTGAGCTTATTTATATTTAAGTGCGCGCTCTACTCACATATACACTTCCTTCGACCGCAATATACTTACCCGGTGTCACGGCTCCCATGGACGGAGCAACCACTTCACTGGTAGAGCTAGCAGCGTGTAAGAGATTAAAACCCTTAACAAAACGCCTTAACTCTTGCAATCATGAGCACTGCAGCTAGCTCTATTTGCTCAATGGAGCGTGACAACGGTAGCACACTTGGATAGGTGTCAGAATACCATCACCATGTTCATGTTCCTCTGAAATAGAAACTGAAAAAATGAATTATAACGCGGTGAGAGGCCTGGCCTCAGAACCTTACCGCCAACAACGTACTGCGACACCCGTCTCCAACATTAGTCATCCCAGTGAACACAAGAATGACAAGAGTTCTCAGGAGTGCATCAACTAAAGTCGATATCAGTCCTCCAAACTTCAGAACAAAATATATAATTAAGATACATGAATAATAGCAATCAAAATTAAATTAAAAATATTTTTTGGAAAATTTTGTTGTTGAAAAAACGCCTAAGTTCCCAAAGGGAACATTAAGATCCCAAAGGCATCCCAATAGAGCCTAAGTGTGGACAAAATCTAAATTTATTGGGCTACACTACTGGAATAATAATCCATGTATCCTACAGTAATTCTACAGTAATAGAATATAAAATACTACATACATATGAGGACTTTGTCAATGTAAACAACGTTAATGAAAAAACCGGAAACAAGACATCAGGCACACAAAAAGGCCCAAAGTCAGAAACCAATTTAAATGCTACCAGATGCAAAGCTAGATCTTCATATGAAGAAAAAACGATACATCGGATAGAAGAGGCAAGACTAAACCACCTAACACCCCTAGGGTGAGGACGAAACCATGGGGAAAAACAGAATAAATATTCTGTAATCCAAGTTAAACTCCCAAGAAATTTATTAAAAAATTTCAATAAAAAATAGCCAAAAAAGCTTGAGAGTTTAACAGGAAGGGTTCATGGAAGGATAGGGAACGAATACTTAAACAGTGGAATAATCATTATCAAAAATGATGACGCCAGGCGTATGTCCCGAAATTGGGAAACATGAAATAATTTTATAAATATTATAAAGTTACAGCCCTGAACGTCTAAAACCACTGTTGAACACTTCCATCATCCAATAACAGCCTTGGATCCACCAATTCTTGCATTGATTTGTGTCTGGCATCCTCAAAAAAGGAGATTTGAAAGCACAGATTTCAGTTCATTGTTGCTGACTTCAGGGCCAAACAAAGAATGATGTTTGCGCCAATTCCTGTCACTTCCTGACGGCTGCGCATGCGTGGAGAGTAAAAGTATGGAGGACCAGATAGGACTTTTAATTTTCAGTTTTGCAAGCAAATTTTGGGGATTGGGCAGAGGGGGGGGGGGTTCAAAATTTGTGATTGGCCTTTGATAACTTTGAGTTTGCACCAGCTAGTCTGGGCCATTGGTTTATAGTATAAAAATAGAAGATTTTTAAAGAAATTTTCTCATATTGCACTAAGTTAAAATTTGGGCTTCACTAAAGAGCCCAAATATTCATCCAGGGATCCCATTTGAACAAACTTGAATCTAATCCCCCTAGGGATGCTGGATACCAAATATCAAAAGAATCTGACTGGTGGATCTGAAGAAGATTTTTAAAGACTATTCCTGACACTGCACCAAGTCAATATTCGGGCTCCCATAGGAAGCCCAAATATTAACCCAGGGACTCAATTTGAACAAACTTCAATCTGACCCCTGTATTTTGTATACCAAATATCAAAAGAATCTGACTATTTGATCTGAAGAAGATTTTTAAAGCTTATTCCCCATAGCACTCCAAGTAAATTATTTGGGCTCCTGTGTTGAGCCCAAATATGAACCGAGGGGCACGATTTGAACACACTTGTATTTGACCATCCTATGGATGCTGTATACCAAATATCAAAAGATTCTGATCAGCAGTTCTTTAGAAAATTAAAAAAAAAAATTTCAATTTTTGCAAATATGCTGACTCAGCATTTTTTTAAACACCCCTACAGAACACCCTGAACCAACCAATGGCCATTTTCTTTTTTTTTGATCCATTCTATTGGTCAAAAGGATACTTCATACCAAATAACAGTTCTCTGTTCCATGTAGTTTGGGAAATGTGGGCATTTGAATTTTTTTCTATTTTTAGCCCCTGGGGTACCCACGGGGCTACAAAAAAGAAAATTCCAGGCATCAATCAAGTGCTTTGGACCCACTTATACTACATGCCAAAATTGGTTCAAATTGGCCCATCGGTTCTTGAAATAGAAATTTTGGGCAGAGCCCAAAATGTGTATGTGCACACAGAGAGCCCAAATATTGATCTACCAACTTCCCTTGAACAAACTTTAATCTTCAACACCAAAGAGTGTTCCATACCATATATCAAGGCAATCTCTCTGATGGTTCAAGAGAAGAAGATTTTTAAAGATTTTTAGGCTTTGGCATCATTGACCAGCGCCTGAAGAAGGCAGCCGCTTCATTTGAACAAAATAGAAAGGGTATACTCCAGGGATTGTTTGTGCAATACGTTTGAATTTGGCTGAATGGTTGTGAAGAAGAAGCCAAGTTTGCAAAAGTTAACGGATGACGGTCGCCAAGTGATGGCAATACCTCACACTGACTTGCAGTCAGGTGAGCTAAAAAGGAGATTTAAAGCACAGATGTCAGATCATTGTTTACTGACTTAGGGCCAAACAAAGAATGATGGTTGGCACCAATTTCGGTACCTTCCTGGTTACTGCGCATGTGCAGTTAACAAAAGTATGAAGGACAAGATAGGACTTTTCAGTTTTGTATGCAAATTTTGGTTGTTGTATAAAAATATTTCTTCAACTATTAGAGAGCTAAAGTTTTCTTTGTTGCCAAAATTTGTTCACATGTCTTAGCCTTGTTGAAATTTATGGGAGACTGCCAGCACTTTCCCATAAATTGTAACAAGGCAAAGCCTTACAGATCTAATAAATTCACTTAAAAGTTTATGTGAAGCATATCCACAGAATAGGAAACTTTCAAGTTGTGGTACCTGCACTTAAGAACAGAGCCCAGAAAGTACTCAACCCAAAGGTATTCAAATAACAGGAATTTAATCATTTTCCTTTATTCTAGTGATGAACTGAGCATTTATTCTATTAAATCTTGTTTGACTGAGCTCACAAAGATTTATTTCTTGGTTTTAAGGTCATTTTAAGCATCTTTGGCTACACCATGACTACAATATAGGCAAGAAGTCAAGTTTAGCCAATCATTGATACCTATGCTGTGCACTTTGGAGGACTTCCACCCCAGGTATTGGTTTCAGGTCCTATTTTACCAGTAAATCAGAACTTGTCTACTGCAGTAAACAAGCACTAGTCCAATTCCCAGGATTCCCACAGGGATCTCTCATAGAGATACAATAGATCAAATGCTAAAATGGATGTACTGGTCTATAAATGTGGGGATTTCAGTGGGTGTCAGAGTAATGCAATTGACAGGTCAAATTTGTTTTGAAGGTGGGATAAATGGCCTGTGACTGGAAGTTATAGGCAATAAACAGAGTTATTCAATTAAAAAATATCCAATAAAGTGGACTCCACTGTCAGTGCAGTACCAAATATACTGGGTTGTTCAGTATGGTCTTTGATTCATTTCACAACAAATTAATTCAGATCGCAAAAAAAAGATGCCCAACTTCCTTTGGGAATGGCGTCTGTTAATCAACCTGTGGACATGCAGAAAAATCTCTTGTTACACAAAAAAGAAGAAATTTACAAAACTGGAACTCACATGGTATGTTGCAACTTGTCATTTCAACAGTGCAAGCAACATGAGTGGATGGATTTTCATCTGAATCTGCATACCTCCTCTCCTCTCCTGTCACCAAATCACATGGTGTTCCCTGTAAATAGTTTACATTTCAGATGAGGATAAATGTATTAAATAGACATTTGATTTGATTTCTGAATGGAAGGCAGTTCAAGGCACATACTGAACTGTAAACAAGCTATCAATTGAATATAGAATATGTTTTCATTTTTGGAATTCATTTAAAAAAATTTCCACAATCCAGTATAAGTATTTTCATTAGTTCCTTTGAATCCTGCACTCTATGTAACATGTAACCAACTAACCCTGCGCATTTTTTTACAGTCTCAGTCAGTGCATATTTTTATGCAATGTGTGATATGCCGGCCTATCAACTCAATCTGTGCAGTGCCCATGGATTGTCAGTGTTTGTATTTTACCAACTAACTCTGTGCAATGAACACAATTAGTAATAATAATATAATAACACTTTGGCCAGCCGCTGATTTGTCGCGGTTCTCGGACGAGAAGGCCTTGATTACCCCTGAACTCCCAACTGCCTCCCTGTTCCCACGCTTCTCCTCTCCTCCCAACATTCGGAGACAAACTGCTTGATGACATCCCTTACCCCATTCTTCCTAATCTCTCCGATTAGTACATTAACCCTCTCCTTTGAGTCTCCCCCTAACCACATGTCCTTCATTCTCCCATCCCACTTCCCCATTATACTCCCAGTGAATCTCATTCTTTTAGACTGATACTTTGGGCATTCTAGAAGAAAGTGTTCCAGGGTCTCCACCATGCCCAAGTTACACATCTGGCACTCCCTTTCACCGTCTTTCCCAATTTTTCCCCTCAGCTCCAGGGATCGCGTCCTCAGCTTGAACAGCAGTGACCCCCCAAAGGTGCCATCAAGGTACTCTTCAAAACCTGGCCTCTCTTTATCACGCAGGCCACCCAAAGACCTCTTTGATTTGACCCCCTCTCGCCAATTACGGTTACAATCCTCCATGACCCTTTCTCTGGCGATTTTTTTACCCTGGTTTGCCCCAACGTCCAGGTCCGAGATCTCCAATGAGTAGTTCTCTACTAGCTCCCTCACTTGGACCATCCACCCCGTTTTGATCTTTGAGTTGAAAATTCTCAGGAACATTACTTTACACCATCGGCTGTCGGGGAGATTCACCAAATAATTAAGATAACAGAGTTTCAACAGGTCTATCCTGTCCTTAATCCTCATCCACCCAAGCTCACCCCTGATTGCTTCTAGCGCTGCGGCATTACTCGACCCCGTTATCCATCGGCCTGTCGAGATTTCCAAGCTCTTTACGGCCGTCTGGTTTAGGGGTACCACTTCCGTACCGTATGTTATACTTGGCAGCCCCACCATTTCCCAAATGGTTTTCCCCACGAAAACCTTATTGAAACTGTTTCTCCCTATAAGTTTCATTTGGTTAAGGATTCGCTTCCCCTTCAGAATCAATTTATTTGTGTGGTCTCTCCCACACTGAGAAGTTTGCTGCTCCCTTCCGGAATGCAGAACTCACCCACTCTCCACCTTCGAGTGGGGTCCACTTTGCGGCCCACAGGTATAAGTTTGCTCTTGCTTTCATTAAGTTTGAGTCTCCATTTGCTCCCATATTTCCCAACAATTCCCAGCATTTTCGTTAGCCCCTCTTCGCTTTCTGACACTAGAACCATATCGTCTGCAAAAAATAGCCCTGGGATCTTCAAGTCTCCAACTGCTACCCCCTCGTCGCTACGCAGGAGTTCATCTCCTAAACCTTTGATGTACAATGCAAACAGGATTGGCGAAAGGATACACCCCTGTTTTAGGCCTATCTCCATAGGCACACGTTTTGTTGTAATGTTTCCCAGGCTAAGTTCACTCTGTACATCTTTATATAATGCTTTCATAATTCCAACAAACTCGCCTCCTAAGCCCAGAGCCTCCAGCTTGCGCCACATACCCTCCCTCCATACTCTATCGTATGCCTTTTTGACATCCAAAAAGGCCATAAACATCTTTTTCTTTTTTGCTTTCGCAGATTCTATCATTTGGGATAGCGTGAAAAGATGGTCGGTTACTCTCCTTCCCTTCCTGAAGCCATTCTGGATTTCTCCCAAAAAACCCTTCTCTTCAATCACCTCCTCTAGTCTCCCATAAAGGACTTTACAGAAAACCTTTCCAATGTTGCTACTGACAGAGATCCCTCGATAGTTATCCAAAACGTCTTTTTCCCCCTTTTTGTGAATAAATGTCACTTTGCTTTCTCTCCACTCCTTTGGGACCTCTTGATTTTCTATGGCTAGATTGAATAGGGCAGTTAGGCTTTCCATGAGTTCCTCTCCCCCTTTTTTGTTAAACTCGTTAGGAATTTCATCCACTCCTCCCGTTTTTTCATCCCTTAATTTTGATATCACCTTTCGCACCTCTTCCGTTTTAATTTCGCTGCACACGAAGTTCGATAGGTTTTCCTCGACCTGATTCGGACACTCAGGTGGGCTCCCCGCGCCCCATCGCTTATCATTTACCTTTTCCCAGTGCTTGACTAGTTCTGATGCGACTTGATCTTGCTCGTCTGTAACTCTGCCATCTAATTTAATACTCTGTGGGTTACTTCCTTTGTTACATTTGTTCACCCATTTCCAAAATACGTTCGAACTTGACCCCCCTGTCGTTCTTATCGTCCTAATAAGACTGCTATTTCGTACTCTCTGATTATCGTCTATAATCTTATTTACTTTATTTCGTGCTTGGTGGTATTCTTCCTTTGCTACCGTGGCCTCATTGCTTTCCACCCCCTTAAGTTTTCTACTTCTCCTGTATGCAGCACATTTAGCTTTTCTTCCCTTTATGGCCCTTTTCAGTTCTTCATTCACTCTGTACCCAAGTTCCCGTGTTGGCACCCTGACCTTTCCTACACTTTCCTTTCCTGCCTCCACCAGACTCGCAACTATGGCGTCTGCCATCTTCTGGACACTGCACCTCTTGGGTACGGTTGCAAGCTTTGTTTTCAGTTTTTCATTGAACTTCGCCCAGTCAGCATCTTTATTGAGTTCCCAAATCTCCTTAGAGCCTCCTTTGCTTTTTACTAGAGTTTTGGCCCTGATTGTCACTGTAATCAAATTGTGATCACTATCCACCTCCATTTTACCCTCATCATCCACTTCTACCCCTATCACCTCCCTCCATAAATTAATATCTGTGAGGATGTAGTCGATTATTGATTTGCTGTCGTTCCTCTCCCAGGTCCATTTCCCCTTACACCTCGCGTCCCTGTTCAGAATCTTCAGACCGAGCTCATTTGTGAAGTTCAACAGCTTCCTTCCATTCCTGTTGACTTTATTGTCCCCACCCTCTATGCCTTCTTCATCATTACCTATGTGGCCATTAAAGTCACCCATCAGGATTATACTGAGCCCCTTGTTTTGTAATTCGGTGATATTGGACCTTAGTGTTGAGTATATCGAATCATTCCAATCGGGTTTGCTTCCCTCCACCGCACAATACACAACCCCAAGGGCAATACTTTTGTTTTTCAGACTGATCCTTACCCATCCAATTTCTTTCGATACCTCAGCCGGAGTGCTGATGTTTTCCAGGTCTGTGATCAGTGATGGTTTTAAATCCTCTTTAATGTACATGCCTACCCCTCCCCCTTTTTTCTGGCCTTCCGTTCGCCCTACACCTATCCATACGTACCCCCTTACTTGGTCTACCCGTTCCTCGTGTCTTACCCACGTTTCGCTTAAGCCCATGACGTCAAACTCCTCTGCCTCGATCAATGAAGCAATTTCACTTACCTTCCGGTGGAGACCCTGGATGTTGCTATAACCCACTTTCAGGGAATCAAGGTTCATTGGCTTCCGCCTACTGGTCCCATTATTATTTAGTCCCTGTAGGTTTGTATATCCTACTTTGTGTACCTGTGCTTTCCTTGGGAAGCTATTCCTATTGATTTGGATTTTTGGTCCCTTTTCCTTATCCCCCTTGTCCCATTTTTTACACCTATGGTTCGTGACACATTTCCTGTGTTCATTCCCCCCTTCACTGATCCCCCCTCCCCTCCCTATACCAAAAAAGGCTCCACCACCTGCAACATATTTCTTCCTAAAAACTCTGTGCCCCTTGGGCTAAGATGGAGACCATCCCTTCCATATAGGTCCTTTCTGCCCCAAAACGATCCCCGATTGTCTACAAAGGGTATCCCAAGTTTCTTACAATACTCCCCCAATTCCTCGTTGGTCCCAATGATCCACGAATTACGCTCGCCCCACCACCTAGTACTGGGAGAAGCCCCGAAACTACTACCTGTGCATTTTTGGCATTCAATTGAGTTATTAAGTCCTTGTAAGTCTCAGTAAGCTGAACTGATTTTCTCTCCCTGATGTTGTTGGTCCCCACGTGTACAACAACCACTGGGTCTGGGCCTGACCCCTTAACTAATCCACCCACTCTCTCCCTTAGGTCCTCCACCCTAGCCCCCGGAAAGCACAAATTGGTCCTGTTGACACTGTCGGGCCCACACACCACCCTATCTAACCCCCGCACTATACTACTCCCTGCAACCACTAACTGCCTCTTTCCTGTCCTACTACCCCTGTTACCACCTCTGTTCCCACTGGACCGGCTCGCAATCTTGCACTCCGCCACACTAACGTCCATGCCTACCTCCACCTCCACCTCTTCAGACCCACCCTGCTCCTCAGAATTCTCGAGATTACCTAACACACTGAATCTATTTTGGACACTGCACTCCACCTTCTGCCCACTCCCACTACAAGCCACCTTGTCCTTGTTTACCACCTTCCTAACCTTCCCTCTGACTCCTGCCCTGACAGACTCCACATGGTCATCGATATCTCCCTCACTATCCGATTCTAAGCGAATACGCCTTTTTGCCCCCCCCCCCCCCCCCCCCCCCCGACTCACACTACTAGCCTGGGAATTTGACACTCTAGCCCCACTTCTTCCCTACCCTCAACCCGACGCACCTTCCTATTCCCAAAAGACCCACTATCAACGTCAAAAGTCCGCTTCCTACTACCCACCACCTTCCATCCCCCATCGAATGCCACCCTAACTGGGGTAACACCAGACTTTCCTGCCTTCCCCAGTTTCCCCCTCACCACCTGCACCTCTTCCTCCAACTTTACATATGCCTCTAGCAGCTGCATTAACTCTACTCTTGGTCACGCTTTTATTTCTGGTTATAAATGAGATTGTCTCTATTATGTGACTAATCCTCAGCATTGCACAATCTTTGTGAGCATACATTTCCATGTAGTGTGTGATAAGGCAGTTACCGATTTTTTATAACCAGAAAGTGTGACTAACCCTCTGCATTGCACAGGGTTAGTCACACTTTCTAGTTATAAACTAGTGTGCACTGTCACAGTGCCGAAGCTGTGATGATTCGTGCAATGCCAATGATGTTTTAAAACTCATTGGTGACAAAAAAAACTTGTTGGTGACAAGTCCATAAATGTGACAGAAATTATCCGAATGACATGCACTATTGAGAGGGTTTAGACATCATGAAGACACACTTGCATACCAAGTATGGTGTCATTCCATCAAGTATTTTAGGAGTTATGGTGTTTATAAACCCGTTGGTGACAGACTGACTGACATTGCCACATATAGAGCTGCTCGTCGCAGCTAAAAATGTTCATTAGTAACCCCAAGCACACTGGTAGTGCAACAGAACTTTCTCCAACCACTCTCTTTTTCTCTTGTTTAACTATAAATTCAACCAATTATATCGTTTGACAGAGCCCATTGAGCTCTGTCAAACAAGGTACATTTGGTTAAATATCAAATGGCAGTATGGGAAATATTTGCTGCTGAAAACTTTACCATTTTTACCATTTTGACATCTGTGTGCAGAGGGTTAACTGATTAACAAATCCTGTGCAATGTACAGCCTTAGAGTAAATCTCATCTATAGCAACTCTTTATCCAACATAATGACCAAAACCAGCTTTTAATATTCTCAAAAAACATTTAAACTCAGCTTTTGGCTCCACATTGGAACGGATTATGGAAAGGCTTTTTTAACCCTTTACCTAATATGAAAAGCAGACGACACTTGCAAAAAAATTCTTGAATAACTAATTTGTTTCATTTTTTGTTTCAAAAACATAGGTTATGACCCCTTGTTGGAACGAGCTCGACGAGCTCGTTCCAGCAAGGGGTCATAACCTTTGTTTTTAAGACAAAAAATATTTTGAAAATTAATTGGCGATTTTTGAGAATAGCGCTGGCCGGTTTTGGCCGTTACGTTGGGTAAAGGGTTAAGTGAATTCCAAAAGTGAAAACGTATTCTTTTTTTCAATTAATAGCTGGTTTTGTATCAATATATTCAAGGTGTTCTCCACTTTATTCTTTTCTTTAATAGCTTGGTTGCAGTGATAAACGCAAACACTGTAATAAAAAAAAGTTACCTTTTCTTGATGACCATTTTTAATAACTGCTTCAAGTTCCATGCAAATTGGAGAGTTGTGAATTATTGGGAGATAATAGGAAATAAGCAGACTAAGTCCAGGCCTTAAAATTTGTCCCAATTCTTGAGAATCTGATTTGAAGCTTGTCATCATCTGCTGTGAGAATCAGATTTCAGTTATGAAATAAATTAGAATTTGAGAGTACTGTTATGCTGTGAGACCAACCAGTACAGTCGTTTGACCGGTAACGGGTTTTGACCAGTTATGGAAAATTTCAACTTTCACTCACAGTACATAAAAATCCCAAACCCCGATTGAAAAAACAAAACCTGATATTTATCGATATATTAATACTCTTTCAAAAAATTAAAGTTGACTTTTTATCAGACTGAAAAGTATATGACATTTTTCGAGATTTTTATTGACATCTTTTTCGTGACCCAATTTCGTTGCAGAAAAAAAATGTGAAAAACAAATCAACAGAAGGTGACAGCGCGAAGCAGTAAGATTTTAAAAAATCAAACGTATGCGCAATTTGTTACAACATTCAACTATAACCTACCCAAAGATTGACTAGTAGGCGCCTCGTTTTATTTTACTTATCTTGGTTTGAAAACCATTGCCACTTTGACCAGTTATGAACCACGTGAAAAAGCATTCATGAAAATTACGAAATCAAAAAAATCAGCAAGATTTGGCCCCAGGAAGAACACCCTGGGAAAATTCGCCCAAGAAGACTTGTCCCAAATTTCAGTTGAATCTTCTCAGTTTGGAAGCTGAATGTTTCCGATTCTTTGGACATTTTTTATCCAGGGAAGTAACATTTTCCCACGCGTGGAAAAGTGTCTGTCTATGCTCACCGCACCGTAGATAGATCTTTGTCTACATGTAATAGACAGCGAAGCCCATTTAATTGTACATATTTTAATTTAATACTCCTGTTAATTGAACATAATTTCAAAACACAAAACCATTTACTAACCCACAAAACACATTTGACCCATTTATTGAATATAGGTTACAGAGTAAGCTCCATTTATAATAAATATATTTATATAAATTTTCCTAGTGCAAATATTGATAACTGCAGTGATGTTATCTGCACAGTGTGCAAATTGTACTACAACCTCTTTAGCCACATCAGATTAATAAGATTTTTTTCAGATGTTAATTTTTAACCCTTTACCTAACGTAACGGAAAAACCGACCAGCACTATACATGACAATCGCCATTCAATTTTTTTTATATTTCCATTTTTTGCTTCCAAAACATAGGTTGTACCCCTCATTGGAACGAGCGCATCACGCTCGTTCCAATGAGGGGTACAACCTATGTTTTGGAATCAAAAAATGAAAAAGTTTAGTTATATGAGAATTTGTTTTACGAGTGTCGTCTGCTACTAGCAATTGGTAAAGGGTTAGAGAAAAATCATTCAGATAGCTAAGAATATTATATTTATTATTCCTGATTATTCCAGAATTTACAGTCAATTGAAGTTTCAGTTACGTTTAATCTTCCTCACTACATCCAAATTATTAGAGACAGTCATGTTAATATGCTGTGTTGGAATATTTTATCATACATAGGCTATTTTTTTTTTTATTTTTTATTTATTTTTTTTTTTGTCTGAACAATCTAACAAAATCCATTCATTTCAGGGACAGAGTAATTCATCTAAAGTCATTGTGCAAAATTCAGTGATAAAAGGGTATCACATTTACAAAATAAGACCACCACTCACTGACCCCAGAACAAAGCTTCGAATAGACATTGAATATTCCAATCAGAAAGACAAAAGTGCTTGTTTGGTTTGGATGCCTGAAGTGGACTCGTTTTCGAGTAACCTTCATGAACAGATTGTAGATGCTAAAAGGTTTCTTAAGTTGTCAGATATTGCTTGTCTACCTGTTGGTCATGTCCCACTCGAGCTTTCAAAAGCTTTTGCTTGGGCGATTAGTGAAGGATATCGTGTAGATGCAGAAGCCACTGGAGAACCAGTGCAAAGTTTTGCACCATGACCAAACGTTATAGAAAAGGGGGAGGAGCTGTTATTCCATGTAATTTTATTGTTAACTGCCCAAGGGACTCTCTGTCGACTGTAACTGAGCAAATACAAAAAGCCCTAAACGAGATGCCTGAAAGAGATGCAATGTCATTGATTGTTGACCCATAATACTAAGTGTGACTCCAATCAGTCAATACTGTTCAAGAATCAAGTCATTCATCCTAGGATAATTTCAAGGTAACTTGCAATGCAGTCAGTGTGAACAGACTCTCTGGCCCTTTGCTTATGCAGGTGATGTTGTGTAAAACCTATTGTGGTATCTAGCAGAATTTTTACTAATGAAGCACCGGTTTAAACCGGTGCTTCTTTAATAGAAATTTTGCTGGCTTCAGAAGATTGGCATGGACAAAATGTCCACTCGTGGAAAAGTGTCTGTCCACGCTGATTGTACTGTAGTCTGAAAGTACCCATGTACTATATCTGCAGCAGTATGGGGCGCCATCCTTCTATTTATTCCCGGTTTCAGTTAATGATATCATTAAATGGATTAGTGATATCACTATTTCCTTTAATGATATCTCAAATTATTTAGTGATATCACAAAACGATTTAGTGATATCACTTATTCGATTTAGTGATAACACTAAATCGAATAAGTGATATCACTAAATCAACATTAAGTGATCTCATTAAATCAAATTATTGATATCATAAAATCATTTTGTGATCACAAAACGAATTTGTGATATCTCTAAATCATTTTGTGATATCACTAAATAATTTGTGATATCATTAAAGGAAATAGTGATATCATTAAAGGAAATAGTGATATCACTAATTCATTTAATGATATCATTAAATAAGGAATAAATAGAGAGATGGCGCCCAATACGGCAGTCACCATTCAACGTGCAGAAAAGCAAGTTGGAATTTTTTTTATTTTTCACATAGACTGATCTAGTCACGTCATTACTTTTGTGTTTCATTGTGAACATTTTAACTTAAGGTTGTACTGTTAAGACTGTTCTAGTCAAGTGATTACCTCTTTTATCTTTTTGTTAGTATATGTTTATTGTAATGTTATTCTGTTAAGGTTATATTAAATTTTTCAGAGCTTTATTTTTCACCCAAATTATATATCTTGTTTTGTTTTGTTTTGGTTTCCTGTGCAGTGGCAGAACCAGCCACCCCCCCCCCCCCCCCCTACTTTCGAAAACTTCAATACCAGAAGCTAGAATAGCTGCTTAAAATAAGGCCTGTGTGAATAAAAATTTTGTGTAACCTAAAAATGGGTCCCGCAAATTGTTTTTGCGTAAGTTTAGTCTTTAGATGACCTACCTGCATCATATCATTATGGGATCTATTTTACACTCGAGATCAAATTTACGAGAGTGAAAAAAAATATCTCGCAGCGTTACCTGAGCAATGTGCTACTGTTACACGGTTTTGGCTGCCCTGGAAATCCATATTTGCTACCCACGAATAAAATGCTTTGGTCCACAATTTGCCTAAAATCCTTCATATAACATAACTTACATCATACTCTGGATTTTTTTCTTAATGACTCCCCCCCCCCCCCCCCCCCCCCCCCACAACACACACACACTCACACACAACACACACACTGCAAAGATGCCAAGACCATCAATCCTTGCACCAGTCATCTGGTGCAATAAATCATGCCATTGGCAGCGTTCAAGTAAAGCGAGTCCAAAGTTAGTGCTATCTATCACAAGACCCCCCCCCCCCTCCCCCCCCCCTCCCCCCCCCCCCCATTTTCTGAGAAATGGAAAATTTTGATCCTGGGAATTTTCAGCCCTACTTAGCGTAGGACTTGAAAGGGTTCTGTCCTTAATTCCCAAGAAATTTAAACAACAAGCCCTGATCATTTGGTCCGATTTAGATGGATTCCCCCTCCCCCCAACTAAGAGCACCCCCACCCCCCCCCACACACACACACATAGCCCCCCCCCCACCCCCCCCCCCCCCACCCCCACCCCACCCCTCCGAGACGTGACAAATGTGCTGGATTGATGGTTCTTTTTTCCATGCTGCTTTGGTTGAAAATCCTACCTGGATGGAGCGTCAGGTAAATAAGTAGTAAATAAAGAATGGGAGCCTTGCTGAAAAAGGGAGGGGTGTTTTGGAATTGGATGGTGTCATCATCTTGCGGAACCCGGGTCGCCTGACTGTTAAGCTGACTGGAGATCCGAATGAGCTGAATCTCCAATCAGCCAGACTGGAGTGGAGGCCTGAATCAGCCAGAAAATCAGCTCCGAGTCGTTAATGGTCCGAATTAGCCAGTTTCACCCAGTCTGATACCTTCATCAAAAGTATAGAAATTCCCCAAGTTCACGCTAGCACTGCTCTCACTGAATTCACCCATAAAATGAGTTTTGTTACTTTCTGTCTGTTTTTTTTATTCTCGTAGTACATGAGCATAATTTCAAAGGAGTTTGTATCCTTTTCATGGGATTTTTTTTCGATTTTTATGACGTTTTGTTCGTAAAATGAACGTTGATTTGGTACTGGTAAAATTTTTCGTTACTGGTCAAATCAGTACCTTGGAAAATGAGCGCTGTATGTATAGTTTGAAATGACTATGATGTCCGAAACTTTGTATGAACATATGAAAGACATCTATTCTCAAAATCCCAGTTGGAATTTCCGTCAATTTCGCTGAATAAAAAAGATTGCGACATTTTCATTCAACCCGGTTCGTTACTGGTCAAACGTCTGTACATACTCCAATTCACAGAAAAACACAAACCTTATAATTATATATTTTCTTGAGTTTAACCCTTGAAGGTATAGATCTAATTTTTGTGAGATTCTTGACTTGCATTTACATGCAGAACACATATTCCAGCAAACAGGCTTTCATATAGACAGCCAAGACTTTACAAGACAGAATAGTAAGTCAAAGTCTTACTTTATTATGGGTTAGCAAAACATAAGTAAAATTCTCCCAGCCTTCAACTCTTTACCTGCTCAATATTTTTAAATTATTTTTCATCAGATCTAGTTATGGCTGCTTCACAGCAGCCATGACTAGATTTAATGAAAAATTCATGAAATTCTGACTCAAGAAATCACTGGCTCAAGGGTTAATACAATTTGCTAGGGAAAGTTTTGTTAAATGTGCTCAAATTTTACTTATATTAGTGGCAAGAGATTTCCTGTCCTGGGCTGGAATATCCTCCAGCAGCAGGCAATTAAGGACACCTTTAGAATCTATGCCAAGAAACAAATGAACATTTTGCGAGAATTGATGCTAATTCTCACATAAATGTTAAGCCTTGAAGTCACATTGGGGAAAGATGCCATAATCAAATCCAGTAGATAACTATGAATATCCCAGATGGATATCAACAGATCATACATACAATAGAAATAAATACATTTAACCTTTAAAGGCCATGCACATTTGTGACATTTTCACACAAAACTTTGCTACTCCATACCAAGCTTTGTTATGAGCTCTGTAGTGGTTTCTTGTAGTCTCTATTGCCTACATAGAAGCCAACACATGAATAGGTATTCAGCCATGATACTTTGAATGCTACTGTTACATTTATCAAATATGCTTCAGGTATGGGTACCAGTTCTCAGGTTAGCAAAATTATTAAGAAGTAGGAAATAGGCCTCTAAGGGTTAACCTTCAAAGAACTGACCATTCTTCACATTTTTTTGATTAGCTCTGTGCATGCTGCTGGCAGATATTCCTGCCCAGCACAGGGTTTCTCTTGTCACTGATATAAGTATAATTTGGGCATATTTGATGAAAAAATATCTTGAAAATACTCAGTGGGTTAAGAGTTAAGAAACCCTTTCTAAGGCATGCAGCTGAGCAGTGATTCCTTTGAGCTTACCACGAAATTGTAAAGCAAATATAAAAATATGTCGACAAGTTAATCAAACCAGATGTTCAAGTGAATCTAAACACTCAATAAGTTGTTTACAAGTAATAAGGGTATTAGTGTAGAAGGATCAGAAAGATGAAGGCAACAATAAAGTGTCAACTTGTACGTCTGTGCATACTGTAATGACCGTCACCAAAAAGGCTCTAAAAGAGATGTGTTTTTTCAACACCCACTGCCCACTCCCAGCACACATCCTATGTTTGGCTTGAGATTATGTTGAACAATGCCCAAAGGAATTTTATGTTATAGAGGTAAACACAGAATGCCAAGATATGTTAATGCATTCGTCAATAAAGCCCTCATGCCATTGCAGAAGCATAGAACTTGAGGTTTACGCCTCTCATTCTATCCTTTCGTGCTGGCACTCGTGCCCTATCGATGAGTGCATTCACACATTGTCCCATTCTATGTATTTATGGAATATTTAACCCCCAAAACACCAATACCAAAGTATCATAATTTCAATCTGTACTAAGTGCGGTCAAACAAATCTGTATTGGTTAAATTCCTAGTTGCATTTAAAAAAAAAAATGAAACATGAAATTTAAGAATCAGTGTGCAGGAGTTAATAGATGCAGCTACAGATGGACAAATGCATATTGACAAAGGTTGCAGTCAATCAATTAACCCTTTACCTAACATGAAAAGCAGACGACACTTGCCAAAAAAATTCTTGAATAACTAATTTTTTTCATTTTTTGTCTCAAAAACATAGGTTATTACCCCTCGTTGGAACGAGCTCGACGAGCTCGTTCCAACGAGGGGTCATAACCTATGTTTTTGAGACAAAAAATGAAAATATTTTGAAAATTAATTGGCGATTTTTGAGAATAGCGCTGGCCGGTTTTGGCCGTTACATTGGGTAAAGGGTTAACCCTGTACCCAATGTAACGGCCAAAACCAGCCAGCACTATTTACAAAAATCAATATTCAATTTTCATCACTTTTCATTTTTTTTGTCTCAAAAGCATAGTTTATGACCCACCATTGGAACGAGGTTGTTGAGCTCATTCCAAAGATGGGTCATAAGCTATGTTTTTGATGCAAAGAATGAAAAAATTTGTTATTCAAGAATTTTGTTTCCATGTGTTGTCTGCCTTCTGCATTAGGTAACGGGTTGACAGTGAAGTTAAAACTCACCGCATCATTACATTTGTTGAAGACTTCTACTGCAAGGAGCTTGAGGGGGCCACAGTAAATCCCTGACTTGGCTGTGATAAAGCTCTCCAATGCATGGTAAGTTTTCCCACTGTTTGTTGGACCTGCATGAAATATGATCTTCCTCTGAACTGCCCTGGCTTCTGGATACCTAAAAAGTGACTTTTCATATCAAACTTCAACAAACAAAAGATATTAGACATAATTTCCAAGAAATAAAATGACATATTTTTTCTGATAGGTCTGCCACATAAATATGGCTTTCCATGTAATGGGTATACACAAATTCTTTCATTTTTTTCTGGTGCAGCATACCGACAACCCAAGACTCCCATTGAGAACACTGAGTGTTTCCAATGAGGAGTCATAAGACATATTTTAGTTTGGAAGCTAGAGCTGGCCGCCAGGCGTGACTAATCACCCCTCCCCATCCCCCCCCCCCCTCAAAGAAAAAAAGAAAATAGGTCCTGATGAATGAGAGTGGGATACATACAAAAAATTTAAGTTCCAGGTCACTGTGACCCTGACTTTTGGCACAATGATCCCAAAATATATAGGGTTCTTCCTCTCATCATACCTTACACAAGTTTGATTTCAATCGCCCCAGTGGAAATTTAATTAGAGCATAAAGCAGGAACATTTGAAAGTTAAAGGTCAATGTGACCTATGGTAAAATGATCCCAAAATAAATAGCGTTCTTCCTCACGTCATACCAACCCACATGACAAGTCTGGTTTCAATGAGCCCAGCAGAATTTTAATATAGGAGATCCAGAACAATTTTCAACTTCAAAGTCACTGTGGCCTTGACCTTTGGTGAAAAGACCCAAAAGTAAAATAGCATTCTTCCTCTCATCATACACAACCCACAAGTCAAGTTTGGTTTTGATTGGTCAAACAGAATTTCAATAAGAGTGTGGAAACCAAGTTTGTATACAGACAGACAGATGGAGAGACAGCACTACAGCTATATACCCCTCCACCCTCAAAAATGTTTCCTGATGAAAATATTTTTCAGCAAAATCTATACTAGAAAGGAAATATTTTTCGGTATAATCCATACTAGGAAGGAAAAGTTTTTCCAGGAAATAAATAAGAAATGTAAGGAAATGATATCTAGGCTATGTTGAAAAGTGCTGGAAGTTTAATCTGAAGACTAATTTGTTTATATAGTAATACAGTGGAGCCCACTTAATTGGATACCTCTTAACTGAATAACCCTGTTAATTGAATATAATTTCCCAACACAAAACCATTTACTATACCTCCAGTACAAATTTGACCTGTTATTGAATATAGGTTATAAAGTAAACACCTATTAATTGAATAAAAAATCTTGTAACCTGTCAAGAAATTACCCCGACTCTCCCCAGTTTTCCTTTGTTTAAAGGCCTATTTGGCATCAGTACATACAATATAGGCATTTAATCTTTTTCTCTTTATTTCAATTTTTTTTATTGGCATCCTTAGAAGAATAGTACATTATACAAGATTACAACAGAAATGAATTTTTACAGCATAATATATATATATACAGAGCAGTTCTCCAATTATTAAAAAAATGCATCAGTTTGGTAGTTCCATTTTTCCTTAATACTACAGGCATTTAATCTATTATATCTCCTTTGACAGAGCTCAGAGAGCTCTGTCAAACAAGATATAATAGAATAAATGCTAAGTTCATCTCTAGAATACAGGAAAGTGACACAATCCCTGTTAATTGAATACTCCTGTGAACTGAATAATTTTCATTGGCAAAGTGGCTATTCAATTAACAGGGTTCCACTACATGTACATGTTAGAACAAGAGTTTCCAATCAAAAAGATTTTCCAATTACAACTTACAAGAGCATGTCATAAGCATTTACCAGTAACAATTGAAGAGGATAAATGAAATGTGTTTATCTTGAAACAAGCCGGAAAATTTTTTAATTTTTATTTTGTCAAGCTACCGGAAAGGGAAGAGTTTCATATATGCCAGTGAAGGCAAATCCAAATTTCCCATTATTTTTCTTAGGCATAAAAAAGATAAAAATCTGTGCTCAGGCCGTCCCACTTGGTCCTTTTGGCTGCCGCATGCTCTCTTTTTATAACCAATGGAAACTTAAACAAGAGGCCCCAACCGTTGTTTAACCCTTTACCTAACATGAAAAGCAGACAACACTTGTAAAAAAAAATTCTTGAATAACTAATTGTTTTCATTTTTTGTCTCAAAAACATAGGTCATGACCCCTCATTGGAATGAGCTCGATGAGCTCATTCCTATGAGGTGTCATAACCTATGTTTTTGAGAAAAAAATGAAAAAAATAATGAAAATTAATTGGCGATTTTTGAGAATAGTGCTGGCTGGTTTTGGCAATTACGTTGGATAAAGGGTTAAAGAAGGATTTCATTAGCATCTATAGCTAGTTAACACTACAGAGAAATGAAGTTATTTAATTATTTATAACTCTGTTGTCCATGCCAGATGATTTACTCTAGTGCTGGGATGGTACCAAAGAAATAATGCTCCAAATATCAACCTAGGAACTTAACTTGGACAAACTTGAGTCTGAGCCCTTCCCTTCCCTTCCACCCCCAGGATGCTGTATACCAAATGTGAAAGCATTCTGACTGGGGGATCTGAAGAAGATTTTTGATGAAATTTCCTCATATTGCACTAAGTTGAGATTCAGGCTCCCATAAAAATCCCAAATATTAACTCTGGAACTCGGAATTTGAATCTGACCCTCCTAGAGACGTTGAATACCAAATATCAAAACATTCTAAGAGATGGTTCTGGAGAAGAAGACTTTTAAAGAAATTCCCTCATATTGCACTACGTTGAAATCTGGGCTCCCATAGGGAGTACAAATGTGAACCCAGGGACCTGAGTTGAACAAACTTGAATCTGACAGATGTAGAGATGTTGTATACTAAATAAGAAAGGATTCTAACTGATGAATCTGAAGGAGAATATTTTTAAAGAAATTCCTTTGTATTGCACTAAGTTCAAATTTGGGCTCACATAGGAAGCCCAAATATGAACCCAGGGACTCGATTTTAACAAATAGAATGTGAACCGAATCTCACCCCCATAGAGATGTTGTATACCAAATATGAAAGCATTCTGACTGATGGATCTGAAGAAGATTTTAAAGAAATTCTCTTATATTGCATTAAGTTAAAATTAGGGCTCCCATGGAGTGCCCAAAAAATAACCCAGGCACTTGATTTGAACAAACTTGAATCTGCCCCTGCCCCCCCCCCCCCCCCCCCCACCCCCAAATATGTTGCATACCAAATATGAAAGCATTCTGATCGGTGGATCTGAAGAAGATTTTTAAAGATAATTCCCCGTACTACCCTAAGTTAAAAATTCAGGCTCCTGTATTGAGCCCAAATATGAACCAAGGAGCTTCATTTTAACACACTTCTATCTGCCCCCCCTATGGATGCTGTACACTAAATATCAAAAGATTCTTATCAGTGGTTCTGAAGAAATTTTCTTTTTTTTTTAATTTTAGCAAATATGCTGACTCATGTTATATTGCTATCAATTTACTAGTATACTGCAAAATAAACATCTATCTATCTATAACTAAAATTGGTTTAGGAGGGGTAGGTGCAAAAACCATGTTCACAGATGACGGACGATGAGTGATCACTATAGCTCATCCTGACTTTCAGTCAGGTGAGCTAAAATATAAAAATTACATGGTTTATGTCTGATATTTTACACAAGTTAATAAAATTGATAAATTTGTCCCTCAAGTGTAACAAGGCTTTGCATGCAATTGTATTGCAAAACCTTCTTGCACTCAAGGGACGAAATACACCACCACCCATGCTATTCTGTAGATTATGAGGCTTAAAATATAAAACAAACCAAGAAATATAAACTTTTGATGGTAAAGAAATAATTACAATGAAAGTGTGTGTCAATGACACTGTAGCTTAACTTGATTGTGTGTGGTGTTTGATGAAAAGGATAATGTTCATTCAATGTTTATGAAAGGATTATGAAATATGAAAAGAATTGTGATAATATGTTAATTTCTGTTCCCTGTATGCTGTTTTTAATAAAAATAATTTGAGGTGAAGACTGTACAAAAGAAGTGAGGGGTGGGTTAATGTGGTTCTCACAGTTAATGTATGTCAACCAAAGTTACCAAGTTACAGTGAAATTATTCCAAAACGAGTCATCCTATCAAGTTACAATGAAATCCATTCATAAATATGGTCTGTAGACTGTGCTAAAGGTTTTTGGGGCTTTGGGCATGTGTAGCCATCATGTTTGACACATCCCAACCAAAAGGGGACATCCTCATCTAGACATTATACTGAGTCATCCTACAAAGTTACAATGAAATCCCTTCATAAATACGATCTGTAGTCTGTGCTAAAGGTTTTCAGGTTTTGGGCTCGGGCAGCCGTCATGGCTGAATGATTGTGACCAAAAGTGGATATTCTCATCTAGACATTATCTGGAGTCATCCTACCACGTTACAATAAAATCCCTTCATAAATACGACATGTAGACTGTGCTAAAGGTTTTTGGGCTTCGGGCCCCTGTAGCCGACACAGTTGACCAATCATGACCAAAAGGGGACATTCTCATCTAGAAATTATAGGGAGTCATCCTACCGAGTTACAATGAAATCCCTCCATAAATACGACCTGTAGACTGTGCTAAAGGTTTTTGGGTTTTGGGCTCAGGCAGTTATCACAGGTGACAGACCGCGACCAAATGGGGAAGTTCTCATCTAGACATCATACGGAGTCATCCTACTAAGTTACAATGAAATCCCTCCGTATTAAATATGACCTGTAGACTGTGCTAAAAGTTTTGGGGTTTCGGGCTTGGGCTGCCATCACGGTTGACAGATCATGACCAAAAGGGGACATTCTCATTTAGATATTATACAAGGTCATCCTACCTAGTCCAATAATATTAGCCTTCACCTGTGCTCCGAATTTATTATTTTTTGATTTTTAATATGTCGCACCGTCGAAGTCTAATCTGATCTTTAGGCGAAGGCTAATATTATTGGACTACATCCTACCAAGTTACCATGAAATCCCTTCATAAATACTACCTGTAGACTGTGCTAAAGGTTTTTGGGCTCGGACAGCCATCACGGTTGACCGATTGTGAACAAAAGGGGATGTTCTCATCTAGACATGGCCTCAAACCTGCATATGACATTTCGTGATGATCGGACAAGAACTATGAGGTGTAGCCTGTGCTAAAGAAAAATGTGAAGACTAACAGACTTCTGCATGCGTGATGGCAATAGCTTATCCTGACTTTGTCAAGCTAAGTTCAAAATCAAAATTAAATGGTTTATGTCTGATATTTTACCTAAGTTAATAAAACTGATAAATTTGTCCCTCAAGTGTAACAAGGCTTTTTGTGCAATTGTATTGCAAAACCTTCTTGCACTCAAGAGACGAAATACACCACCACCCATGCTATTCTGTAGATTATGAGGACTAAAATATAAAACAAACCAAAAAATGTGAACTTTTGATGGTAAATAAATAATTAGAAAAATAAACAAGAGGCCCCAGGGGGCCTGAGGGCGCCCACCTGACATGGTAGCCTAAATATCAACCCAGAGAATTGATTTCCACAAGTTGCATCTGCTCCTCCTAAGAAAAGCTGAAACCAAATATCCAAATATTCTGACCAGTGGATCTAAAAAAAGATTTTTAAAGAATATTCCTCATATTGAACTAAGTCATAATTCAGGCTCCCACAGGGAGCCCATATATGAACCCAGGGACTTGGCTTTAACAAACCTGAATCTCACACCCCTAAGGATTCTGCACACCAAATATCAAAACATTCCGACTGCTGGATCTGAAGAAGAAGATTTTTAAAGAAAATTCCTCATTTTGAACCAAGTTACAATTCGAGCTCCCACAATCAGCCCAAATATGGACCTAGGGACATAGCTTGAACAAACTTGAATCTTACCCCCCTAAGGATGCTGCATAAAAAATATCAAAAGCATTCATCTGCTGGATCTGAAGATTTTAAAGAAAATTCCTCATTTTGAACTAAGTTGTCATTCAGGCTCCCATAGTGAGCCCAAATATGAACCAATGGCCTTGGCTTGAACAAACTTGAATCTCAGCCCCCTAAGGTTGCTCCATGCCAAATATCAAAACATTCCAACTGCTGAATCTGAAGAAGAAGATTTTTAAAGAAAAATTCCTCATACTGACTAAGTTATAATTTGGGCTCCCACAGGGAGCCCAAATATGGACCCATGGACTTGGCTTCAACACACTCGAATCCCCCCTCCCCCCCCCCCCACCCCCCCCCCCCCCCCCCCCCCAAGGATGCTACTCACCACATATCAAACCATTCTGACTGCTGGATCTGAAGAAGAAGATTTTTTAAGAAAAGTTAAAAAATTTATAGTAATTTATATATTTTTTATACTTACCAATGACCCAGACATAGCTGATGCTAACTCTTAAAATATAGGGCCAAACACAAATTTTGCCCCCCAATCCCCAAAATTTGCATCTAAAACTAAAGAAAACATGTCCTGAGAGGCCCTCCACACTTCGCCCCTACTGCGCATGCGCAGTGTCAAGGACGTTCCGAAATTGGCGCCATTTATCATTCTAATAACCAGTGCCTGGTAAGCGCTATGTACTCAGCGGGGAGGCAAGAGTTCCCAACTCCTGGGAGGGCCATCCCCGTCTGGGTCATTGGTAAGTATAAAAAATATATAAATTACTATAAATTTTTTAACATTTTTATACTGTACCAATGACCCAGACATAGCTGAATAGTAAAAAGGCTGGAGGGCCAAGGACATAGAGCAAAATGGAATACGCTCAATAAAATAAAATAGAGTCATCCCCTGTAGGGAAAAGAAGTAATAGGCCTTACATGTATCTTTCTTATTTATGATAAATTAGAAAGATACAACACCTTCCAAAATTGAGCTTCATACATCCATGTACTCTATTAATATCCAATAATCCTTATACTAATAATTTTTAAAGTAAGCCAATAATAAAGTAAGTCTAGAGAATAGAGACTCTTATACTCCTAAAAGTGTGTGAGAATTGCATAATCATGTCCGTTGACATATGCAATATTCAAAAGCTATACTTTAAAAACTAAGACTTGAATGAATTTTATAAACTTAAACTTCTCACTAAACAACCATCCCAATAACAGCTCAGAATTACTAACTCCGGAGGAGGTATCCCCTTGTTTTCATAGTAAAAACAGGTGACCCAAGGGAACACCCTCCCCCCCCCCCCCTTTTTCTTGCCCTGGGTCAAATAGCCCAGAGCGAAGAGGGCAGCCGAACGGAGAACTGCCAAAACAGACAGCCTACCTAGCTATAGTAGCAACTGTTAAGTGAATGACATTCTGAGCAGTAGATAATAGACCTAACAAAAGAGGCCTCCAGAAATGGACTCGATATTTCTGAGATAAAATTCATGAATGGATGGCTGAGCGCAATGAGCAGCCTTCAAAAATCTATAATAGCAACACTATTAATGTAAGCCCAAGAAGTAGAAGAACTCTTACTTCATGAGCCGAAATCTTAAGCACAACTGCTAAGCCAATGATATACCATAAGCAGTACGCTAGTTAATAGAATCCATTAACAATAAAATGGAGCGTAACGTCCTTCTACTAGACATCAAAGACAGAAGAAGCTTACGCCCTTGTAATAAACAGATATCTGTTTATAAATACATAAACTGTACCCGGAAAGAGTAAAGGCCTATGCCCATACGAAGACGGAAGGACCTTAAAATAATAGGTTCCGGATAATAGGAGCCTAACTCTTATGCCACAATCCAACCTAAATAGTAACGGAAGTATTGATTCCGAAACTATGAAAGTGAAAATCATCCATCGATAGTGCATGAAACTCACTGACTCTACAGTAAAAGAGAAACCAACAGAATTACTGTCTAAAAGGTCAGAATTTGAAAACTACTGTTTCCAGAGGCTCAAATGATTACTTAGCTAAATAAGAAGCTGAAGTTAAAATCCGTATAGGAATTTAATCTAAAGATTCTAAGTCTATTTATCAAAAAGTTACTAATTGACTTAGATAAAGAGACCAAAGACTCAATTGTAAACAATCGTAGAGTGCATAGGTATGAGGTAACATAAACCTATAACCTAAATAACAACAGGCTGCAGTAGATCTTGTGAAACAAGTATACTAAAAAATAGCAATGAGTAGTATGGAGGGATCAACCATATGAACATAATGATCCCTACACCACGACGGAAGAGCCTCCACTCTAGTCGCATAGAATAGCGAAGAAGAGGATCTCCTATAGTAAGAAATCGCGTCCAAAGCTCGTCCAGTACAGTGCTTACAATGCAATACGGACCACACAACAGAATACATGAAGGTTGCGACCTTGCTGGTTGTGATAAAAATGACACGATTTACCCAGTGAAAAAAGATCCTCACATAGAGGAAGATTTCACGTTAAGATCCACAGTAGACAAGAGAATAAGTTACTCATGATCTCTGTGAAGATAGAGATGCTATCAACAGAAATGTATTGTGGTTGTTTATCTTAGCAATACCTGCTAAAAACAACAGCGCCGGAGGATACGCGTATCCTATCATTCCGTCCTATAGATCAATAGAGCGTTAACAGTATTAGCTCAGAGATCTGGACAAGCCAACACATACGTCTGCAATTGATTAGCCAGCTGTGTCATAAATAAAACATCATTGGGCGCTCCCAAACATAGCAAATCTGATTGAATACTTGTTTGTTGAGAGTCCATTCTGACAGCAACAAGCGACCCGTAAGAGAATGGGAGTCCGATAAAACAATCAGACGACCCGGAATATGACGGACCAAAACTGAACTTGGTGTACTATAACCAACAGACGGATTCTTTCCATTAAATTGAATAACGGAAACGAAAGAGTACCTCCCTGGTTCCGGAGATACGCCACTACTGTCGAATTAAAGGACAGGAATTTGGGCATGCGTTTCTGAATAATGTTCATGCAATGACATAAAGCAAGCCTAAAAAAAACATTATTCCGCGGAAGTTAACTGATAGCTAAAAGACTGCGGAACCCAAAGACCCCGGCACTTCGAATCCGTAGGGATCAGTATATATCCCAATCTGTTTGACTGGCAACCGTCATAACAGCCACACTCGGGTCCGGCAACTGCGGCGGCACTCTCTGAGTCAACCACCGAATGTTTGCCCCAGTCTGAATCTCTTGTAACACTAGATAGACAAGAGAATGTATAAATCAAGCAATTCATGGATTGCCGGAAGTTGCCGTCGAAGAGAAGCTCCTCCGAGAACGAAGCGACTCTGAGAGAGTTCTTAACCTACTATCCACGCGTGGATGTAGCTAGGGCTGCCTCACGTCTAACCAACTCCAATCAGCCACTGAAGGGCGGAGTTATACGTGAACAAACTACTGCCCTCAAAAGAAATTACATTGAGAATAATATCCCGTAAATCTTTTCTTGAAGACGTAATGATAACGCCTCAGTAAGGCGGATTACGTATAATAAAGCGTCTAAGTTAAGTCTACTATACATAATGTCGTTCCCAACATTGAAATTGGAAAAGACATAAACGGTGAAAAAGAATATATGCAGTCTTTAATCACACCGTCTAGACGCATATGAACTCTCGGTATGCCCTGCTCTGCCAAAATAAACTATATGTAAAAAAGATAAAATGGCAGAAATGAGCCACGCGGACAAGAAACTAAACTATCATGCTTAGTAGCAGGCTTGTATATATATATAAATATATAGCGTCGAAAAATAAAACACATGTTGTAATTACAATATTGGACTGCGTCGGTAAGTCAGGGACAAAGTCCCTGTACCAATCGAAAAATCCGAGTCCAATGACGCTATAAGTCTCTTATCCAAGATCGCAGCAATGAAGTCCGAAAAATAATCACTGGAAGAAATGCCAGAAGATATGAAAGGCATCTTCCGATACTACTAAAGGGAAAACTCGAAATCTTTCGAATCCCTTTCGCCATCCTGTCGGACCCTATAAAGCGTTCGGTCGTCCGTAGCTTGATGCAACCGCGGACCGCACCGACCCAGCGCCGTCGGATAATTCCTGATTCGACCGAGAAACCGTCAATTGCTGGGATGCTGCGAACAACTGTGCTAACTCGGATAGCACGTCCGTCACTGAGGCCTGAGGAGCAGCGGTCTTACGATGCATTGCCGCAGGAAGCTCCGAGATCGTTACCGCGTGCATACTTCCAATATGCGAGCGAACGGAGTGTATAGGCCTCGTGTCCCTTGGCTACCGGATGGCGCGACCTATTCGCTGTGGAATCACTGAATGCCGAAACTGATCGGATACTCGAGGTCACGTAGCCAATGTGCGGTCGTGTGCCCTGCTGTGAGGATGAGGAAGCATTAAAGACAGTCTCTCGGACTGTCAATATAACGGAGCGTCCCGAGCAACGGACATATGCTCCGAATGTAAAATATCTGAACCACAACATGCGGTCCCCTATGTTGTTGGCTTCCTCCGATCTGTCCTCAATCTGCCGTCACTGGGTGAGTACTAAAGTAATTAAAGTGCTCGCATCACCCAAATCTCCTTCCTAGACCGCAACGGACGAACCCGGCAGCCGAACCATTCGATGAATGTACGCTACACCGGGTGAGCTAGCGAATGTCACTCCGTAAGCGATAGACATATTCCATGAGCACTTATTGCCGCTAACTCTTCATTAACTATGACGACAGAGGCACACTTTTGAAAGACATCTCCATAATTCTTCGAACAAGAAACCAGAAATGCTTGGATAGCAAGCATAAAATAATAATATATATAGCGTCGTTCAATAATTCGAAAGTTTGTGTGACATTATTGGACTATGTCGGAACTGAGGGACGATGTCCCTGAACCGAACCAAAAATTTCTAAGTCCACCGACGCTATCAGTTTCTTATCCGGCATCGCAGCATATGTTGTTCCGAAAGGGAAAGCTTGAAATCCACCGAATCCCTTTCGGTATCCCGTCGGACTGGATGAAACTTTCGGACATCCGTACCCGCTTCCGCGGAGCGTCCCGACCCAGCATCGTCGGATAAAATATATGCGACAGATTCAGTTGATGCTGGGATGCTGCGATAAACTGTGCTATTAAGGAAAGCACGTCCGTTCCCGAGGCCTGTGCAGTAGCGGACTTACGATGCATTGCCGTTGGAAGCTCCGTGTACGTTGACTCCCGCACACTTCCTATGCGAACGTCCGGAGTCTGCAGGCCTCGGGTCCCCGGCTACCGACCCAGCGCTGTCGGATAATTCTCGATCCGACACCGTTTCTGTCGGTTGCTGGGATGCTGCGATAAGCTGTGCTATGTGCACAAGAATGTCCGGCGTCGAGACCTGCGGAGGCGCAGTCTATCGCTGCTTCGCCGAGGGCAGCTCCGCATCAGATGGCTCCCGCATACTTTTCCTATGCGAACGTCCGGAGTCCATCGGTCTCGAATCCCTGGCTGCCGGATGGTGTGACCTGGTCGCCGAAGAATCCTTGATCGGCGAAGCTGGTAATATATCGGCGGTCACGCAGCCAAGGTGCGGTCGTGTGCGCTGACGAGAAGAGGAAGCCTTAGCAGTCTCAGCGGACTGCCTATACAACGGAGCGTCCCGAGCGACGGACGTATGCTCCGCTAACGACACATTTGTACCACAACATCTGGGGCCAGATGTTGTTGAACGAGAGAGGGGCCTCTCTCGCTTGCCGTCCGGATGGACCGGAACGAGCTATGAACCGGACTAAAAGGCTTCCTCCGTTCTCCCTCCGATCCGCCGTCACTGGGTGTGCATTAAGTTAATTTTATAGTGCTCGCATCACCCCAAAATTCCTTCTAGACCGCAACGGACGAACCCGGCTGCCGAACCATTCGGTGAATGGACGCTACACCGGGCGAGCTAGCGGACGTCAAAGGCCGTCGAACCTACTAGGGTCCTCTTAGGCAATTGGCGTATTACATGAGCACTTTTCCGCTAGCCCTTCATTAATTGTGACGACGGAGGCACACTGTTGGAAGACATCACAGAAACATCACCCTAATCTTGATCGTCTGAAATAGAAATTGATAAAGTAGAGTGACCCTGCGGGGAAAGGACCGGAGTGTCCAAATCCCCAACAACATACCGTGACATACACTTCCCATATTGTCAACGAAATCATACGATACAGAACCGGAGTTAATGCGAGTACACTGACCACATATAGAATGATAATAAGGTCAGAGGAAGACTTCCTCTTAAAACAATTGATCAATATCCTTTCAATGTGAAAAGAAAACAAGTCCTGGTACTCGCACTAATCCCTGGCAATCAAAATACATAATAATAATATGATCCATTAATATAGAAAAAATAATTGAAATCAAAATATTTTGAAAAAATATTTTTTCAGAACAGCCCAAGTTTCTGAAAAGTAACGTTGAGCCCCAATGGATCCCAAGCCTAAGTGTGGACAAAAATTTTAAAAATATTTTAAACAATTTATTCAACACTTACGAACAATAATAATGTATCTAGTTATGATTGAAATAACATAAAGATATTATTATTTAGAAATCCCCCCCTCACACAGAGGGCTGTTGTAAATGTAAACATGAGTGTAAAAACACTAAAATAAGACTCCAGGCACCCAGGCCCGAAATCAGTTACCAAAAATACACCATCTGATGCAAAACAGAGACTTCCAGGGAAGAAACTGCAGAACATCAGATGGTAGATGCAGAACACAACGCCTAACCACCCGTAGGTGAAGACGTAAACATGGGGAAAGAACAGAATTCATTCTGTTATTCAGCTAAACTCCCAAGAAATTTTAGTAATAATAATTACAGAAATTATGCCAAAAGCATGGGAGAATAGCCAGGGGGAACTTAAAGGACAGGGAGAGAGGAAAAACACTTGAAAAAACAGTGTAACTAAATAATCAGAATGACAACAAAATGGCTGCTGCCTTGAAAATAGGTAACTTAACATAATTTCATTAAAAAATTTTAAGTTACAGCCCTGATAATATTCTGTCACACATTCTTTTCCTCTCCTCCTTTTCTATCCTCCTTAGAATCACCATTTCACTAATATTTATGTGTCTGGCATCCTTTAAACTGAGATTTAAAAGCACAAAGATCAGTCAGATGTTAACTGATGAAGGGCCAAACTTAGAATGATAAATGGCGCCAATTTCGGAACGTCCTTGACACTGCGCATGCGCAGTAGGGGCGAAGTGTGGAGGGCCTCTCAGGACATGTTTTCTTTAGTTTTAGATGCAAATTTTGGGGATTGGGGGGCAAAATTTGTGTTTGGCCCTATATTTTAAGAGTTAGCATCAGCTGTGTCTGGGTCATTGGTACAATATAAAAATTTCCTCATTTCGAACAAAGTTACAATTCAAGCTCCCACAGTGAGCCCAAATATGGACCTAGGGACATGGCTTGAACAAACTTGAATCTCACCCCCCTAAGGATGCTGCATACCAAATATCACAAGATTCTGCCTGCTGGATCTTGAGAAGAAGATTTTCAAAGAAATTTGCCTGAAATGCACTAAGTTTGAATTTGGGCTTCTATAGTGAGCCCAAATATGAATCCAGGTGGCCGATTTGAACAAACTGGAATCAGATCCACCCCGCAATGTTGCATACCAAATATCAAAAGATTCTGCCTGCAGGATCTGGAGAAGAAGATTTTTGAAGAAATTTGCCTGAAATGCACTAAGTTCGAATTCGAGCTTCTATAGTGAGCCCAAATATGAATCTAGGGAGCCGATTTGAACAAAATAGAATCAGATCCACCCCACAATGTTGCATACCAAATATCAAAAGATTCTGCCTGCTGGATCTGGAGAAGAAGATTTTTTAAGAAATTTGCCTGAAAAGCACTAAGTTCAAATTTGGGCTCCTATACTGAGCCAAAATATAAACCCAGGGAGCCGATTTGAACAAACTTGAATCAGATCCACCCCACAATGTTGCATACCCAATATCAAAAGATTCTGCCTGCTGGATCTTGAGAAGAAGATTTTCAAAGAAATTTGCCTGAAATGCACTAAGTTCAAATTTGGGCTCCTATACTGAGCCCAAATATAAACCCAAGGGGCCGTTTTGAACAAATTTGAATCAGATCCACCCCACAATGTTGCATACCAAATATCAAAAGATTCTGCCTGCTGGATCTGGAGAAGAAGATTTTCAAAGAAATTTGCCTGAAATGCAGTAAGTTCAAATTTGGGCTCCTATACTGAGCCCAAATATAAACCCAGGGGGTCAATTTGAACAAACTTGAATCATATCCACCCCACAATGTTGCATACCAAATATCAAAACATTCTGCCTGCTGGATCTGGAGAAGAAGATTTTTTAAGAAAGTTCGAAATCGGGCTCCTATACTGAGCCCAAATATGAACTCAGGGGGCCGATTTGAACAAACTTGAATCAGATCCACCCTCCAATGTTGCATACCAAATATCAAAAGATTCTGCGTGCTGGATCTGGAGAAGAAAATTTTTTAATGTTTTTCCCATTGCCTACAGTGTTAAAAAGTGCTGACTCAGCACTTTTTCAAAGTCCCGAAACTGTACCCTATGATAAAACCGATGGCAATTTTTTTTTACCAATTCTTTCTGTTGGTCCTAAGGAAGCTTCACACCAAATAAAAATTCTCGGTGCCGTGCAGTTTTGAAGATATGGGCGTTTTAATTTTTTTCTATTTTTAGCTCCTGCGGTTCCCATGGGGCTACAGGAAAAAAAAAATCAGCATAAATTAGGTACTTATGACCCAATAAGCCCTCACATAAAATTTGGTTCAAATCAGCCTCTCGGTTTGGAAAATAGAAATTTTGGGTGGGGCCAAAAATTTTGCCCCTCCCATAACGAGGCCAAGTATAGCCCCACAAACTTCTCTTGAACAAATCTGAGTCTACACCTCAAAAGGAAGCTGCACACCAAATATCAAGTCTCTGCTACTGCTGGTTCATGAGAAGAAGATTTTTAAAGATTTCAGCACACTTTTTGGGTGTGGCCCTACCCACGGGAGAGGCAACTTGATTTGAACAAAATCAAATTGCGATGTCATAACAAACTATTATCTCAAGTATCAATTAAATTGGTTCAGCAGTTTGGGAGGAGAAGACGCAAACACCATGTTCACGGACGACGGACGATGGACGATGGACGCAGGACGACGGACGGTGAGTGATCACTATAGCTCTCCTGACTGAAAGTCAGGTGAGCTAAAAACCACCCACCCACAAGTAATTTTACCAAAAAATGGCCTGAGAAACAGATCTACTCTGTGGAGCCTAATGCAAATATTGTTACTGACATGTGAAAAAAAATAAATCTGTTCAAGAACTATATTATTTTCACAACCTGAGACAATTTTTCACAGAAAAGTATAATGAAAATGAATCAACATACCAGTTGACAGGAAGCCTCAAGTCGCTGATTTTTTTCAACTCTTCTATACATTCCAGATGCGGAAAAATTTCTCTTGCATGTCGCAAGAAATAGGGAAATAAATCATCAACATGTCCTAAACAGAATGAAAAACATCAGTGAACATTGCAAATTGTAAAATTATTCAACTGTTTTAGTTTGAAAAAGGCAGATTTGAAAAATACAGTATAGTCATCGTGGACTTGTTGTAATCCATGCATGGGCAGTGGGGTCCATGCATACGTTTACCAGATAATAAAAATTATCATCAGCAAAACTTTAATTAAGGAACCTCCAGGTTGTACACAGTGGTTCATTAGGCCACACAAAGTAGATCTTCTGTTTCTCAGGCCATTATTTGTGAAATTGCATGAGGGCGAGCGGTTTTTTATTTTCTTTTTTATTTCAGTAATTACTTCTTTGCCATCAAAAGTTCATGTTCTTGGTTCAAGTTTTAGGCCTCATAATCTACAGAATAGCATGGGTGGTGGTGTATTTCATCCCTTGAGTGCAAGAAGGCTTTGCAATGCTAAAGCATTGCAAAGCCTTCTTGCACTCAAGGGACAAATTCATCAATTTTTTTAACTTGTGTAAAATATCAGACATAAACCATTTAATTTTAATTTTTTTTAAGTTTAAATTGGTTATAAAAAGAGAGCATGCGGCAGCCAAAAGGATCATGCGGGAGGGCCTGAGAAACAGATTTTTTTATTTTTTTAGGCCTTAATTAAATTTTTGATGATTATTCCTGTAATCAGTGCTTGGAATCTAATATTATTGTGTCTGAGGAAATATTGCCCACTCATGGAAAGTGACCAGTCCACAGCGACTGTACTATAGTGTGTCAAACATATAATGACAAAATATAATGGAACCCTCTCAATAACAAATTTACCAGCTGAAAATATTCTATTAACAGCAATATTCAAATAACCAGAATATAGTACTTTTTCTAAAGTGTCGTTAGAAGCTGTGTATTTATTCTCTTACAGCTTGCATGACTGAGATCGTTTGGATCTCTGTCAAACAAGATATAACAGAATAAATGCATGCGTTGCAAGTACTATAGCCAATAAAGTTTCAGAGTTGCTAAGTGAAGGGTGTATAAGAAAAAGGTTTTGATAAATAAAAATATTTTTATTCAATCAAAAGCATTTACCTCTATACCCTTTGCACAGTTAACAGGACAAATGTGTACTGAAGGTGTGGTAAATTTTGTTGTCTCAACTTGTCTGTAAGTAATTAATGGGGACATTCTTTAAAGCCTTCACTTACTGTAATCGTTAAATTTATGTGCTTTTTATAAAATATACAGGAGCCAATACTATAAATCTTTTACAATTGTATTTTCTAGAATTGTATTTTCTACCTATTAATATAACTGACTATAAAATGAATCATTGGCATTTTAAAAGATATGGCAATTTGTCAACTGGTAAATTGCCAAATCTTTGAAAATGCTAATGGTTCATTTCAACCCATTTAAAGTCATAACTAGAAAGTTAAAAAATTTATAGTAATTTATATATTTTTTATACTTACCAATGACCCAGACTTAGCTGGTGCTATCTCTAACAAAACCAGGGCCAAACACAAATTTTGCCCCCAATCCCCAAAATTTGCATCCCAAACCAAAAGAAATCATGTCCTATAGGACCTCCATACTACGCCCCCACTGCGCATGCGCAGTGTCAAGGACGTCCTGAAATTGGCGCCAATTATCATTCTTACTGGCAGTGCCTGGTCAGCGCTATGTACTCAGTGGGGAGGCAAGAGTTCCCAACTCCTGGGAGGGCCATCCCCGTCTGGGTCATTGGTAAGTATAAAAAATATATAAATTACTATAAATTTTTTAACATTTTTATACTGTACCAATGACCCAGACTTAGCTGAATAGTAAACAGGCTGGAGGGCCTAGGACATAGAGGAAAATCCAATAAGCTCAACTATATAATAAAGAGGTAACCCCTTAAGGAGAAAAGGAGTATTAGGCTTTACATGTATCTTTCTTATTTAATATTAAATTAGAAAGATACAATACCCTTAATAATTGGGCACAATAATATTCATGTTCTCTATTAACATCCAGTGTAATCCTTATACTAATTATTTTTAAAGTAAGCCAATAAATAAAGTAGTCCAGAGAATTGAGACTCTTTATAATCTTTAAAAAGTGTCCGAGTATTGTATATTAAAGCCCGTTTGACACTTGACATATACAAATGCATCACACCGAGCTACACTTTAAAAATAAGACATGAATGAATTTTAACATTAATATTACACTTTAAAACCATCCCGGAAGCGACTCAGAAATACTGACTTTGGAGGAGGCATTCCCTTGCTTTTCACTATAAAGCAGGTGACCTAAGGGAACACCCCCCCCCCCCCCTTCCCCTTGCCCTGGGTCAAATAGCCCAGAGCGAAGAGGGCAGCCGGACGGAGTCACTGCCGGAACAGAAAGCCTGCATAACTATAGTTGCAACTGTTTAGTGGACGACATTCTGAGCAACAGATAACGGACCTAAACAATGCAGGTCTCCAGAAATGGACTCAATATTTCTGAGATAAAAATTTGTGAATGTGGATGGCTGAGACCAATAAGCAGCCTTCATTAAATCTGTAATAGCAACACTATTAGCATAAGCCCAAGAAGTAGCAAGAGCTCTTACTTCATGAGCGGAAATCTTAAGCACAGACTGCTGAGAAGAAGATAAACTCTCGTAAGCAGTACGGATAGTTAATTGAATCCATCTAGCAATAGAATGGACCGAAATGTCCCTTCTATTCGGCATCAAAGACAGAAAGAAACGTTTCCGTCCCTTTCTGATAAACTGAGATCTCTATTTATAGATACGTAACGCTCTAACAGGACAGAGTAAAGGCCTACGCCCATCTGAAGACGGAAGAGCCTTAATAACAATAGGTTCCGGATATTTATTAGGAGCCTGATTCTTAGCTAAAAAACCCACATTAGTAGTGAAGGTGATAGTGTTCCCGACACTACGATAGTGAGAATCATCCACCGACAGTGCATGAAGCTCACTGACTTTTCTAGCAGAAGAGAAAGCTAAGAGAAAAGCTGTCTTATAAGATAAGAATTTGAAATCTACTGTCCCAAGAGGTTCAAATGGCTTTTCCTTCAATTTAAGAAGAACCCAAGCTAAATTCCATTTAGGAATTAATCTAAGAGTTCTGGGTCTATTTATCGAGAAGTTCCTAACCAACTTAGATAAAGAGACATTAGATCCAATTTGTAAACTATCATGATGTGCATAGGTATCAGATAACATAGACCTATAACCCTTAATAGTAACAGGCTGCAGTTTGATTTCGTCAAACAAGTATACTAGAAAGTTTGCAATGTCTGGTATAGAGGGATCAAAAATATCTACAGAATGATCCCTACACCAACGACGAAAAACCTTCCACTTAGCCGCATAGTTTAGCGAAGAGGAGGTCCTCCTACAGTTAGAAATCGCGTCCACTGCTCGTCCTGTAAAGTGCTTGCCATGCAAGAAGGACCGCACAACGGAAAAACGTGAAGGTTGAGACCTTGCGGGTTGTGATGGAGTTGGCGCGATTTCCCCTGCGAAAGAAGATCCTCCCGTGGAGGAAGCTTTCGCGGTAGGTCCCACAACAGACACCTGAGTAGATTTATCCACGGTCTCTGTGGCGACAGAGATGCTACCAACAGAATCTTGCATTGAGATTGTTTTATCTTTAGCAATACTTGTTGAATTAACGGCGCTGGAGGATACGCATATCCTATCATTCCGTCCCAAGGGATCGACAGAGCGTCTACTGCAAATGCTCTTGGATCCGGACACGGAGACACATACGTCTGCAACTGATTGTTGAGATGTGTCGCAAATAAGTCTATCATTGGCCGTTCCCATTGGTAGCAAATCTGATTGAATACTTGTTTGTTGAGAGTCCACTCCGACGGCAACAAGCGACCCTTCCGTGAAAGGGAGTCTGCTAGCACATTCAGACGACCCGGAATGTGACGGACCGAAAGAAGAACCTGATGTTCTAGCGCAAACAGAAGGATTCTTTCCGTTAGATTGAACAACGGAACTGAATGAGTGCCTCCCTGATTCCGTATATACGCCACTACTGTCGTATTGTCGGATAGAATTTGGACATGAGCATTGTGAATAATGTCCATCCAATGACGTAACGCAAGCCAAATTGACATCATTTCCTTGATGTTTATGTGCTTGCACAGGAATTGTGGATCCCAAAGACCCTGGCATCTCGAATCCGTTGGGATCAATGATGCACCCCAACCTGTTTGACTGGCATCCGTCATAATGGTAAAACTCGGATCCGGCAACTGCAGCGGAACTCCCTGAGTTAACCACTGAATGTTTGCCCAAGTCTGAATCTCTTGTTTCACTTGATCTGACAAGAGAACGTCTACGTCGAGCGAATGAATTTTCACACTCCAATTCTGAGTCAAGAAAATTTGGAGAGGACGCGTGCGTAACTGCCCCATCGGAATGAGATCCGCAGCGGCTCCGCACAGACCTATCAGTCTCATAAATTCTCTCGCTGTGACTTTGTCTGCATGCAGACAATAGCGAGCGTAACAACTGACTAATTTCGCTCTGGTCAACGGCAGACGAACGAGATTGTTGTGCGTCTCGAAGCTCATTCCCAGATGAGTGAATGACTTGGACGGCACCAGATCTGACTTCTCCTCGTTTACTATAAAACCGAGACGTCGGAGCAATAGAAGTAGATTCTGAACATCGTTCTGAAGCGTTAACTCGTTGCCGTACCTCTGAAGAATGTCGTCCAGGTAGGCCGACGTTACCGCAGACGAATGAGCTCGGAAATAGATCATTACCGAGTTCATTACCCGAGTGAAAGCCCAGGGTGCTAGATTCAATCCGAAGCACATCGCCCGGAATTGATACACCACTCCTAGGACTGCGAAGCGTAGATACTTTCTGAATGTCGGATGTACAATGACGTGAAAGTACGCATCTTTGAGATCTATGCTTGTTGCATAATCGTTCACCCGAATACTCGCTCTGACCGACCGAATCGTCTCCATGTAAAATTTCGGAGCGACGATCAGCTTGTTTATCCAGCTCAAATCTATGACTGGACGGAACGAGCCGTCTGGTTTCGGAACCAGAAACAGATGGCTGTAGAATCCCAGAGTCTCCTGGTTTTCTACGACCTCTACCGCGTTCTTCATTAAAAGAGACTGCACCTCTGATAACAGAGCGTCTCTTTTCTGCGGATTTGACGGAAGTTGAGTCCACTTTGGACTTCCGAGTTAATGGAGGCTTTCGTTTGAAGGATATCTTTAGGCCTTCCGAAGTCACTCCTCTCACCCAAGGGTCGTCCGTAATCGACGCCCATTCTTGTGAAAAGCTCGACAACCTTCCGCCAACCGGTACGCGATAGAGGTTTAAGCCATCACCTCCTGGATCTGCGAGGCCTGCGGTAGGAGAAACCACGTCCTCCACGACCCGCACCTCGTCCCGTCGACCTCGGGGCATCCGACCGGTTGTCCCGGCCCGAAGAACGTCCCGAACGAGAGTCGCTACCCTGACGGTCTCTCGAATAAGACCAAGAGGACGCACCGGAACCTCTATAGGATCCTCTCTTGGGCGCATTAGACCCAGAAGTGCCTGTCTTATTCTTGTCTGCTGTATCCGACTTCTTAGAAGCAGATTTGAACAACAGAGAATCCGAAGCTTTCTTTGTAATTTTATCATAAATAGCAGAAAGCTTGCCGTCAACGAGAAGTTCTCCGGAGACCGAAGCAACTCTAAGAGAGTTCTTCACCTTAGTATCCACGAGTGTGGATGTAGCTAGGGCTGCGTCACGTCTAACCAACTCCAGGTTTGCCACAGAAAGGGCGGAGTTACACGTGGAATAAGCTACTGCCCTTGAAAGAAGTCTTAAAGAGGATTGTATATCCTGAAACTCTTTCCCTTGAAGGTGCAGTGATAATGCCTTAGTAAGGGGATCTGCGTAAGATAAGGCATCTAAATTGGCTCTGTTAGACGAAATAGCTGTTTCCAACACCGCGGTTGGAATAGAAGCCGACGACGGTAATGATAACTCTTCCGCCTCGTCGTCCATACGCAGAGGAACTCTCGGGATACCCTGTCCTGCCGTGTCGAATTTATTCCTTGCATTAATGAAAGGCAGGTTGAGAGTACTGGCGGACAAGAAAACCTGCTTTCCCCGTCTTGGAAGCAAGTTTAAATATAGCGTCGTTCAATAATTCAAATGTTCTTGCAACATTATTGGACTGCGACGGAAACTCGGGAGCGATGTCCCTGAACCGCTCAAAAAATTCAGAGTCCAATGACGCTATAATCCTCTTGTCCGGAACCGCAGCAGTCTGGCCCGACGGAACAACTTGAGGGAGAAAGTGCCGGATGAAGTCCACGGCAGCTTTATGTTGTTCCGAAAGGGATAGCTCCAAATCATCCGTATCCCTTTCTCCATCCGGTCGGACCTCATGATGCTCCCGGTCGTCCGCCCCCGATGCTTCGGCGGAGCGTACCGACCCAGCGCCGTCGGATAATTCTCGATCCGACACCGTTTCTGTCGGCTGCTGGGATGCTGCGATAAGCTGTGCTATCTGCACAAGAATCTCTGGCATCGAGACCTGTGGAGGCGCAGTCTTTCGCTGCTTCGCCGAGGGCAGCTCCGCATCAGATGGCTCCCGCATACTTTTTCTATGCGAACGTCCGGAGTCCATCGGTCTCGAGTCCCTGGCTGCCGGATGGTGTGACCTGGTCGCCGAAGAATCCTTGATCGGCGAAGCTGGTAAGATATCGGCGGTCACACAGCCAAGGTGCGGTCGTGTGCGCTGATGAGAAGAAGAAGCCTTAGCAGTCTCCGCGGACTGCCTATACAACGGAGCGCCCCGAGCGACGGACGTATGCTCCGCTTGCGACACATTTTGTACCACAACATCTGGTCCCAGATGTTGTTGTACGAGAGAGGGGCCTCTCTCGCTCGCGGCCCGGCTGGACCTGGACGAGCTAGGAACCGGACTCAAAGGCTTCCTCCGATCTCGCTTACTATCCGCCGTCACTGGGTGTGCACATTGAATGTTTATAGTGCTCGCATCACCCAACATTTCCTCCTGGACCGCATCGGACGAACCCGGCTGCCGAACCATTCGGTGAATGGACGCTAGACCGGGCGAGCTGGCGGACGACATTTGTCTAATCTCCATGAGCACTTTTGCCGCTAGCTCTGAATTCATTTGTGACGACAGAAGCGCACTTGCAGAAGATAACATGGAAACATCACCCTGTTCTTGTTCCTCTGAAACAGAAACTGAGAGAGTAGAGTGACCTTGCGGAGAAAGAGCCAGCATAGCCCTTTCTCCAGAAACAACATACCGTGACACACGTTTCCAATGTTTGTCATCCCAATACTGACATATAGAACAGGGATTAGTGCGAGAACACTGACTACAATTAATTCAATGATCATGAAAGTCAGAGAAAGATTTCTTCCCATTACAATTTGAACAATATCCTTTCATTGTGAAAAGTCCACAACAAGTCCTAGTTACTCGCACAAACCCCTGACACAAAGATACATAATAACATGATCCATTAATAAATGAAAAAACAATTGCAAATCAAAATAATTTTGAAAAAATATTTTTTCAGCGAAGCCCAAGTTGCTGAAAAGTAACGTTGAGCCCCAATGGATCCGATGGCAAAGTGTGGTCAAAAATTTTAAATTATATTAAATAATTAATGAGACACTTATGGATAATATAAATGTATCTTATAGTGAGAAAAACTACACCAAAGGCAAACAGCCCCCCTCAAAAAAGGCTGTTGCCAATGTAAACAAACAGTGTAAAACACCAGAAAACATGACTCCAGGCACTGAAAAAACTGGCCCGAAATCAGTCATCAAAATTACACTCTATCTGATGCAAGACAGAGACTCCCAGGGGAGAATCTGCAGAACATCAGATGGAAGATGCAGAACACAACGTTTATACACCCATGGGTGAAAACGTAACTATGGGGAAAATAACAGAAAACATTCTGTATCCAAGCAACTCTCCCAAGAAAATTTTAGAAATGAACTTTCTCAAAAATATGCCAAAAGCATGGGAGAATTGCAAGGGGGACTTTAGAAGGCTAGGGGAGAGGAAACACTGAATAAGCAGTGCAACAATTAGCAAGAATGACAACAAGAGGCCCATGCCTCGAAAATAGGCAACTTAACATAATTTCATCAAAAATTTTAAGTACAGCCCTGATTATTTTTTGTCACTTCTTTTCCCTCTCCTCCTTCTATATCCTCCTTAGAATCACCATTTCTCCAAAAATTACGTGTCTGGCATCCTTTAAACTGAGATTTACAAGCACAAAGATCAGTGAGATGTTGACTGATGAAGGGCCAAACAGAGAATGATAATTGGCGCCAATTTCGGGACGTCCTTGACACTGCGCATGCGCAGTGGGGGTGTAGTATGGAGGTCCTATAGGACATGATTTCTTTTGGTTTGGGATGCAAATTTTGGGGATTGGGGGGCAAAATTTGTGTTTGGCCCTGGTTTTGTTAGAGTTGGCACCAGCTAAGTCTGGGTCATTGGTACAGTATAAAAATATACAATTTTAGAAAGAATCAAATGGTTTTGCAAGCCGAAGGCACGCAGGGACGATATGGGGAGCAAGCCCCTTTCGACCCTCATTAGCTGTAGAATTTGAAAGTGTCAGACCGTGGTAAAGGAGAAGTTGCGGGTTGTTAGCAGCGCTTGTGTCTTTTCAGCTTCTTTTTCAGAGGTGGATGTTTGGAAGGAGAGACAGTGGTAGTTGGTGTTGTTGGTGGGCTGCCTGATGGTGGTTGCTGAGTTTTGTAGGGTCTGGTCCTAGCCGAGTCTGGAGTGGTTGTGGGTGATTGCCGAGTCTTTTGTTGTTGTAGATTTCTGGCGTCTATTAGTTTTTTGGTTTCTTCGACTTTTTGCATAAATAATTCATATTGCCTGTCCATCTGTTGTCTGTGAAGGTCCCCTTGTATCTTGTTATCCCGTTAGATGTTCTTTATCCTGTCGTCCGCATCCTGGCATTCTGGTTTAGAAGGAAGAGGCGAGTGGGGGTCAGGAAGAGGCGAGAGGGCGGCTTCCATTTCCACCTCAGTCTCCACAGACTCTTCCTCATCCGACAATACCGACTGGGAAGCCGGCATTTGGATGGGGCTGTCTGTGGGAATGGGAGAGGAAGTGGTGACCGCCTCTGGCTCTTTCTTTTCCTCACCTTTCTCTTTCTTCATCTCCAAGAATGCCTCCAAGCGTTGGGAATCCCTCCGCTTGGTGGACAGGCTCTTCTTGCTTCTCCTTCTCTTTTCAGGGCCTCCAGGCCTCCCTGGGTGAGGACCAGTGCGAGAGGGGATCCTCTCACCAAAGGTGCTACCTCTCCCCGAGGAGGGTGGTGTCTGGGTTGATTCCGCAGGTTCAATCTTGAATTCAAGATTCAGATGGACGTTCTCGCCCATTTCCTGGATGGTCCAGGAGATGGGGCAAGAGACGCACAGAGCTGAGATGTATTTGACTAAACGAGCTGGTAATTCCAGGTTTTCCATTTCAGTTAATGGTGTTGACACTCTGAGTTCAGAAGTGGTCAATGAGCGATGACGCAATGAAAATACAATTGTAAAAGTATTATAGCATTGATCCCTGATCAGTGGATTGGAAGTATTAATTGTAACCCTGTTTGGCAAATGGCAGAAAAATGAAAAAATTTATAGTAATTTATATATTTTTTATACTCACCAATGACCCAGACTTAGCTGGTGCTAACCCCAAAATATCTAGGGCCAAACACAAATTTTGCCCCCAATCCCCAAAATTTGCATGCAAAACCGAAAATTAGAAGTTCTAACTGGCCCTCCATACGTTTTACCCTCTGCGCATGCGCAGACGCCAGGAAGTCACCGAATCTGGCGCCAATAAATTCATTCTTTGTAGAAAAATGATTACAATAATTCAGCAGGGAGGTATGAGTGCCCAGTACTGCCCACTCATGGGAGGGCCATTCACGTGTGGGTCATTGGTTAGTATAAAAAAAATATAAATTACTATAAATTTTTTCATACTTTTATACTATAACCAATGACCCAAACTTAGCTGAATCGTAATAAGGTGGAGGGCTTAGAACTTCCGAAATATTAGATCAACATAGATCAAATCCTTCAATCCATGATGAAGAAATTAGAATTTACATGAATGTCTCTTAATACCATAATAGAAGAGACATAACCTAATAAGGATCCTAATAATGTAAATCCTAAATCTAAGCATAAATTCATGTTAATTAGGATGTAACAAATAAACAATTTTAGAGACTAATCTGGACTAGGCCCTAAAAATTATTATGGCATACTGAGAATGAGAGAAAATTTCCCATAAACCTATGCCACACAATAATACTGCAGCTGATCGACGAACATAGAATGGACAGGACAGCTTCCTCAATAGTTACATATCCCATAAGGCAGAGAAGTGGACAAAATGACCCCCCCCCCACCCTTTTTTTTGAACATAACTTCAAAAGAAAGAGGGGAGAACTCTGGAATCAATAAGCAGAACCCGGAAACGATATAAATAAATATCGATCAGGCACTCAACAAATTAATTCATGAATAATAAATGGTGCTTAATGCCACTTCACAAGCCAAGGCTATAGTGATGATTTTGGTAAATAACATTATCTGCTATAAATATGCACTGCAGACGCCATATACAGGTACGACGAAATCAGTGAGAAATTAATTATAACATATACATACAAAAGCGGGATAAGATGAACGAGTGCATTTTTCAGAATTGCTGGAAATCACATTTTTGGAACCCCTAATGCATTCCCAAAGTCCATACATGCATTTTTATGTAAAAAAAAAAAAAGTGGGTGTGGCCAAAATGTTTGAAAGTGGGTCACGTTCATGTCTCAAGCATGGTATGATAAATGGACCTGGGGCTAATACCAAATGAGTCAACACTTGATGGAGGTTCAAAATATGGTACAAGGTCATGGAGGTCACCCAGGGTCATTAAGTGCATTTTTCAGAATTGCTGAAAATCACATTTTTGAACCCTCTGATGAATACCCAAAGTTCATACATGCATTTTTACGTAAAAAAGTGAGCATGGCCAAAAATTTTGAAAGTGGGTCACGCTCATATCTCAACCATGGTATGACGAATGGACCTGTGGCTAACACCAAATGAGTCAACACTCGATAGAGGTTCACAATATGTATCAAGGTCACTGAGGTCACCCAGGGATCATAAAGCACATTTTTCAGAATCACATTTTTGGACACCTAATGCATTCCCTTGTTTGAACCCTTTGAATGCTGTGCATATATACACCTTTTTTGGTTTCTTGGAAAAATCGATCCAATTCCTGAATGAATATCTTTAAATACTGTTAACAAAAACCTATTTTTTGATTTCTTTAAAACAATTTTAGCCCTGAAAATAAGCCTCCAAAGTATTCCAATTACATTCATAGAAAGGGTGTCGTGGCTCAGTAGGTAGAGGCGAAGGCTGCAAACCGAGAGATCCTCAGTTTGAATTCCAGCTGTGGCAACCCAGTTGTGTCCTTGGGCATACTTCACCCCCATTGCCCACATGGGGGGCAAGGTGGCATTGTGCACTAACACGTACTGCACGTCGATAGTGTACTTGTCTTCAACCAATGCTAACCCTGCTTGTGCGGAGGCATTCTGCTGGGGTGCCTGACAGTCACTCACCATTACTCGGTGGTGGTTCTCTCAGGGTACTCCGGCTTCCTCTACCCATAAAACTGTCAGACACAAGGTGACAGTGGCTGTCAAAAGTGTCGTTAAACCCAATAAATAAATAAATAACATGCCTTGGTAGTGTAGTTGTAATATTTATGTCTTCTATGGACTTTTTATCAACACGATAATCCAATACAATCAATCCTATCTTAATGTTTCTGTTATACTGATAGTCTGTACTGGCAAATGAGTTCACTGAAGTAATAGCCATTATTTAACACTTTAGAGAATCTCTCATAAACAAAGAGGTCAGAGAGGAAGCTGTAAGTTTTACATAGAATGGCATTGTATATTTATTTAATATCATGTAACAATAGCAACCATGTTGAATAAAGAACCCTTTATATTTCAAAGCATTTTTAAAGTTTATTTATTCTCAATCATAACTCAGGATCAACAGGTTTCGGTATGAAGTGGTGTGTGACTTTCTCAAAACACCTATCACAATTATAAAGTAATGAAATGGAATATTTGAATGGTCTGTTTTTAACACTCTTAATACTTCAATGTGAGTACAAACACCTTTCATATAACTCATAGCTACAGAATGTTTTTACGCTTTCCTTTCTGTAACATTTAATTCTATATGGAATGGGACACCTTTTCAGGTGTACCTTCCAAAGTAAGGCATTCTTAACCCTTCACCCAACATAATGGCGAAAACAGCAAGCATTATTCACTGAAACTTCCATTCAATTTTCATTATTTTTTCACTTTTGTTTGAAAAACATTGCTTATGACCTCTCATTGGAATAAGCTTGTTTTTTAAAGGGTTAAAATGGACTATTTAAAGGGATTATTTTAACCCTCTCAATATCTTAATATGGGTCCCCAAACTTTTACTTTTGCAATTCAGGAATAATGATAACACTTTCTGTTCTCACAATGTTGCTCTAAACACGCATGGGCATTGATGGGACTTCGGTATTTTGCCAACGCCATAAGTCTTCAGATAGGCTCTTGGGAGCCTTTAAGGCCATTTTACGTCTATATTCCAACATTACTGAATTCTTTTACTCGCAATATATTTTCCAGAGGTACCATGTACTTTAGCATTTTCTACCTAATATGAATATTTGTTATCATCTACATATATGGTAGATCCGGAGTTGGTAAAGCCAATATTTGTAAAGTGGTTTATGCTCATACTTCAGGTTTGGTATGACTGTATACATGGGACCTACACCGAATAAGTTGAAACCTGCTGGAGGTTCAAAAGGTGGTCCACCTCAATGCGGTCAACCGAGGTCATTAAGCGCATATTTTCAGAACTATTAGGAATTGCATTTTATAACAACTATTGCAATTCTGAAGATTATCCATGCATCTCATCATTCAAATAATTGGCAGGGCTAGTAATGACAATTTCTGATTCCTGGATCAAATCCATTAAATGGTGTGCACATATATACCTTTTCTTGTTTCTTATAAAAATTGTTCCTGATTCTTAACGAAAATCCATTTCTGATTTGTTTAAAAGATATTTTACTCCCAAAAATAAGCCTCCATAAATTCTCTTTCTATATAGTTTTTTTCCTGATACTTTAAGCCTTTTCACACATACTTGAATTTACTGATGGCAGTAAATTCTGTTTCTCTAGTTTCTGTATACGTTTGAATGGAATTAAAAAACAAAAATGTTCATCAGTTTATCAAATGCAGTTTCCTTTGATGAACTATAACTTGCCACTTGCTCTTCATTTACTCTTCATTTATACTGTCTGGTGTATTTATTTCTACACGTAATTTTGAAAGCTTGAACATCAAAATTGGTTTAAAATTCACAGTTGAACTAGAGAAACAAAATTTACTGTATCCAGTAAATTCAAGTCTGTGTGAAAGGGGTTAAAGCATCAGAAATAAACAAAATAGAAAGAAAATTTAAGGAGGCTTATTTTTGGGGGTGAAATATTTTTTAAGAAATCAGAAATAGGTTTTTGTTAATAGTATTGAAAGATATTCATACATGAATCAGATAAATGTTTCCAAGAAACGACAAAAAAACATATATGTGCACAGTATTAAAACGATTCGATCAAGGAATCAGAAAAGGACATTCTAGCCACTTATGTGAATGATGTTTAGAGAAGTAATGTGAGTATGGAAAGGGATAACATTATTCTCATGGAAATAAAAGCTCTGGAACCCACATTTAAGACTTGGGAGGGTTAAAAGCATTGAACTGAATAATTCATACTTCATTTCCTTGCAAAGCAAAGGGTTTCTCTCAACTTAGTTTGAGGAACTGATTATAATAGCAAGATAACATTTAATGTTTGACAGCTAACTCCACTGATGTTTATATTGTCTCCAGTGTGAATAACATAACATAGTATTGCTTGGGGAGAATTTACTATTACAGGAAATTGGAGTCTTTGAAAACCATGTGGCCGACTGGGCCACACTCAAGGGCTCTAGTGACCTGAAAAACATAGGGTGACGAGAAATTGTACCTGTCTGTCCATATGCCAAAAATCAGGGAGATAGGACAATTCATTTTCGAGTTATCATGCGGACAAGGAAGTGCATAGAAGAAAGAAGACAGGAGAATAAGAACAAGAGGCCCCAGGGGGCCTGAGGGCGCTCATCTGACATGGTAGCCTATATATCAACCCAAACAATTGATTTCAACAAGTTGCATCTGCTCCTCCTAAGAAAAGCTTATACCAAATATCCAAAGATTCTCACCAGTGGATCTAAAAAAAAAAAGAAGATTTTTAAAGAATATTCCTCATACTGAACGAAGTTATAATTCGGGCTCCCACAGGGAGCCCTTATATGAACCCAGGGACTTGGCTCTAACAAACTTGAATCTCTCCCCCTAAGGATGCTGCACACCAAATATCAAAACATTCTGACTTCTGGATCTGAAGAAGAAGATTTTTAAAGAAAATTCCTCAATTTGAACTAAGTTACAATTCGAGCTCCCACAGTGAGTCCAAATATGGACCTAGGAACATGGCTTGAACAAACTTGAATCTCATCCCCCTAAGGATGCTGCATACCAAATATCAAAACGTTCTGACTGCTGAATCTGAAGAAGATTTTTAAAGGAAATTCCTCATTTTGAACTAAGTTATAATTCGGGCTACCACAGTGAGCCCAAATATGAACCCAGGGACTTGGCTTGAACAAACTTGAATCTCACCCCCCTAAGCATGGTGCATACCCAATATCAAAAGATTCTGCTTGCTGGATCTTGAGAAGAATATTTTCAAAGACATTTGCCTGAAATGCACTAAGTTCAAATTTGGGCTCCTATACTGAGCCCAAATATAAACCCAGGGAGCCGATTTGAACTTGAATCAGGTCCACCCCACAATGTTGCATACCAAATATCAAAAGATGCTGCCTGCTGGATCTGGAGAAGAAGATTTTTTTCAAGAAATTTGCCTGGAATGCACTAAGTTCAAATTCGGGCTTCTATAGTGAGCCCAAATACGAAACCAGGGGCCGATTTGAACAAAATTGAATCAGACCCACCCCGCAATGTTGCATACAAAATATCAAAAGATTCTGCTAGCTGGATCTGGAGAAGAAGATTTTTGAAGAAATTTGCCTGAAATGCACTAAGTTCGAAGTCGAGCTTCTATATTGAGCCCAAATATGAATCTAGGGAGCCGATTTGAACAAACTTGAATCAGATCCACCCCACAATGTTGCATACCAAATATCAAAAGATTCTGCCTGCTGGATCTGGAGAAGATTTTAAAGAAATTTGCCTGAAATGCACGAAGTTCGAAATTGGGCTCCTATACTGAGCCCAAATATGAACCTAGGGGCTCGATTTGAACAAACTTGAATCAGATCCACCCTACAATGTTGCATACCAAATATCAAAAGATTCTGCCTTCTGGATCTGGAGAAGAAGATTTTTTAAGAAATTTTTTTTAAAAAGAAGAAGAAAAAGAAATGAAAGTGTCAATGACACTGTAGCTTAACTTGTGTGTTGTGTTTGATGAAAAGGATAATGTTCAATGTTTATGAAAGGATTATGAAATAAGACAAGAATTGTGATAATTGGGAATATGTTCATTTCTGTTCCCTGTATGCTATGTTTTTGATAAAAAATAGAATGAGGTGTACACTGTACTAAAGAGCTGAGGGGTGGGTTAATATGACCTCACAGTTAATGTGTGTGGCCCTCACAGTTAACGTATATCAACAAAAGTTACCAAGTTACAGTGAAATTATTCCAAAACGAGTCATCCTATCAAGTTACATTGAAATCCCTTCATAAATATGGCCTGTAGACTGTGCTAAAGGTTTTCGGGCTTCGGGCCCCTATAGCCGTCAGTTTCCCAATTGTGTCCAAAGGGGACGTTCTCATCTAGACATTATATGAAGTCAACCTACCAAGTTACAATGAAATCCCTTCATAAATATGACCTGTAGACTGTGCTCAAGGTTTTTGGGCTTTGGGCTCGGGCAGCCATCACGGTTGAAGGATCGCAACCAAAGGGGACAATCTCATCTGGGCATCATCTGGAGTGATTCTATGAAGTTACACTGAAATCCCTTTATAAATATGACCTGTAGACTGTGCTCAAGGTTTTCGGGCTTCGGGCACCTGTAGCCATCACAGCTGACCAATCACGACCAAAAGAGGATGTCATCATCTAGGCATTATATGGAGTCAACCTAACAGGTTACAATGAAATCCTTCCATAGATATAACCTTTTGCCTATGCTAAAGGTTTTTGGGCTCGGGCACCCATCAAGGCTGAAGGATTGTGTTGAAAATGGAACGTTCTCATCTAGACATTATTTGGAGTCATCCTACCAAGTTACATTATATGACCTCTGGCCCGTGATTAAGGTTTTCGGGCTTTGGGCCCCTGTAGCCATCACAGTTGCCCAATTGTGTCCAAAAGGAGTCGTTTTCATCTAGACATTGTATGAAGTCAACCCACCAAGTTACAATGAATTTCCTCAATAAATATGACCTGTAGACTGTGCTAAAGGTTTTCGGGTTTTGGGCTCGGGCAGTCGTCACAGTTGGCAGATCACGCACAAATGGGGAAATTCTCATCTAGACATCATAAGGAGTCATCCTACCAAGTTACAATAAAATCCCTCCCTATTAAACATAACCTGCAGACTGTGCTAAAAGTTTTGGGGTTTCGGGCTTGGGCAGCCATCACAGTTGATAGATCATGCCCAAAAGGGGACGTTCTCATCTAGGCATTATACAGAGGCATCCTACCAAATTACAATGAAATCCCTTCATAAATACGACCTGTAGACTATGCTAATGGTTTTCGGGTTTTGGGCTCGGGCAGCCATACCGGTCGCCCGATCGCGACCAAAAAAGGACGTTCTCATCTAGACATGACCCCAAACCTGCATATGAAATTTTGTGATGATCAGACAAGAACTGCAGGGTGTAGCCCATACTAAAGAAAATGTGAACAGACTCACAGACTATCAGATTCAGAGACTTCCACACGCGTGATGGCAATAGCTTATCTTGACTATGTCAAGTTAAGCTAAAAAAAAAGAAAAAGAAACTGTACAAAAACAATAATCTGTGTGTTTCACAGACTAATAAGGAATGAGCATTTGTTTCTGTCTATTTCTTGAGTTACAATGTATGAACCCTCAAAAAAGAAAGGTCAAAGTGTGTAAATGGGCGTAGCCCATTTATGCTATGTTTGGTCTTTGTTTTTTGAGGTTCATAACTCAAAAAATAGACAGAAACAAACGATCATTCTTTATAATTAAACCTGGGGAGCAATAAATTTAAACACTCTCTACTTTGTGGAGTTATAATAGAAACCAGGTCGCATCATGCTTCCTATTGAGAACTGAATAAAAAAGGCATACTTTTCTAAAATTCTGTTTGAAATGACACATTTCACTGAAAGATGTTCTTGTGTCATTAAAAATTTTATTGACCAATGAATTGCGTAAGTTAAAAGGAATGCCATAGGCCATGCCCACGCCCACACAAAACTTCAATTTTCTTTTCCACTTAACGGGAAGGTGATGTCATTCAAAGCAAGGCTGGGTTAAATTTAATTCTGATTTTGATCATTTCCTGAGAAATTGAAAATACAGTGTGGAGTTCGATATAAATCCACATGACATGAAGTTGGCTGATCTTTGTCTCAAAAAGAGTTAATTCAGGTTATTTGAAACGTTCTGATTGTGCGAGTTTCGTCTGTGGATTCCATCGACATCAGTGATGTAGTGTTTTGTTCATGTTGACATTGTTGGGTATGAGGCTGAATTGTCATGGAGGACAGTGTTTGACTGATATTTTGTTTCTTTAAAGTGGGACATTCCCTATTAGAACCGCGGAAGGAACCTTCATTTCGATGTCCACTCACGTACATAATGTGTCTTAGTTCAAATCCAACATCATGCATTCTCTGGATACCAGTTGCACATAAACAGTGTGTTGTGTATGTTGTGCTACAATGCCTACGGCTACATTTTGCATTTCATGAAATGTCAGGCATAAATTTTGAGAACTTATCATCTTTTAAAAATTACACTCTTGTCAGTGAACCACACATATTCATTTGATGGTGAAAGGAGAGTACTGTTGAGTGCAGGTAGGTGGCAATTTTATTTAAACCAGTCAGATCATTTATATCTTTATGACAGGTTCGTAATGATTATGACTGGCCATTGTTTATGCTTGGTTTGGGTAAAACGATGAACGTAGTCGATCATCTATTAATTTTAATTGCTTATAAAATGAAAGTGTCAATGACACTGTAGCTCAACTTGACAAACTTGAACTTGGTAAGTTATAAATGAAATGGCAAAATTGAAGATCATTGGTACCAATGTTATTTAATGAAATTTCAGCATAACAGCATTGTGTGTGCACAACGTCAGAGTAATCCATGCATTTTTAAATGTAAACTGTAAGACTGGCTAAAGGAAGAATGTTGATACACAAATGCAGTATGTTCAGAGGTTATTGTAGGCCATGTCAAGGAATGTTGATACACAAATGCAATAAATTCAAAGATTGTTGCTAACAAGCATAAGCATACAAAGTTTCAAAACAACCAGATAATGAATGTGCCCTCTGAGGCAAGCCAAAGGAAGATGTTAATGCACAAATGCACTAAGTAGAAGGCCATTGCTTGTGGCAATGGGTTTTTTTTATGGAAATTCATAAATATATCCTGCAGAGAGTGCAAAAGGGATAAGTTGATGCACAAATGCAGTAAGTTCAAAGGCTGGTGATAACGATGACAATTTTTTATGGAAATGAAAAAAAGCAATAGCTACATCTAGAGGTCACCACGAACACACATACCAAGTTGCAAAGTGATCCGATCATAAATGTGCCCTGAAGGGTGTGTTAAAGGGAAATATTGAGGTCTGATTAAACTAAGTTCAAAGGTCAGCGGCAACATTTTTTGACAGAAATGGAAGAAAATCGACAGCTCCCATACAGATGTCACCCCACACAAGCACACCAAGTTTGCAAGCGATCCAGTCATAAATGTGCCCTGCATCAAAGGGAAATATTGATGCTTAACTGCACTAAGTTTTTACTAAGTTCATCGAAGGTCATTGCCAGTGGCAACATTTTTTTACGGAAATCGAAGAAAATCGATAGCGCCCATCAAGAGGTAACCCCAAACAAGGGTACAAAGTTTCAAACCGATCTGATCATAAATGTGCCCTGTAGGGCAGGCCAAAAGAATATATTGATGCCTGACTAAACTAAGTTCAAAGATCGTTGCCAACGGCAACATTTTTTGACAGACGGAAATGGAAGAAAATCGATAGCTCCCATCTAAAGGTCACCCCAAACAAGCATGCCCAGTTTCAAAGCAATCCGATCATAAATGTGCCCTGTAGGGGGTGCCAAAGGTAAATATTGAGGTCTGACTAAACTAAGTTCTAAGAACGTTGGCCGTGGCAACATTTTTTGACGGAAATGGAAGAAAATCAATAGCTCCCATCTAGAGGCCACCCCAAACAAGCATGCCACGTTTCAAAGCAATCTGATTATAAATGTGCCCTGCAGGGTGTGCCAAAGGGAAATATTGAGGTCTGACTAAACTAAGTTTTAAGAACGTTAGCCGCGGCAACATTTTTTGACGGAAATGGAAGAAAATCGATAGCACCCATCTAGAGGTCACCCCAAACAAGCATGCCAGGTTTCAAACCAATCCAATCATAAATGTGTCCTGTAGGGTGTGCCAAAGGGAAATACTGAGGTCTGACTAAACTAAGTTCTAAGAACGTTGGCCGCAGCAACATTTTTTGATGGAAATTGAGGAAAATCGATAGCTCCCATCTAGAGGTCACCCCAAACAAGCATACCAAGTTTCAAAGCGATCTGATCATAAATGCAACCTGTGAGGTGTGCCAAAGGAAATTGTAGACGTATGTACGTAAGCCGACGGACGAGAAGTGATGGCAATAGCTCAGCTTGACTTTGTCAAGTTGAGCTAAAAATGAAAAAATTTAAAGTAATTTATAGATTTTTTATATTTACCAATGACCCAGACTTAGCTGGTGCTAACTCTTAAAAATTCAGGGCCAAACACAAATTTTGCCCCCCCAATCCCCAAAATTTGCATCCAAATCAAAAAAATAGGCCGATGAAATCGGCAGATGTGTACCCATCCGCGCAACTAGTAGAAAGCTGTATGACGGAGGGCCACCACAGATGCCGACATTATGTACACCATACATGGTATGGGTACATATAGAAATGGATTGGAGAAGTGTCTAATTTGATGGTAAAAGGGTTAATATCTCAGGATCAAATTATCAGATTTACAAAAAAAAACTATACAGCACAGCACATCAGTAACCTGAATAAATATATAAAGTAACATGACAATCGAATTGATATTTTTTGAGGTATCTCATGCCAAAGGGATTGGAGGAATTTTCAATTTGAAGGATAAAGGGTTAATATCTCAGGATCAAATTATCAGATTTACACCAAAAACTATACAGCTCAGGATATCAGTAACCCGAACACAAATATAAAGTAACTTGACAATCCAAGTAATATTTTTCAAGTTATCGAAATCCAAAGAAATGGATAAAGATGCCGGATGGACAGACGGACAGACAGACAGATGGACAGACAGACAGATGGATGGACAGACAAAGGATGGACGAACGACGGATGGCCATGCCGGATGCCGGCATTATGTGTACCATACATAGTATGGGTACACATAAAAATTTATGTCCTATATGGTCCTCCATACTTTTGCCCACTGCGCATGCGCAGTGTCAAAGAAGTACCGAAACTGGCGACAAGCCTCATTCTTACAACCAGTGACTGCTAAATGTTATATAATCAGCATGGAGGTATGAGTTCCCAACTCATGGGAGGGCCATCCCCACCTGGGTCATTGGTAAGTATAAAAAATATATAAATTACTTTAAATTTTTTGATATTTTTATACTGTAACCAATGACCCAGACTTAGCTGAATAGAAAAAAGGCTGGAGGGCCTAGGTCATAAAGGAAAATCGAATAGGCCCAATTATGTATAAAGAATAATCCCCTCAAGGAGAAAAGGAGAGAAAGGATTTACATATGTCTTTCTTGTTTATTAAAAATAAGAAAAACACATCACCAGTCAATAAATTGACCCGAATAACATCTATGATCTCTATTAACATCCAGTATAACCCATTATACTAATTACTTAAAGGAAAGCCAACAAATAAAGATAGTCCAGAGAATGAGACTCTTTATACTCATTTAAAAGTGTCCGAGGATTGTATATTAACGCTCATATGACACATGACATATACAAATGCTTCACACCGGGCTATACTTTAAAAATATTACATAAATGAGATAAACATTAGGTTTACACTTTAAAACCATCCCAGCACTGACTCGGAATTACTGACTCAGAAGGAGATATTCCCTTGCTTTTCACTATAAAGCTGGTGATATAAGGGACCCCCCCCCCCCCCCCCCCCCCGCCCCCACCTTCCACTTGCTCTGGGTCAAATCACCACAGAACGAAGAAGGCAGCAGGACAGAGTCACTGTAATCGTTTAGTGAACGGCATTCTGAGCAACAGATAACGGACCTAAACACCTAAGGTCGCCAGAAATAGACTCTATATTTCTAAGGTAAAAATTAGTGAAGGTAGAAGGCTGTGACCAGTAAGCAGCCTTCATAAGATCTGTAATAGTAATACTGTATATGTCCTTTCTATTGGAAATTAAAGACAGAAAGAAGTGTTTTCGCCCCTTTCTGATAAACTCTGATCTGCTTTTATAAATACGTATAGCTCTAACTGGACACAGCAAAGGCCTATGGCCATCTGAGGACGCAAGAGCCTTAATGACAGTAGGCTCAGGATACTTATTAGGAGCCTGATTCTTAGCCCAAAATCCCACATTAGTAGTTCAAGTTATAGTATTAACAACACTACGATAATGAGAATCATCAATAGACAGAGCATGAAGCTCACTAACTCTTCTTGCGGAAGCAAAGGCTAAGAGAAAAGCTGTCTTATATGACAAGAATTTGAAGTCTACAGTGTTCAGAGGTTCAAAAGGAGCTTCTTTAAGCTTCAGTAGAACCCAACCTAAATTCCATTTAGGAATTAACCTAAGAGTTCGAGGTCTATTTATCAAAAAGTTTTTTACTAACTTAGATAAAGAAATATTAGATCCAATCTGTAAGCTATCATGATGAGCATATGTGTCCAATAGCATAGACCTATAATCCTTAATGGTTACTGGCTGCAGTTTGAGTTCGTCAAACAAGTAGACCAAAAAATTAGCAATGTCTGGAATGGAAGGATCAAAAATATCAATAGAATGATCCTTACACCAACGAGAAAAAGCCTTCCACTTTGCCACATGATTTAGCGAAGAGGAGGTCCTCCTACAGTTAGAAATTGCGTCCACTGCTCGTCCTGTAAAGCACTTCCTGTGCAAGAAGGACCACACAATGGAAATACGTGAAGGTTGAGACCTTGCGGGTTGTGATGCAGTGTGCGAGATTTCCCCTGAAAGAGAAGGTCCTCCTGTGGAGGAAGCTTCCGAGGAGCATCCCATAACAGACACCTGAGTAGATTTATCCATGATTTCTGAGAGGACAGAGATGCTACCAACAGTATCTTGCAGTGCGATTGCTTGATCTTTAGCAAGGTCTGTTGAATCAACGGAGCTGGAGGATATGCATATCCTATCATTCCATTCCAAGAGATTGAAAGAGCGTCTACTGCAAACGCTCGAGGATCTGGGCATGGCGACACATACGTCTGCAACTGATTGTTGAGGTGTGTCGCAAACAAGTCTATCATTGGTCGATCCCATTGGTAGCAAATCTGATTGAACACTTGCTTGAGTCCATTCTGACGGTAAGCTGCGACCTTTCCATGAAAGTGAGTCTGCTAGAACGTTCAGACGACCTGGAATATGACTGACCGATAGAACATGACGTTCTAGAACAAACAGAAGAATTCTTTCCGTAGATCGAATAACGGAATCGAATGAGTGCCTCCTTGGTTCTTGATTTACGCTACTACCGTCGAATTGTCCGAAAGTATTTGAACATGTGAATTCTGAATTATGTTCATCCAATGGCGTAGCGCAAGCCAAATTGACATCATATCTTTGATGTTTATGTGCTTGTTTAGGAACCCCGGATCCCAAAGGCCCTGGCACTTGGAGTCTGTTGGGCTTAATGTCGCGCCCCAACCTGTTTGACTTGCATCCGTCATAATTGTAAAAACCGGATCCGGCAGTTGCAGTGGAACTCCCTGAGTTAACCACTGAATATCTGCCCAAGTCTGAATCCTTAGTTTTACTTGGTCCGATAAAATGATATTTGTTTCGAGCGAATGATATTTGTTTCGAGCGAATGAATCTTCACACTCCAAACTTGAGTGAAAAATGTTAAAAAATTTATAGTAATTTATATATTTTTTATACTTACCAATGACCCAGACTTAGCTGGTGCTATCTCTAACAAAACCAGGGCCAAACACAAATTTTGCCCCCCAATCCCCAAAATTTGCATCCGAAACCAAAAGAAATCATGTCCTATAGGACCTCCATACTACGCCCCCACTGCGCATGCGCAGTGTCAAGGACGTCCCAAAATTGGTGCCAATTATTATTCTTACTGGCAGTGCCTGGTCAGCGCTATGTACTCAGCGGGGAGGCAAGAGTTCCCAACTCCTGGGAGGGCCATCCCCGTCTGGGTCATTGGTAAGTATAAAAAATATATAAATTACTATAAATTTTTTTAACATTTTTATACTGTACCAATGACCCAGACTTAGCTGAATAGTAAACAGGCTGGAGGGCCTAGGACATAGAGGAAAATCCAATAAGCTCAACTATATAATAAAGAGGTAACCCCTTAAGGAGAAAAGGAGTATTAGGCTTTACATGTATCTTTCTTATTTAATATTAAATTAGAAAGATACAATACCCTTAATAATTGAGCACAATAATATTCATGTTCTCTATTTACATCCAGTATAACCCTTATACTATTTATTTTTAAAGTAAGCCAATAAATAAAGTAGTCCAGAGAATTGAGACTCTTTATAATCTTTTAAAAGTGTCCGAGTATTGTATATTAAAGCCCGTTTGACACTTGACATATACAAATGCTTCACACCGAGCTACACTTTAAAAATAAGACATGAATGAATTTTAACATTAATATTACACTTTAAAACCATCCCGGAAGCAACTCAGAAATACTGACTTTGGAGGAGGCATTCCCTTGCTTTTCACTATAAAGCAGGTGACCTAAGGGAACACCCCCCCCCCCCCCCCCCCCACCCTTCCCCTTGCCCTGGGTCAAATAGCCCAGAGCGAAGAGGGCAGCCAGACGGAGTCACTGCCGGAACAGAAAGCCTGCATAACTATAGTTGCAACTGTTTAGTGGACGACATTCTGAGCAACAGATAACGGACCTAAACAATGCAGGTCTCCAGAAATGGACTCAATATTTCTGAGATAAAAATTTGTGAATGTGGATGGCTGAGACCAATAAGCAGCCTTCATTAAATCTGTAATAACAACACTATTAGCATAAGCCCAAGAAGTAGCAAGAGCTCTTACTTCATGAGCAGAAATCTTAAGCACAGACTGCTGAGAAGAAGATAAACTCTCATAAGCAGTACAGATAGTTAACTGAATCCATCTAGCAATAGAATGGGCCGAAATGTCCCTTCTATTAGGCATCAAAGACAGAAAGAAACGTTTCCGTCCCTTTCTGATAAACTGAGAGATCTGTTTATAGATACGTAACGCTCTAACAGGACAGAGTAAAGGCCTACGCCCGTCTGAAGACGGAAGAGCCTTAATAACAATAGGTTCCGGATATTTATTAGGAGCCTGATTCTTAGCTAAAAAACCCACATTAGTAGTGAAGGTGATAGTGTTCCCGACACTACGATAGTGAGAATCATCCACCGACAGTGCATGAAGCTCACTGACTCTTCTAGCAGAAGAGAAAGCTAAGAGAAAAGCTGTCTTATAAGATAAGAATTTGAAATCTACTGTCCCAAGAGGTTCAAATGGCTTTTCCTTCAATTTAAGAAGAACCCAAGCTAAATTCCATTTAGGAATTAATCTAAGAGTTCTGGGTCTATTTATCGAGAAGTTTCTAACCAACTTAGATAAAGAGACATTAGATCCAATTTGTAAACTATCATGATGTGCATAGGTATCAGATAACATAGACCTATAACCCTTAATAGTAACAGGCTGCAGTTTGATTTCGTCAAACAAGTATACTAGAAAGTTTGCAATGTCTGGTATAGAGGGATCAAAAATATCTACAGAATGATACCTACACCAACGACGAAAAACCTTCCACTTAGCCGCATAGTTTAGCGAAGAGGAGGTCCTCCTACAGTTAGAAATCGCGTCCACTGCTCGTCCTGTAAAGTGCTTGCCATGCAAGAAGGACCGCACAACGGAAAAACGTGAAGGTTGAGACCTTGCGGGTTGTGATGGAGTTGGCGCGATTTCCCCTGCGAAAGAAGATCCTCCCGTGGAGGAAGCTTTCGCGGTAGGTCCCACAACAGACACCTGAGTAGATTTATCCACGGTCTCTGTGGCGACAGAGATGCTACCAACAGAATCTTGCATTGAGATTGTTTTATCTTTAGCAATACTTGTTGAATTAACAGCACTGGAGGATACGCATATCCTATCATTCCGTCCCAAGGGATCGACAGAGCGTCTACTGCAAATGCTCTTGGATCCGGACACGGAGACACATACGTCTGCAACTGATTGTTGAGATGTGTCGCAAATAAGTCTATCATTGGCCGTTCCCATTGGTAGCAAATCTGATTGAATACTTGTTTGTTGAGAGTCCACTCCGACGGCAACAAGCGACCCTTTTGTGAAAGGGAGTCTGCTAGCACAATCAGACGACCCGGTATGTGACGGACCGAAAGAAGAACCTGATGTTCTAGCGCAAACAGAAGGATTCTTTCCGTTAGATTGAACAACGGAACTGAATGAGTGCCTCCCTGATTCCGTATATACACCACTACTGTCGTATTGTCGGATAGGATTTGGACATGAGCATTGTGAATAATGTCCATCCAATGACGTAACGCAAGCCAAATTGACATCATTTCCTTGATGTTTATGTGCTTGCACAGGAATTGTGGATCCCAAAGACGCTGGCATCTCGAATCCATTGGGATCAATGACGCACCCCAACCTGTTTGACTGGCATCTGTCATAATGGTAAAACTCAGATCCGGCAACTGCAGTGGAACTCCCTGAGTTAACCACTGAATGTTTGCCCAAGTCTGAATCTCTTGTTTCACTTGATCTGACAAGAGAACGTCTACGTCGAGCGAATGAATTTTCACACTCCAATTCTGAGTCAAGAAAATTTGGAGAGGACGCGTGCGTAACCGCCCCGTCGGAATGATATCCGCAGCGGCTCCGCACAGACCTATCAGTCTCATAAATTCTCTCGCTGTGACTTTGTCTGCGTGCAGACAATAGCAAGCGTAACAACTGACTAATTTCGCTCTGGTTAACGGCAGACGAACGAGATTGTTGTGCGTCTCGAAGCTGATTCCCAGATGAGTGAATGACTTGGACGGCACCAGATCCGACTTCTCCTCGTTTACTATAAAACCGAGACGTCGAAGCAATAGAAGTAGATTCTGAACATCGTTCTGAAGTGTTAACTCGTTGCCGTACCTCTGAAGAATGTCGTCCAGGTAGGCCGACGTTACCGCAGACAAATGAGCTCGGAAATAGATCATTACCGAGTTCATTACCCGAGTGAAAGCCCAGGGTGCTAGATTCAATCCGAAGCACATCGCCCGGAATTGATACACCACTCCTAGGACTGCGAAGCGTAGATACTTTCTGAATGTCGGATGTACCATGATGTGAAAGTACGCATCTTTGAGATCTATGCTTGTTGCATAATCGTTCACCCGAATACTCGCTCTGACCGACCGAATCATCTCCATATAAAATTTCGGAGCGACGATCAGCTTGTTTATCCAGCTCAAATCTATGACTGGACGGAACAAGCCGTCTGGTTTCGGAACCAGAAACAGATGGCTGTAGAATCCTGGAGTCTCCTGGTTTTCTACGACCTCTACCGCGTTCTTCATTAGAAGAGACTGCACCTCTGATAACAGAGCGTCTCTTTTCTGCGGATTTGACGGAAGTTGAGTCCACTTTGGACTTCGAGTTAATGGAGGCTTTCGTTTGAAGGATATCTTTAGAACTTCCGAAGTCACTCCTCTCACCCAAGGGTCGTCCGTAATCGATGCCCATTCTTGTGAAAAGCTCGACAACCTTCCGCCAACCGGTACGCGATAGAGGTTTAAGCCATCACCTCCTGGACCTGCGAGGCCTGCGGTAGGAGAAACCACGTCCTCCACGACCCGCACCTCGTCCCGTCGACCTCGGGGCGTCCGACCGGTTGTCCCTGCCCAAAGGACGTCCCGAACGAGAGTCGCTACCCTGACGGTCTCTCGAATAAGACCAAGAGGACGCACCGGAACCTCTCTTGGGCGCATTAGACCCAGAAGTGCCTGTCTTATTCTTGTCTGCTGTATTCGACTTCTTAGAAGCAGATTTGAACAACAGAGAATCCGAAGCTTTCTTTGTAATTTTATCATAAATAGCAGAAAGCTTGCCGTCAAAGAGAAGTTCTCCGGAGACCGAAGCGACTCTAAGAGAGTTCTTCACCTTAGTATCCACGAGTGTGGATGTAGCTAGGGCTGCGTCACATCTAACCAACTTCAGGTTTGCCACAGAAAGGGCGGAGTTACACGTGGAATAAGCTATGCCCTTGAAAGAAGTCTTAAAGAGGATTGTATATCCTGAAACTCTTTCCCTTGAAGGCGCAGTGATAACGCCTTAGTAAGGTGATCTGCGTAAGATAAGGCATCTAAATTGGCTCTGTTAGACGAAATAGCTGTTTCCAACACCGCGGTTGGAATAGAAGCCGACGACGGTAATGATAGCTCTAAGTCTTCCGCCTCGTCGTCCATATGCAGAGGAACTCTCGGGATACCCTGTCCTGCCGTGTCGAATTTATTCCTTGCATTAATGAAAGGCAGGTTGAGAGTATTGGTGGACAAGAAACCTGCTTTCCCCGTCTTGGAAGCAAGTTTAAATATAGCGTCGTTCAATAATTCAAATGTTCTTGCAACATTATTGGACTGCGACGGAAACTCGGGAGCGATGTCCCTGAACCGCTCAAAAAATTCAGAGTCCAATGAGGCTATAATCCTTTTGTCCGGAACCGCAGCAGTCTGGCCCGACGGAACAACTTGAGGGAGAAAGTGCTGGATGAAGTCCACGGCAGCTTTATGTTGTTCCGAAAGGGATAGCTCCAAATCAACCGTATCCCTTTCACCATCCGGTCGGACCTCATGATGCTCCCGGTCGTCCGCCCCCGATGCTTCGGCGGAGCGTACCGACCCAGCGCCGTCGGATAATTCTCGATCCGACACCGTTTCTGTCGGCTGCTGGGATGCTGCGATAAGCTGTGCTATCTGCACAAGAATGTCCGGCGTCGAGACCTGCGGAGGCGCAGTCTTTCGCTGCTTCGCCGAGGGCAGCTCCGCATCAGATGGCTCCCGCATACTTTTTCTATGTGAATGTCCGGAGTCCATCGGTCTCGAGTCCCTGGCTGCCGGATGGTGTGACCTGGTCGCCGAAGAATCCTTGATCGGCGAAGCTGGTAAGATATCGGCGGTCACGCAGCCAAGGTGCGGTCGTGTGCGCTGACGAGAAGAAGCCTTAGCAGTCTCCGCGGACTGCCTATTCAACGGAGCGTCCCGAGCGACGGACGTATGCTTCGCTTGCGACACAATTTGTACCACAACATCTGGTCCCAGATGTTGTTGTACGAGAGACGGACCTCTCTTGCTCGCGGCCCGGCTGGACCTGGACGAGCTAGGAACCGGACTCAAAGGCTTCCTCCGATCTCGCTTACTATCCGCCGTCACTGGGTGTGCACATTGAATGTTTATAGTGCTCGCATCACCCAACATTTCCTCCTGGACCGCATCGGACGAACCCGGCTGCCGAACCATTTGGTGAATGGACGCTACACCGGGCGAGCTTGCGGACGACATTTGTCTAATCTCCATGAGCACTTTTGCCGCTAGCTCTGAATTCATTTGTGACAACGGAAGCACACTTGCAGAAGATAACATGGAAACATCACCCTGTTCTTGTTCCTCTGAAATAGAAACTGAGAGTGTAGAGTGACCTTGCGGAGAAAGAGCCAGTATAGCCCTTTCTCCAGAAACAACATACCGTGACACACGTTTCCAATGTTTGTCATCCCAATATTGACATATAGAACAGGGATTAGTGCGAGAACACTGACTACAATTAATACAATGATCATGAAAGTCAGAGGAAGATTTCTTCCCATTACAATTTGAACAATGTCCTTTCATTGTGAAAAGTCAACAACAAGTCCTAGTTACTCGCACAAACCCCTGACACAAAGATACATAATAACATGATCCATTAATAAATGAAAAAACAATTGCAAATCAAAATAATTTTGAAAAAATATTTTTTCAGCAAAGCCCAAGTTGCTGAAAAGTAATGTTGAGCCCCAATGGATCCGATGGCAAAGTGTGGTCAAAAATTTTAAATTTATATTAAATAATTAATGAGGCACTTACGGATAATATAAATGTATCTTATAGTGAGATAAACTACACCAAAGGCAAACAGCCCCCCCTCAAAAAAGGCTGTTGCCAATGTAAACAAACAGTGTAAAACACCAGAAAACTGCAGGCACTGAAAAAACTGGCCCGAAATCAGTCATCAAAATTACACTCTATCTGATGCAAGACAGAGACTCCCAGGGGAGAATCTGCAGAACATCAGATGGAAGATGCAGAACACAATGTTATACACCCATGGGTGAAAACGTAACTATGGGGAAAATAACAGAAAACATTCTGTATCCAAGCAACTCTCCCAGGAAAATTTTAGAAATGAACTTTCTCAAAAATATGCCAAAGGCATGGGAGAATTGCAAGGGGGGACTTTAGAAGGCTAGGGGAGAGGAAACACTGAATAAGCAGTGCAACATTTAGCAAGAATGACAACAAGAGGCCCATGCCTCGAAAATAGGCAACTTAACATAATTTCATCAAAAAATTTTAAGTACAGCCCTGATTATTTTTTGTCACTTCTTTTTCCTCTCCTCCTTCTATATCCTCCTTAGAATCACCATTTCTCCAAAAATTACGTGTCTGGCATCCTTTAAACTGAGATTTACAAGCACAAAGATCAGTGAGATGTTGACTGATGAAGGGCCAAACAGAGAATGATAATTGGCGCCAATTTCGGGACGTCCTTGACACAGCGCATGCGCAGTGGGGGCGTAGTATGGAGGTCCTATAGGACATGATTTCTTTTGGTTTTGGATGCAAATTTTGGGGATTGGGGGGCAAAATTTGTGTTTGGCCCTGGTTTTGTTAGAGATAGCACCAGCTAAGTCTGGGTCATTGGTACAGTATAAAAATATCTGGAGTGGACGTGCCCGCAAGCGGTCCATCGGAATGAGATCTGCAGCCGATCCGCACAATCCCATCAGTCACACCAATTCTCTCACTGTTACTACATCTGAGTGTAGACAAAAGCGAGCATAACAATTGACTAACTTCGCTCTGGGTAACGGAAGATGAACTAGATTGTTCTGAGTCTTGAAGCTCATTCCCAAGTGAATGAACGCCCTGGACGGAGCTAGATCCGACTTCTTTTCATTTACTATGAAACCAAGACGTTGGAGCAATTGAAGCAGACTCTGAAGAACTGTTTTGTTGCCATACCTCTGAAAAATGTCGTCCAAGTAAGCCGACGTTTCCACAGACAAATGAGCTCAGAAATAAGCCACTATCAAGTTCATTATTCGAGTGAAAGCCCAGGGCGCTAGATTGAGTCTGAAGCACATAGCTCGGAACTGATAAACGACTCCTAGGATGGCGAAGCGAAGGTACTTTCTTAATGTCGGATGTACCATGACATGAAAGTACGCATCCTTGAGATCTATGCTTGATGCATAATCGTTCACTCGAATGCTCGCCCTCACTGATCGAATGGTCTCCATATAGAACTTGGGAGCCACGATCAGCTTGTTTATCCAGCTCAGATCTATAACTGGACGGAACGAGCCATCTGGCTTCGGTACCAAGAACAGGTGACTGTAAAAACCCAGGGATTCCTGGATTTCCACGACCTCTATTGCATTCTTCTCCAAAAGAGATTGCACCTCTGCTAGAAGTGAATCTCTTTTTTGAAGATTGGATGGAAGCTGAGTCCAGCACGGACTTCGTGTTAGCAGAAGTTTTTCTCGGAAAGGTAGCTTTAGGCCATCCGAGATAACCTCTTTTACCCACTGGTCGTCTGTAATTGACAACCAATTGGTCAAAAACTTTGTCAGTCTTCCGCCCACAGGACCGCAATAGAGGTCCTAACCATCACCTCCTGGGCCTACGAGGCTTACGGGAAGAGAAACCACGTCCTCCCCGTCCAGTGCCTCATCCTGTCAACCTAGGGGCATCTGACCGGTTGTCTTGGCCAGAACCACGTCCCCTGCCTGAGTTGCTACTCGGTCTCTAGAGTAAGAGCTAGAGGATTTTTTATACCCTTTATAGCAGCTTCCTTTAGACATACTCACACCAGAAGCTCCTGTCTTACTCTTTTCTGCTACGTCAGGTTTTCTAGAAACCGACTTAAAAAGCAGAGAATCTGAAGCTTTCTTGGTAATCTGCTCATAGATTACAGATAGCTTACCATCGAAGAGAAAATCCCCGGAGACTGGAGCGACTCGAAGAGAGTTTTTCACCTTTGAATCCATGATAGTGGATGAAGACAGGGCAGCATCACGTCTAACCAACTCCAAATTAGCCACTGATATGGCAGAGTTGTACGTGGAGAATGCAATAGCCCCCAAAAGAACTTAAGCTTAAGGAGGAGCGAACGTCCTCGAATTCTTTACCATCGAGACGTTGCGCTAATGCTCTGGTAAGGTGATCTGTGTATGATAATGCGTCTAAATTCGCCCTATTAGATGAAATCGTCGTCTCTATAGTACTAGGGAGAATCGAAAAAGATGCAGACAGGGACAAATCCAAGTCCTCAGCCTGACTGTCCAAATGCAGAGGAACTCTCGGTATGCCCTGTCCTGCCGTTGCAAATCTATTATTACTATTGATGAACGGCAGATGCAGAGTATTTTGCGATAAGAAACTGTTTCTGCCTGTCTTAGAGGCCAAATTAAAAATAGCGTCATTCAGCAACTCAAACATCCGTGAGACATTCCTGGACTGGACCAGATATTCAGGAACATCTTTCTTAACCTGGCCAAAGAAGTAAGTATCCAATGACGCTATCAGTCTCTTATCCTTTGTAGCAGCAACCTGGTCCGATGGAACAACGTCAGGAAGGTGTTGACGGATAAACTCCATCGCCACCTTATGTTGTTCCTGAAGGGAAAAATCCAGCTCCGTTATTTCCCTTTCTCCATCCGAGTGGACCAGATGAGAATCTCGGTCGTCCCTGTCTGACCTAGCATAGGAATGAACCGACCCAGCTTCATCCGACAGTTCCTGATCCGAAACTGCTGTAGGATGTTCCGCAGGTGGCTAGGATGCTGCAATGAGCTGTGCTATCTGTGATAGCAAGTCCATCACGGAGGCCTGTGGAGCAGCGGTTCTCTGTTGCTTAGCCGCTGGAAGCTCCTGGGACGGTGTGTCCGACATAATCCTTTTATGCGAACGTCCCAACTGGTGAGGCCTTGTGTCCCTGGCTACTGGATGGCGTGACCTAGACTGGAATCGTTTGTCGGCGAAGCAGGTTGGATATCTGAGGTCACGAAGCCAAGGTGCGGTCATGTGTGCTGGTATGTGGAAGAGGAAGCTGTTAGACTAGCCGAGGCCAGCAGTCTATAAGACGGAGCATCACGGAACAGGAGGTGTGGACGTATGCTCCGACTGATGAACATTTTGAACAACAACATCTGGCCCCAGATGCTGTTGTAAGAGAGAGGAGGGGCCTCTCTCGCTCACGGCCTGGGATGACCTGAACGAGCTTACTACCGAACTGACTGGCTTCCTCCTTTCCATCCTCCATTCTGCCGTCGCAGGGTGTGCATGATCAGAGATTATAGTGCTCGCAACACCCTTATTCCTCTCCTGGACCGCAACAGACTTACCCGGCATCAAACCACCCATATGAGGGGTGATGTATCCACCGGTAAAGCCAGCTGGTGACAAGGCCGTAAATCCCTTTTGGGACCTAGGCACTTGTCTAATTTAATTGAGCGCTTTTGCCACTAGCTCTTCATTAATTTGCGACACCGGCAGCACACTTCCCGAAGACATCACGGAAACATCACCATGTTCTTGTTCCTCTGTAAAAGAAACTGAAAAACTTGAGTGACCTTGTGGTGAGAGAACAGGCATCGATCTATCACCACTAACAATGTACCATGACACACGTCTCCAACGTTTGTCATCCCAGTTGGCACAAACAGAACAAGAGTTAGTGTGAGTACAATGACTACAGCAAAAAAATTTTATTAAGCCGTAGACGTACTCGCACCAACCCTTATAATACTAAGATACATGATAATAATTGAATCCATAACAAAATTTCAAAAAATACATTGAAACCTGTCTTGAGAGACCACTGTCTTGAGAGACCACCTGTTTTGAGAGACCACATCTACCAGGCACCGATTGGTTTTACTCCATAATGGACCTGCTATGGGAGACCACCTGTCATGAGAGACCACCTGTCTTGAGAGACCACTGTGACCTGGTACCAACTTGTATTTTTATGCCATAATAGACCTGTCTTGAGAGACCGCCCCTTTGAAGACTGAAATCATGACAAAAACTTTTTACCTGTTGTGGAATTGGAAAATTCATGGTGGTTATACTAACATAATTAAAAGTATTAAAAGCTCTTAACTGGGTTTCAATTGCTAACTCATTAAAGATTGAGATGTTTTTATAAGACCCCTGTGAAAAGATTAGGATTATTGCTGAATAAACAATTTCATATATACCTGAAATGTAACAGATAGGAATAAAAATAAATTTGTGTTGAAAATCTTTTTGTAAGATATTGAAATGGACTGTTATAAAAATTATTAAAATAAATTAGTGTTGAAAATCTTCAATGAAGATTTTCAACACTAATTTATTTTTATAATTTTTATAACAGTCCATTTAATTTTGTTACAAAAACTTCATAAAAAAGAACAACTACAAAGTAATTACAAAAATCCATTCTTCTCCATTTCTGAATTTTGTGGTTGGTTATTCACTGACTTGAGAAAACCTGAAACCTGTTATGAGAGACCAACTGTCTTGAGAGACCACTTTTGTGTGGCCCAAAGGGTGGTCTCTCAAGACAGGTTCTACTGTAATTTAAAAAAAAAATTTTTGAAAAACTTTTGACATGAGCCCAAGTTCCCAATGGGAACGATGAGCCCAAATGGATCCCCAAAAAAGCCTAAGTGTGGACAAAGTTTTTTAAACAATCTAAAAAAATTAATGTAACACCTACAGAGTATATGAATGTATCTGACTACATATCTAACCTAACAGATGACAAGGAATTACTAAGGAAAGTAACCGTTGTCGACGTAAACAAAAAATTATAAAAACCGGAAACAAGAGTCCAGGCACTGAAAAACACAGCCCGAAGTCAGTAACAGATTCTTAAAACTATCTGATGTAAAACAGAATCTTCATCAGAAGAATCTGCAATACATCAGATGGTAGATGCATGACCAACAACGCCTAAACACCCCAAGGGTGAGGACGTACCATGGGGATAACAGAATAAACATTCTGTAACATAGCTAACTCCCAAGAAATTTTCAAGAAAATTTTTTTTTTTAAATATTCCAAAAGCATGGGAGATTAACTAGGGGAGTTTCAAGGAAAGGGAGAGAGGAAACACTTAACAAACAGTGGAGATTTCATAGCAAGAATGAAAACATCAGGCCCATGCCCCTAAATTAGGGAACATGAAATAATTTTGAATAAAAATTCTAAGTTACAGCCCTGAACACATCCAACCACTGTTTCTTCCTCTCATCCTCTTATTGCATCCTTCGATCCACCATTTCCATCATGAAACTGTGTCTGGCATCATTTTAACTGAGATTTATAAGCACAGAAGTCAGTGAGATGTTACTCACAGAAGGGCCAAACAAAGAATGAGGCTTTGTGCCAGTTTCAGTACTTCCTTGATACTGCGCATGCGCAGGGGCAAAAGTATGGAGGACCATATAGGACATAAGTTTTTTTGATTTGGTTGCAAATTTTGGGGATTGGGGGGGGGGGGGGGGGGAGGGGGGCCAAATTTGTGTTTGGCCCTGAATTTTTAAGAGTTAGCACCAGCTAAGTCTGGGTCATTGGTTTCAGTATAAAAATATTAAACACGGAATAAAAAGCATGATAAGGATTTCATTGATTATTTGATTTTATTTTGAAAGTATTTTTAAAATGGTGAGATAAATATCAATTACTTTTCATTTTGAAACAATATGAACGTGCAGAGGTTCTCTTTCATCCACACTGTGCAACGTAATCTTTAAGACAGACATTGGGGGAGTGGTTTAGTGTGGGCCTAAATTGTTTTTTTTTCAGTTCATTGTGATATTAACAGAAAAAAAAAGAAATAATTTAGTCAATCATTTTGCCTGAAAATGCATGAACAGAAAAATGTTTAATTATAGTCGGATGGAAATTTAGAGTTACAATGGCCTACATGAGTGACTTTTACTTGACAAAATTTTGAGGGTCAAAATAACTTTTTAGGGTCGGTCGAGTTATCCTAAACACAGTTTGGTGGGTTTTCTGCCTGACATTTTACATTACAGGCATAGATATGTTATAATTATTTATTCAACTGATAAAAAATCAACAGAAGATGCCTTGTTAGTTGTTAGTGGATTAGGAAGATGTTGTAATTAAAGGGCCAATCTGATACGTATAAATGGATAGTTTCTATATGCTCATGGACATCCGACACCGCAACTGCAACTGAGGTTTTCTGATTTAAAAAACCGAAACCACAACCGCAGTGTAAATCCCACAACCTACCAGCTCTATCAGGATTGTAGGTTTCATGCTTAATTTTAAAATTACTCACCGGCACCCTGCAAAATATCACTGAGAACTATATGTAAATCAGCTGGTAGAGCATCAATGTCCGCACAAAATCTTCTGAAACTGACATAAGCTTTCTGAAAGAGTCGATCTGAAAGAAATTCAATGCAGAAAAGCAATAGTACATAAGCCCAACTTCAGAGTTTTATTGATATAAATTCTGTCTTCTCCCATTTCAGTACGGGATTCCACAAGATTGCACGAGTTCACTGAGAGGTCATGTGTTAGCTCACCTTCTTTCACATTGCACACAAAGGATTTCGGTCATCGATTAAATCTATTATTATTTATATGAACGAGAGCTACTTCAACCACCAAATTCAGATTCTATTCCTTGAACAATCGTCAACAAATGGATCAACAATGGAAGGACAGAATTTTTCTGGAGAACTCAAGAGAACTGGTGATAAAGAAGATTTTAGCATCCAACTCTGTCGGCCTGCAATCAGGAATTTCGTCATTGTCCAAGGATCTGCAATCAGGCTCTCAGACTTCATCTGTGTTCGATAACCTGCAAACGGGTGAACACAACAATGGAACCTCTTGTCTCTGACTGTGGATGATCGGGACTTATTCCCCATAGCGGCAACTCATTCTACCTAGACAGCATTTTGCCAGGCAAAAGAATTCCAGGACGGTGCCATTTTGTCACAGCTCACTCAAGCGATTTCGGGACTGCAACAAACTTTCACAACTAAGTTTGACAAGTTAGCTACTGCTATAACTGGACAAACTTCTGCAAAAACATCGCAGATTGGAGATGAGCAGCATATGTCTACAGCATCAGATTTGGGGGACGTTTGACTGATGGGGGTGCAGATCGATGAACTTCTCCACTCCAACACCATCCCAAAACAGTGCCGGGACAGGAGTTTGGATCACCAGTCAGAACCACCCACCGACCAAGACAATTACTTTTCGTCTATTTACAAGGAAATGGAGTCTGAGGCGGAGGCTGGTCCAGCCCTGGATGCTCAACTGGTAAAAATAACTAACAGTTTGACTGACAAAGGCCTCAATGAAGATCAGTTAAAAGCTGTTCAACAATGTTATACCTGGCCACAAAAGTCAATCGCGAAATTTGGGGAAAAGTGAAATCAGCCACATTCTCCAGGGGTGTGAAGCTTCAGAGGACCCAGTTCGAAAAAACAAGATTTGCAATGCCTGGGGTGGACATATTGTTTACTCCACATAGTACAAGGTCAGCTTCCTCCTCATCGGTAGCACACATATTGGTGCCTATTTCAACTATTATTTATTTATTTATTGGTGTTTAAGGTCACATACTTTTGCACAATGGCTAATCATGACCACAACATGGAGATAAAGTCAATATCAGTCAATCGTTTATACCCCATGCTGCCTATTTTAGAGGACTCACACCTGAAGCATTACTGACTGGGTCCTATTTTACCAGTGAAAAGAGCTTGTTTACCAGAGTAAACAAGCACTGCTTCACTTCCTGGGGTTCCCGCAGGAGATTTCAACTATACTGTCCACAGTTGGCTGGTTCTGCGAAACCACCTTCACAAAGTTTTACAAGAAACTTATTACCAAGCGAGGAGAATTTGCATCCTCCTTGTTATCAACATTCAAACAAAATTAGTATAGCATCAGCAGGCACAGATACATACATAATTTCTTCTCAAACACCGATATAAATACATGTATGCTAGGTGTTTCATGAGTTTTTCTGGAGTTTTTTCTTTGAGTAACTTCGAGGACTGCGTTAAACATCTCATGGAATCCCGCATGGAGGTGGGAGACGACAGAATTGTCTACTTAAACGAGACTTACCTGAAGAGTAAGGTGCTGTTTGACTGTAATTCTGTCTTCTTCTGTTGTCGGGAGGGATAACACACCCTCCCTGTCCAACCCCACGTATGTCATCCATACTGGCACTGTGTCATAACTACAACTCATGCCGCTGAATGTAACCACATATAAAACATACGCTTACAATAAATGCCATTTGATATCAGCTTGTGGCTTAATTGTACATGTACAGGTACATGCATGTTAATGTCCTCTCATCACGTTAAAAGTATGACCTCTCGGTGAACTTGCGCAATTTTGTGTTATCCCTCCCTACGACAGAAGAAGACAGAATTACAGTCAAACAACGCCTTACCCTTCAGGTAAGTCTCGTTTAACTAGACAATTAATTCCTAACAACCAAACTTCATCTATGATTTGGGACGCTTGATATATTGGGACACAAAATTTGGGCAGAAAAAAATTATGAATTTTTACTCTCTAAGTTTGGAACACAAGCAACCTACCACCTGTGGGTCAAGTTTAGAAAAAATGGCACAGGATGGACTGAACTGACAAATACAGATGATTTATTTATTTGGGTTTAATGACACTTTCAACAGCCAGGGTCACCTCGTGCCAGGCAGTTTTATGGGTGGAGGAAGCCAGAGTACTCTGAGACAATCACCAAGCAGCGGTGATCAAATGTCAAACTCCTCAACATACTAACTCTGGACATACAGGCAGGGTTAGCACTAGTTGAAGAAAAAATGCACCACTGATGTACAGTATGTCTCATGTACATTGTGCCACCGTGCCCCCAGCTGGGCAATTGGGATGAAGTTTCTTGCCCAAGGACAATGATGATGAGCATTAGCCTTTGTGAAGAATAAATTATTAATACTTACTGGTTTGTGTTTTTATTAATACTCTCTCACTTTGTGATCAAGTTATTATTTGCATCCTGTGACCATGAGATGACGATTCACTGACATGTTACACATACAGTTGTTATTGAGAGAGCAAAAGATCATGTTTGTAAACAAACAGCCTTTGATACATATTGTTGTTACACCAGTCGTGAACACTTTTTAGTGCTCATGTGCATTCAAAACAGCATACAAAGATGCTTTTGTACATGATATACACTGCAAAATTCATTGTTTTGTAATATGCTGATTCGTAAAAAAAACCTCAAGACTACAGTTAAAACTAGAAGTCCTGTCATGAACTGTGTGCTTATCTAGGCTTAATTGCGCATAGGAATTGCACGCAATTGCCACATCGAATGGCATTCAAGGAACAGCAGGTTCTCCTGGTTGCTCATTGCAAACACAGGCAATGTTTCTGCCAATGGACCTCCGGGTTACCGGGAGGTCCATTGGCTGAAGCATTGCTTGTGCACAGGCCATATGTACAGAATTTGATAGCCTTATTATGGTCATAATGTGTAGATTAATGTGCAGATCGATGTGCTATTTGTGCACATTTCATGACAGAACTTCTAGTTTTAACTGTAGCTGCCTCCAAATAATTATCCCCGCATTTTCAAAAGTGCGGGATATAATGATCTTGGTCCGTACATCCCTTTTTTGAGCTATAATTTTTAAATTTACTTTACTTCTTAGGTATGGTATTGGGATAACAAAATAGGTTTAGTTTGAATTTTTGTCACCAGATGGTGCCACTTAAAGACTGAGCTAAAATACTGCATTCTGACGGAAGGCTCCTAGGATATGTAATTTCGGTTCTTTAAAGTGTGTTTATATGTTCCAGTAGGATCTCTAGATGTGAAAACAGGTTTCAAATTTTTGATTCGGCCCAATGTGGCACCAATAGTGCCATTTTTGTCATTAGAGAATCAGTTTCCTGCAAAAGGCTCCTAGGGGTTTTAATCTGAAATGCTGGAAGTGTGTTCATATGTTCTGGTAGGATCTCTAGATATGCATAAAGGTTTCAGATTTTTTATTCAGCCCCATGTGGCACCCGTAGTGCCACTTTTGTTGCTAGAGAATCAGTTCCACTTATGTCGTTAGAGAATCGGTTTCCAGCGAAAGCTCCTAGGGGTTTTAATACGAAATGTTGTTCATTTGTTCTGGTGGTGTGTCTAGATGTGCATAAATGTTTCCGATTCCCGACAGACCCCATGTGGCACCCACAGAACCACTTTTGAAGTTAGAGAATCAGTTTCCGGCAAACGGCTCCTTGGGGGTTTTGAAATCAAAAAGCTTAAAGTGTGTTATGTTCAGGTAGGGTATCTAGATGTGCACAAAGGTTTCAGATTTCTGATTCGGCCCCATGTGGCGCCACTTTTGTCACTAGAGAATCGGTTTCCGTCGAAAGGCTCCTTGGGGTTTCAATTTGAAACGCTGAAAAAATGTATTCATATGTTTAGGTAGAGTCTCTAGATGCACATAAACTTTTAGGATTTTTGATTCAGCCTAATGTGGTGTCCATAGCACCATTTTTGTTGTTAGAGAATCGGTTTCTGGCAAAAGGATCCTAGGGGTTTTAATTCAAAATGCTGAAAGTGTGTTCATATGTTCCGGTAGGGTCTCTAGATGTGCATAAAGGTTTCGGATTTTTGAGTTGGCCCCATGTGGCGGACGTAGAGCCACTTTTGTCATAAGAGAATCGGTTTCCAGTGAAAGGCTCTTAGGGGTTTTAATTCAAAATGCTGAAAGCGTGTTCATATGTTCCTGTAGGGTCTCCAGATGTGCATAAAGGGTTCGGATTTTTGATGTGGTGCTTGGAGTACCACTTTTGTCGTTAGACAATTGGTTTCCGGCGGAAGGCTCCCAGGTGTTTTAATTTGAAAAGTGTGTTCATATGTTCAGGCAGGTTCTCTATATATGTGCATAAATGTTTTGGATTTTTGATGTGGCCCCATGTGTTGCCAGTAGTGCCACTTTTGTCATTAGAGAATGTGAACTGATTTGTGACCATCATGATGGCATACTGAAAATGCAGGGACACTCCTTTCATGTAAGTGTGCTTTGCACACAAAACACACCATTCTAGTTTAATTTTTCAACTATGATTTGTGGGCAGCAGATATGAGCTTGCAGTCAGTGCAAAGCCACTCACAGAAATAAACATTTCTCTTACAAACTAATGAGATAATCATTGGTATCCACACAAACCAGAAACTCTCAATGAATCAATATGTCAGATCAATTTTGAATCATTAGTTCTCATTTCTTTTAATATTTTTATCAACAAAGTCACTGCTACTAAATATCATACATAGCTCCTGTCCAGCAGACAATACAATATAAGATAATATTTGTCACTTTTAAATGTATTAACAACATCGCATCGTCATACCTGGGTGGAGCTTATATCACCCTATGCTTCAAGCCATAACCTACGCTCGGCAGGCTTGAACAATCAAGCCTAGCCACACTCTAAACTTGTCTCTGCTGGAGAGAGGGCCTTTACAATTGCAGCTTCAGTTAGTGTTCAACTGATGATCGGAACCGGCCACCCCATTGGCCAATTGTGGGCAATCGGATGACAATGTCAATGGCTCCTGGTACATCGGTTCAACCAATTGTTGCAAAGCATTTTGTGATGATTCATAAACTGCATTTTATTATCTTCTGCAACTGTTCAATTGTTAATGTAAAATGATGTCAATGATACCATTCAACATAGTTGAAACACCACCACAATGTGTATTCTAAACGACATGTAATTCTTACAACTGAGCATACTTGCGGCAATCGCCAGTTCATACCGGAAAAGTGAAGGTTGCACTCCATTGAGTCAGGTCGCAGTAAAATTTTACCAGTTGCGTGCACTTGGATGGTAAACGTGGCTCTCAGAGTCACATTTCCCCGTTTCCTGCCCAAGTGTGCTTGACTGGTAATTTTACTGGACCTGAGTCAACTGAGTTTAACACTGTGAAATATGTTCAATTTAATGTAGTACTTTCGAGTCTCGACTTATCTATTCGTGAACGGACTGTAAACACTGTAAAATATGTTTAATTTAATGTAGTTCTCTGCGAGTCTCGACTTGTCTAGTAGTGCACAGAATTACAATTGGAATTGGCATCAGAATCGGCCGATTGTGAGCTCAAATAACCAGTAATCACTAATCAGTCAGCAGCCATTTTTGGTAATCGGTTGAACACTAGCTCCAGCACTTTGGAATTCCCTGCCAAGTATTTTAAAATCTGAACAAAGTGTTTGAACCTTTAAATCAGGATTAAAATTCTATTTATATCGAAAAACATTTCACGGGGAAATATAATTTTGCACTTTTCTGTCATTGTAAAGCCAAAGAGCAACTTTAGGTGGATTTTAGGCTTAAATGTTATTTATTATTATTATTACACGTATTATTATGAGCTCTGTAAAACAAAATATAAGAGATTTGCTTTTCTGTACTTATGCCCAATAGATCTACACATGCGGGGAAGTCAGTGGTTTGGCAGTGTAATTCGTCAAAAGATCATACATTTATTTTTATTCAATTAAGAGATCAAATTTATACTTAGGCCACGGTTGGTTAATTTTCAGTTTAGTCTTATTCCAGGTTATCAGAACAAAATGTGGAATGAGATTATTATTAATTATATCCTTGTGGGGAAGTGGTGTAATATATCCCTTTCCACAAGATGCATATTTTATCATTTGCACTTACACACTGCTTCCTTGCATGTGTAGGTTGCCTCAGATAGTAGAACTTATAAAGGTCAGGGGTATATACAGAACAGCCTATAACAAAATGTACCATTAGTCAACATTATACGCCTAATAACACCAGATTATTGCCAGACTGCTGTTGCAATCTGACAATAATGAGGCAATAATCTGGTATTTCAATGGAATAAGAAATATGAAATGGTGTATTCTCCTGGCCCTATGAATGAGGTGACTCATTTGAGGAGCCAATAATAAAGAAACTAATTAACCATGGTCTTAATGTATGGTAAATGGTTTGTTGTTTAGTAAGGTATATGCAACTTACAGATTATTCAATCCAGAAATACCCAATTATTGAGCTACATGTATACTGTACATGTTTGTCTAAATCATAACAACTTACTGTCAAGTCCATTTTCCAAAGCTAGAGTTTTTATAATTGGACGTCGGAAGAATTCAGTAATTGTTTTCAATACCTTTGCTGAAAATGAAAAAAAATAAACTGAATCAAATATATAATTCACAGGCCTTCATGAAATGGTCAAACAATCATTTTGTTTGCCATTGTTTGCTCCAAAAGAAAGACAACAGATTTTTTATTAGCAGTTGTTCACTAAACTTTTGACAAATAACAAGAACATACACTTGAATTGTCTTTGGTTTTATGGTAATTTCTTCCAGAATATTGGGGTTTAATGACACTTTTGACAGCCGGTGTCACCACATGTTGGCCAGTTTGATGGGTGGAGGAAGCCAGAGAACCCAGAGAGAACCACCAGGCAGCAGCGAGCAACTGTCGATTCCCTAATGTATTAACTCTGCACAAGCAGGGTTAGTATTGACTGCAATGGATCCACAATATTAGGGAATGTTGCTTGTACCCTGCACTGCCATGTGTTTATAACACCACATGATTGGCACTGTCTCCTTAGCAGTGGGTTTATCTTGATTAAGTTATCAATTAGTTTAGCATTGGGTCATGCAGGATCATGCTGTGATGCAGAAACTTGAAGTAGAAGGTCATGACTAAAATGTCATCCAATGAAAGTGGGGTTATTCACTAAATCAATATTCCATAAGCTGCAAATTACAGGATTTTACTGAGGGTGATTCCAACATGTGATGAGGGATTGCCACACTGAACATTTATACAGAAACTTGGAACAGAAGGACCAGGACTTTAGATCCCCAATTTCACACCTTTCACAGGTGTCGCTAGATTAGAGAAGGTGCAAAGGCATCAAGAAAAATATATATATTCTCTGTGCCTATTCTGCATTTTAGAATAGCTTCCATCATAATATGACAATAGAAACACAAAGAAAGGCATGACAATAAAATATAACAGGATAAAACTGTTATTTCTGGTTTTAATGTCCCCAAATTAGGGTAAAACAGTGTCGCAAAATAAATTAATTTAAAGGCATGGAACTTGATGGAAGGACAGTGGCCCAATTGATTTCTCAGATATTGGTCTGAAAAAGGGCAAACAGAAAGTGGCTCGCCTTGCCAAATTTAAGGTAACCTTCTGGTAAATAAAATTGAAATGACCTTTTCGCCCAATTCAGGCCTGCTGTTTTCAAAATTTTGCATAACCCATTTATCGTTCACCAGGCTTCAGCCTTGGTAACCGGTCGTTCGTTCCCCTGTGCTTGATTCAGTTAACCTGTAATTTGACCTAAATGAAGATGTATCAAATCTAGGCTGATATATGAACTGTTGCATCATAACCAGCTTCTTGTTCCTACATGTATGGGCAAAATTCTGATGAATAGAAATGAATCCTTAGGAAAAATAATGAGGCTGTGTTGCAGTAATTCAGATACAAATTAGTTGCAACTGGAAGGAACTGTTTTAGTGAACTGAAACACATGTCTACCCTTTGATTTGTTCCATGCCTCCAACTTACGACTAACAAAGATCAAACTAAAGATTAAATGCCAAGATCATGAAAGTTCATGACTTATCTTAAACCGAGGTGAAAAGGTAAAAAAAAGTTCTGGCTCGGACAAGCTTACTTGCCAAAAAATCAGTAATTTGACCTTGAGGTCAAAGGTCAATGTCATATATGGTTCATGAAGGTACACGACACATCGTCTTATGGTGATACACTTGCATGTCAAATATCATAAGCCAAGGTAAAAAGGTAAATGAGTTCTAGCCCGGACAAGCTTACTTGCCAAAAAATCAGTAATTTAACCTTGAGGTCAAAGGTCAAGGTCATATGTGGGTCATGATAGTACGCGACACATCGCCTCATAGTGACACACCCACGTGCCTAATATCGTAAGCCATGGTGAAAAGGTAAATAAGTTCTGGCCCGGAGAAGTTTATTTGCCAAAAAATCAGTAATTTGACCTGGAGGTCAAAGGTCAAGGTCATATGTGGGTCATGATGGTATGCGACACATCGTCTCATGTTGATACACCCACAAGCCATAAGTCAAAAGATAAAAAAGTTCTGGCCCAGACACAGTTGTATGAGAAGAAGAAGAAGAAGAAGAAGAAGAAGAAGAAGAAGAAGAAGAATTCAGGGTAAAACAATATGACTCCCTTCGGTGAAGGGGAGACAAAATTATAGCCCAATCTTGGCATAGGCTAGCATTCAGCAGAAGAGATCCATCCATAATCACTATTTATGGCAGAGACATAAATTATTGCCACCTCTGTTACATCTTAAGATGATCAACAGTTCAAAATGATGTTGAGCATCAACCAATCATCAGCATAGGAGTTTGCATCTGCCTGAAGTATAGCTGCTGTGCTGGCAATTAATTCAGGCAGACGCAAACACCTATGCAGCTGATGATTGATTGGTGCTCATCATCATTTCACCATTCATTCATACTAGATTATTCAACTTCACGTGACCCAATCACAATTTGGTACAACCCATTTTTCGTTTGACTGTTTTTCATTTTAAGTAACCTCCAGGTGACCCAAACAGCCATCACCTCAAATCGACATGCCTGCACTTTGAGTAGACATGTACATGCATCTCTGGAAAAGAGCAAAACAATTTCTTATTCCTTTATCACAAATATGACAGAATATTACATGTAAGTGCAGGTGGATTTTCCAGTAGTCCCCCAAACAAGCTCTTTCCAAGATAGAGAGGACAAACAAGCCATCCACGCTTCTTCTGCCTTAATTTTACTGCAGGATTTCCTAAAGGTTCATATCTATCTAAATAGGAAGCTGGCAGAAAAGTCTGGGTCTGCAGGAGGAGATGGGTTGCCCCTTGGCACTACTTCTTTCAGGGGATCACAGGGGCATGATGTGGTGGGGTGGGGTACATGTAGATCTACATGTATACAATTACTAGGCTCCCTTGACCCACCCTACTATTTGAACATTGTCTTTTATAATGTATAGTTAGCAAAGTTACCATACTTCAGACCTATCACAGACCTGGAAAAAGGATTCTGGTTTGTAACCTGTTTTCTTAAATTGTCATGCGATTTATATTTTATCCCTGTGTTGCGTCGGCTCCTTTAACTCACTCACAGTAGTCGCACTGCATGTGCCTTAATACTGTTAACCGCATAGTTATTTTGAACTTGTCTCCAACTCTCAATACAGTAAAATTCTATCATGGAGATAGTGCAGGACGGTTTCCCGATTAATCGGGCATAGCCAGTTATAAAAAAATATTGTTAGTAATATCGTCAGAAATTAGAAAAAAAATTGAAATATCGTCATTTCGATAAATCATTCCCCATGCCCTCCTAGATTGACAAAAACATAAACTGCTCAAAGAATGCTGTTCCTGTCCATTTCAGATGTGTTTGGAAAACTTGAGTTACCGGTAACACTGATGAGCTCAACACAATAATTGGGCCGATTTTGTTTCTGATCGTGGCCCGGATGTTTCCCAGCTGATTCATGATGTCACTGGCCTTCAATAACACAATATTGTATACAGTACATAACATTAAAGAATAAATACATTGTGTTCAGCCGGTAGTCTGAAGTATCATTTCATGATGCAGACGTCACAACACAATAGAAGAATAAAATGGAGAGTGAAAAAAATCTTTTTTTCAATGGCAGATGATTGTTACACAGCATATAGGTCACATGGTTGTCACAGACACGTTTTCAGTTTGGAAAATTCATTGTTCAGTTACCTCCCTTGATGTGTCTGTCCAATTTTGTCTGTTTTTCAGGAAACATTGGAGAAGCACATCAAAGGAGGTAAAAAAAAATTGAAAAATGAACATTACAGTTTGATACGTCCTGTGCCTATCTACATGCATCTGTAGACCATGCATGCACACAAGTTCAAATCACCCATTTTAAATCAAAGTTATTATTAAATTGAGACACGAGCATATGTGCTCTGTATATTTCTGATTAATGAGGCCGAGTCTATTACATTAGGTACACTAAACTGTATTAACACTATTTACCAGAATAAACACAATCTTCACAGGAGAACAATAACATGACTGTATTGTTAATCATGATCTTTCCTAGTGCTGTCAGTGTGCAGTAATGAAATTTCAGATTCGGAATCGGTATTTTTCAGGTAAATACCTCAGTTTCAATATGGTATTTGGCAGGTGCACTTTACACTGAAAGTAGTCTCAAACTGACCCAATTTCCCAACATTTAACCATAAAGTAACTTAACAGGTTCAGCACCGACATCTCATGAACTTAAGTTAGTTCAATAGTGATAACTGATTAGTCTAGCAAGTTATTTAATGAATCACTTGATTCAGTGAGAATCATCACACTGAATCGAGTGATTCATTAAATAACTTGCTAAGCTTATCAGTTGGCCTCTATGTCCTTTGTATCATGCCTGTACCCCAAGTAAGTCATCGCCCCACCCCTAATGAATCAGGCAGAAGAAACATTTATATATGTTCTTCAACTTCAAGGCTTTTCAATAAGTTTTCACTAGTAGTAACACTCCCCCCACCCTTATCTTTCAAAGTGACAGGAAGATTAATGTCCATTGTCCAGTGAATCCAGTGTCCAAAACCCACACAAATATGCAAGTAAATTGAAGTAATGCAACTGTAATTAATCTATGATAATCCCAGTTCTGAAAAAATTTCTGGGCAAAAAGACATTTTTTAACAGCATGTTACAATTTTCCAATTTTCCTATCCAAATTTACTGACATTTAATCATTGGGGCCACAGACTTATGTCCCTCCCCGCCCCCGGGCTCCCCCTAATGGCCTAATCCCAACCGTGTATTGATGTAATAGATACTAACTCAGGTGGAGCCTTGAGGTAGTAGGTACATTCATGTATTCATGAATTTGAACAACCTGCCCACGGGCGGTGAGTGTTACAGCACGTAGGCAGGTTGTTCAAATTCACGAATACATGTACCTGCGGCGAGGTTACCTTAGTAATCGTCTTAAACCAAAGTTCACAAAACACATTGACCCGTGTTGGTATCTTGGTACGTGATTACAGTACGTGCCAAGTGTATTACATCCCAATCACCCGCCCCCGTGCTGAGTGAAAATCGCATTTTTCAGCCGGTGTCACACGGTGTTGATTTTTTAACACCGTGACGTGGCATGAAAAGGATTATGAAGATCAAATCTTTGTTCCGTGAAAACGGTAGTTAATTAAATTTGAGAAAACAAAGGATTTATACATGGGTATTGTTGTGACCCGGTGTTCAACCGTGACGCTTTGAGTATGTAATAAGAGTATGTGCTTCTGTCAACTCGCAATTCACAAAATAATTCACACGTGGTTATATTCTCTCGATATTTTGTCACATGAAGAAAATATAAATAAATTGAAAATGCTTGAAATAAAACAAATCGCTAACCCAAAGTTGATGTTTTCTTTGACTGGTACGAAAACTGTGTACGCATTCTGTTGTCTAACCCAGACTAGCCTACCTAAATATTATTTATGCATTTGGTAAGTTTACCCACCGAAAATCTATTTATTAAATCAACCTGGACTCAGGGTTTGACTCGTTTCTCAACTGCAGTTTTGAAATGTGATTCTGGCGGTGTGAGGGAAAAAAGTGCACCGTGGAGATTTTTTTTTTCTGTTTAAATCCCAACAATCTGTAGCCGTTAAAAGGCAGAAACAGAAACAAAAGACAGGCGAGTTGAGATGAGTTGGTACCACGGTGCCGTTCCCTCGGCGAACTGTGAGTGTCCCTATTTGCCCCACTGTCTTTCTTTTCGCCATTTTATGGTAGACCCTTCATGTAAATGAGCACTTCCATGTCTAGATCCTAAATAATAATAATAACTCTTTGTCTAAACATAAAATATCAACTAAAATCAATAAGTCCTATTTAAGGTGGCTCAGAAAAATGATCTAAGGGACGGGACCGTAATATCGGAGACACGTCGACATTTGACAACCTCGGGTAAAACGTTTTCTTGAAACGTCACATTTCACCCCCACAACCCGGTGGTAATATGGCCGAGCTTCTGAGGTCATGCCAGAACTTAATTTCTTGAGAGCTGCCCTCTTGAGCATCCCCCTCCAACCATGTCATTTAATGGTTTTGCCGCACGTTATCACTAACAGTGATAAGAAGCATCACGGGGTCTGTTCTGTTTTGGCCCAGATGCATTGCAAATCAGTGGAGGGGGGGGGGGGGAGGGGCAAGGAAAATCTCATCGGTAGACTAATTAAACTTTTGCGCGTAGGCCTACCCCCCCCAATCTTCCTTTTTTCGGAAAGTCATTCGGGTCCACACTGCAGGCCAAAAATAAATTTCACCCCGACTAAGATTCTTAATCTGTACCTTGTGCCAAAGGCATCTAGCTAGGTTTTCCTCAATCGGGTGCTGCTGGTGGGGGGGGGGGGGGGATTATATTCATTGGCGGAAACCTTACCCTCGCCCTATCGGCGCCATTAATTTGTTCACCAGCCCCACCCTCCATTCTCAACATCGCCATCGTCAATTTTCCGACCACTTTCCGATTTTGACACCCCCCCTCCCCCTCCACCCAATGAGGGATTTGACAAAAAGCTTGTTGGAACATCAAGCGAATTTTCAGATAACAGGCCATATGGTAGGCTATCTATGAGCCGCCAGGTTGCTGGACACCTCATGATAACAAATAAGTGTACAAGCAAATTCTTTTATAGGAGGTGGCCCCATTGTGAATCGCCTCGTAATGGCTGGACGTAATGGGTTATTCCTACACCTCCAATATTCTACATTGGTCATCACTGTGCAATGCCCCCCCCCCCACCCCTCCCGCGGCATATCAATTCTGTGGCAACGGAGGGCTGTAGTCGTCCCGGCCTCATTCCTATGGTTCTTGGGGGGGGGGGGGGGGGAAATGACACAACCCCACCCATCATAAACTGGCTACTAGTATATGTATTCCGTGGTTCTGATTAAACGGGTTTTCACAGTTCTGGTATAAGTTCATCTTTCTCTCTTCATCTCAAACGTTTTTGGCTGCCAGAGTCTTATTGTCAAGCGATTCTGTTTTGAAGCAAAATTCGAACTAAACCGTCTATATCAATAGGCTATTAAGAATAACATAAGGCTTATACAATGATCGGTGGCTGTTTGATTAAACTTCTGATCATTAATCCTATTGTGGTGACTGTCTTATTAAAAAGATTATTGCCACTGGTTTTAATTGCTGAACAAACTACTAGAATTATTTATTATAGTTATATGTGCTAACTCTATAAGGATGTTGAGGTGTGACTTCATTTTTACATAGTCGATTAATTGGGAATAAGTGTCAAAATTATCAGCTGCCAAATTCAATGAACTCTTTCTAGAGTTGAAGAAAAAAAAGCCTGATTCTAAATTTCATCTGTCTGTGTTTTCAAAGCAAGGCTGTTATCCATAATTTGCCAATAGTACACACTGAGTGGCTGCGATTAGACGAGGGGTAAGTATTGGTTGATTATGACAAAAACACTCATGTAGTGAAGTTTCCACTCACAGTGTGCTCAGGTTCTGTAAAAAAGCTTACAGCACACTGGGGACATACTTCAGTTTGAACGCCTCAAGAATTCGTTTCAAAGCCTCTAGACCAAAATACTAAGTTATATTACTTTAATTTAACCCGGCGGGGCGAACTGAGCGGACCGAAAAGCATTCAGACGATAAAATGGCTGACTTTTCAAACACGTGTTGTTTGGAAGTTGTGAAAAAATAATGCCCTCGTATTTAAAAAACACACTTTCTGGTGTGTTCTTTCATATGATATTGATGAATAAATAGTCAAAACATATGATCACTGTTTTTCTTTCATTCGAATGCGCGTTTCTTTAACCATTTAACTCAGAAATGCATGTCCGATCAGAATATCGATTCACCCCAAACAGCCGACTTTGTGGTGAGAGAACCCCCAACCGTAAAATTGGCTTTTGACTGATTTCTGATGTTCTGCTGTTGCGGAAATAACTTCTGTTTGAAGTAATTTGAATATCACTGATGGACATGGCTGCCTTTTTATTTGTTTATTTTTTATAATAATTTTACCAATTAACAGTAAAGGGTGGGGGGTGGGGGAGGGGGGTGGGGGGGCAATTCAGATACAATTTTTTTTGCCCAACCCCACTTTTGAAAATGAAAGCAGTTTTCATCATTTAATTATTAGTTAACCCTTGGCTGCATTCACTGGTAGGTTAAACAGATAGATCTGTAATAAGCCCAAAACAAGCCCAACTGAAAAAAATCTTTTTTTTTTTCATCAACTTAATTATTATTGCTCAGGTCGTGAGCTCTCGTTGGACCGAGCTCGTTCCATTTAAGAGTCTACAGACATGTTTTTCCGGAAATCATTTTAAAAAAATAATGAATCTGCCTTGGGATCGGGAAATCATTTTCTGAACTGAAAAAAAAAATTAAGCCTATGTATGATTTCATTTTCACTTTTAACCGAAACTCGGGACCCGGGGCAAAGTAGGCCTGTATGGCTCCAAACTGTATTGGAGGACGTTTTGTTGGGAGGGAGGGGGGGGGGGGGGGGGACTTATCCTGCTGAATCCTTCATGACATTCATTGATAGACCTTGAAATACTCTGCTTCTCTTAGCTACCAGGAATTTCTGAGTAAAAGTGCTCGTCAATTTTACTGCCACAAACGCAAGATACCATAGGCTATATTTCCATAAAATAAAAGACTGGTGGAGTTAAGACTGAAGGCTTTAATACTTTTCGTTCTCAGTTTGATGCGCAGAGGATTTTTACGCACAGACCAGGTCTATTCTTGTGCAAGTGTTGATCTGTTCACATCCATTTACGTCTCCACACACTTGTTTCAATTTTTTTTACTTTTGTCGATTTGAAAAGGGAGGGGGGGGGGGGGGCACGGTGGCTCAGTTGGTAGAGTTGCAGGCTGCAAGCATACCCACCTGCGGCAACCGCGTTGTGTCCTTGGGCAAGACACTTCACTCCGATTGCCTACATGGGGGCATGATGACGCTGTGTACTGAGGCGTACTGAACGTCGATGGTGCGCATGTCTTCAACCAATCTACCCCTGCCTGTGCTGCGGTGCAGAGTTCAGAGTTACGATGTTGGGGAGCTGACAGCTGCTCGTTGTTGCTCGGTGGTTCTCTCCGGGTACTCCGGCTTCCTCCACCCGTAAAACTGTCACGGTCACGATTAGCCAATGTGCATAAGTATGTGACCTTAAACACAAATAAATAAAGGGGGGGGGGGATGAATTCGGTTCCTTTAAGTACATGTAGCCTACTCTGTGTTTTCTTTGGAATTACGGTTATGGATTTAACCCTTGTTCTTGTGTTTCCATTTTGTCTGTAAAGTTAACTTCAATGTCACCGAACGTTCGATAAATTAATAGAACTTTTCGGATCCACGCAGCGTCAAATGTCAACATTGTGTCAGTCACAATATTTTTTATTTTTATTTCCGATTTCAATTGCATGTGAGATTGCTGCCTACACTGCCTCAGTCTGAGTATTTTCATTCTGATCACACGTTAGAGGTTGAATAATATTGCTTTTTTAAAATCTTTTAAAGTTTTTTTTAAATGCTGACGAGACTCAACCGGCCCACAAACTCGCTCAAAAGCCGATTTCTGAAACCCACAATATGATCAGAAATCTAGTTTACATGCGTTTCCCACGGCGTTTGCAAATGGGCCACAACGGCGTCTGTCGGTGGAGGGAAGGGTGTCAGAAACAATATCCACGTGTCTTTTAATTTTATGTTTTAATTTTCAAGTTTGTTTTATCTCCGGCGGCATTTCAAAAGAGTTACGGGAGCACATTGTTTTATTGTTAATCGAGACTTCCAGTGTAAAAAAAAAGTCACTAATCTTTTTCACCCTTGAACGCGGTATGGACACGGTGATTTCTTCATTCATAATTACACCGTGTGACACGGTGTCTGCCGGTGATTTTTTAAAAAACGACCACCACGTTGGGTGTTTGAGACGTAATACACTTGGCACGTACTGTACATGTATTCAATTCAAGTACAGTTCTATCAGGTATTTCATTCATCTCTCATTATACCAACCCGGCCGCAGAAGACAAAGGGATTGGGGTGTAACTTATAACTTTGTAAGTGCAATTACTGACCTGTGAGTCTGTCCGTTTTGGCTTCATACAACTTACAAGTTACAATGAATGGTCGTTCCATAACTTCCATTCCATCATGCAAATTGATGCAGTGCATGTGTTCCGAGTGCGGCATTCAGTGCGCACTATAAACATTGTAGATGTGGCATTATTCTGTCAACAGTTGACTGACCTCGATGGAAATGTCAATGAGTGGACTAAATTTGTCATTGAAACTAGGACTGGTGATGTTACACTGACTTATCATAGTTGCATACTACAGAAATCTAATAATAGACCACAGAAACGGGAATAGCCCTCGAATGGGATCGACTGTATGCAGATTTCCATGATATCTATCAGTATCTGACAGTATCATATTGGAATTGGGGTATTTTCTATGTGATTAACACACGGGGAACCGGTGGCATTTGTAACATTTAGGAAAGACAATCAACAGGGATGCATAGCAACATCAGAAGGGCCGTCTTTTTGAAAAAAACAATATGTCCAAATTGTAAACAGGGCATCCAAAAGACGGCTGGACGCATCCCTGGCTAAACCCCTGGTCTCTCTTTGCTCTCTACTTGTATATTTTTCCTTTGTTATCTAAATGTATTTGTGCTATCTCTCCTCCATTACATCCATGCCAATACAGTGTTTTACAGGTTATTCAGATGGAAATTTCTAAATTGGCCATGTTTTTGTATAAATAAAAAACAGTAAAAACAATAACCCGGTAATGGCACCGAAATGCGATCGAATTTCCGATTCCTCATTTATGAAAAGGTCTATTCGCTTCGGCGCCATTACCGGGTTATTGTTTTTACTGTTTTATATTTATACAAAAACATAAATTCAATCGCAATTGTGCAGAGGGGGTTGATAATCTGCTCTGTGCGAATGCGACCGAGTTTGATGACCTCCTCTGCGTGAATGAGATCGAGATTCCGTTTCTGTATCGATGAAAAGGTCTATTCGTTTCGGTGCAGATTATCAACCCCTCTGCAAAATTGCGATTGAATTTCCGGTTCTACATCGATGAAAAGGTCTATTCATTTCGGCGCCATTACCGGGTTATTGTTTTTACTGTTTTATATTTAAACAAAAACATGGCCGATTTCGAAATCTCTGTTGACACCTCACGAGTACTCAAATGATGACAATTAAAGAATAAAACATAGTTAGGATCAATAAACTCTGCCCAAAGGTAAGGAAATACGTGTACTATCGATTGCAGCTGGTAATATGGGCGAAACTCGAAAGTTTGATAGAAAGCCCTAATTTCGAGTTTTGAGTTCCCATAAAAACTTGATGGGAACTTTTTCTATAGGATTGAATGGGAAGAATCTGAACGTAGAGGGGCAGCCACTACGTTCAGATCGCTGAACTACCACTGGTATTACCAGTAACTGTGCTGTGAGTGTGAGTTTGACGGTTTACTGACGTTTCGGCCTTGGGACGTTTCGGCCTCCAATCGGGCCGAAACGTCCTGGGTGTAGGGCCGAAATGTCCAGGGTTTTTTACTGAATTTTTTTTATGATAATTAATTTTTTTGTAACTTAATTTCTTAACTTACCTTTATCGAAAGTTAATTTATCCGTATTAATCCGTAACAATCCTTGAATAAAATTGAATAAAGCGGGATTTAATTTAATGTTCACTCGTGTTGAAGGCTAGTTGAAATGATTCAAATAGAACAAGATTTTTTCCAGCAATCGGTGTTTTGACAAAAAAAATGCACAGCAGTTGATACCAGTCTTTTGATGAATTGTTTGACACTTCTGATTAAAAGTTACTGATGAACTTTTTGAGTTTGTTTATACAAGCTTTTCGGAATAAGAGAGACTGATGAGTTGTTTGTATGTGTTGGTACAGCACTCTCGATCTGCTATCTTTGGTGACTTCTGATCTACCGGTGACAATGGGATCAGACATTTTGTGTTTTTTCGAGGAGACTTCTGATCTACCGATGGAATATCTATATAAGATAGAGGTCCGAGAGGTGAAATCAAATCACAAACAGCTATGTATCCTTGCATGCAGTGTGGGGATGAAGTTCGTCCCAGGTAACATGCCATAAGTTGTGACTTATGTGATCAGTGGCAGCACAGAATTTGTCAAACAGGTACACTACGCTGCAAGCGACATTACATGAATCGCTCAGGTCCGAGTTGAGAGAAAAGATTTAAACCTGTCCGATATTACGTCGACTGAGTTAGCAATAATTAAATCCAGTGAGGCATTTCAAGAGAAAAGGATTAGCTCATGTCGCGTAATCTCGGAGATAATTGTGTAAAGGATTAGCGGTAATTAACTTCTGTACATCAACTCCACCTCACGAAAACAAAGCAGTTTTACAGACACGTGCACAGACACGTGCACATTTTATTCGGACAATTTTTGTCGACAATGTCACCTCGAAAATAACATTAATGAGCAATACATTACACTGACAATTCTTCTTGAATTTTTCAATCACTTCACGCTGAATTAACATACAGTTTTAAAATGTTGAGAACAAAATACGTCATCATAATATTATACGTCAAGTTAATGTCATAGCGAACTCAGTCTCAATTATTTCTATTCAAACTTCGTTGTGACGGTGTTGTTCATTTTAAATAGTTTAGGCTACATGTTGGCCTTCAGTTCTCATTTTTCTGCGTGCGTGCATTGCAAAACAGTGTTTAGACTCGGCTTCTGATTTTCGCTTTTTTTCCCCGTATTGAATCTTCTAATTATCGATGATATCACCATCACGTTGAATGTCAAAACAAACACTGGAACTCAGCACAAACTTAGAAATTGAAAAAAGGATATCTGATAGTATTTTTGGATCGATGCTGTCGTGCCCTTATTAATTATGGGTTATGGAAGCACGGCAGCATCAAGCGCATAGTGATAACAAATTTATCCAACTGTCCCGTTACAGCCCATTGCCTTCATTTCTCAGTTTAAATTAGGTTAAATGGGCGTAATAAGAGCCTCCATTGTAAGTATGTACAAGAAAATGAACCAGTTCAATGTTGATACACAGAGCTCAGTGAACTCTTGGCATGGTTAAATTTCCTGTGGATTAGGCCTACTACTGGAACAATTTGCACCTTTCGATTTTTGGATCATAAAAAGTTAAACAGAATTCGTCAACTCGTCCTCAGTTTTCCGAAAATTACATACTTTTCCGAAAATTACATACCTTATCCAGTAAATTAGCCCAGACTTGATTTACTGAACTCGTTTTGTATATTCCGGAAGCCATCTATTTATCAACTCGGTTTGTGTGTGTGTGTGTGGGGGGGGGGGGGGGGGGGGGGGGGGGGTGGATGGCGGGGGGGGGGGGGGGGGGGAGGTAGGGATACATCACCCAGGGCCTACCTAGGAACTTAGTAATGAGTACAGTACCATTAAATCTGTTGGATCATTTTGGCAGGGCCATGAAGACCGTACATTCTTCGAAACTCGTCACATGTGTTGGTGGATGGATGACAGGCTCTGCACCGGGCGTGCAGTTGAAACCAAGTTTCATTTAAAATAACCGTTCCAAGAGAAACCTTAGAAGAGTACATACACACACCATGATTTAAATAAATGCACATCATTGTCGGGAAACCTTGGAAGCAAAGAGTGCTGATCCACAGATGTAGACATTTATTTTTACTGCACCAAAGAGATTGCGGAGTAGGGGTGGGCATACTGAAACTTACTCCACAGGCTTATTGGAGAGGGCGGCAATATTTTTTTTAAATAATTTAAAAAAAATATTTCGTGAGGGCATTTCAGTGGTGTAGCCGGGAAGGGGGGGGGGGGGGGGGGGGCTGATGGGCACATACCCATCCCCCATTTCAGTTGTGCCCCCACCCCGGTGATGTGGCCTAATTATTGATGCCTTCCACAACTTATAAATTATGGACACAAGCAGATTCAGTCAAGGAAATTGAGGGTTTTTTTTTTCTCGAATTTCTCATTTGTTTCAGGGGCACACCTCTTGTGTTCGCCCCCATCTCGCCGCTACATGAATTGGGTAAAAGGCTCTAACACGTTATTCTTGCCAAAGGGCTCCCCTTCCCTCACCACGCTCACGCAAAATCCTTAGACTCAAAACGATAAGCGTTCGTATAAAGATGCAATGGAATTTCAATATTCAAATGCAAAACAAAGCAGTTTTACAGACACGTGCGTCAAATGCGTCATGACTTCAGAAAAAGGTAAGGCTGCTATTGAATGTGATGAGAATAAAATGTCACTGTAAGTACACTGAACTGAAGGAATGCAGAGTGTCAGAAAACAATACACAAGTCGGGAATGGATTAATTGACGCCATTCTCAAAATATTTAATTCAATTGCATGAATACTTAATTACTTTTCGGGGTGCATTGTGAGATCAGAGCATTGTTTTTGTAAACAATAACTTCAGAAGCCTTGCACAATAAAAGGAAGCTGATTGATTTGTATGCCCGGCACTTATTCCAATTTCGGTGAGTGTCTAATTGCCACCAGTTTAATTACAAAACAAACTACTGTAATTAAGCACCTGTGAACACACGAAAGGGGGACGGTTACTGCTAGTCTAAGAGTGCCTTTTCCATTGGTTTTTTTTTTCTTCTTTTTATCTGAACTACCCACTATTTGAATGGCAGAACTACCCACTATTTGAATGGCAGAACTACCCACTATTTGAATGGCAAAAGGAGATTTTTTGCATTTAAATGATTGACATTTTTTTTGCCATATATATTATTAATTATTACTGCCAAACATTCTTTGTAGACTTGTGTGAAAGTCGAACAGATTTTAAGGTGGATTTACTCATCCCGCTGCAGGCGCTGGCTGCAATGGAAAAATCAGTGAATCACTGTGTGATCGAAATCGGCTGTGACATTGGCAGATTTCCTGAAAACCTCTGTGGTCAGAATTCAGCTGCGTTTGAAACCACTATCCCTTTATGGCCAGTGTATTGAACGAAAATGAAATGGACTTGTTGGTACGATCGTTTTCATGCAGATAACGCGTGCAGTAATTTTTATTTTTTCTAAAATTGAATGCACATCTCTTCATCACAATGAGACATCACCAGTTTGAATCAACACACGTTTAAATAGGCTTATATATATAGCCTGTTCGCCAAACCCCATTTCAACTCACGTTTTTGCAGTAGCGCAATTGGTAGCCAGTTAATTATATTACCAAGAAGGAAATAGTCCTTTTCACACTGAATCACCATTGCAACTGTGATTTACCAAGAAGGAGATAATCTTTTCCACATCTAAACACCGTTTGCACACAGTGTTTAATTTGGTAAAATTACACCGTTTGACACGGTGTTGGCCGGTGATTTTCAGAAAATCGTCCACCGTGTCGGGTGTTTGAGACAGGATACACTTGGCACGTACTGTATATGATAAGAAACATGGACTGTTGCATGGGGCGAAATGTAAAGGTCCGGATGAGTGAGAACGTTTTTTTATATTTCGAACTGCCACGTGTATATTATCACTGTATGTGAGCGAATATAAGTTCAAAACGTTTATTTCTTTCATTTTGTTGTGTTGAATAAGTATAAATAAATGAGTATTTGAATCTTCGTTCTGTCCTTTTTACTTATACCGGCAGTACTCCTTGATTGAAAGCTTCTCCCAAGAATGAAAATTATCAATTTACCCCAAACAGCATGAAGCGGTTGGTCGATTGAGACTGAGAAAGATTGGTGACTATTGTTTGGAAACTCGCATTCAGTGGCATAATTGGCACAAAATGGATTTGTTGGGGCGGATTGGGGGGGGGGAGCATTGAGGAATCTTTGCACGGCGAAGAGTGATGGCCACTGCAAAATGCGTTACGTGGGAAATTTATGCACTTAGGCCTAGCGTAATGCAGGGGGGAGGGGGGGGGGGCCTGGATTGACAGTCATTCAACATTAAATAGGCATATTTATAGGGCGGCGGAGGTAAGGGTGGAACAGTATCATGTCATATTTCGAACGGCTCTGAGCCACTAACGTTGATTTTATTTTCTTGGTTATTGTTTCTCAGCCTATCCAATTCAATTTTTTTAAAAAATGCAATCTTCAAACAGAATAGATTACGCTCTCTGCAAAAAACGCCTATAGAAATATATAAATTTATAATAAATAAGGTTGTGCTTATTTAATATTAATTTATATGTATACATGTAATCTTGTTTTCACAATTATGGGGAAATAGAGTGTTTATTTTGAAATTGTTGTTTAAATGGGTAATAATAATTTGTGAAGCGTTTCGCAACGAGTTAAAAATGGTCGGCGTAACTTGATTTAGTTTTAATATTTTCATAATTTCTTTTTACAACTTGAGAGAAAAGTTGTTCAAATCTAATGTCAATAATAATTGGGAAGCTTAATCTTTTTCACAGTACGGTCCGAGAAACCAATCAAGTCGATAATCCATTTGTCTCGTACTGTCGGAGTTTTTAATCAAATGTCGGACACAGATCACAGACATACTCTCCGACAATCGTCGGCAATTTGTGAGCGATCTTGAGACACAGTTCCTCGGACCTGGGAGATTCATGTAATCGTCGCTTGCAGCGTAGTGTAAGTAATATTAAAACATTTAACTCTTTAACTACTGTTGAGCAGGTGCTTCTAGTCAAGTGTCGTTTACCTAAGCAGTCAGACAACACTTGACTAGAAGCACATGCTTAATTTACTGTAAAACATTCTTGTTGTGTGCTCTGACTTTTAACGAAATTTTGAGAAATTAGTGCGTCGTTTCCTAATTTCAAGAGCTTAACTGTAACATGGAACCTTTTTTATCTTCCCAGACATATCATACAGAGATTATCTGGCTGCTAAAAGGGGAAATATTGAACTGGCTTTTACATGTGACCTCTGCAAAAGGCTGCAAATCATAGAAGAAGCTTCTAATCAGACTACCGACAGTAATGTTCCCCTGCTTGCAAGTATGATGGACAACGAAAGGTAATTTAATTTCGTTTCTCGAATCGTTTTCTTCGTTGCACGTAAAATAATTGTCTACTCCCTATTGTAATTGTATTTACTTCATTCTGTAATTTGGAAATTCAATTTTTCTATTGCAGTCGAGACATTGAACCGATGAGTGCTGAGCAACCTCCTAAGTACTGAAGTTGATAATCAAAATGTTGAAAATCTTGCAGAATTAATGAACAATGACAGGTGATTACGCATTTTATTAACCCTTAGTTATGTTCACTCATTTTTAATTTTCGTTTTATGCGTTGTAAATAATGTCATTGTTCATTTCTTTGTCATTTTAATAAATGGTTGAGTTGTAGTTATACTTATTGCTGACGAAGTAAGAAATAGAGTATTTCTATTCTAATTGAACTGCGTGTTGTTAGTCATTTATTCCCTAATCCATATTTAACAGTTTGTGAATAGAAACTTACCTTTCTGGACAGAATAGATAATAAAGGATTTTATTAGAGGTGTCAATTGAACATTTTCCAATTAACACCCTAGTAACCTCTATTATCTATCCTGTCGAGGTAATTCCTTCCACTATTGGCTGTTAATATAGGAGGCCGAAACGTCCAGGGCCGAAACGTCTCGAGGCCGAAACGACCCAATGGCAATACCAGTTTGACAGTAGAAATGACCTTTCTCAAGTGAGCCAGTTAACTCTGCTCCAACATTTTCGTCATCAGCCTTTAATCGCTTTACGTCTGTAGGGTGGAAAAGCGATGTCAAATCTCTGTCTTTCCCACTTGATTTACTCCTGATGTGTAAGCAAAGATGTGTTTCACGCCTGCGCTGAAAGGAGCTGTTTATTGCGTTGAAAATAGGTGATGCTGTAGAAAGTTTCAGATGTGGAGAACGTCTGCAACATGACAAGCTAAATAGCCTCAACTGTCTTGTCGGGATTGTTTTATACATGGCCCCGTTTCACTCTGCAGTTTCGATTTATATCGCAATGCAACAGTTATCTGACCTCAAAACTCCACAATGTGACCATTCCGGAGGTTGACATTTCTTATTGGGTTCGAGTGGAAAGTACGGATTTATCTGTCATGCGCACAGGGACCATTGGGAAGGGTCTATTTCTATCATGCGGAAACCGTTATGAAATAGGAAGGAACGCACTCCGAAGAAATAACGTCAGAAGAGAAATTTACTGAAAATGCCATTGAAGAATGTTCCTAAGATTATTTCCCCAGACTTATTACATGTGTTGTGCACCATGGGCCATGGAGACGAAATCGGTACGGTATTAATGAAAAAAAAAGCATTTACACTTCACCTGACACTGAAGTATCTTTGCAATTTCATATCATAGCAGCCACATTGAACTCGTTCGCCCTTTGCCCTGCTGGGAATGAACTACCTACTCCATTTCCTGCTCACGCTGGGTGCGCCTTTATACCGCAGGTCGCCGATTTTACCGCAGGCTACCGCAGGTCCCTCAAAATTACCGCAGGTCCCTTGTTTTGCGGGGTATTATCTTTGTTTTAACTAATAGTTCGAGGCAACTGTGGTCTCGTTGATATTTGGGGGTATTTTACACCAAAAATCAATAATAACGGAGCATATTTTTCCGTTTAAGCAATATAAACAACATAAACTTATCACGCTCTTCGTATCAAAACAATGTGTGCAGACCTATAAAACTATAACTAATATAAAAAATGTCTTCTATTGTACATAACATTCCGATATGCAATTCATCAGGCTTTCAGAGCTTGCCATGTGTCAGGAAAATTATCCATGATGGCATCCCACCCCATGTGGCCCCTGCCACACTCGGGAACATGATTCAAAATATTTCATCGTTGCAACTTTTTAACACTACTATATCGTATTTCTTGGTTGCGGCTTTTTAATAATTTATTCCATTTATTGGGCATACATTACATGTACAGTACCCATATGAGACTGGTCAATTAAAACCCCAGTTATTGATGCTAAATTTAGATTAGTGCTGTCTATTTATAGAGGAACTATTTATGAGTGGGCGTGTACAATTAATTACTTATCTTCATTGACATCAGAGCAACATTAACAAGAACATTGGCTTTGATATATTTTATTTCATTCAAGTGTTCCAACTTTTAACAAGAGATAAACAAGAAACATAATACACTGCACATAGATATTAACATAAAAAAGTTTGTTTTTTGCACATAGATATTTACATAAATGAGTTGTCTTTTTTTAATCTTTTAACTTCATTTGGTTTCTTATAACTAACATTACAGTACGTTCAACGTGGATTGAAACAAAAGCGCCGCCACGGTGTGTTCTCCATCGTGGAGTTTCAGTGGACTGCAGTATTTGATCAGTGGAAGACAGTTTTCAAAACACTAACCTGCCGTGGTCACGAGCGTTAAGGGATTAGCTTAATTGCTTTTGCATGTCAGCCGAAAGGAATGATTTTGCGCGCCGAAGGCGTGCAGGGACAGTATGGGGGACAAGCCCCTTTCGACCCTCATTGACTGTAGCTGATTCGTTCTCACATGTCTAGGCGTGTTGAAGGAGGAAAGGATCCGGAACTCAGCAGGTGTCTCCAGTTGTGGGTAGGCGGTCTCGTTGACTGATGTCGGTTGGACCCTCGGGTGAGGACCAGTGTGGGAGGTTGGGTCCTCTCACAAAGGTACTACCTCTCCCCGGGGGTGCAGTCGATCTGGATTTTCGGGCAAGCATAGTCTGCCGCTTCAAGGATGATAATGAGTGATGGCCATCACTGGCAAGTATAATCTGCCTCAGGCTTTCTCAGTTATAGTTGGACTCTTTGGAGGAAAACAACAACGACCCCTTTCGGGGGCCACCAAGAAGAAGACCCGAACTTCCCTGGTTCGGGGGCAGGCCTGCATTGTAATCCTATTGGGTTGGGACAAAAGATGCACATTGCGCTTACAAAAAGGGGCAGAGGCGGGACGCAGGACCAACGCTCGCCTCCCTTAAAGTGGTTGACCACTTTTAGGGATGGAGCAGAGGATGTTCAGGAACTGTGGGGTTGACTGTTTCCATAACGGTTAGACTGTCTGTAGCGGTTATTGGGGTGCTGGTCAAAAAAACATCTTCTGTGTACCTGCTTAAAAGAAGAAGGTAGAATTAATTTTCATTAGAATATGTAAACTGTAAAGATAAAAGTAGCACCTCTTTAGTTGCGTGTCCTTGTGGTATCTGCTATGTGTGTGTGGAGAGTATGGTATGCACGAATCTTTACATTCATAAGAGCAGTACCATACTTTCGTGTGGTATTGTGCTGTGTGTGTGTTTGTCGCTATGGGGGAGAGTATGAAATGCACGAATCTTTACATTTGTAAGAGCAGTGACATACTCTCGTGCTTGGGACCCCAATCGTTCCCTATTTATTATTTAGTTTTAAGGTGCAGGGGATCGCGAGCGTTTTAAGTGGGCTGAACTTCCTAGTTTGCAGCGGGACGGTAACAGGTCTAGTACACTAGACCACACCCGAGGGTGTTTCTTTCCTGTTGTGTCCTTCGCTGGAAGTGGCCTTATTTAGGTTAGTTTAAGTTTATTTGAAGTTGAGGGTGTCGGGGATCGCGATCGTTTAATGCGGGTTGAGCTTCCGAGGCTGTCAGCGGGAGGGCAACAGGTCTAGCACACTAGACCACACCCGAGGGTGTTTCTTTCCTGTTGTACCCTTCGCTGGTTGCGGACTTATTTATTTTAGTTAAGTTTAGGGGTATTTGAGGGCGTCGGAGATCGCAGTTCACCTTGTCATTCCCTAGTTTTTATTCGAGCGGTCTTAGTTTTGATTGCAATTTTTGGGCTTTTGTCAACTTTCGCAAATTACTCCAAGAGCGGAGATTAGTTCGCTGTCGGCTAACCGGTCATGATTTTTCGCGGCCAGGGTGGCTAGGCGGTCTTTAATGGTGGGGATATCAGCCCTTTCGTGGAGTGTTTTTATGGGTGTGTCCCATGGGGCACGGAGGGCAACTCTAAGCGCGTGATTTTGCATGTCAGTTTCTCTGCTGATTAATAAATACTGTCTTGTGACGTCAACTGGCAAAACAACTGCGTTTGTTACTGGCAGTAGATAATTTATTTTAAATTAAAATTGGAATTTGGAGGAGGCAGACGGCGACTATTGCTGTGGTTTGAAATTGTAAATTGGAAATAGAACAGTCAGTTCCATTTGGTTAAGTACAAAGTCCTCGTCACTTTTGATGGTTCTCTCCGGATACTCCGGCTTCCTCCACCCGTAAAACTGTCACCGACATGATGTGGCTGTTAATGTGTCCTGTTAATGTGTCGTTAAACCCTAATAAATAATAAAAAATAATAGCTAAGCCTGTGTGTATGTAAAAATACGTGGGTGAATATAAGGGGGATACCGAATTAAAATATCTGCGAATGTGCCATTCTAAGAGAGAGTACACTTCAGTGAGAAAGAGATAGAGAGAGACAGATATACGTGATGGGTGGGGGGGGGGGGGGAGTAAGAAAAAGTGAATGAAAATTAGTACACGAAAGTATACCCAAGTGCACGTGGACGTATGTCTGCATATTACTGTTTGTGTGTGTGTGGGGGGGGGGGGGGGGGGGGCACAAGGGTGTGTGTGTGTGTTGGTGTGCATGCATGTGTTTTGGTTTTCTGGGTTTGGGTTTTTGTTTTTTTATTTTTTTTTGGGGGGGGGGGGGGTTCTTGTATGAACTACTGTAAAAAAAGACCTACCTCTGATGAAGATATGTCTCATAAGCCTTCATAGGCTGGGATTTCATATAAATATTTTGTAAATACTCTGTATATTATGTATGTGTATTGAAATGTGACACTTAAATAAAATATTCTACTACTACATTAAAGTAGTCGGGATTGATGTGATTAATTAAATATAGTAGATTAAACTACCACTTGCACAAGGTGTGAAATAACATTTGAGTGGCACAACAAAGCACAGAGCTGTCCTTCAAACCAACATCTGTTTTAACACCTCTGCACATGACAAGCTTGAGGAAAAATAAGAGACAAATCAACATTTTCAATTACATTTTTTTAATTCAGCAATCATAATTATAACCATATGTAAATAAAATCAATAGAAAATAATATTTTTTTTATTTTTCAATAATGACATGCCGATCGACAAGCCAGACCACCACACGTCATAACCCTAGCTCAAACATGCCCCGAAATTTCGTATTATAATTGTTTGGGTTTGTCCCCCCACACATGTCTTGAAACCTCAAAAATTAAAATAGGTCTTTCAGGCAGGAGATTTTAGTTCCTCTATCGGAGATTTTCTGGCGCTACCCCTGATTTTTACGTGCAGCCAGCACATCAAAAATTTCAGTGTCTTGGCAGTGTAAGATTCAGTCATCCATACCACTCTTAAATGGTGATGTAAATAGTCCCCCCCCCCCCCCCCTCATTCCCCATCCCCAAAACGAGGCAATTGGACTCCAGACTCCCATAAACCCCCACGCACAAATAGGCCTATATCATCGATTGCTTGCCCATCTGCGAACCCCCACCCCCCCCCCCCCCCCAATCTTGGCCAGTTTTCCTTGTTAGTGCATGCAGGTGGTTCAATATATGGATTCCGAAGCGTGTTGGGCTGAAACGTCCCAGGGCCACCACAAGCATTCCTTTTTTCGTTAATGTAGTTTATTTATGTTAATTCCACTCTCAACATGTACATTTTAACATTCCACTCTGGTCTTAATATTTAATCTTAAATCGGATTCCCTTCCTATCCAACCCACAATTTATTCAAAATTCATTAACGGTAACATGATTCTTCTCCGTCAATAGCTACAGTTAGGTAAAAGACCGTCGGGGGAATGTCCAGATATTGTGCTGGTCAAGTTATATTTTTTTCAACTCACATCCATGATTTCAGTACGGTACAATATTTATTTTTTCGTAATTCCTCGAGTTCTGAATCGATTTTGATGAACAACATTCGGAATCGCAATAGCTTTTAATAACTTTTCAAATATTGAACTATCTTTTGAATATTTCAAGAAAAAGTAAAGGTAATTTTCACTGACTGTGAAAAATTTGATCTAATTAAGAGCCGGTGACTGAGAGATCAAAAGATAAACCGACGTCGGGCCGAACATCCCATCACACAGTTTGACATATTCATGCGAGATTAAGAAAACGAATCAAACTCCATATTTTGATCGTTTTTCTGCCATATTAATGCGTTTTATTATCAAAAAACATGTATGGAGTATACGTATTCAGTTTATACTTAAGTGCAATACCTAACAATCACTAAACAACAATGAACTGAAACTATTTTTGGTGGAAGAATAAACCTGATTACCGCACTTGCAAAAAACACAAGTTAATTATAGACAAACTGAAGTCACGTGGTGGGGTTTTGAGACCCCCACCTCGTAGAGTAAATAGTGGGGTCTCAATTTCTGTGTTCATATGGGCAGCGTACACGACATGAAAGGCAGGCTGTCGAGCATGACCACAGGTCCCAAAATCTACCATAAACTACCATAAGTCCCCTAGTCATCCCACTCCAAGCCTCACTATTAGGGTGAAAAATTCATGAAACAAGGAACCTGCAGCAGAACAAAACTATCAGAAGCTATTGGAATTGGGATGCATTACCATGTAAAAAAATTATAATGAAACTGTTTTTTAGTTGATGATCAAAACTGGTTATCTTAACATATTTTTAATATACCGCAGGTTGCATGTTTTGCTGTTACCTTCACAAAACAACGGACCTGCGGTAAAATAAAAGCTACCACAGGTCCCTTTTAGTTTTTCCCCCTCATCTTCACTCTCTCCGTCATTTACTGCAGGTTAATACTGATAAATATTTTGTTCGCGGGGACTCTGGGATGAGACCGGTCTGCGCCGTAGGGGTATCCTTACCACAGGTCACTAAATCCTTCGCATTATTTATTTTTAATATACCGCAGGTCCCTTGTTTTGCTGTTACTCCCACAAATCGAGGGACCTGCGGTATATTAAAAACGTTATTATCACAAGCTACCGCGGGTCCTTTTTAATTATTTCCCTGCGGCATGTTAGAAACTATCGTGATCTACCATATTATATTTCTGATTTTATGCAGGCCCTTGTTTTGCTGGTATCACTCTTGCCCCTGCTCCATATAACTGCAGAGTTCGTTATGGAGGTACTGGCAAGAAAAAGGACAACAATGATAGAACTGTTTTTATTCAATTTATTTTATTCAATTTACGGATTATGAGTAAAAACTACACAACGAAAAAATATAAACAAAACAAATAGGTACCACAGGCACCGTCATTTAGCAAATTAGTCGAACCGGCGAATTGATCCGGTTCCAATAATATCCACATACGACCGAAAGCGCTGGCCCTTTACCCAACGTTATAGCCAAATGCGGCCAGCGCTATACTCGAAATCGCTATTCAAACTCTGGCCTATTCTAAATTTCATCTTTTGCTTCCAAAACACTGGTTATGGCTCCCCGTTCGAACGAGCCTATATTAAAAAATGAAAGATAAAGCCGTGCAAAAAAATATACATTATCTCCTTAAAAGTTTCATTGTTTCGTTGTCACTGATTAGATATCCTTGTCACTGATTAGATATCAAAGTTCCAAAATATAGCTTCATTATTTTTTTTTCATGGTAATACTTCTGACACCAAAGAATACTGGGTTGCAAGAGATTTTTAAGACCTTTCATTCATCATTCATGGTAATACAATAGTTTCTGACAATTTTATTGTACCGCAGGTCCCTTGTTTTGTGAATGGTCGACCGCATTGCCTAGCATTTTGGGAGTAGGGATCAGGGAAATAATTGAAAGGGGAACTGTGGTAGCTTGTGATAGTTTTAATATACCGCAAGTCCCTCGATTTGTGGAAGTAACAGCAAAACGAGGGACCTGCGGTATATTAGAAATAAATATGCGAAGGATTTAGTGACCTGCGGTACAGGAAACCACTACAGAGTAGACCGGTCTCACCCCAGAGTCCCCGCGAAACAAAACATTTATCAGTATTAACCTGCAGTAAATGACGGAGAGAGTGAAGATGAGGGGAAAAACTAAAAGGGACCTGCAGTAGCTTGTGATAGTTTTATTATACCGCAGGTCCATTGTTTTGTGAAGGTCACAGCAAAACAAGCGACCTGTGGTATTATTAAAAATATATTATAATACCCAGTTTTGGTCATCACGAAAAAATAGTTTAATTTTTTTTTTTTTTTTTTTGTCTCGGTAATACATCCCAATTCCATGCAATAGCTTCTGATAGTTTTTGTTCTACAGCACTGGTAGGTTCCTTGTTTCGGGAATGGTGTGGTACATTGCTAGAATTTTTTATTTTTTTTTTTGGGGGGGGGGGGGGGGGGGGGGGGGGGGCAGGGAAATAATTCATATGGCCCTCTGGTAGCTTGTGATAGTTTTAATATACCGCAGGGTCCCTCGACTTGTGGAAGAAACAGCCATCTTGTTTAGCGAAAGAAATCTATTTGAAGGGACTTGTGGTAGTTTACGATCGATTTTGGGACCTGTGGTCAGGCTCGACAGCAGGCCTTTTATGTCCAATAAATGCAATGAATTACCAAAAGCCTTGCCCCGAGAAATACGATATAGTAATGTCACAAAGTTGGGCTAACCTGCATCGCTGGAATATTTTGAATCATGTTTCCGATTGTGTGCATGTGTATTGTTTAGACACGAAGAGCGTGATAGCGTGAATAGAAAAATGCGCTCTGTTATTATTCATTTTTGGTGTAAAGTACCCCCAAATATCATCGAGACCACATTTGCCTCGAAATGTTAGTTAAAACAAAGATAATACCCAGAAAAACAAGGGACCTGCGGTAATTTTGAGGGACCTGCGGTAGTCTGCGGTATAAAGGCACACCAAACGACGATGATTTTATTCATCTTGTTAAATGGTTTTAAAGTACTTTTCACCACCAATTAAGGGCCTATATAAGTAATGAAATTTTGTTTATTTTGAAAATTCTCACCTCTGATATTCCTTCATTTCAAATTAAATATACACAAAATGTACATCAAAATGAAGATTGAGATGTATAGAACATGAAATACATGTGTAATCAACTCATAGAGTCGACTGTAAACACCACTGGTTCCTGGAAGTCTGCAGCGGTATTCACACCAGAACTGATAATTTAATAATATTTCACAAAAACATTTTGTGGCCAAATGTGCTTTACATATCCAAGAACAAAGCTAGGGGATCAAAATTCTTCAAAACACGATGACAGAGCTGCATGGGGGTTAATTCCAAAGCCTTTGCTTTTGTTTACGTTTGAATATACTTTCGATTTCCGGTCGACGTCATTGGACAGAAAAATCATGTAAAAACAACGCCGTCTAAAATCAAATAATGAAAAAGATTGCCTTCATACAGTATACTGTTATTAGACAGAAATTGCGCAGTTGCCATATTCAATGCCAGGTATCATGACACCTCTTGAATTTTCTTAGAATTACGATTTTGTTTTTCGATGGAAATTCGTGGTATCGAATGATTTGCGCATGTCTGTCTAGCATGGAAATCATCTTCAATACAAAATGCAGACAATGTTGTCCTTTTCCAAAATGCAGTCCTATCGCTGCACTCAAAAGCGTTTTGAATGCCTAGCTTTGTTATTGAACATCTGAAGCACATTCGGCCACGAGTTGTTCTTGCGAAATAATTATTTTATTGTCAGTTCTGGTGCAAATATGATAGCAGACTTCCAGGAACTAGTGGTGCCTGCTGTCAACTCTATGAGTTGATTACATATGTGTTTCGTGTTCTATACATCCCAACCTTCATTTTGATGTATAATTTGTGTACATTTAATATGAATTTAAGGAATATGAGAGGTGGGAATTTCAAAATAAACAAAATTCGATTACTTATATAGCCCCTTGACATTAAAATGCATATAACCTGATGACGAGTGATGTTTTTGTATAATGTTTTCCATTGAATTTCGGATAAAACTTTACACTGCCGACATTGTCAGTCTTTACAAATCTCCACTACGTAAGAGTAAATTCATTTATTCAGCTTCAGTAAATTCAAACTACAGACACAGCGAATATGTCAGAGCCATGTGTAGTCTGTAATAGAAAGGTGAGGCACAGGCAGCATGCTATCACTTGTGATGTTTGTGGGAATTGGCAGCACCAATTACGTGGAACCGGTATCTCCTTAACTACGTATAGGAATGTTATAAGTCAAGAGACAACTCAGGCTTGCACTCTGTGTGTGTGGCGGGCAAGAACAGCGTCTTTAGAAAGGGAAGAACAAATCCCACTCACATATGTGGAAATTGCAGCGCTGAAGGAATTCTCCACAAATCAGCATGTGGATATTGATAGTGCGGTTCCAGAAACAGGACTTACAGAATTTGAAAGCAGAGACACAGAGATTCCTGAATCATTTGATGTCAAGGCACGTCAATGACCACACCCTCCTTTGATTAATCTACTGAAATTTTGCTCTCTGATTTGGGAGCGAAACTACCCACCTCCATCTGTGGGGCGGAATGACCCTGGGCAAACTGGGATTGGGGTGAAACGACTCGAGGGCATACAGGAATTGGGACAAAACGACCCAGGACCTCACCCCGGATAGTTTCGTCCGAGTCGTTTTGACCAAAATCTTAGTTAATTAAACTTTCGGTCTAAACATGGGAATAAGGCACAGGAGGTTGAGTTAATAAATCGCGTCTCCTATCTTAGTTTCCTGTTTTGGCGAAAAGCCTTGTCGTACAATGATTTAGGCCCAAGTTTTGATAATGATTATCCAAATTTCAACAACTAAATAACAGCTGGACTTCTCCAACTTCCCCACTTTCAGAATTGTCAGCTGATTCAAGCATATCAACTCTGCTGATCTGCTTCCTTTTCTTACCATGCTACAATTTAAGCATCCACAGGAATAACCTGGATATGATATTCGGATGCAACCCTCAAACGAATGTGCTGGTCCATGAAGTCTCAGATAGCATTTCTATAGGTTAATTGATAAAGAAATGCTGGTGCAACATTACCCATGCTGCCAATTACCGCAGACATCACAGCTAATCCAAAATTTTTTAGATTATTTGCCCCTAATACAGTAGTTTGACCAGTTACAAACTTTTAGCAGTTGCGGATCAGTTGAGAAATAATGTGCTGGTGAAAGTAATTTATTTTAAACAAAGCAATGCTAAATAATTGAGATATTTTATTTTTCTTCAAAATCAAACACATGTGACTACTCTGTAGAAGCATTAAATTGGATATACATGTGTACAGGTAGTTTTACCATTCACCAAATGTGTGCAAGAAAGTTTGCAGAAATGCAATAGCACTTCTAAAATTTCAGTGATCAATAAATCGAATTAAAGTACATGTAATGGCTACTTGCTTGTATTTTTGCTAAGTTAACTTTCATTTTATTCAACTTTCTCATTAAGTAGCATTATTTTTTTAGAACCTGGAATATTACACCATTTATGCACGACATGCAGTGTTTGACCTATTGCGAACCGCCCTGTATTTACCTCCCTTTTCCCTGCATCTATCAGTTTCAGAAACTGACACAGCAAAAAGTAAGGCCGGATTCCCCAGAAGAAAACTAATAAACATTGAAAGTGGGTGAAATCAATTTTTCTTTGCCTTTAAACTGAACATAAATTCCGACCATTTGATGTGAATTTTTGTCATGTTTTTGAATTATTTTATTGATTTTGGCTATTAAATAATAAATAATCCAGTTCTAAACTGGTCAGAGTGGTTCTGAATTGGTCATATCACAACCCCTCGAAAACATGCGAAGGTTCAACACCCAGGGAAAATTATTTTACAAAACATTTATTTCATATGAAAGAACACTTCAGTGGATGAGAAAATGCTGATCAATTTGTTTACAAAGCATCCATTTCAACAAGAAAAGAATTTAGGGAAAAGTGGTTCGAACCTGTTAAACATCTGTATTTGTATATACAGTATTTCATTACTATTTAAACTTTTAAAACATTTTTAAAAACAACTACATGTATCAAAAAACTGTATTGTAGTATTAAAAATTCCATTGGAAAAATGTGCTGTACATGGTGAATGAAATGTAGTCCTATTCATCATTCATACATGCATATACTTATCAGATATAAATTTTGGACTTTTTGCTCTTGCCAGACCCTTGTGCCCTCAGCATGTAGATGGCTGTACTAATACCAAATTGCTACACAGCAAGTACTCGCCAGGTAACAGTGAATTTTCAGTGCGTAGTGCAATATGAGGAATAATCTTTATAAATAAATCACCCTCTTTGGATCCACCAGTCAGAATCTTTTGATATTTGTATACGGAATCCTTTTATTGGGTTGATATTTGGGCTCCCTATTACCCCTGTTGGGGCACAGTGGCACTATGTACAGTAAGGCATACTGCAAGTCATTCATTGGTGCACTTGCCTTCAACCCCTGCCAACTAAACTCTGCTTGTGTAGAGTTAGTAAGTTGGAGAGTCTGCCAGTTCCTTTTTGCTGCTTGGTGGTTCTCTTTGGGTACACCAACTTCCTCCACCTGTAATCTGTCTGACATGCTATGACCCTGGCTGATTAAAGAATCTATAAACCATAATAAAAACCAACAAACAAAAAACCCTCAGGCATTTAAAAATACAGTGGAACCCTGTTAATTGAATAACCACTTTGCCAATGAAAATTATTCAATTAATAGGATTATTCAATTAACAGGGATTGTATCACTTTCCTGTATTCTAGAGATAAACTTAGCGTTTATTCTATTAGATCTTGTTTGACAGAGCTCCATGAGCTCTGCCAGACAAGATACAATAGATTAAATGCCTGTATTGGATGTACTGAGGCAAAGTAGGTCTCTAAACAAAGAAAAACTGAGGAGAAGCAGGGTAATTTCTTGACAGGTTACAAGATTTTTAGCTTAACTTGACAAAGTCAAGATAAGCTATTGCCATCACACATGCAGAAGTCTGTTCGTCTGTGAATCTGTGAGTCTGTTCACATTTTCCTTTAGCACAGGCTACTACACCCCATAGTTCTTGTCTGGTTGGCACGAAATTTCATATGAAGGTTTTAGGTCATGTCTAGATGAGAACGTCCCCATTTGGTCGTGATCGGTCAACCGGTATGGCTGCCCGTGCCCAAAACCCGAAAACCATTAGCACAGTCTACAGGTTGTATTTATGAAGGGATTTCATTGTAACTTTGTAGGATGCCTCTGTATAATGCCTAGATGAGAACGTCCCCTTTTGGTCATGATCTGTCCAAGCCCGAAACCCAACAATTTTAGCACAGTCTGCAGGTCATATTTAATGTGGAGGGATTTCATTGTAACTTCATAGGATGACTCCGTATGATGTCTAGATGAGAACTTCCCCATTTGGTTACGATTTGTCAACCGTAACGACTTTCCGAGCCCAAAACCTGAAAACCTTTAGCACAGTCTACAGGTCACATTTTTGGAGGGATTTCATTGTAACTTGGTAGGTTGACTTCATATAATGTCTAGATGAGAACACCGCCTTTTGGATATGATTGGGCAACTGTGACGGCTACAGGGGCCTGAAGCCTGAAAACCTTTAGCACAGTCTACAGGTCATATTTATGAAGGGATTTCATTGTAACTTGGTAGGATGACTCCAAATAATGTCTAGATGAGAACGTCCCCTTTTGATGGCTGCCCGAGCCCAAAAACCGTTAGCATAGTCTTTTGGTCGTATTTATGGAAGAATGTCATTGTATCTTGTTAGGTTGACTCCATATAATGCCTAGATGATGACATCCCCTTTTGGTCGTGATTGGTCCACTGTGACGGCTACAGGTGCCCAAAGCCCGAAAACCTTGAGCACAGTATACAGGTCATATTTATGAAGGGATTTTATTGTAACTTCATAGGATCACTCCAGATGATGCCCAGATGAGAATGTTTCCTTTTGGTTGCGATCATTCAACCATGATGGCTGCCGAGTCCGAAGCCTGAAAACCTTTAGCACAGTCTACAGGTCATATTTATGAAGGGATTTCATTGTAATCTGGTAGGTTGACTTCATATAATGTCTAGATGAGAACGGCCCCTTTTGGACACGATTGGGCATCTGTGATGGCTACAGGGACCCGGAGCCCAAAAACCTTTAGCACAGTCTACAGGTCATATTTATGAAGGGATTTTATTGTAGCTTGGTAGGAGGACTCCAAATAAGATGAGAACGTTCCCTTTTGGTCGCGATCATTCAGCCTTGATGGCTGCCCGAGCCCAAAAACCTTTAGCATAGTCTGTAGGTCGTATTTATGGAAGAATTTCATTGTAGCTTGTTAGGTTGACTCCATATAATGCCTAGATGATGACATCCCTTTTTGGTGGTGATTGGTCAACAGTGACGGCTACAGGGGCCCGAAGCCCGAAAACCTTGACCACAGTCTACAGGTCATATTTATGAAGGGATTTCATTGTAACTTCGTAGGATCACTCCAAATGATGCCCAGATGAGAATGTCCCCTTTTGGTGCGATCATTCAAGCATGATTACTACCCGAGCCCAAAGCCCAAAAACCTTTAGCACAGTCTACAGGTAATATTTATGAAGGGATTTCATTGTAACCTGGTAGGTTGACTTCATATAATGTCTTGATGAGAACGTCCCCTTTTGGACATGATTGGGCAACTGTGACGGCTACAGGAGCCTGAAGCCTGAAAACCTTTAGCACAGTCTACAGGTCATATTTATGAAGGGATTTCATTGTACCATGGTAGGTTGACTTCTTATAATGTCTAGATGAGAACGTCCCCTTTTGTATGCAATTGGGCAACTGTGAAGGCTACAGGGGCCCGAAGTCCAAAAACCTTTAGCAAGGTCTACAGGTCATATTTATGAAGGGATTTCATTGTAACTTGGTAGGTTGACTTCATATAATGTCTAGATGAGAACGTCCCCTTTTGTATGCAATTGGGCAACTGTGAAGGCTACAGGGGCCGAAGTCCAAAAACCTTTAGCAAGGTCTACAGGTCATATTTATCATTTTATGAAGGGATTTCATTGTAACTTGGTAGGATAACTCCAAATAATGTCTAGATGAGAACATCCCCTTAAAATTGGTCACGATCATTCAGCCTTTATGGCTGCCGAAGCCCAAAACCCCAAAACCTTTAGCATAGTCTATGGAAGGATTTCATTGTTACTTGTTAGGTTGACTCCATGTAATGCCTAGATGATGACATCCTCTTTTGGTCGTGATTGGTCAACTGTGATGATTTCAGGGGCCCGAAGCCCGAAAACCATGAGCACAGTCTACAGGTCATATATGAAGGGATATCATTGTAACTTTGTAGGATCACTCCAGATTATGCCCAGGTGACAATGCCCCCTTTTGGTCGCGATCATTCAACCATGATGGCTTCCCGAGCCCAAAACCCAAAAAACTTTAGTACAGACTACAGGTCGTATTTGTGAACGGATTTCATTGTAACTTAGTAGAATGACTCAGTATAATGTCAAGATGAGGACGTCCCCTTTTAGTTGCAATCGGTCTACCGTCATGGTTACACAGGCCTGAAGCCCGAAAACCTTTAGCACAGTCTACAGGCCATATTTATGAAGGGATTTCAATGTAACTTGATAGGATGACTCATTTTGGAATAATTTCACTGTAACTTGGTAACTTTTGTTGACATACATTAACTGTGAGGGCCACATACATTAACTGTGAGGTCATATTAACCCACCCCTCAGCTCTTTAGTACAGTGTACTCCTCATATTATTTTTATTATAAACATTGCATACAGGGAACAGAAATTAACATATTCCCAATTATCACAATTCTTGTCTTATTTCATAATCCTTTCATAAACATTGAACATTATCCTTTTCATCAAACACAACACACAGACAAGTTAAGCTACAGTGTCATTGACACTTTCTTTTATTCAATTAACAGGAGTTTACTCTATAACCAATATTCAATTAACAGGTCAGATTTGTACTGGAAGTATGGTCAGTGGTTTGTGTTGGGAAATTATATTCAATTAACGGGGGTTATTCAGTTAAGAGATATCCAATTAAGTGGGCTCCACTGTACATGTACATTGTATCTCCTTGTTTTTAAGCCTGCTCAGCACTCCATTACTTCTTATTTTGAACATGTTTAGGAAAGGTTTTGCTTCTTAATATTGCCAAATTGTGGTAACAGTATGGCAGAAATGTGGCATTATTAAGGCCTTATTTGCCTCACCAGCTTTCCAGTTTTTAGTAAGATGTAGCTATGTCTCTCAGATATTATATTTGAATACAGGCCTGAAAATAAGCAATCGGTCATTTGCAGAATGAGGTCCCCAGAGGGTGAATTTGCTGATGCTATCTTATACAGTGGGTCAATTTATCCTCTGGGTACATGTACCTCTTTCCGTTTAGTTTTGAGACTCTGATTCAGATTGAGTTTCAGAGAGGGTAAATTTAGTGATGCTACCCTGCTGTGCAGGGTAGCATCACTAAATTCACCCTCTAGGGACCTCATTTTGCAGATGACAGATGAATTCCCAATGTTTATAGACCTATTCACTCAGAGTACGATCAATAGAAGCAATATTTTTAAATCTATTATATCTTTTATGACATAGCTCCATTAAATTTGAGACTTGAGGGATGTAGATTTGGAGCGTATTTATTTATTGCTCTCTCTTCAGAGTTCTCCAAGTAGAGTGTGCAAACAAATGCATAGAGATTTTTTCGAGTTGATATTCTTCTTTTTTCAAAATTAGGGTATACTGGATTGCGCTGTATGTCAGCACTTAGATGTCTGTTCGCGTTATAACTTGAACATTACTAGTCAGCTTTCGATGAAATTTCATACAGATGTTCACTATCATAAGATCTTTAAGCAGCATCAGCCGTTTTGCTGTTGAAATATCTTTTCTGTGAGTTATGGACCTTTGAATATACAAAAATAGCCTATTTTTTGTCTGTTCGCTTCGTATCTCAGGTTTGAGTCGTCGGATCTCAATGAAATTTGGAATGAAGATTGTTTATGGGAAATGCTTTCAAATGAGTCTCTAATCACATTTCTTATTTTTCACTTTTCACACTTATCCCCCTTTTTAACTCTGAAAATATGCTTTTGGCCTCATATTTATTATTTATTTATTGATGTTTAAGGTCACATATTTATGCACAATGGCTAATCATGACCGTGACAGTTTTACGGGTGGAGGAAGCCGGAGTACCCGGAGAGAACCACCGAGCAACGACGAGCAGCTGCCAGCTCCCCAACATCGTAACTCCGCACTGCAGCACAGGCAGGGTTAGATTGGTTGAAGACATGCGTACCATCGACGTGCAGTACGCCTTAGTACACGGCGCCATCGTGCCCCCACATGGGCAATGGGGGTGAAGTGTCTTGCCCAAGGACACAACGCGGTTGCCGCAGGTGGGATTCGAACCGAGGACCTCTCGGCTTGCAGCCTGCACCTCTACCTACTGAGCCACCGCGCCCCCTTTTGGCCTCATAAAATAGCTGATATTTTGTCTGTTCACCTCATATTTCCGGTTTGGGTTATCAGATTTCAATGAAATTTGTATTAAAGATTCCTCATGGAAAGGCTTTCAAATGAGTCATGTCCCTTCAGTAAAACAAAGAAAATACCTGCAAATCACCTCCCCCTTGTGGCATTATGTCTTTGTGAGGTTTGTGGGTGGGGGGGGGGGGGGGGGGGGAGATGGTTGGCGGTAAATGAGTTTTTTTGCTGTGAAAAAAGGCAATAATTTTGCTGCTTGCCTCATAAAATAGCCAATTTTTTTGTCTATTCGCCTTATTTGGGTTATCTGATCTCAATGAAATTTGGACTGAAGATTGTCTTTGGGAAGATTGTCATGGTTTATTTCTTCTCTTGCCATTGTTTGGCGGTATGCACCATGGGAGTATTCCCTGTGGCAAGGCCCACCTCTTGTTCTACGTGGTTCACTTGATTCATATAGATTACCTCTCCTCACCAGCTTTTACCTGAATCCGAAACTGGATATGCAAGAGAGGCCCTGGAGATCTCCACACACCAAACGAATGCAAATGAAGAGCTCATGGACATCTTCAGCAGAGCAAAAAAAATGAAAATGACTTGGAGGTTTACAAATTTAAAGCACACATACAGTTGTAAGCAAATATATATTTTGTAAAGAATTCTGTGATGATGGCAAGGAATACCATGAGTCAGATTGCAGTAACACAAAGCAGTTTTCAGTTCAGTGTATTATCAGTCTTTTCAAACCATGTTCCATGGGGAAAATTTAAGTTTCATTTACAAACCATCTGTAATCACATGTACATATAACAGTGAACTCATTATAATAAACTTCTTTCTTTCTAGTCCTTGCTGATGCTCATTTTCCCACATCATCTGTGTGTCAAAGTCAGGGAGCCAAAGAAATCAGATGTGATGGTTTGTATATAATTTACAAGATACTGATGATAGCTTTTATATCAAGGTTTTATGCATCTGATCAAAATGTATGCTTCAGTACTATTCTTCCATGACCTGAAAAACCTGCTAAAATCTGTAATGAATGACATGTGGTAACATCTTTGTAATAGAACAGTACGATTCAGAAATTTCATGAATCGAATTGGGCAACAGGTTGGTGAATCCATTCTCTTTTTTTAATTGAATCGGCTGAATAATAATGTTTGCAACCTGCTGTTTTCACCACATTGTACAGTGGATACGATGGCACATTCAGTAATCAGAAATGGACCCGATTGCAGCTGTTTCTTCTGGCTCTAGGCATTGTCATGGAAATTATCATTCCTGGAGTACAAATAGGTGTTGTCTGCAATGCTTTAGCAAGGGGCAATATAGTCTATTAGATGGTGTGTGAGTCATGGAGAAACTGAAAATTCATGACCGTTTTCGCAGCTGAAATTGCATCGTGCATGCAAAGACACTAAGCATATTCTGTGTTTTCAACTTTACATTACCTCATTATTTGTCCAGTGTGCAAGCAGAATTCCCACTGTAGTCATCAGGGCTGGAATGAGCGTCGGAGCCCAAGGTAGTAACCCAAGGCCCAGAATTTGGGGGGGGGGGGGGGGGGGGGTTGGGGGGGTTGCAGGAGCCTAGGATTCTTGGGTTAGGCCTGCCTCCTCCCCCCAAGTTCTGACTCCACCGCCCCGAGCATGAGCCTCTCTGATCCTACGAGCAAGAACCAACAAGGTAAGTTGCTTGCTATTATCAAATGGATAATCCCAAAAGCTGCTAGAAGTCACCATTCAGTAACTGATTTCAAAATATTCTTTGTGGGGGGCAGGAGTGGGGGGGGGCACATCTAATCCCCTCATCATCTTTTGTGCCTTTGCCACTCATGGCAAATGCCAACCACATCTGCACAGTATACCAGCACTTTGGAAAAGGGTGGTGGGGGATCACAGAATTAACCCTGGGGCACAAATTTGCTCTTTCCGGCCCTGGTAGTCATGACATCATTATCTTTTCCTGATGCAGCAAAGATAATGATGTCTTGACTACAATGAGGATTCTGCGAACTATGCTGAAATCAAACAAAGATGGTGTCATTCCGTGAAAAACTTGACATGATATGCGGTCATTGCAACTGATTTGATCTGATCACATGTCCATGATTTGGAAATGAATTGAATTAAATTGAATTGGGAGGCCATTTCAAAAATTAATTCAAAATTTGAATAATTGCAGCTAGGGCCTTACTTTTTAGTCCCCTACCGGCATCGCCGGAGGGGACTATAGGTTTGCACTCTCCATCCGTCATTCTGTCAATCCTTCAGTCTGTCAGTCACACTTTAGTTTTCTGGACTTTTTTTTTGGAAATGCTTCAACCGAATGATTTCATTTTTGGTAACCTACTATAGAACGATGACTTGCAGATCAAGTTTGAGTTTCATGCTGATTGCATTATTCTTGTGTGAGTTATGGCCCTTGCAAATATGGAAAATGTCAGTCACACTTTAGTTTTCCGAACTTTTTTTTGGAAATGCTTCAACTAAATGATTTCATTTTTTCGTAACCTACTGTAGAACGATGATTTACAGATCAAGCTTAAGTTTCATGCTGATTGCATTATTCTTGTGTGAGTTATGGCCCTTGGAAATATGGAAAAGCGCCAAAATATCAGTATTTTTATACTGTACCAATGACCCAGACTTAGCTGGTGCTAACTCTTAAAAATATAGGGCCAAACACAAATTTTGCCCCCCAATCCCCAAAATTTGCATCTAAAACCAAAGAAAACATGTCCTGAATGGCCCTCCACACTTCACCTCTACTGCGCATGCGCAGTGTCTAGGACGTCCCGAAATTGGCGCCATTAATCATTCTTTGTTTGGCCCTTCATCAGTTAACATCTGACTGATCTTTGTGCTTGTAAATCTCAGTTTAAATGATGCCAGACACATAAATATTAGAGAAATGGTGATTCTAAGGAGGATATAGAAGGAGGAGAGGAAAAATGAGTGACAGAAAATTATCAGGGCTGTAACTTAAAATTTTTTATTGAAATTATGTTAAGTTACCTATTTTCGAGGCAACAGCCTGTTGTGGTCATTCTTGTTATCAAATTACACTGCTTGTTCAGTGTTTTCCTCTCTCCCTTTCCTTTAAGTCCCCTCTTGCTATTTTCCCATGCTTTTGGCATATTTTCTGTAATTTTATTACTAAAATTTCTTGGGAGTTTTAGCTTGATAACAGAATGAATTCTGTTCTTTTCCCCATGTTTACGTCTTCACCTATGGGTGGTTAGGCGTAGTGTTCTGCATCTACCATCTGATGTTCTGCAGTTTCTTCCCTGGAAGTCTCTGTTTTGCATCAGATAGTGTATTATTGGTAACTGATTTCGGGCCAGGGTGCCTGGAGTCTTGTTCTTGTGTTTTTACACTTATTGTTTACATTTACAACAGCCCTCTGTGTGAGGGGGGATTTCTTGAAAATAATATCTGGATGTTAATTTAATCATAACTAGATACATTATTATTGTTCGTAAGTGTTGCATAAATTGTTTAAAATATTTTTAGAATTTTTGTCCACACTTAGGCTTGGGATCCATTGGGGCTCAACGTTACTTTTCAGAAACTTGGGCTGTTCTGAAAAAATATTTTTTAAAAATATTTTGATTGCAATTATTTTTTCTATATTAATGGATCATATTATTATGTATTTTGATTGTCAGGGGTTGGTGCGAGTACTAGGACTTTGTTTTCTTTTCACAATGAAAGGATATTGTTCAATTGTAATAAGAGGAAATCTTCCTCTGACTTTCATAATCATTGTATATGTAGTCAGTGTACTCGCACTAACTCCTGTTCTGTATGTGTTAATTTCGATGACAACATGGGAAGCGCATGTCACGTTATGTTAGTGGGGAATTGGCCATTCCGGTCCTTTCCCCGCAAGGTCACTCTACTTTATCAATCTCTATTTCAGACGATCAAGAATAGGGTGATGTATCCGTGATGTCTTCCAAAAGTGTGCCTCCGTCGTCACAATTAATGAAGAGCTAGCGGAAAAGTGCTCATGTAAATACGTCAATTGCCTAAGAGGACCCTAGTAGGTTCGACGGCCGTTGACGTCCGCTAGCTCGCCCGGTGTAGCGTCCATCCATCGAATGGTTCGGCAGCCGGGTTCGTCCGTTGCGGTCCAGAAGGAGTTTTGGGGTGATGCGAGCACTATTAATCAACCAAATGCACACCCAGTGACGGCGGATTAGAGGGAGAACGGAGGAAGCCTTTTAGTCCGGTTCCTAGCTCGTCCAGGTACATCCGGACTGCGAGCGAGAAAGGCCCCTCTCTCGTACAACAACATCTGGCCCCAGATGTTGGGGTACTAAATGTTTCGCATTCGGAGCATACGTCCGCCGCTCGGGGCGCTCCGATATATAGTCAGTCCGGAGAGACTGTCAATAAGGCTTCCTCATTCTCATGGTAGCGCACACGACCGCTCTTGGCTACGTGACCTCGGATATCCAGTCAGCTTCGCCAATCAGAGAATCATCGGCGACCAGGTCACACCATCCGGTAGCCAGGGACACGAGGCCTGCAGACTCCGGACATTCGCATAAGAAAGTGTGCGGAAGTCAACGTACACGGAGCTTCCGGCGGCAATGCATCGTAAGACCGCTACTGCACAGGCCTCGGTGACAGGCGTGCTATCCCAAATAGCACAGCTTATCGCAGCATCCCAGCAACGATAGAGTCTGTTGCATCATGTATTATCCGACGACGCTGAGTCGGGACGCTCCGCGGAAGCACGTACGGATGTCCGAAAATTTCATCCAGTCCGACGGGATGCCGAAAGGGATTCGGAGGATTTCGAGCTTTCCCTTTCGGAACAACATAAGCTGTTGTTTATGTCATCTGACTTTATCTTCTAGAGGTTCTTTCGTCGGACCAGAATGCTGCGATGCCGGATAAGAAACTGATAGCGTCGGTGGACATAGAAATTTTTGGTTCGGTTCAGGGACCTCGTCCCTCAGTTCCGACATAGTCCAATAATGTCACACAACTTTCGAGTTATTGAACGACGCTCTATATATTATTATTTGCTTGCTATTAACAAGCATGTCTGGTTTCTTGTTCGCAAGTTACGGAGATGTCTTTCAAAAGTGTGCCTCTGTCGTCATAGTTAATGAAGGGCTAGCGGCAATAAGTGCTCATGGAATATGTCAATCGCCTAAGAGGTCCCTAGTGGGATCGACAGAGTTGACATTCGCTAGCTCACCCGGTGTAGCATCCATTCATCGAATGGTTCGGCAGTCGGGTTCGTCCGTTGCGGTCTAGGAAGGAGATTTGGGTGATGCAAGCACTATAATTAACTTTAGTACACACCCAGTGACGACGGATTAGAGAACAGATCGGAGGAAGCCTGTTAGTCCGGTTCCTAGCTCGTCCAGGTCCGTCCGGGCTGCGAGCGAGAGAGGTCCCTCTCTCATACAACAATATATGGGACCGGATATTGTGGTACAGATATTTCGCATTCGGAGCATATGTCCGCCGCTTGGGACGCTCCGTTATATTGACAGTCCGAGAGACTGTCGATAATGCTTCCTCATCCTCACAGCAGCGCACACGACCGCACATTGGCTACGTGACCTTGAGTATCCGACCAGCTTCGTCATTCAGTGATTCCACGGCGAACAGGTCACGCCATCCGGTAGCCAAGGGACACGAGGCCTATACACTCCGTTCGTTCGCATAATAGAAGTATGCACGGGGTAACGAACACGGAGCTTCCAGCGGCAATGCAACGTAAGACCGCTTTTCCACAGGCCTCAGTGACGGACGTGCTATCCAAGTTAGCACAGTTTATCGCAGCATCCCAGCAATCGACAGATTCTCGGTCGGATCAGGAATTATCCGACGGCGCTGGGTCGGTGCGCTCCGCTGTTGCATCAGGTTCGGACGACCGAACACTTTATAGGGTCCGACAGGATGGCGAAAGGGATTCGGACGATTTCGAGCTTTCCCTTTCGGAACAACGGAAGCTGCCATACATTTCTTCCGGCATTATCTTCCACAGGTTGTTCCGTCGGACTACATTGCTGCGATGCTGGATAAGAGACTAATAGCGTCATTGGACACGGAGTTTTTGATCGGTTCAGGGACATTGTCCCTGACTTACCGACACAGTCCAATAATGTCATTAGAACATTCAAATTATTTAACGACGCTATATATAAGCTTGCTACCAAGCATGATAGTCTAGTTTCTTGTCCGCAATGCTCTTCTGCCTTTTATCAATTCTAGGAAATAATTTATTTTGGCAGAACAGGGCATACCGAGAGTTCATATGCGTCTAGACGGCGGGGTTGAAGACTGGGAATTATCTTTTTCGCCGTCTATGTCAATTCCAACCACGATGTTGGAAACAACAATGATGTCTAATAGACTTAACTTAGACGCTTTATCATACGTAGACCACCTTACTGAGGCGTTATCATTACGTCTTCAAGAGAAAGAATTCCAGGGTATGATCCTCAATGTGATTTCTTTCAAGGGCAGTAGTTTTTCCATGTATAACTCCGCCCTTCAGTGGCAACCTGAAGTTGGTTTGACGTGACGCAGCCCTAGCTACATCCACGCGCGTGGATAGTAAGGTGAAGAACTCTCTCAGAGTCGCTTCGGTCTCGGAGAAGCTTCTCTTCGACGGCAACTCTTCAGCAATCTATGAATTGCTCGATATACACGTTCTCTTGTCTATCAAGTGTAGCAAGAGATTCAGACTGGGGCAACATTCGGTGGTTGACTCAGAGAGTGCCACTGCAGTTGCCGGATCCGAGTTTTATGATTATGACGGATGCCAGTCCAACAGGTTGGGGTACAATATTGATCCCAACGGATTCGAAGTGCCAGGGTCTTTGGGTTCCGCAGTTTCTAGGCAAGCACTTATCTTCCAGGGAATAATGTTCTTTAGGCTTGCACTATGTCATTGGATGAACATTATTCAGAAACGCATGTCCAAATCCTGTCCGGTAATACGACAGTAGTTGCGTATCTCCGGAACCAGGGAGGCACTCATTCAATTCCGTTATTCAATTTAACGGAAAGAATCCTTCTGTTTGTTATAGTACACCAAGTTCTGCTTCGGTCCGTCATATTCCGGGTCGTCTGATTGTATTAGCAGACTCCCTTTCACGTAAGGGTCGCTTGTTGCCGTCAGAATGGACTCTCAACAAACAAGTATTCAATCAGATTTGCTATCAATGGGAACGCCCAATGATAATTTATTTGTGACACAACTCACTATTCATTTGCAGACGTATGTGTTTGCATGTCCGGATCCCTGAGCTTATGTTGTTAACGCTCTATTGATCTAATAGGACGGAATGATAGGATATGCGTATCCTCCAGCGCTGTTGATTCAGCAAGTATTGCTAAAATAAACATCCATAATACAATTCTGTTGATAGCATCTCTGTCTTCACAGAGACCGTGGGTAAATTTACTCAGGTGTCTACTGTGGGACTTACCGCGAAAACTTCCTCCATGAGAGGATCTTCTTTCGCGGGGGAAATCGTGTCAACTTCATCACTACTCGCAAGGTCTCAACCTTCACGTATTCCGTTGTGTGGTCCTTCTTGCATGGCAAGCATTGTACAGGACGACCTTTGGACGCGATTTCTTACTGTAGGAGAACCTCTTCTTCGCTATACTATGCGGCTAAAGTGGAGGCTCTTCCATCGTTGGTGTAGGGATCATTATGTTGATATTTTTGATCCCTTCATACTAGACATTGCAACTTTCTAGTATACTTGTTTGACAAGATCTACTGCAGCCTGTTATTATTAAGGTTATAGGTCTATGTTATCTCATACCTATGCACTCTATGATAGTTTACAATTGAGTCTTATGTCTCTTTATCTAAGTCAGTTAGAAACTTTTCGATAAATAGACCTGGAATCATTAGATTAAATTCCTATATGGAATTTAGCTTCGGTTCTTATTTAGCTAAGTAATCATTTGAGCCTCTGGAAACAGTAGTTTTCAAATTCTGACCTTTTTAGACAGTAATTCTGTTAGTCTTCTCTTTTACTGAGGAGTCAGTGAGCTTCATGCACTATCGGTGGACGATTCTCACTTTTGTAGTGACGGAAACACTACTTCCTTTACTACTTAGGTTGGATTTTTGGTTAAGAGTCAGGCTCCTAATAATATCTGGAACCTATTGTTATTTAGGTCCTTCCGTCTTCGTACGGGCATTGGCCTTTACTCTGTCCGGTTAGAGTTTACGTATTTATAAACAGATATCAGTTTATTAGTACGGACGTAAGATTCTTCTGTCTTTGATGCCTAATAGAAGGACATTACACTCCATTCTATTGCTAATGGTTTCAATTAACTATCGGTACTGCTTATGGTATATCATTGACTCCGCAGTTTGTGCTTGAGATTTCGGCTCATGAAGTAAGAGCTCTTTCTACATCTTGGGCTTACACTAATAGTGTCGCTATTATAGATTTTTGAAGGCTGCTCATTGCGCTCAGCCATCCACATTCATGAATTTTTATCTCAGAATATTGAGTCCATTTTTGGAGGCCTCCATTGTTAGGTCTATTATCTACTGCTCAGAATGTCATTCACTTAACTGGTAAAGTGCTGAGTTTTTTCTGACAACAAATCAAAGCTCATCATATACTGCTCTATTACATTTAATTGGATAGTGCCTTATAGGCACTATCCAATTAAATGTCAGAGAGCAAGGTATTGTATAAAAAATCTGATCCATACCAGGAACAATAAAGGCTTTCTCAGGCAGAATGTAGCTACAGACAGTTATTGCCTGTCACTTTTAGTAAAGCCCAAAATAGGGCTTCCAGCACTCTACCAGTTAACAGTTGCTACTATAGCTAGGTAGGCATTCTGTTCCGGCAGTGATTCCGTCCTGCTGCCCTCTTCGCTCTGGGCTATTTGACCCAGGGCAAGAAAAATGGGGGGGGGGGGGGGGGGGGGGGAGGTTCCCTTGGGTCACCTGTTTTATTATGAAAACAAGGGGATACCTCCTCCAGAGTTAGTAATTCTGAGCTGTTACTGGGATGGCTTTTAAGTGAGAAGTTTATGTTTTAAAATTTCATTCAGGTCATAGTTTTTAAAGTATAGCTTTTGAATATATCACGTGTCAAACGGGCATTATTATACAACCCTCAGACACTTTTAAGGAGTATAAAGAGTCTCTATTCTCTAGACTTTATTTATTGGCTTACTTTAAAAATTATTAGTATAAGGATTATACTGGATATTAATAGAGTACATGGATGTTATGATGCTCAATTTTGGAAGGTGTTGTGTCTTTCTAATTTATTATAAATAAGAAAGATACATGTAAGGCCTAATACTCCTTTTCCCCTAGAGGGGATGACTCTGTTTTATATAATTGAGCGTATTTCAACTTGCTCTATGTCCTGGGCCCTCCAGCCTTTTTACTATTCAGCTATGTCTGGGTCATTGGTACAGTATAAAAATGTTAAAACATTTATAGTAATTTATATATTTTTTATACTTACCAATGACCCAGACGGGGATGGCCCTCCCAGGAGTTGGGAACTCATACCTCCCCGCCGAGTACATAGCGCTTACCAGGCACTGGTTACAAGAATGATTAATGGCGCCAATTTCGGGACGTCCTTGACACTGCGCATGCGCAGTAGAGGTGAAGTGTGGAGGGCCATTCAGGACATGTTTTCTTTGGTTTTAGATGCAAATTTTGGGGATTGGGTGGCAAAATTTGTGTTTGGCCCTATATTTTTAAGAGTTAGCACCAGCTAAGTCTGGGTCATTGGTAAGTATAAAAAATATATAAATTACTTTAAATTTTTTAACTTTCCAGACTTTTTTGGGAAACGCTTCAACAGAATGATTTCATTTTTGGTAAACTACTATAGAACGATGACTTACAGATCAAGTTTGAGTTTCCTGCCGATTGCATTATTCTTGTGTGAGTTATGGCCCTTGGAAATATGGAAAAGCACCAAAATATCAGTTTTCCAGACTTTTTTTTAGAAATGCTTCAACGGAATGATTTCATTTTTGGTAAACTTCTATAGAACGATGACTTGCAGATCAAGTTTGAGTTTCATGCTGATTGCATAATTCTTTTGTGGGTTATGGCCCTTGGAAATATGGAAAAGTGCCAAAATATCAGTATTTTTATACTGTACCAATGACCCAGACATAGCTGGTGCTAACTCTTAAAATATAGGGCCAAACACAAATTTTGCCCCCCAATCCTCAAAATTTGCATCTAAAACCAAAGAAAACATGTCCTGAATGGCCCTCCACACTTCACCTCTACTGCGCATGCACAGTGTCAAGGACGTTCCGAAATTGGCGCCATTAATCATTCTTAGTTTGGCCCTTCATCAGTTAACATCTGACTGATGGGAGCGCGGTGGCTCAGTAGGTAGAGGTGCAGGCTGCAAGCCGAGTGGTCCTCAGTTCGAATCCCACCTGCGGCAACCGCGTTGTGTCCTTGGGCAAGACACTTCATCCCCATTGCCCGTGTGGGGGCACGATGACGCCGTGTACTAAGGCGTACTGCACGTCGATGGTACGCATGTCTTCAACCAATCTAACCCTGCCTGTGCTGCAGTGCGGAGTTACGATGTTGGGGAGCTGGCAGCTGCTCGTCGTTGCTCGGTGGTTCTCTCCGGGTACTCCGGCTTCCTCCACCCGTAAAACTGTCACGGTCATGATTAGCCATTGTGCATAAATATGTGACCTTAAACCTCAATAAATAAATAAATAAATAATCTGACTGATCTTTGTGCTTGTAAATCTCAGTTTAAATGATGCCAGACACATAAATATTAGTGAAATGGTGATTCTAAGGAGGATATAGAAGGAGGAGAGGAAAAATGTGTGACAGAAAATTATCAGGGCTGTAACTTAAAAATTTTTAATGAAATTATGTCAAGTTACCTATTTTCGAGGCAGCAGCCATTTTGTTGTCATTCTTGTTATCAAGTTACACTGATTGTTCAGTGTTTTCCTCTCTCCCTTTCCTTTAAGTCCCCTCTTGCTATTCTCCCATGCTTTTGGCATATTTTCTGTAATTATTATTACTAAAAATTCTTGGGAGTTTTAGCTGAATAACAGAATGAATTCTGTTCTTTTCCCCATGTTTACGTCTTCACCTATGGGTGGTTAGGCGTTGTGTTTTGCATCTACCACCTGATGTTCTGCAGTTTCTTCCCTGGAAGTCTCTGTTTTGCATCAGATAGTGTATTATTGGTAACTGATTTCGGGCCTGGGTGCCTGGAGTCTTATTTTAGTGTTTTTACACTTATTGTTTACATTTACAACAGCCCTCTGTGTGAGGGGGGGATTTCTTGAAAATAATATCTTGATGTTAATTTAATCATAACTGGATTCATTATTATTGTTCGTAAGTGTTGCATAAATTGTTTAAAATATTTTTAAAATTTTTGTCCACACTTAGGCTTGGGATCCATTGGGGCTCAACGTTACTTTTCAGAAACTTGGGCTGTTTTGAAAAAATATTTTTTCAAAATATTTTGATTTCAATAATTTTTTCTATGTTAATGGATCATATTATTATGTATTTTGATTGTCAGGGGTTGGTGCGAGTACTAGGACTTTGTTTTCTTTTCACATTGAAAGGATTTTGATCAATTGTAATAAGAAGAAATCTTCCTCTGACTTTATAATCATTCTATTTGTAGTCAGTGTACTCGCACTAACTCCTGTTCTGTATGTGATGATTTCGATGACAACATGGGAAGCGTATGTCACGGTATGTTAGTGGGGAATTGGACATTCCGGTCCTTTCCCCGCAGGGTCACTCTACTTTATCAATTTCTATTTCAGACGATCAAGATTAGGGTGATGTATCTGTGATGTCTTCCAACAGTGTGCCTCCGTCGTCACAATTAATGAAGGGCTAGCGGAAAAGTGCTCATGTAAATACGCCGATTGCCTAAGAGGACCCTAGTAGGTTCGACGGCCTTTGACGTCCGCTAGCTCGCCCGGTGTAGCGTCCATTCATTGAATGGTTCGGCAACCGGGTTCGTCCGTTGCGGTCTAGAAGGAATTTTGGGGTGATGCGAGCACTATAAATCAACCAAATGCACACCCAGTGACGACAGATCAGAGGGAGAACGGAGGAAGCCTTTTAGTCCGGTTCATAGCTCGTTCTGGTCCATCCGGACGGCGAGCGAGAGAGGCCCCTCTCTCGTACAACAACATCTGGCCCCAGATGTTGTGGTACAAAATGTTTCACATTCGGAGCATACGTCCGTCGCTCGGGACGCTCCGACATATAGTCAGTCCGGAGTAGACTGTCAATAAGGCTTCCTCATTCTCATGGTAGCGCACACGACCGCTCTTGGCTACGTGACCTCGGATATCCAGTCAGCTTCGCCAGTCAGAGAATCATCGGCGACCAGGTCACACCATCCGGTAGCCAGGGACACGAGGCCTGCAGACTCCGGACGTTCGCATAGGAAGTGTGCGGGAGTCAACGTACACGGAGCTTCCGGCGGCAATGCATCGTAAGACCGCTACTGCACAGGCCTCGGGAACGGATGTGCTTTCCTAAATAGCACAGTTTATCGCAGCATCCCAGCATCAACTAAATCTGTCGCATATTTTTTATCCGACGATGCTGGGTCGGGACGCTCCGCGGAAGCGGGTACGGACGTCCGGAAATTTTATCCGGTCCGACGGGATACCGAAAGGGATTTGGAGGATTTCGAGCTTTCCCTTTCGGAACAACATATGCTCTTGTGTATGTCATCTGACTTGGTCTTCTACAGCTTCTTTCGTCGGACCAGAATGCTGCGATGCCGGATAAGAAACTGATAGCGTCGGTGGACTTAGAAATTTTTGGTTCGGTTCAGGGACATCGTCCCTCAGTTCCGACATAGTCCAATAATGTCACACAAACTTTCGAATTATTGAACGACGCTATATATATTATTATTATATGCTTGCTATAACCAAGCATTTCTGGTTTCTTGTTCGCAAAGTTACGGAGATGTCTTTCAAAAGTGTGCCTCTGTCGTCATAGTTAATGAAGAGCTAGCGGCAATAAGTGCTCATGGAATATGTCTTTCGCCTAAGAGATCCCTTGTAGGATCGACGGAGTGACATTCGCTAGCTCACCCGGTGTAGCGTGCATTCATCGAATGGTTCGGCTGCCGGGTTCGTCCGTTGCGGTCTAGGAAGGCGATTTGGGTGATGCGAGCACTTTAATTACTTAAGTACTCACCCAGTGACGGCAGATTGAGGACAGATCGGAGGAGGCCTGTTAGTCCGTTCCTGGCTTGTCCAGGTCCGTCCGGGCTGTGAGCGAGAGAGGTCCCTCTCTCGTCCAACAACATAGGGGACCGCATGTTGTGGTTCAGATATTTTACATTCGGAGCATATATCTGTCGGTCAGGACGCTCCGTTATATTGACAGTCCGAGAGACTGTCGATAATGCTTCCTCATCCTCACAGCAGGGCACACGACCGCACATTGGCGACGTGACCTCGAGTATCCGATCAGTTTCGTCATTCAGTGATTCCACGGCGAATAGGTCACGCCATCCGGTAGCCAAGGGACACGAGGCCTATACACTCCGTTCGCTCGCATATTGGTAGTATGCACGGGGTAACGATCACGGAGCTTCCAGCGGCAATGCATTGTAGGACCGCTTCTCCTCAGGCCTCAGTGACGGACGTGCTATCCGAGTTAGCACAGTTGTTTCGCAGCATCCCAGCAATCGACAGTTTCTTGGTCGAATCAGGAATTATCCGACGGCGCTGGGTTGGTGCGGTCCGCGGTTGCATCAGGTACGGACGACCGAACGCTTTATAGGGTCCGACAGGATGGCGAAAGGGATTCGAAAGATTTCGAGTTTTCCCTTTCGTAGTATCGGAAACTGCCATTCATATCTTCTGGCATTATCTTCCAGTGATTGTTATTTCGGACTACATTGCTGTGATGTTGGATAAGAGACTTATAGCGTCATTGGACACGGAATTTTGGATCGGTTCAGGGACATTGTCCCTGACTTACCGACGCAGTCCAATAATTTCATTACTACATGTGTTTTATTTTTCGACGCTATATAGGCATACAAGCCTGCTACCAAGCATGATAGTTTAGTTTCTTGTCCGCGTTGCTCATTTCTGCCGTTTTATCATTTATACGAATAGTTTATTTTGGCAGAGCAGGGCATACCGAGAGTTCATATGCGTCTAGACGGCGTGGTTAAAGACTGGAAATATTCTTTTTCGCCGTCTATGTCTTTTTCAACCTCAATGTTGGAAACGACAGTGATGTCTAGTAGACTTGACTTAGACGCTTTATCATACGTAATCCACCTTACTGAGGCGTTATCATTACGTCTTCAAGAAAAGATTTACGGGATATTATTCTCAATGTGATTTCTTTTGAGGGCAGTAGTTTGTTCACGTATAATTCCGCCCTTCAGTGGCTGATTGGAGTTGGTTAGACGTGACGCAGCCCTAGCTACATCCACGCGCGTGGATAGTAAGGTTAAGAACTCTCTCAGAGTCGCTTCGTTCTCGGAGAAGCTTCTCTTCGATGGCAACTTTTCAGCAATCCATGAATTGCTCGATTTACACGTTCTCTTGTCTATCTAGTGTTACAAGAGATTCAGACTGGGGCAACATTCGGTGGTTGACTCAGAGAGTGCCACTGCAGTTGCCAGACCCGAGTGTTGCAGTTATGACGGTTGCCAGTCAAACAGATTGGGATATAATATTGATCCCAACGGATTCGAAGTGCCAGGGTCTTTGGGTTCCGCAGTCTCTAAGCAACCAATTATCTTCCGCGGAATAATGTTTTTTAGGCTTGCTTTGTGTCATTGCATGAACATTATTCAGAAACGCATGTCCAAATCCTGTCCGTTAATTCGACAGTAGTGGCGTATCTCCGGAACCAGGGAGGCACTCATTCGTTTCCGTTATTCAATTTAATGGAAAGAATCCGTCTGTTGGTTATAGTACACCAAGTTCTGTTTCGGTCCGTCATATTCCGGGTCGTCTGATTGTTTTACCGGACTCCCGTTCACTTAGGGGTCGCTTGTTGCCGTCAGAATGGACTCTCAACAAACAAGTATTCAATCAGATTTGCTATCTATGGAACGCCCAATGATGATTTATTTACGACACAGCTTGCTAATCAATTGCAGACGTATGTGTTGGCTTGTCCGGATCTCTGAGCTAATGTTGTTAACGCTCTATTGATCTAATAGGACGGAATGATAGGATACGCGTATCCTCCGGCGCTGTTGTTTCAGCAGGTATTGCTAAGATAAACAACCACAATACATTTCTGTTGATAGCATCTCTATCTTCACAGAGACCGTGGGTAATTTACTCTGTTGTCTACTGTGGGACTTAACGTGAAATCTTCCTCAATGAGAGGATCTTTTTTCGCTGGGTAAATCGTGTCATCTTTATCACAACCCGCAAGGTCGCAACCTTCACGTATTCCGTTGTGTGGTCCGTATTGCATTGTAAGCATTGTACTGGACGAGCTTTGGACGCGATTTCTTACTATAGGAGATCCTCTTCTTTGCTATTCTATGCGGCTAAAGTGGAGGCTCTTCCGTCGTTGGTGTAGGGATCATTATGTTCATATTGTTGATCCCTCCATACTACTCATTGCAACTTTGTAGTATACTTGTTTGACAAGATCTACTGCAGCCTGTTATTATTAAGGTTATAGGTTTATGTTACCTCATACCTATGCACTCTATGATAGTTTACAATTGAGTCTTATGTCTCTTTATCTAAGTCAGTTAGTAACTTTTTGATAAATAGACTTAGAATCTTTAGATTAAATTCCTATATGGAATTTAACCTCGGTTCTTATTTAGCTAAGTAATCATTTGAGCCTCTGGAAACAGTAGTTTTCAAATTCTGACCTTTTAGACAGTAATTCTGTTGGTTTCTCTTTTACTGAAGAGTCAGTGAGTTTCATGCACTATCGATGGATGATTTTCACTTTCGTAGTTTCGGAATCACTACTTCCTTTACTATTTAGGTTGGATTTTTGCATAAGAGTTAGGCTCCTAATATCCGTAACCTATTGTTATTAAGGTCCTTCCGTCTTCGTACGGGCATAGGCCTTTACTCTCTCCGGTTAGAGTTTATGTATTTATAAACAGATATCTGTTTATTACTACGGGCGTAAGCTTCTTCTGTCTTTGATGCCTAATAGAAGGACGTTACGCTCCATTCTATTGCTAATGGATTCTATTAACTATCGGTACTGCTTATGGTATATCATTGACTCAGCAGTTGTGCTTAAGATTTCGGCTCATGAAGTAAGAGTTCTTCTACATCTTGGGCTTACATTAATAGTGTCGCTATTATAGATTTTTGAAGGCTGCTCATTGTGCTCAGCCATCCACATTCATGAATTTTTATCTCAGAAATATCGAGTCCATTTCTGGTTCTGGAGGCCTCTATTGTTAGGTCTATTATCTACTGCTCAGAATGTCATTCAAGCTTTCTGTTCCGGCAGTGACTCTGTTCTGCTGCCCTCTTCGCTCTGGGCTATTTGACCCAGGGCAAGAAAAAGGGGGGGGGGGGGGAGGGTGTTCCCTTGGGTCACCTGTTTTACTATGAAAACAAGGGGATACCTCCACCGGAGTTAGTGATTCTGAGCTGTTATTGGGATGGTTGTTTAGTGAGAAGTTTATGTTTTAAAAATTCATTCAAGTCTTAGTTTTTAAAGTATAGCTTTTGAATTTTGCATGTGTCAACGGACATGATTATGCAATCCTCAGACACTTTTAAGGAGTATAAGAGTCTCTATTCTCTAGACTTACTTTATTTATTGGCTTACTTTAAAAATTATTAGTATAAGGATTATTGGATATTAATAGAGTACATGGATGTATGATGCTCAATTTTGGAAGGTGTTGTATCTTTCTAATTTATCATAAATAAGAAAGATACATGTAAGGCCTATTACTTCTTTTTCCCTAGAGGGCATGACTCTATTTTATATTATTGAGCGTATTCCATCTTGCTCTATGTCCTTGGCCCTCCAGCCTTTTTACTATTCAGCTATGTCTGGGTCATTGGTACAGTATAAAAATGTTAAAAAATTTATAGTAATTTATATATTTTTTATACTTACCAATGACCCAGACGGGGATGGCCCTCCCAGGAGTTGGGAACTCTTGCCTACCCGCTGAGTACATAGCGCTTACCAGGCACTGGTTATTAGAATGATTAATGGCGCCAATTTCGGAACGTCCTTGACACTGCGCATGCGCAGTAGAGGTGAAGTGTGGAGGGCCATTCAGGACATGTTTTCTTTGGTTTTAGATGCAAATTTTGGGGATTGGGGGGCAAAATTTGTGTTTGGCCCTATATTTTAAGAGTTAGCACCAGCTATGTCTGGGTCATTGGTAAGTATAAAAAATATAGAAATTACTATAAATTTTTTAACTTTTTCAAATTGTGACCTTTTAGACAGTAATTCTGTTGGCTTCTCTTTTACTGAAGAGTCAGTGAGCTTCATGCACTATCGGTGGATGATTCTCACTTTCGTAGTTTCGGAATCACTACTTCCTTTACTATTTAGGTTGGATTTTTGCATAAGAGTCAGGCTCCTAATAAATATCCGGAACCTATTGTTATTAAGGTCCTTCCGTCTTCGTACGGGCATAGGCCTTTACTCTGTCCGGTTAGAGTTTACGTATTTATAAACAGATATCTGTTTATTACTGCGGGCGTAAGCTTCTTCTGTCTTTGATGCCTAATAGAAGGACGTTACGCTCCATTCTATTGCTAATGGATTCAATTAACTATCGATACTGCTTATGGTATATCATTGACTTAGCAGTTGTGCTTGAGATTTCGGCTCATGAAGTAAGAGCTCTTTATACATCTTGGGCTTACATTAATAGTGTCGCTATTATAGATTTTATGAAGGCTGCTCATTGGGCTCAGCCATCCACATTCATGAATTTTTATCTCAGAAATATTGAGTCTATTTCTGGAGGCCTCCATTGTTAGGTCTATTATCTACTGCTCAGAATGTCATTCACTTAACAGTTGCTACTATAGCTAGGTAGGCTTTCTGTTCAGGCAGTGACTCCGTCCTGTTGCCCTCTTCGCTCTGGGCTATTTGACCCAGGGCAAGGAGAAGGGGGGGGGGGGAGGGTGTTCCCTTGGGTCACCTGTTTTATTATGAAAACAAGGGGATACCTCCTCCGGAGTTAGTAATTCTGAGCTGTTACTGGGATGGTTTTTAAGTGATAAGTTTATGTTTTTAAAATTCATTCAGGTCATAGTTTTTAAAGTATAGCTTTTGAAGATATCACGTGTCAAACGGGCGTTATTATACAATCCTCAGACACTTTTAAGGAGTAAAAAGAGTCTCTATTCTCTAGACTAACTTTATTTATTGGCTTACTTTAAAAATTATTAGTATAAGGATTATACTGGATATTGATAGAGTACATGGATGTTATGATGCTCAATTTTGGAAGGTGTTGTGTCTTTCTAATTTATCATAAATAAGAAAGATACATGTAAGGCCTAATACTCCTTTTCCCCTCGAGGGGATGACTCTATTTTATATAATTGAGCTTATTTGAACTTGCTCTATGTCCTAGGCCCTCCAGCCTTTTTACTATTCAGCTATGTCTGGGTCATTGGTACAGTATAAAAATGTTAAAAAATTTATAGTAATTTATATATTTTTTATACTTACCAATGACCCAGACGGGGATGGCCCTCCCAGGAGTTGGGAACTCATACCTCCCCGCTGAGTACATAGCGCTTACCAGGCACTGGTTATAAGAATGATTAATGGCGCCAATTTCGGAACGTCCTTGACACTGCGCATGCGCAGTAGAGGTGAAGTATGGAGGGCCATTCAGGACATGTTTTCTTTGGTTTTAGATGCAAATTTTGGGGATTGGGGGGCAAAATTTGTGTTTGGCCCTATATTTTAAGAGTTAGCACCAGCTATGTCTGGGTCATTGGTAAGTATAAAAAATATAGAAATTACTATAAATTTTTTAACTTTTTCAAATTGTGACCTTTCAGACAGTAATTCTGTTGGCTTCTCTTTTACTGAAGAGTCAGTGAGCTTCATGCACTATCGGTGGATGATTCTCACTTTCGTAGTTTCGGAATCACTACTTCCTTTACTATTTAGGTTGGATTTTTGCATAAGAGTCAGGCTCCTAATAAATATCCGGAACCTATTGTTATTAAGGTCCTTCCGTCTTCGTACGTGCATAGGCCTTTACTCTGTCCGGTTAGAGTTTACGTATTTATAAACAGATATCTGTTTATTACTGCGGGCGTAAGCTTCTTCTGTCTTTGATGCCTAATAGAAGGACGTTACGCTCCATTCTATTGCTAATGGATTCAATTAACTATCGATACTGCTTATGGTATATCATTGACTTAGCAGTTGTGCTTGAGATTTCGGCTCATGAAGTAAGAGCTCTTTATACATCTTGGGCTTACATTAATAGTGTTGCTATTATAGATTTTATGAAGGCTGCTCATTGGGCTCAGCCATCCACATTCATGAATTTTTATCTCAGAAATATTGAGTCTATTTCTGGAGGCCTCCATTGTTAGATCTATTATCTACTGCTCAGAATGTCATTCACTTAACAGTTGCTACTATAGCTAGGTAGGCTTTCTGTTCAGGCAGTGACTCCGTCCTGTTGCCCTCTTCGCTCTGGGCTATTTGACCCAGGGCAAGGAGAAGGGGGGGGGGGAGGGTGTTCCCTTGGGTCACCTGTTTTATTATGAAAACAAGGGGATACCTCCTCCGGAATTAGTAATTCTGAGCTGTTACTGGGATGGTTTTTAAGTGATAAGTTTATGTTTTTAAAATTCATTCAGGTCATAGTTTTTAAAGTATAGCTTTTGAATATATCACGTGTCAAACGGGCGTTATTATACAATCCTCAGACACTTTTAAGGAGTAAAAAGAGTCTCTATTCTCTAGACTAACTTTATTTATTGGCTTACTTTAAAAATTATTAGTATAAGGATTATACTGGATATTGATAGAGTACATGGATGTTATGATGCTCAATTTTGGAAGGTGTTGTGTCTTTCTAATTTATCATAAATAAGAAAGATACATGTAAGGCCTAATACTCCTTTTCCCCTCGAGGGGATGACTCTATTTTATATAATTGAGCTTATTTGAACTTGCTCTATGTCCTAGGCCCTCCAGCCTTTTTACTATTCAGCTATGTCTGAGTCATTGGTACAGTATAAAAATGTTAAAAAATTTATAGTAATTTATATATTTTTTATACTTACCAATGACCCAGACGGGGATGGCCCTCCCAGGAGTTGGGAACTCATACCTCCCCGCTGAGTACATAGCGCTTACCAGGCACTGGTTATAAGAATGATTAATGGCGCCAATTTCGGAACGTCCTTGACACTGCGCATGCGCAGTAGAGGTGAAGTATGGAGGGCCATTCAGGACATGTTTTCTTTGGTTTTAGATGCAAATTTTGGGGATTGGGGGGCAAAATTTGGGTTTGGCCCTATATTTTTAAGAGTTAGCACCAGCTATGTCTGGGTCATTGGTAAGTAGAAAAAATATATAAATTACTATAAATTTTTTAACTTTTCAGTTAGTGGATGTCAGATTTAAATGATCTTTGGTATGCTGATAGACAACTGTGACGAAAAGGATATTCACAAGTAACAGGTTTTGTCCATTTTTTTTGTCTAGAGTTAATGGGCCTTTTTTTCAACTTAGAAACCCTTCACTTAGAAACCCTTGGTGGGGGATACCGGTGGTGTTTCACCTTGTTATGGTTTGCTTTTCTGACCAACTGAAATATTCCAGATGAATGTGTCTAAAGATGAATTATTTAAAGGTTAAATTGGATCCATATTTAAAGGTTAGACTGGTTCCAGGCCAAAATGGCATCAAATTCTTCACAGACTTGGATTGGCGGCTTGAGAGCTTGTTGTTATCCTTTGCGGGATGCAGACAACATGCTCATCATTTATTTGGATGCATGAAATTTTAATTTTTATACGCCCGTTTGAAAAACGGGACGTATTATAGTATGGTGTTGTCCGTCCGTCTGTCCGTCCGTCTGTCCGTCCGTCCATCCGTCCGTCCGTCCGTCCGTCCATTTGGTTTCCGAACAATAACTTTAGTATTTGTTTTCCGATCGGCTCCAAATGTGGTATGTGGTTTAATCACAACAAAATACAGGTCAAGTTCGAATATGGGGTCGGTCCGAACATTTTTCGCCTGAATTATGGCCCCAGTTGGACTTAGAATTTGTCAAATATTTGGTTTCCGGATGATAACTTTAGTATTTGTTTTCCGATCGGCTCCAAATGTGGTATGTGGTTTAATCACAACAAAATACAGGTCAAATTTGAATATGGGGGCGGTCCGAACATTTTTCGCCTGAATTATGGCCCCAGTTGGACTTAGAATTTGTCAAATATTTGGTTTCCGGATGATAACTTTAGTATTTGTTTTCCGATCAGCTCCAAATTTGGTATGTGGTTTAATCACAACAAAATACAGATCAAGTTTGAATATGGGGTCGGTCCGAACATTTTTCGCCTGAATTATGGCCCCTTTTGGACTTAGAATTCGTCAAATATTTGGTTTCCGGATGATAACTTTAGTATTTGTTTTCTGATCAGCTCCAAATTTGGTATGTGGTTTAATCACAACAAAATACAGGTCAAGTTCGAATATGGGGTCGGTCTGAACAATTTTTGCCTGAATTATGGCCTCTGTTGGACTTAGAATTCGTCAAATATTTGGTTTCCGGATGATAACTTTTGTATTTGTTTTCCGATCGGCTCCAAACTTGGTATGTGGTTTAATCACAACAAAATACAGGTCAAGTTCGAATATGGGGTCGGTCTGAACAGTTTTTGCCTGAATTATGGCCCCTGTTGGACTTAGAATTCTTCGTCAAATATTTGGTTTCTGGATGATAACTTTAGTATTTGTTTTTCGATTGGCTTCAAACTTGTTAGTCTTTTTCTCAAATGACTGAAAAATTTAGTCATTTCACAAAAGCACTGATTTCAAAGTCTGACCGTAACATATATATATATATGCCATTATAAATTTCTCGCACTCTAAAAAAATTGCAAATGTGTTAAAATGGTACAATTTGAACAGTTCACGGGCGTATGATGCAATGCCCAGCGGTGCTCTTGTTATCTTGATTAAATCTTTACCTAAGATAACTTAAGGTGCAGAAAACCATACCAGAAAATAAGTGGTCAGACAAGGACACTATCAGGTACAAAAAGGTCAATGTCTGACTGAGCTTTAAAATCATCAGTCAAAATGTCTGATGCCAAAATTATCAATGAAGTTCAGTGATCAGAACATCATGATTGCTGGAAATATGTGCATAATTAGCAAGCGTAAAATTAATGATTATTGTGATTTCTGGTCCTGGCAAGTTGGGAAGTGTGAAAAAAGTGACTGTAGTACAGCTCATCAGTATTAACAGCATGTGAAGGAATACAATTTTATATAGCCATACATGTATCTAATTTATGTCTGAAGGGTAATTCAGTTGAAATTCAGTAAGAAACCAATCGTACCTTGTTTGGCAGGGCTCTTTGAGCCCTGCCAAACAAGGTATGGTTGGATGAATTCTAAGCAGTTTTAGGATGAAGGTACATGTACACCCAAAACACATTATTTCGGATATTCAAATTCTATTTTGTAATATGTCAGATATCATTCTTAAATGACAGACACGATTCATTCGGTGTCTGACATTTTGTCTGGAAGTGCAATGAAAATTATTTTCAGACTTGCAGAAAACAATATCTGTTTCCAAGATATTAAAAAATAGTTTCTTATTTTAAAACGGCGTCAAATTATTTTATTGGATCAACTCTTAACCTACTGTGTATTTAAAGCACCCGTTACTTGATTTAATGATAAATGCAATGGAGTATGGTGCCAAAAATTCATTTATAAGGCAAACAAAAAATATTTTAATTGTAACAGATAGAGAGAGAAGTGTGGGAGCCAAGGCTCGAACCGTCAACCTCCAGCACACAATGCACTGATTTACCACGAGATTAAGAGATTCGAACCAACCAGGCTGGTTGGTAAATTGCCTTTATACCTTGACCGCTATACTACTCTCATGTTCTTTTGAGATTCACCCACGGTGAATCTCACCCCAGCTTCCACCTCAGAGTGGTCGAATCATCCTCCATGCTTCACCACAGCACTCACGATGCCACCAACTGCTGAAGACAGGTCACAGCGCCAATTTAACAGATCAAGAGAGAAGTGCAGAGCCGAGGCTCGAACTGTCGACCTAGCGCACAAAGCGACCAATTTACCACAAGACTAAGAGATCCGGACCAGTCAGGCTGGTTTGTAAATGGCCCTTATACCTTGACTGCTACATAATTCTCAATCAATCCCTCACTGAAATTGAAGCCCCTCACTGGATGTTTTTATTGCCTTGCAGTGTCTTCCAATATTAACACAAAATCGGGAGACACAAACTTTTTATGCTTTTTGTTTGATGTATGTAACTGAAATCTGAAGAGCATAACTAAAACGAGTCCACATCCTATGGCTTTGCTGTTGTTTCTAGACAAATCTTGGCTTGCTATACAGGCAGCTAAGACTTGCCTAGACACTTAAAATGTAACTTGCAAGTTTCTCTGAAGACTTCATGTTGGGGCACCTGTTCTGTTGCAGTAAAAAGTCATCAGTCAGAATTAGGCCTTGAGGGTTAAAGTTAAATGAATTAATTTGTATAATTATGTATTAATTTGTATAATTATGCAATTATCTATATATTTTGTGTATGAAAAGACGGCGGAAAGCCTCTTAAGGCCTAAAAACATTAAAAATCTGTTTCTCAGGCCATCCCGTATGGTCCTGTTGGCTGCCGCATGCTCTCTTTTTTGTAACAAATGTGAATTTATAAAAATATAAAAATTAAATGGGTTATGTTTGATATTCTACCTAAGTTAATAAAATTGATAAAGTTTTCCCTTGGGTGCAACAAGGCTTTACAATGCTTTAGCATTGCATAGCCTTGTTGCACTCAAGGGACGAAATATTCTGATGGCAAAAAGTAATTACAAAAATAAATAAAATAAAATACCACCCATCTGAGAAACAGTAGATTTACTTTGTGGGGCATAATCTATGCTTATTATACACAAGATGATATTTTTATACTGTACCAATGACCCAGACATAGCTGGTGCTAACTCTTAAAATATAGGGATAAACACAAATTTTGCCCCCCAATCCCCAAAATTTGCATCTAAAACCAAAGAAAACATGTCCTGAATGGCCCTCCACACTTCACCTCTACTGCGCATGCGCAGTGTCAAGGACGTTCCGAAATTGGCGCCATTAATCATTCTAAGTTTGGCCCTTCATCAGTTAACATCTGACTGATCTTTGTGCTTGTAAATCTCAGTTTAAATGATGCCAGACACATAAATATTAGTGAAATGGTGATTCTAAGGAGGATAGAGAAGGAGGAGAGGAAAAATGTGTGACAGAATATTATCAGGGCTGTAACTTAAATTTTTTTAATGAAATTATGTTAAGTTACCTATTTTCGAGGCAGCTGCAGCCATTTTGTTGTCATTCTTGTTATTTAGGTACACTGATTTTTCAGTGTTTTCCTCTCTCCCTTTCCTTTAAGTCCCCTCTTGCTATTCTCCCATGCTTTTGGCATAGTTTCTGTAATTATTATTACTAAAATTTCTTGGGAGTTTTAGCTGAATAACAGAATGAATTCTGTTCTTTTCCCCATGTTTACGTCTTCACCTGTGGGTGGTTAGGCGTTGTGTTCTGCATCTACCATCTGATGTTCTGCAGTTTCTTCCCTGGAAGTCTCTGTTTTGCATCAGATAGTGTATTATTGGTAACTGATTTCGGGCCTGGGTGCCTGGAGTCTTATTTTAGTGTTTTTACACTTATTGTTTACATTTACAACAGCCCTCTGTGTGAGGGGGGATTTCTTGAAAATAATATCTTGATGTTAATTTAATCATAACTGGATTCATTATTATTGTTCGTAAGTGTTGCATAAATTGTTTAAAATATTTTAAAAATTTTTGTCCACACTTAGGCTTGGGATCCATTGGGGCTCAACGTTACTTTTCAGAAACTTGGGCTGTTCTGAAAAAATATTTTTTCAAAATATTTTGATTTCAATTATTTTTTCTATGTTAATGGATCATATTATTATTATGTATTTTGATTGTCAGGGGTTGGTGTGAGTACCAGGACTTTGTTTTCTTTTCACATTGAAAGGATTTTGATCAATTGTAATAAGAGGAAGTCTTCCTCTGACTTTTATAATCATTCTATATGTGGTCAGTGTACTCGCATTAACTCCTGTTCTGTATCTGATGATTTTGATTACAACATGGGAAGCGTATGTCACGGTATGTTAGTGGGGAATTGGACATTCCGGTCCTTTCCCCGCAGGGTCACTCTACTTTATCAATTTCTATTTCAGACGATCAAGATTAGGGTGATGTATCTGTGATGTCTTCCAACAGTGTGCCTCCGTCGTCACAATTAATGAAGGGCTAGCGGAAAAGTGCTCATGTAAATATGCCAATTGCCTAAGAGGACCCTAGTAGGTTCGACGGCCTTTGGCATCCGCTAGCTCGCCCGGTGTAGCGTCCATTCATCGAATGGTTCGGCAGCCGGGTTTGTCCGTTGCGGTCTAGAAGGAGTTTTGGGGTGATGCGAGCACTATAAATCAACCAAATGCACACCCAGTGACGGCGGATTAGAGGGAGAACGGAGGAAGCCTTTTAGTCCGGTTCATAGCTCGTTCTGGTCCATCCGGACGGCGAGCGAGAGAGGCCCCTCTCTCGTACAACAACATCTGGCCCCAGATGTTGTACAAATGTTTCGCATTCGGAGCATACGTCCGCCGCTCGGGACGCTCCGGAGAGACTGTCAATAAGGCTTCCTCATTCTCATGGTAGCGCACACAACCGCTCTTGGCTACGTGACCTCGGATATCCAGTCAGCTTCGCCAGTCAGAGAATCATCGGCGACCAGGTCACACCATCCGGTAGCCAGGGACACGAGGCCTGCAGACTCCGGACGTTCACATAGGAAAGTGTGCGGGAGTCAACGTACACGGTGCTTCCGGCGGCAATGCATCGTAAGACCGCTACTGCACAGGCCTCGGGGACGGACGTGCTATCCTAAATAGCACAGCTTATCGCAGCATCCCAGCAACAACTGAATCTGTCGCATATGTTTTATCCGACGATGCTGGGTCGGGACGCTCCACGGAAGCGGGTACGGACGTCCGAAAATTTCCTCCGGTCCGACGGGATACCGAAAGGGATTTGGAGGATTTCGAGCTTTCCCTTTCGGAACAGCATATGCTGTTGTGTATGTCATCTGACTTGATCTTCTACAGGTTCTTTCGTTGGACCAGAATGCTGCGATGCCGGATAAGAAACTGATAGCGTCGGTGGACTTAGAAATTTTTGGTTCGGTTCAGGGACTTTGTCCCTCAGTTCCGACATAGTCCAATAATGTCACACAAACTTTCGAATTATTGAACGACACTATATATTTATTATTATATGCTTGCTATTACCAAACATTTCTGGTTTCTTGTTCGCAAAGTTACAGAGATGTCTTTCAAAAGTGTGCCTCTGTCGTCATAGTTAATGAAGAGCTAGCGGCAATAAGTGCTCATGGAATATGTCTATCGCCTAAGAGGTCCCTTGTAGGATCGACGGAGTGACATTCGCTAGCTCACCCAGTGTAGCGTACATTCATCGAATGGTTCGGCTGCCGGGTTCGTCCGTTGCAGTCTAGGAAGGAGATTTGGGTGATGCGAGCACTATAATTACTTTAGTACTCACCCAGTGACGGTGGATTGAGGACAGATCGGAGGAAGCCTGTTAGTCCGGTTCCTGGCTTGTCCAGGTCCATCCGGGCTGTGAGCGAGCGAGGTCCCTCTCTCATCCAACAACATAGGGGACCGCATGTTGTGGTTCAGATATTTTACATTCGGAGCATATGTCCGTCACTCGGGACGCTCCGTTATATTGACAGTCCGAGAGACTGTCGATAATGCTTCCTCATCCTCACAGCAGTGCACACAACCGCACATTGGCTACGTGACCTCGAGTATCCGATCAGTTTCGTCATTCAGTGATTCCACGGCGAACAGGTCACGCCATCCGGTAGCATCGGAAGCTGCCATACATATCTTCCGGCATTATCTTCCAGTGATTGTTATTTCGGACTACATTGCTGCGATGTTGGATAAGAGACTTATAGCGTCATTGGACACGGAATTTTGGATCGGTTCAGGGACATTGTCCCTGACTTACCGACACAGTCCAATAATGTCATTAGAACATGTGTATTATTTATCGACGCTATATATATATATAAGCCTGCTACCAAGCATGATAGTTTAGTTTCTTGTCCGCAATGCTCATTTCTGCCTTTTATCATTTATACGAATAATTTATTTTGGCAGAACAGGGCATACCGAGAGTTCATATGCGTCTAGACGGCGTGGTTAAAGACTAGAAATAATCTTTTTCGCCGTCTATGTCTTTTCCAACCACAATGTTGGAAACGACAATGATGTCTAATAGACTTAACTTAGACGCTTTATCATACGTAATCCACCTTACTGAGGCGTTATCATTACGTCTTCAAGAGAAAGAATTCCGGGATATAATCCTCAATGTGATTTCTTTTGAGGGCAGTAGTTTGTTCACTTATAACTCCGTCCTTCAGTGGCTGCTTGGAGTTGGTTAGACGTGTCGCAGCCCTAGCTACATCCACGCGCGTGGATAGTAAGGTGAAGAACTCTCTCAGAGTCGCTTCGTTCTCGGAAGCTTCTCTTCGACGGCAACTTTTCAGCAATCCATGAATTGCTTGATTTACACGTTCTCTTGTCTATCTAGTGTAGCAAGAGATTCAGACTGGGGCAAACATTCGGTGGTTGACTCAGAGTGTGCCACTGCAGTTGCCGGATCCGAGTTTTATAATTATGACGGTTGCCATTCAAACAGGTTGGGATATAATATTGATCCCAACGGATTCGAAGTGCCAGGGTCTTTGGGTTCCACAGTCTCTAAGCAAGCACTTATCTTCCACGGAATAATGTTTTTTTAGGCTTGCTTTATGTCATTGGATGAACATTATTCAGAATCGCATGTCCAAATCCTGTCCATTAATTCGACAGTAGTGGCGTATCTCCGGAACCAGGGAGGCACTCATTCGTTTCCGTTATTCAATTTAATGGAAAGAATCCTTCTGTTTGTTATAGTACACCAAGTTCTGCTTCGGTCCGTCGTATTCCGGGTCGTCTGATTGTATTACCGGACTCCCGTTCACTTATGGGTCGCTTGTTGCTGTCAGAATGGACTCTCAACAAACAAGTATTCAATCAGATTTGCTATCAATGGGAGCGCCCAATGATAATTTATTTACGACACAACTTGCTTGTCAATTGCAGACGTATGTGTTTGCTTGTCCGGATCTCTGAGCTTATGTTGTTAACGCTCTATTGATCTAATAGGACGGAATGATAGGATATGCGTATCCTCCTGCGCTGTTGTTTCAGCAAGTATTGCTAAGATAAACAACCACAATACATTTCTGTTGATAGCATCTCTGTCTTCACAGAGACCGTGGGTAAATTTACTCTGATGTCTACTGTGGGACTTAACACGAAATCTTCCTCCATGAGAGGATCTTTTTTCGCTGGGTAAAATCGTGTCATCTTTATCACAACCCGCAAGGTCTCAACCTTCACGTATTCCGTTGTGTGGTCCTTATTGCATTGTAAGCATTGTACTGGACGAGCTTTGGACGCGATTCTTACTATAGGAGAACCTCTTCTTCGCTATACTATGCGGCTAAAGTGGAGGCTCTTCCGTCGTTGGTGTAGGGATCACTATGTTGATATTGTTGATCCCTCCATACTAGTCATTGCAACTTTTTAGTATACTTGTTTGACAAGATCTACTGCAGCCTGTTATTATTAAGGTTATAGGTTTATGTTACCTCATACCTATGCACTCTATGATAGTTTACAATTGAGTCTTATGTCTCTTTATCTAAGTCAGTTAGTAACTTTTCGATAAATAGACTTAGAATCATTAGATTAAATTCATGAAAAATATTGAGTCCATTTCTGCAGGCCTCTATTGTTAGGTCTATTATCTACTGCTCAGAATGTCATTCACTTAACAGTGGCTACTATAGCTAGGTAGGCTGTCTGTTTCGGCAGTGACTCCGTTCTGCTGCCCTCTTCGCTCTGGGCTATTTGACCCAGGGGAAGAAAAAGGGGGGGGGGGGGGAGGGTGTTCCCTTGGGTCACCTGTTTTACTATGAAAACAAGGGGATACCTCCTCCGGAGTTAGTAATTCTGACCTGTTATTGGGATGGTTGTTTAGTGAGAAGTTTATGTTTTAAAATTCATTCAGGTCTTAGTTTTTAAAGTATAGCTTTTGAATATAGCACGTGTCAACAGACATTATTATACAATCCTCAGACACTTTTAAGGAGTATAAAGAGTCTCTATTCTCTAGGCTTACTTTATTTATTGGCTTACTTTAAAAATTATTAGTATAAGGATTATACTAGATATTAATAGAGTACATGGATGTATGATGCTCAATTTTGGAAGGTGTTGTATCTTTCTAATTTATCATAAATAAGAAAGATACATGTAAGGCCTAATACTTCTTTTTCCCTAGAGGGGATAACTCTATTTTATATAATTGAGCGTATTCCATCTTGCTCTATGTCCTTGGCCCTCCAGCCTTTTTACTATTCAGCTATGTCTGGGTCATTGGTACAGTATAAAAATGTTAAAAAATTTATAGTAATTTATATATTTTTTATACTTACCAATGACCCAGACGGGGATGCCCCTCCCAAGAGTTGGGAACTCTTACCTCCCCGCTGAGTACATAGCGCTTACCAGGCACTGGTTGTTAAAATGATTAATGGCGCCAATTTCGGAACGTCCTTGACACTGCGCATGCGCAGTAGAGGTGAAGTATGGAGGGCCATTCAGGACATGTTTTCTTTGGTTTCAGATGCAAATTTTGGGGATTGGGGGGCAAAATTTGTGTTTGGCCCTATATTTTAAGAGTTAGCACCAGCTATGTCTGGGTCATTGGTAAGTATAAAAAATATATAAATTACTATAAATTTTTTAACTTTTTTTTAAAAACCCTCCCTCCCTCACTGATTTGAAAAAAAATGCCTGAGAATCAATTTATTTTGTGTTGCCTAAGAGGTTTATTCCTATTGATAAGGGTATATCTTGTTTACAAAAGCACAGAATTTAGCTCTAGTATCTAGGTGACAGTGTTTCTGTATGCGTCGCAAAAATCTGTCTGCAGCTGGCTAATGGTTAAACCTTACCTGATGAATCTGTCAAACAACTCAATGGTTCTCCCCCTTCCCCACCACCACACATTGTCATGTTGCTTTTTCATGCTTCACTTACAAAACAAAGAATGACACCTTACTGGTGCAAGCTGATTGAAATACATGTAAGTTTGCTGAGTTATGATTTGGAAGTAAAAATGATGTTCTTAATACAGTTGAGCGCATTTAATTGGATATCTCTTAACTGGTAGAGTGCTGAATTATTTTTAGTCATCAAAATTTGTTCAAAAATCTCTACCATGTTACAATTTATGGGAGAGTGCAGGCACTCTCCCATAAATTGTAACAAGGAAACTCCATACAGACCAAATAATTTAGATTCAAAAATAATTTGAAGGACACCCACAGAGTTTGAAGCCTCTGGATTGCAGTACCTGCACTTTAGAGTAAAGCCCAAATATGTGCTTCCATCACTCTACCAGTTAACTGAATACAGTGGAGTCCTGTTAATTGAATAGCCATTTTGCTAATGAAAATTATTCAATTAACAGGAGTATACAATTAACAGGGATTGTGTCACTTTCCTGTATTCTAGAGATAAACATAGCAATTATTCTATTATATCTTGTTTAACAGAGCTCCATGATCTCTGTCAAACAACACATAATAGATTAAATGCCTGTATTGAATGTACTGAGGCCAAATAGGTCTATAAACAAAGGAAATCTGGGGAAAGTCAGGATAATTTCTTGACAGGTTACAAGAGTTTTTATTCAATTAACAGGAGTTTATTCTATAACCTATATTCTATTGACAGGTCTGATTTGTACTGGAGGTATGGTAAATGTTTTTGTGTTGGGAAATTATATTCAATTAACAGGATTATTCAGTTAAGAGATATCCAATTAAGTGGGCTCCACTGTACCTTGTTAATTAAATATAACTTCCAAACACAAAACCATTTATCATATCTCAGTATACATTTGACCTGGTAACTGCATATAGGTTATACAGTAAACACCTAATACCTGAATTAAAAAAGCTTGTAACATGTCAAGATACTACCCTGACAATCACCAAATTCTCCTTGTTTATAGACCTCTTTGGCCTCAGTACATCCAATAGAGGCATTTAATATGCTAAATCTTGTTTGACAGAGCTCCATTAGTGTTGTCAAATGAGATATGCCGGGTAATAGATTAAATGCTCAGTTTATCTCTATTTATTTATTGGAGTTTAACAGCACTTTCAACAGCCAGTGTCACCTCATGTCAGACAGTTTTACAGGTGGAGGAAGCTGGAGAACCCGGAGAGAACCACCAAGCAACTGTCAGACTCCCCAACATACTAACTCCACACAAGCAGGGTTAGCATTGGTTGAAGACAGGTGTATTATCGATGTGCAGTATGCCTTAGTACACCGTGCCGCCATGCCCCCTCGCTGGCAATTGGGATTAAGTGTCTTGACCAAGGACACAAAGCTACCCCTGGCAGTGATTGGATCTTGGACCTCTTGGTTTGAAGCTCAGTGCCATAACCACTGAGCTAGAACGCTCCCGTTTTAGCTCTAAGTGACAGTAAAGTGGCCAAAATCATGTTAATTGAACACTGTTCAGTGAATAAATTTTACAGGCAAAGTGGCTATTCGATTACAGGGTTCCACTGTGTGAAGAACTTGATAATGTTTAATACTCCACAAATTTGCTCAGCTTTTTTAGGAGTTATACCCCTTTTTGTTGGAAATTCAGTGTTTTGTGGTAATATTTTATAAAACATGTACTTTGGGAGAAGGTCTTAGTCAAGTTTGATATTCACATAATTTCCTTGGATTGTGTTGGTGTTATGCCCGTTTTTGTTGCAAATTTGATTTTTGCCTGATGATATTGTGCCCATGATACAGTACAAGTCAAAATAAGTTGTAGCATAACTGCAAGAAACTAAGTATACTGCTGCTCCTGTACTGATAAGATCAGAATGTGACCTCATTTTTTGGAAAGCTCTCACTGAGAGCTTTGCAGAAAATGATGTCAGCTTCTGGTCTTGTCAGTGTTGGAAGAGAATGATACATAGTTTATAGGGGTTATCCTACAACTTATTTTGACTTGTACTGTAACTTGAACAAATAAATTTTGATTATCAAGAAACTTGTTATGGGCATACATTGTGAGAATATCTTGGTCGTGTTCGATATTCACTAAATTTTCTTGGCTTTTAAAGGAGTTTACCTCATTTTGTTGGAAATTAGGTGTTTGTGTGATAATGACTTTGTGAATGCAATAACTTGAAAATTGTAACTTTCTATAGCAGTACGTTGTGAGCAGATCTTGGTCAAGTTCGTTATTCACCAGATTTTCTCAGATTTTGTAGGAGTTATGCCCCTTTTTGTTGGAAATTTGGTGTTTGTCTGATAATGGCTTTGAATACAACTTAAACAAATGTTATCAGGTTTTCACGAAATTTGCTATTGGCATACATTGTGAGAATATCTTGTTCGATAGTCACCAAATTTTCTTAGCTTTTGCAGGAGTGATGCCCCTTTTTGTTGGAAATTGGGTGTTTGTCTGATATGACTTTGCGAATGTGATATTCATGGAAGTTTTTTCTGCTTTTGTACAGTACAGTCGCCATGGACTGGGCAGTGGTGTCCATGCATGCATTTACCTGTTAATTAAAATCATCATCAGCAAAATTTTAATTAATGAAGCCCTGGGTTGTTACTGGTGCTTCATTAATTAAAGTTTCAATGATCATTCCTATAATTAGTGTTTGGAATCTAATATTGTGTCTGTGGAAATTTTGCCCACTCGTGGAAAGTGACCAGTCCACGGTGGCTGTACTGTAGAAGTTATGCCTCCTCTTGTTTAAAACTTGATGTGTGATAATGATTTGGTGAACACTATAACTTCGACAAATATCAGATTTTAATGAAACTTGCTACAGGCATACATTGTGAGAAGATCTTGGTGACGTTTGATATTCAAAAAATGTCCTTCATTTTCATAGGAGTTATGTCCCTTTTCATTGAAAATTCAGGGCTTGTCTGATAATGCCTTTGTGAATACAATAACTTGAAAAAATGTAATCAGATTTTCACAACACATGCTACAGACATACATTGTGAGATGTTTTTGTATTTTGTCATTTTCATGTAGATCTGCTTCTTTCTTTACAGGCAGGGGATTTTGCCATCTCGTGGCATATGCTTGTTCATTTTGGGTGTCGTCATCTAGTATTGTGAAGTAAAGGTGATGGGGCCAATGATATTTATCCACCATCATCACTGACCGAAACACACTTTACCCAATAAAATAATTGACGTAAAATTCTAACAATTCTCTGTGAAAATGTAAATTTATATGGAGAAAAATATGTTCTTTATAACCTTTTACTGAACTCGAATCGCAGATGACACTTGCTATCTAATTTCGTGAATGAAAAAAGATGAATTTTTTGCCTTCAAAACATAGCTTATGACCTTTCTTTGGAACAAGCTTGATGACCTCATAGCAAGAGATCATAGCTATATTTTAAATGCCAAAATTGTTAAAATAATAAAAATTTGAAGTGTTTCTTTGTGAATAGTGCTGGCAGGTTATAGCCGTTACCTTAGGTTAGAGGTTGATAAAAGAATTCTCAAAATTGACCTTTGGAAATCAGCAACACCAAAATGAATTGCTGATGGAAAGTGTGTCCAACATCTATCAGTGAGAACAATAATTCAGTAGCAATATATTTGCACCCAGCCTGAAAATAAGCAGACTGATCTGCAGAATGAGGAACCCAGATGGTGAATTTGGTGATGCTACCCTGTACAGCAAGGTAGCATCACTAAATTTACCCTCTGTGAGCCTCAATCTGAATCAAGGTCTGAAGTCTAAACAGCAAGAGGTGCCCAGAGGATAAATTGGCACACTGTATGGGATAGCATCAGCAAATTCACCCTCTGAGGATCTCATTCTTCAAATGGCAGATTGCTTATTTTCAGGCTTGTTTACACCATATTCAAAACAGCTGACAGCTGAAAGCGTTCCAATGATGATCTGCTAGGTGTCCAAATGTTGTACATGTAATTACAAAGCAGTCTGCCATCCTCTGTTTTGGGGACATGACAGAAAACAAGCACCAGCATTCAGGTATTTTGAAGAGGTATTCCATGTGATCTCTTGATAACTTGTTCTGTTTGTTTTCAAGGATTGAGTATACCAGATTTACTTGAAGCAATACTACAGCTCTTTCCATTGGACCAGTATGTAGAACAACCTGTGAGTAAATTTCATCATTTCATTTTTATGTGTAAAATACTCAACATTCTAAGTTATTGTGATGAACTGACAGTAAGATAGTCTGAGGTTTGTGGATTGGAGCTTTTGTTCAACAGAGATGTGAAGCTTTGAGGTTGAACAAAAGCTCCAGGCCACAATCCTCAGACCATCTTACCACCTATAAGGCAACTTTCATGACAACAAATTTAGTAAATAAACCTCCTGTGTACCCTCACATTGTCACTGGACAATAAAAAATCAATAACGTAGATAAAGGTCAAGGTTACTCCATCACAGTTCAGATCATGAACTTATGTGCAGGTTGTGAGTGTACATTCATAAAATGGTCACTGGCCTCGAAATATACAATTTTATAGACAGTATGCACTTTGAATCTCCTCCCACTGTTATCTTCTTTTCAAGTATTTTGCATGGTGACGTCAGATGGGAATATATAAAAAAAAAACGAAGCAAGCTCTCGTCCAATCAGAGGGTGTGGATTTTAGTCTTATTGGAACATGTAATCTTCAAAGTCTTCATTTCACACAAGATTTTGAAATACAGTGGCACCCACTTATTTAGATATTACTGGATTGAATAACCCTGTTATTTGAATATAAAATCCAAATGCCAAACCATTTACCATACATTCAGTATAAATTTGCCCTGTTAATTACATATAGGTTGAAGAGTAAACCCCTGATAATTGAGTACAACATCTTGTGATCAATTGAAGATTTACTCTGACAATCATTGAAATGCCCTTTGTACCAGAGCTCCAAGAGCTCACCAAAACAAGATATAATAGAATAAATGCTCAGTTAATCACTAAAATACAGGGAGGTTACTAAATTTCTGTTAATTTAATACTCCTGTTTTAATTGAATATATTCACTTGCAAGATATTATTTGGGATCACTAATTAACCCTTTTCCCAACATAAAGGCCAAAATCAGCCAGCACTATTCACAAAAATTACCATTCAATTTTTATAATTTTTTTCATTTTTTTTGCCTTAAAAACATAGATTGTGACCCCTCATTTGGACAAGCTCATCGAGCCCATTCCAATGGTATCACAAGTTATGTATTTTTATACTGTACCAATGACCCAGACTTAGCTGGTGCTAACTCTAACAAAACCAGGGCCAAACACAAATTTTGCCCCCCAATCCCCAAAATGTGCATCCAAAACAAAAAGAAATCATGTCCTAAAGGACCTCCATACTACGCCTCTACTGCGCATGCGCAGTGACGCAGTCGTCCCGAAATTGGCGCCAATTATCATTCTCTGTTTGGCCCTTCATCAGTCAACATCTCACTGATCTTTGTGCTTGTAAATCTCAGTTTAAAGGATGCCAGACACGTAATTTTTGGAGAAAATGTGATTCTAAGGAGGATAGAAGGAGGAGAGGAAAAAGAAGTGACAAAAAAATAATCAGGGCTGTACTTAAAATTTTTTGATGAAATTATGTTAAGTTGCCTATTTTCGAGGCATGGGCCTCTTGTTGTCATTCTTGCTAATTGTTGCACTGCTTATTCAGTGTTTCCTCTCCCCTAGCCTTCTAAAGTCCCCCCTTGCAATTCTCCCATGCTTTTGGCATATTTTTGAGAAATTTCATTTCTAAAATTTCCTAGGAGAGTTGCTTGGTTACAGAATGTTTTCTGTTATTTTCCCCATAGTTACGTTTTCACCCATGGGTGTATAACGTTTGTGTTCTGCATCTTCCATCTGATGTTCTACAGATTCTCCCCTGGGAGTCTCTGTTTTGCATCAGATAGAGTGTAATTGATGACTGATTCCGGGCCAGTTTTTTCAGTGCCTGGAGTCATGTTTTCTGGTGTTTTTACACTGTTTGTTTTCATTGGCAACAGCCTTTTTTGAGGGGGGCTGTTTGCCTTTGCTGTAGTTTATCTCATTATAAGATACATTTATATTATCCGAAAGTGTCTCATTAATTATTTTATATAAATTTAAAATTTTTGACCACACTTTGCCATCGGATCCATCGGGGCTCAACGTTACTTTTCAGCAACTTGGGCTTCGCTGAAAAAATATTTTTTCAAAATTATTTTGTTTTGCAATTGTTTTTTCATTTATTAATGGATCATGTTATTATGTATCTTTGTGTCAGGGGTTTTTGCGAGTAACTAGGACTTATTGTTGTTCTTTCACAATGAAGGGACGTTGTTCAAATTGTAATAGGAAGAAATCTTCCTCTGACTTTCATGATCATTGTATTAATTGTAGTCAGTGTTCTCGCATTAATCCCTGTCCTATATGTGAACATTGGGATGAGAAACATTGGAAACGTGTGTCACGATATGTTGTTTCTGGAGAAAGAGCGATGCCGGCTCTTTCTCCGCAAGGTCACTCTACTCTCTCAGTTTCTATTTCAGAGGAACCAGAACAGGGTGATGTTTCCATGTTATCTTCTTCAAGTGTGCGTCCGTCGTCACAAATGAATTCAGAGCTAGCGGCAAAAGTGCTCATGGAGATTAGACAAATGTCGTCCGCTAGCTCGCCCGGTGTAGCGTCCATTCACCGAATGGTTCGGCAGCCGGGTTCGTCCGATGCGGTCCAAGAGGAAATTTTGGGTGATGCGAGCACTATAAACATAATAGATGCACACCCAGTGACGGCGGATAGTAAGCGAGAACGGAGGAAGCCTTTTAGTCCGGTTCCTAGCTCGTCCAGGTCCAGCCGGGCGCGAGCGAGAGAGGTCCCTCTCTCGTACAACAACATCTGGGACCAGATGTTGTGGTACAAAATGTGTCTTTAGCGGAGCATACGTCCGTCGCTCGGGACGCTCCGTTGTATAAGCAGTCCGCAGAGACTGTTAAGGCTTCCTCTTCTCATCAGCGCACATGACCGCACCTTGGCTGTGTGACCGCCGATATATTACCAGCTTCGCCGATGAAGGATTCTTCGGCGACCAGGTCACACCATCCGGCAGCCAGGGATTCGAGACCGATGGGAGCCATCTGATGCGGAGCTGCCCTCGGCGAAGCAGCGAAAGACTGCGCCTCCGCAGGTCTCGACGCCGGACATTCTTGTGCAGATAGCACAGCTTATCGCAGCATCCCAGCAGCCGACAGAAACGGTGTCGGATCGAGAATTATCCGACGGCGCTGGGTCGGTACGCTCCGCCGAAGCATTGGGGGCGGACGACCGGGAACATCATGAGGTCCGACCGGATGGTGAAAGGGATACGGATGACTTGGAGTTATCCCTTTCGGAACAACATAAAGCTGCCGTGGACTTCATCCGGCACTTTCTCCCTCAAGTTGTTCCGTCGGGCCAGACTGCTGCGCTTCCGGACAAAAGAATTATAGTGTCATTGGACTCTGAATTTTTTGAGCGGTTCAGGGACATCGCTCCCGAGTTTCCGTCGCAGTCCAATAATGTTGCTAGAACATTTGAATTATTGAACGACGCTATATTTAAATTTGCTTCCAGGACGGGGAAAGCAGGTTTCTTGTCCGCTAATACTCTCAACCTGCCTTTCATTAATGCAAGGAATAAATTCGATACGGCAGGACAGGGTATACCGAGAGTTCCTCTGCGTATGGATGACGAGGCGGAAGACTTAGAGCTGTCATTACCGTCGTCAGCTTCTATTCCAACCGCGGTGTTGGAAACAGCTATTGCGTCTAACAGAGCCAATTTAGATGCCTTATCTTACGCAGATCACCTTACTAAGGCGTTATCACTGCGCCTTCAAGGGGAAGAGTTTCAGGATATACAATCCTCTTTAAGACTTCTTTCAAGGGCAGTAGCTTATTCCACGTGTAACTCCGCCCTTTCAGTGGCAAATTTGGAGTTGGTTAGACGTGACGCAGCCCTAGCTACATCCACACTAGTGGATTCTAAGGTGAAGAACTCTCTTAGAGTCGCTTCGGTCTCAGGAGAACTTCTCTTTGACGGCAAACTTTCCGCTATTTATGATAAAATTAAAAAGAAAGCTAATGATTCTCTGTTGTTCAGATCGGCTCCTAAGAAGTCGGATACAGCAGACACGAATAAGACAGGCACTTCTGGGTCTAATGCGCCCAAGAGAGGTTCCTATAGAGGTTCCGGTGCGTCCTCTTGGTCTTATTCGAGAGACCGTCAGGATAGCGACTCTCGTTCGGGACGTCCTTCAGGCCGGGACAATCGGTCGGACGCCCCGAGGTCGACGAGGCGAGGTGTGGGTCGTGGAAGACGTGGTTTCTCCTACCGCAGGCCTCGCAGGTCCAGGAGGTGATGGCTTAAACCTCTATCGCGTTCCGGTTGGCGGAAGGTTGTCAAGTTTTTCACAAGAGTGGGCGTCGATTACGGATGACCCTTGGGTGAGAGGAGTGACTTCGGAAGGTCTGAAGATATCCTTCAAACGAAAGCCTCCATTAACTCGAAGTCCAAAGTGGACTCATCTTCCGTCAAATCCACAGAAAAGAGACGCTCTGTTATCAGAGGTGCAGTCTCTTTTAATGAAGAACGCGGTAGAGGTCGTAGAAAACCAGGAATCTCTGGGATTCTACAGCCATCTGTTTCTGGTTCCGAAACCAGATGGCTCGTTCTGTCCAGTCATAGATTTGAGCTGGATAAACAAGCTGATCGTCGCTCCGAAGTTTTATATGGAGACGATTCGATCGGTCAGAGCGAGTATTCGGGTGAACGATTATGCAACGAGCATAGATCTCAAAGATGCGTACTTTCACGTCATGGTACATCCGACATTCCGAAAGTATCTATGCTTCGCAGTCCTTGGAGTGGTGTATCAATTCCGAGCGATGTGCTTCGGATTGAATCTAGCACCCTGGGCTTTCACTCGGGTAATGAACTCGGTAATGATCTACTTCCGAGCTCATTCGTCTGCGGTAACGTCGGCCTACCTGGACGACATTCTTCAGAGGTACGGCAACGAGTTAACGCTTCAGAACGATGTTCAGAATCTTCTTCTATTGCTCCGACGTCTCGGTTTTATAGTAAACGAGGAGAAGTCGGATCTGGTGCCGTCCAAGTCATTCACTCATCTGGGAATGAGCTTCGAGACGCACAACAATCTCGTTCGTCTGCCGTTAACCAGAGCGAAATTAGTCAGTTGTTACGCTCGCTACTGTCTGCACGCAGACAAAGTCACGGCGAGAGAATTTATGAGACTGATAGGTCTGTGCGGAGCCGCCGCGGATCTCATTCCGATGGGGCGGTTACGCACACGTCCTCTTCAAATTTTCCTGACTCAGAATTGGAGTGTGAAAATTCATTCGCTCGATGTAGACGTTCTCTTGTCAGATCAAGTGAAACAAGAGATTCAGACTTGGGCAAACATTCAGTGGTTAACTCAAGGAGTTCCGCTGCAGGTGCCGGATCCGAGTTTTACCGTTATGACGGATGCCAGTCAAACAGGTTGGGGTGCATCATTAATCCCAACGGATTCGAGATGCCAGGGTCTTTGGGATCCGCAATTCCTGTGCAAGCACATAAACATCAAGGAAATGATGTCAATTTGGCTTGCGTTACGTCACTGGATGGACATTATTCACAATGCTCATGTCCAAATCCTATCCGACAATACGACAGTAGTGGTGTATATACGGAATCAGGGAGGCACTCATTCAGTTCCGTTGTTCAATCTAACGGAAAGAATCCTTCTGTTTGCGTTAGAACATCACGTTCTTCTTTCGGTCCGTCACATACCGGGTCGTCTGAATGTGCTAGCAGACTCCCTTTCACGAAAGGGTCGTTTGTTGCCGTCGGAGTGGACTCTCAACAAACAAGTATTCAATCAGATTTGCTACCAATGGGAACGGCCAATGATAGACTTATTTGCGACACATCTCAACAATCAGTTGCAGACGTATGTGTCTCCGTGTCCGGATCCAAGAGCATTTGCAGTAGACGCTCTGTCGATCCCTTGGGACGGAATGATAGGATATGCGTATCCTCCAGCGCCGTTAATTCAACAAGTATTGCTAAAGATAAAACAATCTCAATGCAAGATTCTGTTGGTAGCATCTCTGTCGCCACAGAGACCGTGGATAAATCTACTCAGGTGTCTGTTGTGGGACCTACCGCGGAAGCTTCCTCCACGAGAGGATCTTCTTTCGCAGGGGAAATCGCGCCAACTCCATCACAACCCGCAAGGTCTCAACCTTCACGTTTTTCCGTTGTGCGGTCCTTCTTGCATGGCAAGCACTTTATAGGACGAGCAGTGGACGCGATTTCTAACTGTAGGAGGACCTCCTCTTCGCTAAACTATGCGGCTAAGTGGAAGGTTTTTCGTCGTTGGTGTAGGGATCATTCTGTAGATATATTTGATCACTCTATACCAGACATTGCAAACTTTCTAGTATACTTGTTTGACGAAATCAAACTGCAGCCTGTTACTATAAAGGGTTATAGATCTATGTTATCTGATACCTATGCACATCATGATAGTTTACAAATTGGATCTAATGTCTCTTTATCGAAGTTGGTTAGAAACTTTTCGATAAATAGACCCAGAACTCTTAGATTAATTCCTAAGTGGAATTTAGCTTGGGTTCTCCTTAAATTGAAGGAAAAGCCATTTGAACCTCTTGGGACAGTAGATTTAAAATTCTTATCTTATAAGACCGCTTTTCTCTTAGCTTTCTCTTCTGCCAGAAGAGTCAGTGAGCTTCATGCACTATCGGTGGATGATTCTCATTATCGTAGTGTTGGGAACACTATCACCTTCACTACTAATGTGGGTTTTTTAGCTAAGAATCAGGCTCCTAATAAATATCCGGAACCTATTGTTATTAAGGCTCTTCCGTCTTCAGACGGGCGGAGGCCTTTACTCTGTCCTGTTAGAGCACTACGTATCTATAAACAGAGATCTCAGTTTATCAGAAAGGGACGGAAACGTTTCTTTCTGTCTTTGATGCCTAATAGAAAGGACATTTCAGTCCATTCTATTGCTAGATGGATTCAGTTAACTATCCGTACTGCTTATGAAGATTTATCTTCTTCTCAGCAGTCTGTGCTTAAGATTTCTGCTCATGAAGTAAGAGCTCTTTCTACTTCCTGGGCTTATGCTAATAGTGTTGCTATTACAGATTTAATGAAGGCTGCTTATTGGTCTCAGCCATCCACATTTACGAATTTTTATCTCAGAAATATTGAGTCCATTTCTGGAGACCTGCATTGTTTAGGTCCGTTATCTGTTGCTCAGAATGTCGTCCACTAAACAGTTGCAACTATAGTTATGCAGGCTTTCTGTTCCGGCAGTGACTCCGTCCGGCTGCCCTCTTCGCTCTGGGCTATTTGAGCCAGGGCAAGGGGAGGGGGGGGGGGCGGGTGTTCCCTTAGGTCACCTGCTTTATAGTGAAAAGCAAGGGAATGCCTCCTCCAGGTCAGTATTTCTGAGTCGCTTCCGGGATGGTTTTAAAGTGTAATATTAATGTTTAAATTCATTCATGTCTTATTTTTAAAGTGTAGCTCGGTGTGAAGCATTTGTATATGTCAAGTGTCAAACGGGCTTTAATATACAATACTCGGACACTTTTAAATGACTATAAAGAGTCTCAATTCTCTGGACTACTTTATTTATTGGCTTGCTTTAAAAATAATTAGTATAAGGGTTATACTGGATGTTAATAGAGAACATGAATGTTATTGTGCTCAATTATTAAGGGTAGTGTATCTTTCTAATTTAATATTAAATAAGAAAGATACATGTAAAGCCTAATACTCCTTTTCTCCTTAAGGGGTTACCTCTTTACTATATAGTTGAGCTTATTGGATTTTCCTCTATGTCCTAGGCCCTCCAGCCTGTTTACTATTCAGCTAAGTCTGGGTCATTGGTACAGTATAAAAATGTTAAAAAATTTATAGTAATTTATATATTTTTTATACTTACCAATGACCCAGACGGGGATGGCCCTCCCTGGAGTTGGGAACTCTTGCCTCCCCGCTGAGTACATAGCGCTGACCAGGCACTGCCAGTAAGAATGATAATTGGCGCCAATTTCGGGACGACTGCGTCACTGCGCATGCGCAGTAGAGGCGTAGTATGGAGGTCCTTTAGGACATGATTTCTTTTTGTTTTGGATGCAAATTTTGGGGATTGGGGGGCAAAATTTGTGTTTGGCCCTGGTTTTGTTAGAGTTAGCACCAGCTAAGTCTGGGTCATTGGTAAGTATAAAAAATATATAAATTACTATAAATTTTTTAACTTTCGAGGTAAAAAATGAAAAAAATTAGTTATTCAGCTATTTTGTTTGCAAGTGTCATCTGCTTTAACATGTTAGGTAAAGGGTTATATATCTTACTAGCGGGTGATACCCGGCGTTGCACGGGAGAAGATGGCTATATCAGCTGTTTTCAAAATAGAAGGTCAAGGTCACCAATTTCAAGGTCAAGATCACCCTGCGTGGGCACCCCGATAAAGTCAAAATGATCGATGGATCAGTATACCCGCACAAATGAAATTTTAGCCCGATCGGCCCAGCTGTTTTCGAAATAAAAGGTCAAGGTCACAATTTCAAGGTCAAGGTCACCCTGCACGGCACCCCGATAAAGTCAAAATGTTTGATGGGTCAGTATACCCGTACATATGAAATTTTAGCCTGATCAGCCCAGCCATTTTCAAAATAAAAGGTCATGGTCATCAATTTCAAGGTCAAGGTCATGCCGCACGGGCACGGCACTCATCCCATGTTACTCGTAGGGATGAATTACCCCCGTGTAGAAAATTTGAGATCGATCGGTTGAGAAACGGAGGAGTTCACCCGGAACAAAGATAGAGAGAGATAGAGATATAGATACAGACATTCGCATTTATATATTAGACTAGCAGGTGATACCGGCGTTGCACGGGAGAAGATGGTTATATCATCCGTTTTTGAAATAGAAGGTCAAGGTCACCAATTTCAAGTCAAGGTCACCCTGCACGGGCACCCCGATAAAGTCAAAATGATCGATCGGTAAATATACCCGCACATATGAAATTTTAGCCCGATTGGCCCAGCCATTTTCGAAATAAAAGGTCAAGGTCACCAATTTCAAGGTTAAGATCACCCTACACGGGCACCCCGATAAAGGCAAAATGATGGACGGGTCATTATACCCACACATATGAAATTTTAGCCCGAGCGGCCCAGCCGTTTTCGAAATAAATGGTCAAGGTCATCAATTTCAAGGTCAAGGTCACCCTGCAAGGGCACGGCTCCCATCCCATGTTACTCGCAGGGACGAATTACCCCCGTGTACAAAATTTGAGATCACTCGGTCGAGAAACGGAGGAGTTCACCCGGAACAAAGATAGAGAGAGAGAGATATTGATACAGACATCCGCAATTATATATTAGATTGAAATGACCAGAATGACAACTTCCATCAAATTAGCTGCCATACAGGCCTGAAGCCAGTCGCTCTGCTGAGTGCTCCTCCCTTCCCCCTCTCCAACCATGTTTGTCAGAAATTGTTGTTGTCCGTCACAAAAATTGTTAGTCCTTAATGCCAACATTTTGTGTCTAAAAGCTGATAATTTAAAAATGAAGTTCAGCATTTGCCGAAACCACAATATTTTTATACTGTTAATGGATCATGTTTTATGTATCTTTGTTTTTAGGGGTTTGTGCGAGTACTAGGACTTGTTGTTGTCTTTTCACAATGAAAGGACATTGTTCAAATTGTAATAGGAAGAAATCTTCCTCTGACTTTCATGATCATTGTATTAATTGTAGTCAGTGTACTCGCACTAACTCCTGTTCAATATGTCAATATTGGGTTGACAAACATTGGAAACGTGTGTCACGGTATGTTGTTAGTGGAGAAAGGGCTATGCCGGTCCTTTCTCCGCAGGGTCACTCTAGTCTATCAGTTTCTATTTCAGAGGAACAAGAACAGGGTGATGTTTCCATGTTATCTTCCAAGAGTGCGCTTCCGTCGTCACAATTGAATGCAGAGCTAGCGGCAAAAGTGCTCATGGAGATACGACAGTTGCCTAAGAGGTCCCGAGTAGGATCGACGGCACTGTCGTCCGCTAGCTCGCCCGGTGTAGCGTCCATTCACCGAATGGTTCGGCAGCCGGGTTCGTCCGTTGTGGTCCAGGAGGAAATGTTGGGTGATGCGAGCACTATAAACATACAAGGTTCACACCCAGTGACGGCGGATAATAGGAGAGATCGGAGGAAGCCTTCTAGTCCGGTTCCTAGCTCGTCCAGGTCCAGCCGGGCCGCGAGCGAGAGAGGCCCCTCTCTCGTACAACAACATCAGGGACCTGATGTTGTGGTACAAAATGTGTCGCAAGCGGAGCACACGTCCATCGCTCGGGACGCTCCGTTGTATAGGCAGTCCGCGGAGACTGCTCAGACTTCCTCATCCTCTCACCAGCGCACACGACCGCACCTTGGCTACGTGACCACGGATATTCTACTAGCTTTACCGATCAGGGATTCTTCGGCGACCAGGTCACGCCATCCGGTAGCCAGGGACACGAGGCCGGTAGACTCCGGACGTTCGCATAGGAAGAGTATGCAGGAGTCAGTTGATGCGGAGCTTCCCGCGGCTAAGCAGCGAAAGACCGCTACTCCGCAGGCCTCGATGACGGACGTGCTAGCTCAGATAGCACAAATTATCGCAGCATCCCAGCAATCGACAGAATCGGTGTCGGATCGGGAATTATCCGACGGCACTGGGTCGGTACGCTCCGCCGAAGCATCGGGTGCGGACGACCGGGAGCATCATGAGGTCCGACCGGATGGCGAAAGGGATACAGATGACTTGGAGCTATCCCTTTCGGAACAACATAAAGCTGCCGTGGATTTCATCTGGCACTTCCTTCCTCAGGTTGTTCCGTCGGGCCAGACTGCTGCGGTACCAGACAAGAGACTGATAGCGTCATTGGACACTGATTTCTTCGAGCGGTTCAGAGACATCATCCCAGAGTTTCCGTCTCAGTCCAATAATGTCACAAGAACATTTGAATTATTGAACGACGCTATCTTCAAGCTTGCTTCCAAAACAGGCAAAGCTGGTTTCTTGTCCTCCAATGCTCTTAACCTGCCTTTCATTAATGCAAGGAATAAATTCGATATGGCAGGACAGGGTATTCCGAGAGTTCCTCTGCGTCTTGACGATGAGGCGGAAGACTTAGAATTGTCATTACCGTCGTCTACGTCCATTCCAACCGCGGTGTTGGATACGACAATTACGTCTAATAGAGCCAGTTTAGACGCTTTATCTTACGCAGACCACCTTACAAAGGCGTTATCACTGCGTCTTCAAGGAAAAGAATTCCAGGATATACAATCCTCTTTAAGACTTCTTTCAAGGGCAGTAGCTTATTCCACGTATAACTCGTCCCTCTCAGTGGCAAATTCTGGAGTTGGTTAGACGTGACGCAGCGCTAGCTACATCCACACGCGTGGATAGTAAGGTGAAGAACTCTCTCAGAGTCACTTCGGTCTCCGGAGAACTTCTCTTCGACGGCAAGCTTTCTGCAATCGGATACGGCAGATAAGAGTAAGACAGGCACTTCTGGGACTAATGCGCCCAAGAGAGGTTCCTATAGAGGTTCCGGTGCGTCCTCTTGGTCTTATTCAAGAGACCGTCAAGGCAGCGACTCACTTGCGGGACGTCCTTCGGGCCGGGACAATCGGTCGGATGCCCCGAGGTCGACGGGACGAGGTGCAGGTCGTGGAGGACGTGGTTTCTCCTCCCGCAGGCCTCGCAGGTCCAGGAGGTGATGGCTTCAACCTCTATCGTGTTTCGGTTGGTGGAAGGTTGTCAAGTTTTTCAGAAGAGTGGGCGTCGATTACGGACGACTCTTGGGTGAGAGGGGTGATTTCGGAAGGTCTAAGAATATCCTTCAAACGAAAGCCTCCATTAACTCGAAGTCCAAAATGGACTCAACTTCCGTCAAAACCGCAGAAAAGAGACGCTCTGTTATCTGAGGTGCAGTCTCTTTTAATGAAGAACGCGGTAGAGGTCGTAGAAGACCAGGAAACACCGGGATTCTACAGACATCTGTTTCTGGTTCCGAAACCAGACGGCTCGTTCCGGCCAGTCATAGATTTGAGCTGGATAAACAAGCTGATCGTTGCTCCGAAGTTCTATATGGAGACGATTCGATCGGTCAGAGCGAGTATTCGGGTGAACGATTATGCTACAAGCATAGATCTCAAGGATGCGTACATTCATGTCATGGTACATCCGACATTCAGAAAGTATCTACGCTTCGCAGTCCTAGGAGTGGTGTATCAATTCCGGGCGATGTGCTTCGGATTGAACCTAGCACCCTGGGCTTTCACTCAGGTAATGAACTCGGTAATGATGTATTTCCGAGCTCATTCGTCTGCAGTAACGTCGGCCTACCTGGATGACATTCTTCAGAGGTACGGCAACGAGTTAACGCTTCAGAACGATGTGCAAAATCTGCTTCTATTGCTCCGATGTCTCGGTTTTGTTATAAACGAGGAGAAGTTGGATCTGGTGCCGTCCAAGTCATTCACTCATCTGCGAATGAGCTTCGAGACGCACAACAATCTCGTTCGTCTGCCGTTAACCAGAGCAAAATTAGTCAGTTGTTACGCTCGCTATTGTCTTCATGCAGACAAAGTCACAGCGAGGGAGTTCATGAGACTGATAGGTCTGTGCGGAGCCGCTTCAGATCTCATTCCGATGGGGCGGTTACGCACTCGTCCTCTCCAAATTTTCTTGACTCAGAATTGGAGTGTGAAGATTCATTCTCTCGACATAGACGTTCTCTTGTCAGATCAAGTGAAACAAGAGATTCAGATTTGGGCAAACAATCAGTGGTTAACTCAGGGAGTTCCGCTGCAGTTGCTGGATCCGAGTTTTACGATTATGACGGATGCCAGTCAAACAGGTTGGGGTGCATCATTGATCCCAACGGATTCGAGATGCCAGGGTCTTTGGGATCCACAGTTCCTAAGCAAGCACATAAACATCAAGGAAATGATGTCAATTTGGCTTGCGTTACGTCATTGGATGGACATTATTCACAAAGCTCATGTCCAAATCCTGTCCGACAATACGACAGTAGTGGCGTATATACGGAACCAGGGAGGCACTCATTCCGTTCCGTTATTCAATTTAACGGAAAGAATCCTTCTGTTTGCTCTAGAACATCAAGTTCTACTTTCGGTCTGTCATATACCGGGTCGTCTGAATGTACTAGCAGACTCCCTTTCACGGAAGGGTCGCTTGTTGCCGTCGGAGTGGACTCTCAACAAACAAGTATTCAATCAGATTTGCTACCAATGGGAACGGCCAATGATAGACTTATTTGCGACACATCTCAACTATCAGTTGCAGACGTATGTGTCCCCGTGCCCAGATCCAAGAGCATTTGCAGTAGACGCTCTATCGATCTCATGGGACAGAATGATAGGATATGCGTATCCTCCAGCGCCGTTGATTCAGCAAGTATTGCTAAAAATAAAACAATCTCAATGCAAGATTCTGTTGGTAGCATCTCTGTCTCCACAGAGACCGTGGATAAATCTACTCAGGTGTCTGTTGTGGGACCTACCGCGAAAGCTTCCTCCACGGGAGGATCTTCTTTCGCAGGGGAAACCGCGTCAACTTCATCACAACCCGCAAGGTCTCAACCTTCACGTTTTTCCGTTGTGCGGTCCTTCTTGCATGGCAAGCACTTTACAGGACGAGCAGTGGACGCGATTTCTAGCTGTAGGAGGACCTCCTCTTTGCTAAATTATGCGGCTAAGTGGAAGGTTTTTCGTCGTTGGTGTAGGGATCATTCTGTTGATATTTTTGATCCCTCCATACCGGACATTGCAAACTTTCTAGTATACTTGTTTGACGAGATCAAACTGCAGCCTGTTACTATTAAGGTTATAAGTCTATGTTATCTGATACATATGCACACCACGATAGTTTACAAATTGGATCTAATGTCTCTTTATCTAAGTTAGTTAGAAACTTCTCGATAAATAGACCCAGAACTCTTAGATTAATTCCTAAGTGGAATTTAGCTTGGGTTCTTCTTAAACTAAAGGAAAAGCCATTTGAGCCTCTTGGGACAGTAGATTTCAAATTCTTGTCTTATAAGACAGCTTTTCTCTTAGCTTTCCCTTCTGCTAGAAGAGTCAGTGAGCTTCATGCACTATCGGTGGACGATTCTCACTATCGTAGTGTCGGGAACACTATCACCTTCACTACTAATGTTGGATTTTTAGGTAAGAATCAGGCTTCTAATAAATATCCGGAACCTATTGTTATTAAGGCGCTGCCGTCTTCAGACGGGCGTAGGCCTTTACTCTGTCCTGTTAGAGCTTTACGTATTTAAAAACAGAGATTTCAGTTTATCAGAAAGGGACGAAAACGTTTCTTTCTGTCTCTGATGCCTAATAGAAAGGACATTTCGGTCCATTCTATTGCTAGATGGATTCAATTAACTATCCGTACTGCTTATGAAAATTTATCTTCTCAGCAGTCTGTGCTAAAGATTTCGGCTCATGAAGTAAGAGCTCTTTCTACATCTTGGGCTTACGCAAATAGTGTGGCTATTGCAGATTTAATGAAGGCTGCTTATTGGTCTCAGCCATCCACATTCACAAATTTTTATCTCAGAAATATTGAGTCCATTTCTGGAGACCTGCATTGTTTAGGTCCGTTATCTGTTGCTCAGAATGTCGTCCACTAAACAGTTGCAACTATAGTTATGCAGGCTTTCTGTTCCGGCAGTGACTCCGTCCTGCTGCCCTTTTCGCTCTGGGCTATTTGACCCAGGGCAAGGGGGGGGGGAGGGTGTTCCCTTAGGTCACCTGCTTTATAGTGAAAAGCAAGGGAATTCCTCCTCCGGAGTCAGTAATTCTGAGTCGTTTCCGGGATGGTTTCAAAGTGTAATATTAATGTTAAAAATTCACTCATGTCATATTTTTATAGTGTAGCTCGGTGTGAAGCATTTGTATATGTCAAGTGTCAAACGGGCGTTAATATACAATCCTCGGACACTTTTAAAGAATATAAAGAGTCTCAATTCTCTGGACTAACTTTATTTATTGGCTTACTTTAAAAATAATTAGTATAAAGGGTTATACTGGATGTTAATAGAGAACATGAATGTTATTGTGCTCAATTATGAAGGGTATTGTATCTTTCTAATTTATCATAAAATAAGAAAGATACATCTAAAGCCTTTTCTCCTTGAGGGGTTGACTCTATATTATATAGTTGAGCTTATTGGATTTTCCTCTATGTCCTAGGCCCTCCAGCCTTTTTACTATTCAGCTATGTCTGGGTCATTGGTACAGTATAAAAATGTTAAAAAATTTATAGTAATTTCTATATTTTTTATACTTACCAATGACCCAGACGGGGATGGCCCTCCCAGGAGTTGGGAACTCATACCTCCCCGCTGAGTACATAGCGCTGACCAGGCACTGCCTGTAAGAATGATGATTGGCGCCAATTTCGGAACGTCCTTGACACTGCGCATGCACAGTAAGGGCAAAGTATGGAGGTCCTTCAGGACATGATTTCTTTTGGTTTTAGATGCAAATTTTGGGGATTGGGGGGCAAAATTTGTGTTTGGCCCTAGATTTTTAAGAGTTAGCACCAGCTATGTCTGGGTCATTGGTAAGTATAAAAATTATATAAATTACTATAAATTTTTTAACTTTCATGATGCAAAACTCCCTTATGTTTCAAATATTCTTCATACAGTGGAGCCCACTTAATTGGATATCTCTTAACTGTATAACCCTGTTAATTGAATATAATATTTTTATACTGTACCAATGACCCAGACTTAGCTGGTGCTAAACTCCTTAATTCAGGGCCAAACACAAATTTTGCCCCCCACCCCCCCCCCCCCCCCCCAATCCAAAATTTGCATCAAAAACCGAAAAATACATGTCCTATATGGTCCTCCATACATTTACTCCTCTGTGCATGCGCAGTGTCGAGGAGGTCCCGAAATTGGCGCCAATTATCATTCTTTGTTTGGCCCTCAAAACAGTTACACTTCACTGTTATTTGTGCTTCCAAATATCAGTTTTCATGATGCCAGACACATTTTGATGAGAGAAATGGTGGAAATAAAGAGGAAATATAAGGAGGAGAGGAAAAAATAGTGCAAGAAAATGTTCAGGGCTGTAACTTATAATTATTTTATGAAATTTTTTCAAGTTGGTTTTTTTTCAAGGCATAGCCCTGATGTTGTCATTCTTGCTATGAAGTACCATTGTTTGATCAGTGTTTCCTCTCTTCCTTCCTTATTCTCCCCTAGCTATTCTCCTATGTTTTGGCTTATTTTTTGTAATGTTCATTACTAAAATTTCTTGGGAGTTTTGGCTTGGTAACAGAATTATTTCTGTTCTTTCCCCATGTTTACGTCCTCACCCTAGGGGTGTTTAGGCATTTTGGTCTGCATCTACCATCTGATGTTCTACAGTTTCTTCTCTGGAAGCCTCTGTTTTGCATCAGATAGTGTTTTAAATTGGTAACTGATTTCGGGCCAGGTTTGTTCAGTGCCTGGAGTCATGTTTCCAGTTTGTTGACACTTTTGCTTAGGTTGACAACAGTTATTGCTGATAGTGATTATTTGTCTTCTGCATCTCTTATTCATAGCAAGATACATTAATATTGTCCGTAAGTGTCTCATTAATTTTTTCAAAATGAATTTAAATTTTTGTCCACACTTAGGCTTTTTTGGGATCCACTGGGCTCAGGGTTCCCATTGGGAACTTGGGCTCTTCTGAAAAAATTTTTTTTTTGAAAATTTTTTTTCTTTTTGAATCATTATTTCTTAATGTCTATAATGGATTGTTGTATTATGTATCTTTATTTTCAAGGATTAGTGCGAGTACTATGATTGTTTACCTTTCACAATGAATGATTATTGTTCAAATTGTAATAGGAGGAAATCTTCCTGTGATTCTCATGATCTCTGTATTAATTGTACTCTCTGTTCTCGCACTGATCTTTGTTCTGTGTGTTTCAAATGGGATGACAAACGTTGGAAACGTGTTTCACGGTATGTTGTTACTGGAGAAAGGTCCATGCCTGTTCTCTCTCCACAGAGTCACTCTAGTCTTTCACTCTAGAGGAACAAGACCAGTGTGATACTTCCGTGATGTCGTCCAGAAGTGTGCCTCCGTCGTCACATACAAGCGAAGAGCTAGCGGCAAAAGTGCTCATGGAGATCCGTCAATTACCCGAAAGGAACCTGAAGGGGTTGACGTCCGCTAGCTCGACCGGGGTTGCGTCTATTCACCGAATGGGGCAGCACCCGGGTTCATCCATTGCAGTCCAGCAGAGAGAGTCGGTTGTTGCGAGCACTATAAAACATCCACATGCACACCCAGTGACGACGGAAAGGAGGATGGATCGGAGGAAGCCTGATAGTCCGGTGTTTAGCTTGCCAAGCTCAGCACGATCTGCAAGCGAGAGAGGTCCCTCTCTCATACAGCAGCATCTGGGACCAGATGTTGTAGTCCATAGCATTACGCAGTCGGAGCATACGTCCGCCGCTCGGGACGCTCCGGTATATAGGCAGTCTGGCGAGGCTACCTATAAGGCTTCCTCATCCTCACAGCAGCACACTCGACCCTTTCGGAACAACATAAAATAGCCGTAGAATTCATCCGGCATTACCTTCCAGAAGTTGTTCCGCCGGACCAGAATGCTGCGCAGCCGGATAGGAGGGTGATAGCGCCACTGGACACCGATTTTTTTAATCGGTTTAGGGACATTGTCCCGGAATTTCCATCACAGTCCAAGAATGTCTCTCGGATTTTTGAATTATTGAATGACGCTATTGATAAACTTGCCAACAAGATGGGCGGGTCAGCCTTCCTACCGGCATCTGCTCTACAGCTGCCATTTATCAATCAAAGGAACAAGTTTGATACGGCAGGTCAGGGCATCCAGAGAGTTCCTCTGCGTTTAGACGACCAGGCTGAAGACCTTGATATATCCATGCCGTCGTCTATGTCACTTCTGTCATCAATGATGGAAATGACGATATCGTCTTAACAGAGCTTTGAAGGACCAGAATTTCAAGACGTACAGACGTCATTAAGAGTTCTGTCCAGGGCCATAGCTTTTTCCACATATAACTCCGCCCTTTCAGTAGCAAATCTGGAGTTAGCTAGACGTGACGCGGCCCTAGCTACTTCCACACGCGTGGACAGTAAGGTGAAAAACTCTCTTAGAGTCACTCCAGTCTCTGGAGAGTTTCTCTTCAGTGGCAATCTTTCTGATATATATGATAAATTAACAAAGAAAGCTTCGGACTCTCTGCTGTTTAAGTCTGCTTCCAAGAAATCGGAACCAGCAGACAGGAGTAGGCCAGGCACTTCCGGGATGAGTTCGTCCAGGGGAAGTTCCTATAGAGATTCTTATACGTCCTCTAGGTCTTACTCTAGAGACCAGCAGAGTAGCGACTCGAGTAGGGGCCGTTACACTGGCCGAAATAACCGGTCAGACGCCCCTAGGCCGATGGGGCGAGGTGGAGGTCGCGGACGACGTAGTTTCTCCTTCCGCAAGCCTCACAGATCCAGGAGGTGATGATTTAGACCTCTGTCGTGTTCCGGTGTGCGGAAGACTGTCGAGTTTCTCAAGCAATTGGGAATCAATTATGGAGGGCCCTTGGATTCGAGGGGTTATTTCGGAAGGACTAAAACTGTCCTTCAAAGGCAAACCTCCGTTAACTTGAAGTTCAAGATGGACTCAGCTTCTGTCAAATTGTCAGAAAAGAACGGCACTTCCATCAGAAGTCCAGTCTCTTTTAACGAAGAACACGATAGAGGTCTAGAAAACCAGGAATCTCCAGGTTTCTACAGCCATCTCTTTCTGGTTCCGAAGCCAGGCGGCTCGTTCCGTCCAGTGATCGACTTAAGCTGGATAAACAAGCTGATCGTGGCTCCAAAGTTTCATATGGAGACCATTCGATCGGTCAGAGTGAGCATTCGAGTGAACGACTATGCTGCGAGCATAGACCTCAAGGATGCGTACTTTCACCTCATGGTACATCCGGCGTTCAGAAAGTATCTTCGCTTCGCTGTCCTAGGTGATGTTTGTCAGTTCCGAGCGATGTGCTTTGGTCTGAATCTAGCGCCCTGGGCTTTCACTCGAGTAATGAACTCGGTAATGACTCATTTCCGAGCTCATTTGTCTGCGGTAACATCTGCTTACCTGGACGATATTCTCCAGAGATACGGCAACGAGTTAATGCTTCAGAACGATATGCAGAATCTGCTTCTATTGCTCCGACGTCTCGGTTTCATAGTAAACGAAGAGAAGTTGGATCTGGTGCCGTCCAAGTCATTCACCCACCTGGGGATGAGCTTCGAGACGCACAACAATCTTGTTCGTCTGGCGTTAACCAGAGCGAAATTAGTCAGTTGTTACGCTCGCTATTGTCTTCACTCAGACAAAGTTTCAGCGAGGGAATTCATGAGACTAATAGGTCTGTGCGGAGCTGCCGCGGATCTCATTCCAATGGGGCGGTTACGTACTCGTCCTCTCCAGGTCTATCTGACTCAGAATTGGAGAGTGAAGATTCATTCGCTCGAGACGGACATCCTCTTGTCAAGCCAAGTGAAACAAGAGATTCAGACTTGGGCAGACATACAGTGGTTAACTCAGGGAGTTCCACTGCAATTGCCAGATCCGAGTTTTACGATTATGACGGATGCCAGTCAAACAGGCTGGGGCGCGACACTGAGCCCATCGGATTTGAAGTGCCAGGGTCTTTGGGATCTGCAGTTTCTAAGCAAACACATCAACATCAAAGAGATGATGTCGATTTGGCTTGCTCTACGTCATTGGATAGACGTTATTCAGAATGCACACGTGCAGATTATGTCTGACAATACGACAGTAGTTGCGTATATTCGGAACCAAGGTGCACTCATTCCATTCCGTTGCTCAATCTAATGGAAAGAATTCTTCTGTTTGTACTAGAACATCAGATTCTTCTCTCCGTCCGTCATATTCCGGGTCGTCTGACCATCTTAGCAGACTCCCTTTCACAGAGGGGACGCCTGTTGCCATCAGAATGGACTCTCAACAAGCAAGTATTCAATCAGATTTGCTACCGATGAGAACGGCCAATAATAGATTTATTTGCGACACATCTCAACAATCAGTTGCAGACGTATGTGTCACCTTGTCCGGATCCTCGAGCGTTTGCAGTAGACTTGGGACGGAATGATAGGATATGCTTATCCTCCAGCGCCGCTGATTCAGCAGATATTGCTCAAGATAAAACAATCGCAATGCAAGATTCTGTTGGTAGCATCTCTGTCTCCACAGAGACCGTGGATAAATCTACTCAGGTGTCTGTTGTGGGACATGCCGAGGAACGGGAAGATCTTCTTTCGCAAGGGAAATCGCGCATCCTCCATCACAATCCGCAAGGTCTAAACCTTCACGTATTTTCGTTGTGCGGTCCTTCTTGCACGGAAAACATTTTACAGGACGAGCAGTGGACGCGATTTCTAACTGTAGGAGGACCTCCTTTTCGCTAAACTATGCTGCTAAGTGGAGGGTCTTTTGTCAGTGGTGTGGGGATCATTCCATAGATGTTTATGATCCTTCCATTCCAAACATTGCAAACTTTCTAGTATACTTGTTTGATGAGATTAATCTGCAGCCTATCACCATTAAGGGTTATAGGTCTATGCTATCCGATACCTATGCACATCATGATAGCCTGATGATTTTCAACTAATGACTCTTTATCTAAGTTAGTTAGAAATTTTTCGATAAATAGACCTAGAACCCTTAGATTAATTCCGAAGTGGAATTTGGCCTGGGTTCTTCTTAAGCTAAAAGAAGCGCCTTTTGAGCCTCTTGACACAGTGGACTTCAAATTCTTAACATATAAGACAGCTTTTCTCTTAGCTTTCTCTTCTGCTACTATCTGTGGAGGATTCTCACTACCGTAGTGTTGGTAATACTATTACCTTTACCACCAATGTTGGATTTTTGGCTAAGAATCAGGCTCCTAATAAGTATCCTGAACCTATTGTTATTAAGGCCCTTCCATCTTCTGATGGGCATAGGCCTTTACTGTGTCCTGTTAGAGCAATACGTATTTACAAACGTAGATCTGAGTTCATCAAAAAGGGACGTAAGCGTTTCTTTCTGTCTTTGATGCCTAATAGAAAGGATATTATGGTTCATTCTATTGCTAGATGGATTCAATTAACTATTTGTACTGCTTATGAAAAATTATCTTCTTCTCAGCAGTCGGCACTCAAGAGCTCTTTCTACTTCATGGGCCTATGCTAATTGTATTGCTATTACTGATCTAATGAAGGCTGCATATTGGTCTCAACCTTCAACATTCACTAATATTTATCTCAGAAATATTGAGTCCATTTCTGGAGACCTCCATTGTTTAGGTCCGTTATCAGTTGCTCAGAATATCGTCCACTAAACAGTTGCAACTATAGTTATGTAGGCTTTCTGTTCCAGCAGTGACTCTGTCCTGCTGCCCTCTTTGCACTGGGGTATTTGACCCAGGGCAAGGGGAAGGGAGGGGAGGGTAGGGGGGGGGGCGATGTTCCCTTAGGTCACCTGCTTTATAGTGAAAAGCAAGGGAATACCTCCCCTAGAGTCAGTAATTCCGAGTCGGTACCGGGATGGTTTTAAAGTGTAAAGCTAATGTTTACTCATCCATATAATATTTTCAAAGTGTAGCTTGGTGTGAAGCATTTGTATATGTCATGTGTCAAACGAGCGTTAATATACAATCCTCTGACACTTTTAATGAATATAAAGAGTCTCATTTCTCTGGACTTCCTTTATTTATTGGCTTACCTTTAAAAATATTAGTATAAAGGGTTATACTGATAGAGATCATTGATTATTATTATGCTCAATTACTGATTGGTATTGTGTCTTTCTTCTTTATTATAAATAAGAAAGATACATGTAAAGCCTATCTCTTCTTTTCTCCTGGAGAGGATATTCTATTATAGATAATTGAGCTTATTGGATTTTCCTTTATGTCCTAGGCCTCCAGCCTATTTACTATTCAGCTAAATCTGGGTCATTGGTACAGTATAAAAATGTTAAAAAATTTATAGTAATTTATATATTTTTTACACTTACCAATGACCCAGACGGGGATGGCCCTCCCAGGAGTTGGGAACTCATACCTCCCCGCTGAGTACATAATGCTTACCAGGCACTGGTTGTAAGAATGATAATTGGCGCCAATTTCAGGACCTCCTTGACACTGTGCATGCGCAGAGGAGTAAATGTTTGGAGGACCTTATAGGACATGTATTTTTCGGTTTTTGATGCAAATTTTGGGGATTGGGGAGGGGGGGGGGGGGGGGCAAAATTTGTTTTTGGTCCTGAATTAAGGAGTTTAGCACCAGCTAAGTATGGGTCATTGGTAAGTATAAAAAATATATAAATTACTATAAATTTTTTAACTTCCCAACACAAAACAATTTACCATACCTCCAGTACAAATTTGACCTGTTAATTGAATATAGGTTATAGAGTAAACTCCTGTTAATTGAATAAAAAATCTTGCAACCTGTGAATAAATTTCATTGAATCTCTCCAGTTTCCCTTTGTTTATAGCCCTATTTGGCCTCAGTACATCCAATACAGGCATTTAATTTATTTTATCTTGTTTGACAGAGCTCTGTCAAACAAGATATAATAGAATAAATGCTAAGTTTAACTCTAGAATACAGGAAAGTGACACAATCCTGTTAATTGAGTACTCATGTTAATTGAATAATTTTCATTGGCAAAGTGGCTATTCAATTAACAGGGTTCCACTGTATAAGAGTGCGTGCTTTAGGTATATGGCATTCGAAATAGTCATGTACATAAACAATTTTGTGTATTATTATTTTAAAGAATTACTTTCGTTAAACAAAAGTAATTCCTCTAAATAATAATAATCATAGTCAACGAAAGTTTCACTTATTATTGCTTTAAAGAAGTATATTGGGTTATGTTTTCATATTCATACCGATGGGCAAATGACCTGGGAACAGTGTCGGAATATTGTAATTCTTGCCCAAGCATGTCGGAAACTTTTGAGATCCTAGCGTCAGGCCTGCTGTCACAATGCTTTATTTATTTATATTAATTTATTTATTGGTCACCTTAAGGCCCTGCGAAGCTTCAAGAATCTATTTGATGTTGAATATCAAGTTGGTATTCAGTTCAATTTGAAATCAGCTTCTCCATGCATTTCCCTTCAAATCCTTTCATTAGAATTACAGTTAAAATGAGAAGTCCTGTCATGAGCTGTGCGCTTTTCTAGGCTTAATTGCACATAGGAGTTACGTGCAATTGCCATATCGAATGGCATCAAAAGCATGGCAGGTTCTTCTCGTTACTCATAGCAAACACAGGCAATGTTTCTGCCAATGGACCTCCGGGTTACCCGGAGGTCCATTGGCTGAAACATTGCTTGTGCACAGACCATATGTACAGAATTTGATAGCCTTACTATGGTCATAATGCATAGATTAACGCGCAGATCGACGTGCTATTTGTTGCGCATTTCATGACAAGACTTCTAGTTTTAACTGTAGTCATATTCGGCGTCTCATAGTTCAAATGGAAATTGTACCTAAATAATGCTGAAAGTGAAGATTGAGTGTAATTTCCTATATGTTGACATAAATAGCATCTGCACCCATGCCACTACCCATGCTAATTCCAGTCTCGCTGGTCGCTACCACCGTTGGTAGCAAATTCAAAGTTTCCAAGCAACCTCAATGATGATATGTTGCTAGTGGTAGTCCTGTGCAGTACATAGTACAGTGAATCTCATTTCTGTTTTTGAACTATAATCGAGGAAGTTGGAATATTTTATCAGTCGGGACATGAGCCATCACAGTCTAAAAAAATCAGGCTTATAGCACTTCTCTTCCCTAATCGGTCACCTTCTAGACACCTCTGGTTTGATTTGAGGTTCGATTTGATTTTGAATAATAGACCTGATTTGATTTGAGATTCGATTCAAATCGAAAATATGTTATTTGCAAGACCCTAGATCACCTTCAGCATTTATGATTGTAACATGACAACACAAGTTTGAGGTTCTGTTTTGCCAATCATTTATACAAATGCTGCCCTCTTGAATTAGAGGATTTCCACCCACAGACATTGGTTTTGCGATCCTGTTTTACCAGTGAAACAGAACGTCTTTACCAAGGTAAACAAGCATTGCTCCACTTTCATAGGTTTTCATTGCCACTATATGTGCCTTATTAAATAAGTGAAGATGATGAGGTACCATACCATTAGTATAAATTTCACTTGTTACAATAGCATCTAGGTTATAGAGTAAATCTAAAAATTATCATTAGGTATCTAAAACTCCTTTCACTTCATTTGTTCTATTTTCTAGGTAGGATTAATGCAAAGGGTACCCGAAGATGAAGCAAGAAATTTTCCAGTCCCTGTGTGGGAAAAATATAAAACCATTTTAAACAAGGTTGAAAATAAGCAGGTTAAGTATCTATATTAATTTATATTTATTTTTGTTATATTATTATTTTAATATTTATTTTTGGCGAAATAAGTAGGAAAATGACCAAATCCTCATATATATATAGAATATACCCATAGTAGCTTGGTGCACCAAATGTTCACCATGAGTGGTGAAGTGGTGTTAACTGCGAGCCTTTGGCGTGTGGTTAATACCACTTCATCACGAGTGGTGAACATTTAGTTCACCAAGCTACTTTGGGTATATTTTATTTATACCATGATCATCAGATTATTAAGAGTCGCTATTATATTTTTATACTGTACCAATGACCCAGACATAGCTGGTGCTAACTCTTAAAAATATAGGGCCAAACACAAATTTTGCCCCCCAATCCCCAAAATTTGCATCTAAAACCAAAGAAAACATGTCCTGAATGGCCCTCCATGCTTCACCTCTACTGCGCATGCGCAGTGTCAAGGACGTCCCGAAATTGGCGCCATTAATCATTCTTTGTTTGGCCCTTCATCAGTTAACATCTGACTGATCTTTGTGCTTGTAAATCTCAGTTTAAATGATGCCAGACACATAAATATTAGTGAAATGGTGATTCTAAGAGGATATAGAAGGAGGAGAGGAAAAATGAGTGACAGAAAATTATCAGGGCTGTAACTTAAAATTTTTTAATGAAATTATGTTAAGTTACCTATTTTCGAGGCAACAGCCTGTTGTGGTCATTCTTGTTATCAAGTTACACTGCTTGTTCAGTGTTTTCCTCTCTCCCTTTCCTTTAAGTCCCCTCTTGCTATTCTCCCATGCTTTTGGCATATTTTCTGTGATATTATTACTAAAATTTCTTGGGAGTTTTAGCTGGATAACAGAATGAATTCTGTTCTTTTCCCCATGTTTACGTCTTCACCTATGGGTGGTTAGGCGTAGTGTTCTGCATCTACCATCTGATGTTCTGCAGTTTCTTCCCTGGAAGTCTCTGTTTTGCATCAGATAGTGTATTATTGGTAACTGATTTCGGGCCAGGGTGCCTGGAGTCTTGATCTAGTGTTTTTACACTTATTGTTTACATTTCCAACAGCCCTCTGTGTGAGGGGGGATTTCTTGAAAATAATATCTTGATGTTAATTTAATCATAACTAGATACATTATTATTGTTCGTAAGTGTTGCATAAATTGTTTAAAATATTTTTAGAATTTTTGTCCACACTTAGGCTTGGGATCCATTGGGGCTCAACGTTACTTTTCAGAAACTTGGGCTGTTCCGAAAAAATATTTTTTCAAAATTTTTTGATTTCAATTATTTTTTCTATGTTAATGGATCATGTTATTATGTATTTTGATTGTCAGGGGTTGGTGCGAGTACTAGGACTTTGTTTTCTTTTCACAATGAAAGGATATTGTTCAATTGTAATAAGAGGAAATCTTCCTCTGACTTTCATAATCATTGTATAATGTAGTCAGTGTACTCGCACCAACTCCTGTTCTGTATGTGTTAATTTCGATGACAACATGGGAAGCGTGTGTCACGGTATGTTTGTGGGGAATTGGCCATTCCGGTTCTTTCCCCGCAGGGTCACTCTACTTTATCAATCTCTATTTCAGACGATCATGATCAGGGTGATGTATCCGTGATGTCTTTCAAAAGTGTGCCTCCGTCGTCACAATTAATGAAGAGCTAGCGGAAAAGTGCTCATGTAAATACGTGAATTGCCTAAGAGGACCCTAGTAGGTTCGACGGCCTTTGACATCCGCTAGGTCGCCCGGTGTAGCGTCCATTCATCGAATGGTTCGGCAGCCGGGTTCGTCCGTTGCGGTCTAGAAGGAGTTTTGGGTGATGCGAGCACTATAAATCAATCAAATGCACACCCAGTGATGGCGGATTAGAGGAGAGAATGGAGGAAGCCTTTTAGTCCGGTTCCTAGCTCGTCCAGGTCCATCCGGACTGCGAGCGAGAGAGGCCCCTCTCTCGTACAACAACATCTGGCCCCAGATGTTGTGGTACAAAGTGTTTCGCATTCGGAGCATACGTCCGCCGCTCGGGATGCTCCGATATATAGTCAGTCCGGAGAGACTGTCAATAAGGCTTCCTCATCCTCATGGTAGCGCACACGACCGCTCTTGGCTACGTGACCTCGGATATCCAGTCAGCTTCGCCAATCAGAGAATCATCGGCGACCAGGTCACACCATCCGGTAGCCAGGGACACGAGGCCTGCAGACTCCGGACGTTCGCATAAGAAAGTGTGCGGGGGTCAACGTACAGAGAGCTTCCAGCGGCAAAGCATCGTAAGACCGCTACTGCACAGGCCTCGGTGACGGACGTGCTATCCCAAATAGCACAGCTTATCGCAGCATCCCAGCAACGACAGAATCTCTGTCGCATTATGTATTATCCGACGACGCTGGGTCGGGACGCTCCGCGGAAGCAGGTACGGACGTCCCGAGAATTTCATCCGGTCCGACGGGATACTGAAAGGGATTCGGAGGATTTCGAGCTTTCCCTTTCGGAACAACATAAGCTGCTGTGTATGTCATCTGACTTTATCTTCTAGAGGTTCTTTCGTCGGACCAGAATGCTGCGATGCCGGATAAGAAACTGATAGCGTCGGTGGACACAGAAATTTTTTGGTTCGGTTTAGGGACATCGTCCCTCAGTTCCGACACAGTCCAATAATGTCACACAACTTTCGAATTATTGAACGACGCTATATATATTATTATATGCTTGCTATTAACAAGCATGTCTGGTTTCTTGTTCGCAAGTTACTGAGATGTCTTTCAAAGTGTGCCTCTGTCGTCATAGTTAATGAAGAGCTAGCGGCAATAAGTGCTCATGGAATACGTCAATCGCTTAAGAGGTCCCTAGTAGGATCAACGGAGTTGACATTCGCTAGCTCACCCGGTGTAGCGTCCATTCATCGAATGGTTCGGCAGTCGGGTTCGTCCGTTGCGGTCTAGGAAGGAGATTTGGGTGATGCGAGCACTATAATAGACTTCAGTACACACCCAGTGACGACGGATTAGAGGACAAATCAGAGGAAGCCTGTTAGTCTGGTTCCTAGCTCGTCCAGGTCCATCCGGGCTGCGAGCGAGAGAGGTCCCTCTCTCGTACAACAACATATGGGACCGGATGTTGTGGTACAGACATTTCGCATTCGGAGCATATGTGCGTCGCTTGGGACGCTCCGTTATATTGACAGTCCGAGAGACTGTCGATAATGCTTCCTCATCCTCACAGCAGCGCACATGACCGCACATTGGCTATGTGACCTCGAGTATCCGGCCAGCTTCGTCATTCAGTGATTCCACGGCGAACAGGTCTCGCCATCCGGTAGCCAAGGGACACGAGGCCTATACACTCCGTTCACTCGCATAATAGAAGTATGCACGGGGTAACGAACACGGAGCTTCCAGCGGCAATGCATAGTAAGACCGCTTCTCCACAGGCCTCAGTGACGGACGTGCTATCCAAAATAGCACAGTTTATCGTAGCATCCCAGCAAACGACAATTCTCGGTCGGATCAGGAATAATCCGACAGCGCTGGGTCGGTGCGCTCCGCTGTTGCATCAGGTTCGGACGACCGAACACTTTATAGGGTCCGACAGGATGGAGAAAGGGATTCGGACGATTTCGAGCTTTCCCTTTCGGAACAACAGAAGCTGCCATACATTTCTTCCGGCATTATCTTCCAGAGGTTGTTCCGTCGGACTACATTGCTGCGATGCTGGATACGAGACTAATAGCGTCATTGGACACGGAGTTTTGGATCGGTTCAGGGACATTGTCCCTGACTTACCGACACAGTCCAATAATGTCTTTAGAACATTCGAACTATTTAACGACGCTATATATAAGCTTGCTACCAAGCATGATAGTCAAGTTTCTTGTCCGCAATGCTCTATTCTGCCTTTTTTCAATTCTAGGAAATAATTTATATCGGCAGAACAGGGCATACCGAGAGTTCATATGCGTCTAGACGGCGGTGCTGAAGACTGGGAATTATCTTTCTCGCCGTCTATGTCAATTCCAACCACGATGTTGGAAACAACAATGTTGTCTAATAGGCTTAACTTAGACGCTTTATCATACGTAGACCACCTTACTGAGGCGTTATCATTACGTCTTCAAGAGAAAGAATTCCAGGATATGATCCTCAATGTGATTTCTTTCAAGGGCAGTAGTTTTTCCACGTATAACTCCGCCCTTCAGTGGCAACCTGGAGTTGGTTAGACGTGACGCAGCCCTAGTTACATCCACGCACGTGGATAGTAAGGTGAAGCACTCTCTCAGAGTCGCTTCGTTCTCGGAGAAGCTTCTCTTCGACGGCAACTTTTCAGCAATCTATGAATTGCTCGATATACACGTTCTCTTGTCTATCAAGTGTAGCAAGAGATTCAGACTGGGGCAAACATTCGGTGGTTGACTCAGAGAGTGCCACTGCAGTTGCCGGATCCGAGTTTTAGGATTATGACGGATGCCAGTCAAACAGGTTGGGGTACAATATTGATCCCAACGGATTCGAAGTGCCAGGGTCTTGGGGTTATGCAGTTTCTAGGCAAGCACTTAACTTCCACGAAATGATGTTGTTTAGGCTTGCACTATGTCATTGAATGAACATTATTCAGAAACGCATGTCCAAATCCTGTTCGTTAATACGACAGTAGTTGCGTATCTCCGGAACCAGGGAGGCACTCATTCGATTCCGTTATTCAATTTAACGGAAAGAATCCTTCTGTTTGTTATAGTACACCAAGTTCTGCTTCGGTCCGTCATATTCCGGGTCGTCTGATTGTATTAGCAGACTCCTTTTCACGTAAGAGTCGCTTGTTGCCATCAGAATGGACTCTCATCAAACAAGTATTCAATCAAATTTGCTATCAATGGGAGCGCCCAATGATAATTTATTTGCGACACAACTCACTATTCAATTGCAGACGTATGTGTTTCCATGTCCGGATTCCTGAGCTTATGTTGTTAACGCTCTATTGATCTAATAGGACGGAATGATAGGATATGCATATCCTCCAGCGCTGTTGATTCAGCAAGTATTGCTAAGATAAACATCCACAATACAATTCTGTTGATAGCATCTCTGTCTTCACAGAGACCGTGGGTAAATTTACTCAGGTGTCTACTGTGGGACTTACCGCGAAAACTTCCTCCATGAGAGGATCTTCTTTCGCTGGGGAAATCGTGTCAACTCCATCACAACCCGCAAGGTCTCAACCTTCACGTATTCCGTTGTGTGGTCCTTCTTGCACGGCAAGCATTGTACAGGACGAGTTATGGACGCGATTTCTTACTGTAGGAGAACCTCTTCTTCGCTATACTATGCGGCTAAAGTGGAGGCTCTTCCGTCGTTGGTGTAGGGATCATTATGTTGATATTTTTGATCTCTCCATACTAGACATTGCAACTTTCTAGTATACTTGTTTGACAAGATCAACTGCAGCCTGTTACTATTAAGGTTATAGGTCTATGTTATCTCATACCTATGCACTCTATGATAGTTTACAATTGAGTCTTATGTCTCTTTATCTAAGTCAGTTAGAAACTTTTGATAAATAGACCTAGAATCCTTAGATTAAATTCCTATACGGAATTTAGCTTCGGTTCTTATTTAGCTAAGTAATCATATGAGCCTCTGAAAACAGTAGTTTTCAAATTCTGACCTTTTAGACAGTTATTCTCTTAGTTTTCTCTTCTATTGAAGAGTCAGTGAGTTTTATGCACTATCGATGGACGATTCTCACTTTCGTAGTATCGGAAACACTATTTCCTTTACTACTAATGTTGGATTTTTGGTTAAGAATCAGGCTCCTAATAAATATCCGGAACCTATTGTTATTAAGGTCCTTCCGTCTTCGTACGGGCATAGGCCTTTACTCTGTCCGGTTAGAGTTTACGTATTTATAAACAAATATCAGTTTATTAGTAAGGACGTAAGCTTCTTCTGTCTTTGATGCCTAATAGAAGGACATTACGCTCCATTCTATTGCTAATGGATTCAATTAATTATCGGTACTGCTTATGGTATATCATTAACTCAGCAGTTTGTGCTTGAGATTCCGGCTCATGAAGTAAGAGCTCTTTCTGCATCTTGGGCTTACATTAATAGTGTCGCTATTATAGATTTTATGAAGGCTGCACATTGGTCTCAGCCATCCACATTCATGAATTTTTATCTCAGAAATATTGAGTCCATTTCTGGAGGCCTCCATTGTTAGGTCTATTATCTACTGCTCAGAATGTCATTCACTTAACAGTTGCTACTATAGCTAGGTAGGCTTTCTGTTCCGGCAGTGACTCCGTCCTGCTGCCCTCTTTGCTCTGGGTTATTTGACCCAGGGCAAGGAGAAGGGGGGGGGGAGGGTGTTCCCTTGGGTCACCTGTTTTATTACGAAAACAAGGGGATACCTCCTCCGGAGTTAGTAATTCTGAACTGTTACTGGGATGGTTTTTAAGTGATAAGTTTATGTTTTAAAAATTCATTCAAGTCATAGTTTTTAAAGTATAGCTTTTGAATATATCACGTGTCAAATGGGCGTTATTATACAATCCTCAGACACTTTTAAGGAGTATAAAGAGTCTCTATTCTCTAGACTAGCTTTATTTATTGGCTTACTTTAAAAATTATTAGTATAAGGATTATACTGGATATTAATAGAGTACATGGATGTTATGATGCTCAATTATGGAAGGTGTTGTGTCTTTCTAATTTATCATAAATAAGAAAGATACATGTAAGGCCTAATACTCCTTTTCTCCTCGAGGGGATGACTCTATTTTATATAATTGAGCTTATTGGAATTTCCTCTTTGTCCTAGGCCCTCCAGCCTTTTTATTATTCAGCTATGTCTGGGTCATTGGTACAGTATAAAAAAGTTAAAAAATTTATAGTAATTTATATATTTTTTATACTTACCAATGACCCAGACGGGGATGGCCCTCCCAGGAGTTGGCAACTCATACCTCCCCGCTGAGTACATAGCGCTTACCAGGCACTGGTTATAAGAATGATTAATGGCGCCAATTTCGGGACGTCCTTCACACTGCGCATGCGCAGTAGAGGTGAAGTATGGAGGGCCATTCAGGACATGTTTTCTTTGGTTTTAGATGCAAATTTTGGGGATTGGGGGGCAAAATTTGTGTTTGGCCCTATATTTTTAAGAGTTAGCACCAGCTATGTCTGGGTCATTGGTAAGTATAAAAAATATATAAATTACTATAAATTTTTTAACTTTTTCTCGATTTTACTGAGCACCAGACATACTTACAAGCAAATCTGTTTTTGTTTACACGAGGATCGATGGGCGGTACTTCCTCTGTCAATTTTATCTCCGAAACGAAATAAAAAAAAGAAACTGAGCCTTTTTTGTTTTAATAACGTAATATCATACTATTTCGAGTTATGCTTGCTTTATTAACATGAGACAATCCATGTTTGTTAATATTTTTATACTGTACCAATGACCCAGACTTAGCTGGTGCTAACTCCACAAAAACCAGGGCCAAACACAAATTTTGCCCCCCAATCCCCAAAATTTGCATCCAAAACAAAAAGAAATCATGTCCTAAAGGACCTCCATAGTACGACTCTACTGCGCATGCGCAGTGACGCAGTCGTCCCGAAATTGGCGCCAAATATCATTCTCTGTTTGGCCCTTCATCAGTCAACATCTCACTGATCTTTGTGCTTGTAAATCTCAGTTTAAAGGATGCCAGACACGTAATTCTTGGAGAAAATGTGATTCTAAGGAGGATAGAAGGAGGAGAGGAAAAAAGAAGTGGCAAAAAATAATCAGGGCTATACTTAAAATTTTTTGTTGAAATTATGTTAAGTTGCCTATTTTCGAGGCAAACGCCTCTTGTTGTCATTCTTGCTAATTGTTGCACTGCTTATTCAGTGTTTCCTCTCCCCTAACCTTCTAAAGTCCCCCCTTGCAATTCTCCCATGCTTTTGGCATATTTTTGAGAAGTTTCATTTCTAAAAATTCCCTGGGAGAGTTGCTTGGTTACAGAATGTTTTCTGTTATTTTCCCCATAGTTACGTTTTCACCCATGGGTGTATAACGTTTGTGTTCTGCATCTTCCATCTGATGTTCTGCAGATTCTCCCCTGGGAGTCTCTGTTTTGCATCAGATAGAGTGTAATTGATGACTGATTCCGGGCCAGTTTTTTCAGTGCCTGGAGTCATGTTTTCTACTGTGTTTACACTGTTTGTTTTCATTGGCAACAGCCTTTTTTGAGGGGGGCTGTTTGCCTTTGTGGTAGTTTATCTCATTATAAGATACATTTATATTATCCGAAAGTGTCTCATTAATTATTTTATATAATTTTAAAATTTTTGACCACACTTTGCCATCGGATCCATCGGGGCTCAACGTTACTTTTCAGCAACTTGGGCTTCTCTGAAAAAATATTTTTTCAAAATTATTTTGTTTTGCAATTGTTTTTTCATTTATTAATGGATCATGTTATTATGTATCTTTGTGTCAGGGGTTTTTGCGAGTAACTAGGACTTATTGTTGTTCTTTCACAATGAAGGGACTTTGTTCAAATTGTAATAGGAAGAAATCTTCCTCTGACTTTCATGATTATTGCATTAATTGTAGTCAGTGTTCTCGCATTAATCCCTGTCCTGTATGTGAACATTGGGATGAGAAACATTGGAAACGTGTGTCACGATATGTTGTTTCTGGAGAAAGAGCGATGCCGGCTCTTTCTCCACAAGGTCACTCTACTCTCTCAGTTTCTATTTCAGAGGAACCAGAACAGGGTGATGTTTCCATGTTATCTTCTTCAAGTGTGCGTCCGTCGTCACAAATAAATACAGAGCTAGCGGCAAAAGTGCTCATGGAGATTAGACAAATGTCGTCCGCTAGCTCGCCCGGTGTAGCGTCCATTCACCGAATGGTTCGGCAGCCGGGTTCGTCCGATGCGGTCCAAGAGGAAATTTTGGGTGATGCGAGCACTATAAAAATAATAGATGCACACCCAGTGACGGCGGATAGTGAACGAGAACGGAGGAAGCCTTTTAGTTCGGTTCCTAGCTCGTCCAGGTCCAGCCGGGCCACGAGCGAGAGAGGCCCCTCTCTCGTACAACAACATCTGGGACCAGATGTTGTGGTACAAAATGTGTCTTTAGCGGAGCATACGTCCGTCGCTCGGGACGCTCCGTTGTATAAGCAGTCCGCAGAGACTGTTAAGGCTTCCTCTTCTCGTCGGCGCACACGACCGCACCCTTGGCTGCGTGACCTCCGATATTTTGCCAGCTTCGCCGATGAAGGATTCTTCGGCGACCAGGTCACACCATCCGGCAGCCAGGGATTCGAGACCGATGGACTCCGGACGTTCACATAGGAAAAGTATGCGGGAGCCATCTGATGCGGAGCTGCCCTCGGCGAAGCAGCGAAAGACCGCTCCTCCGCAGGTCTCGACGTCGGACATTCTAGTGCAGATAGCACAGCTTATCGCAGCATCCCAGCAGCCGACAGAAACGGTGTCGGATCGAGAATTATCCGACGGCGCTGGGTCGGTACGCTCCGCCGAAGCATCGGGGGCGGACGACCGGGAACATCGGGAGGTCCGACCGGATGGTGAAAGGGATACGGATGAATTGGAGCTATCCCTTTCGGAACAACACAAAGCTGCCGTGGACTTCATCCGGCACTTTCTTCCTCAAGTTGTTCCGTCGGGCCAGACTGCTGCGCTTCCGGACAGGAGAATTATAGCGTCATTGGACTCTGATTTTTTCGAGCGGTTCAGGGACATCGCTCCCGAGTTTCCGTCGCAGTCCAATAATGTTGCAAGAACATTTGAATTATTGATCGACGCTATTTTTAAACTTGCTTCCAGGACGGGGAAAGCAGGCTTCTTGTCCGCAAATACTCTCAACCTGCCTTTCATTAATGCAAGGAATAAATTCGACACGGCAGGTCAGGGTATACCGAGAGTTCCTCTGCGTATGGACGACGAGGCGGAAGACTTAGAGCTATCATTACCGTCGTCAGCTTCTATTCCAACCGCAGTGTTGGAAACAGCTATTGCGTCTAACAGAGCCAATTTAGATGCCTTATCTTACGCAGATCACCTTACTAAGGCGTTATCACTGCGTCTTCAAGGGGAAGAGTTTCAGGATATACAATCCTCCTTAAGACTTCTTTCAAGGGCAGTAGCTTATTCCACGTGTAACTCCGCCCTTTCAGTGGCAAATCTGGAGTTGGTTAGACGTGACGCAGCCCTGTCTACATCCACACTAGTGGATTCTAAGGTGAAGAACTCTCTTAGAGTCGCTTCGGTCTCAGGAGATCTTCTCTTTGACGGCAAGCTTTCCGCTATTTATGATAATATTAAAAAGAAAGCTAGTGATTCTCTGTTGTTTAGATCCGCTCCTAAAAGGTCGGATACAACAGACACGAATAAGGCGGGCACCTCTGGGTCTTATCCGCCCAAGAGAGGTTCCTATAGAGGTTCCGGTGCGTCCTCTAGCTCTTATTCGAGAGACCGTCAGGATAGTGACTCTCGTTCGGGACGTCCTTCAGGCCGGGACAATCGGTCGGACGCCCCGAGGTCGACGAGGCGAGGTGCGGGTCGTGGAAGACATGGTTTCTCCTACCGCAGGCCTCGCAGATCCAGGAGGTGATGGCTTAAACCTCTATCGCGTTCCGGTTGGCGGAAGGTTGTCGAGTTTTTCTCAAGAGTGGGCGTCGATTACGGACGACCCGTGGGTGAGAGGAGTGACTTCGGAAGGTCTAAAGATATCCTTCAAACGAAAGCCTCCATTAACTCGAAGTCCAAAGTGGACTCATCTTCCGTCAAACCCTCAGAAAAGAGACGCTCTGCTATCAGAGGTGCAGTCTCTTTTAATGAAGAACGCGGTAGAGGTCGTAGAAAACCAGGAATCGCTGGGATTCTACAGCCATCTGTTTCTGGTTCCGAAACCAGACGGCTCGTTCCGTCCAGTCATAGATTTGAGCTGGATAAACAAGCTGATCGTCGCTCCGAAGTTTTATATGGAGACGATTCGATCGGTCAGAGCGAGTATTCGGGTGAACGATTATGCAACGAGCATAGATCTCAAAGATGCGTACTTTCACGTCATGGTACATCCGACATTCCGAAAGTATCTACGCTTCGCAGTCCTAGGAGTGGTGTATCAGTTCCGGGCCATGTGCTTCGGATTGAATCTAGCACCCTGGGCTTTCACTCGGGTAATGAACTCGGTAATGATCTACTTCCGAGCTCATTCGTCTGCGGTAACGTCGGCCTACCTGGACGACATTCTTCAGAGGTACGGCAACGAGTTAACGCTTCAGAACGATGTTCAGAATCTTCTTCTATTGCTCCGACGTCTCGGTTTCATAGTAAACGAGGAGAAGTCGGATCTGGTGCCGTCCAAGTCATTCACTCATCTGGGAATGAGCTTCGAGACGCACAACAATCTCGTTCGTCTGCCGTTAACCAGAGCGAAATTAGTCAGTTGTTACGCTCGCTATTGTCTGAATACAGACAAAGTCACGGCGAGAGAATTTATGAGACTGATAGGTCTGTGCGGAGCCGCCGCGGATCTCATTCCGATGGGACGGCTACGCACACGGCCTCTTCAAATTTTCCTGACTCAGAATTGGAGTGTGAAAATTCATTCGCTCGATGTAGACGTTCTCTTGTCAGATCAAGTGAAACAAGAGATTCAGACTTGGGCAAACATTCAGTGGTTAACTCAAGGAGTTCCGCTGCAGTTGCCGGATCCGAGTTTTACCATTATGACGGATGCCAGTCAAACAGGTTGGGGTGCATCATTAATCCCAACGGATTCGAGATGCCAGGGTCTTTGGGATCCGCAATTCCTGTGCAAGCACATAAACATCAAGGAAATGATGTCAATTTGGCTTGCGTTACGTCACTGGATGGACATTATTCACGATGCTCATGTCCAAATCCTATCCGACAATACGACAGTAGTGGCGTATATACGGAATCAGGGAGGCACTCATTCAGTTCCGTTGTTCAATCTAACGGAAAGAATCCTTCTGTTTGCGTTGGAACATCACGTTCTTCTTTCGGTCCGTCACATACCGGGTCGTCTGAATGTGCTAGCAGACTCCCTTTCACGAAAGGGTCGCTTGTTGCCGTCGGAGTGGACTCTCAACAAACAAGTATTCAATCAGATTTGCTACCAATGGGAACGGCCAATGATAGACTTATTTGCGACACATCTCAACAATCAGTTGCAAACGTATGTGTCCCCGTGTCCGGATCCAAGAGCATTTGCAGTAGACGCTCTGTCGATCCCTTGGGACGGAATGATAGGATATGCGTATCCTCCAGCGCCGTTAATTCAACAAGTATTGCTAAAGATAAAACAATCTCAATGCAAGATTCTGTTGGTAGCATCTCTGTCGCCACAGAGACCGTGGATAAATCTACTCAGGTGTCTGTTGTGGGACCTACCGCGGAAGCTCCCTCCACGAGAGGATCTTCTTTGGCAGGGGAAATCGCGCCAACTACATCACAACCCGCAAGGTCTCAACCTTCACGTTTTTCCGTTGTGCGGTCCTTCTTGCATGGCAAGCACTTTACAGGACGAGCAGTGGACGCGATTTCTAACTGTAGGAGGACCTCCTCTTCGCTAAACTATGCGGCTAAGTGGAAGGTTTTCCGTCGTTGGTGTAGGGATCATTCTGTTGATATATTTGATCCCTCTATACCAGACATTGCTAACTTTCTAGTATACTTGTTTGACGAAATCAAACTGCAACCTGTTACTATAAAGGGTTATAGATCTATGTTATCTGATACCTATGCACATCATGATAGTTTACAAATTGGATCTAATGTCTCTTTATCGAAATTGGTTAGAAACTTTTCGATAAATAGACCCAGAACTCTTAGATTAATTCCTAAGTGGAATTTAGCTTGGGTTCTCCTTAAATTGAAGGAAAAGCCATTTGAACCTTTTGGGACAGTAGATTTCAAATTCTTATCTTATAAGACAGCTTTTCTCTTAGCTTTCTCTTCTGCCAGAAGAGTCAGTGAGCTTCATGCACTATCGGTGGATGATTCTCATTATCGTAGTGTTGGGAACACTATCACCTTCACTACTAATGTCGGTTTTTTAGCTAAGAATCAGGCTCCTAATAAATATCCGGAACCTATTGTTATTAAGGCTCTTCCGTCTTCAGACGGGCGTAGGCCTTTACTCTGTCCTGTTAGAGCACTACGTATCTATAAACAGAGATCTCAGTTCATCCGAAAGGGACGGAAACGTTTCTTTCTGTCTTTGATGCCTAATAGAAAGGACATTTCAGTCCATTCTATTGCTAGATGGATTCAGTTAACTATCCGTACTCCGTATGAAGATTTATCTTCTTCTCAGCAGTTCTGTGCTTAAGATTTCTGCTCATGAAGTAAGAGCTCTTTCTACTTCCTGGGCTTATGCTAATAGTGTTGCTATTACAGATTTAATGAAGGCTGCTTATTGGTCTCAGCCATCCACATTTACTAATTTTTATCTCAGAAATATTGAGTCCATTTCTGGAGACCTGCATTGTTTAGGTCCGTTATCTGTTGCTCAGAATGTCGTCCACTAAACAGTTGCAACTATAGTTATGCAGGCTTTCTGTTCCGGCAGTGACTCCGTCCGACTGCCCTCTTCGCTCTGGGCTATTTGACCCAGGGCAAGGGGAAGGGGGGGGCGGGTGTTCCCTTAGGTCACCTGCTTTATAGTGAAAAGCAAGGGAATGCCTCCTCCAAGACAGTATTTCTGAGTCGCTTCCGGGATGGTTTTAAAGTGTAATATTAATGTTTAATTTCATTCATGTCTTATTTTTAAAGTGTAGCTCGGTGTGAAGCATTTGTATATGTCAAGTGTCAAACGGGCTTTAATATACAATACTCGGACACTTTTAAATGATTATAAAGAGTCTCAATTCTCTGGACTACTTTATTTATTGGCTTGCTTTAAAAATAATTAGTATAAGGGTTATACTGGATGTTAATAGAGAACATGAATGTTATTGTGCTCAATTATTAAGGGTAGTGTATCTTTCTAATTTAAATATTAAATAAGAAAGATACATGTAAAGCCTAATACTCCTTTTCTCCTTAAGGGGTTACCTCTTTATTTTATAATTGAGCTTATTGGATTTTCCTCTATGTCCTAGGCCCTCCAGCCTGTTTACTATTCAGCTAAGTCTGGGTCATTGGTACAGTATAAAAATGTTAAAAAATTTATAGTAATTTATATATTTTTTATACTTACCAATGACCCAGACGGGGATGGCCCTCCCTGAGTTGGGGGGAACTCTTGCCTCCCCGCTGAGTACATAGCGCTGACCAGGCACTGCCAGTAAGAATGATATTTGGCGCCAATTTCGGGACGACTGCGTCACTGCGCATGCGCAGTAGAGTCGTACTATGGAGGTCCTTTAGGACATGATTTCTTTTTGTTTTGGATGCAAATTTTGGGGATTGGGGGGCAAAATTTGTGTTTGGCCCTGGTTTTTGTGGAGTTAGCACCAGCTAAGTCTGGGTCATTGGTAAGTATAAAAAATATATAAATTACTATAAATTTTTTAACTTTTGGCATCTTATGAGGTAAACCCATTTAAAAACGTAATAAATAATTGCCACTTCCATTTAAGTCTTCACGAGGCGACAGGCAATATAAACAAGTTTGCATTCTGGTCGACATCACCAAAGGTCAACGGGGATGTAGTTCTACTGTACATGTAAATTCTTACTATTGAAAACCCATTGCTGGCGTATTCATCACGGTTGGTGTGTAAAGCTAAAATTTATGTCATAGACTTTTCATATATAGTAGAGCAGGTAATCATGGTATAAACCCAAATATATGTTACTTTAATGTAATAAATTTGAATTTTTTCTGTCTTTCCCTAACTCTTTGCCTACTACAGGCTAATCTTTCTGCTCTCAAATTCTCTGGTGCTTGGTGAAAATGCTGGATCCCTTTTTTATTAAAGCCGGGTCGTTTCCTGACTGGCTGAAGTCACTGGCCTTCGATAACACAACATTGCATTGAGTACATAACATTTCAGAATAAATATGTGTTCAGCCAGTAGTCTGCAGTATGATTTCATGATACAGACATCACAACACAACAGAATAAAAAAAAAAAATAGAAAAAAATCTTTGTTCAATGCTGATGATTGTTACTTGACATGTATTTCACATGGTTGTAAAATTCATTGTTCAATTCAGTGTCTCTCCAGTGTTTCCTGCATTCCAGTAAACATTGGAGAAACACATCAAGGTAGGTAAAAAGTTGAAAAATGAACATTACATTTTGATACCTCCTGTGCTTATCCAACTGTAGATCCTGCACAAGTTCACAGCACACTTTTTAAATCAAAGTTATTATTAAATTGAGACACAAAGTATATGCACACAGTATATTTCTAGTTAATAAGGCTGAGTCTATTGAATTAAGTACACAAAACTGTATTAGATAACAATATTTACCAGAATAAACAAAACCTTCACAAAAGAACAATATCATGATTATATTGTTAATAACGCTGTTCTCTTCCCAAAACCACAATTATTATTTTATCTAATATTGCTCACCACTAGTTATTAACCCTTTACCTAATGATTCAGCTGCATCCAACTGCATTATTTATTGAGTTGTGGAAAAAATTAATTATCAAACAATTTAACAAAACTATATCATGTGACACCTCATTGGAACGAGTTTGTAAAGCTCGTTACAACGAGGTGTCACGTGATATTATAGTTTTGTTGAAATCTTTTTAAAATTTAAAAAAAAAAGGTCATAATTAAAAACTAATTTTGATATTGTGTGCTTTGGGTAATGGGTTAACAAGATATACCCTTATAAATAGGAATAATCCTCTTATTCATGATTTCTTGATGGCAAACTTGACAGAATATCCCCCAATAAAGTCGTAGGTGCATCACTGCAGTTATGATTTGATTTTATGAGAAGTTCAAGAAAATTAAGTTATTTGCTGATGAAAGCTGTATCACTTATTTTGCTGACAGGACCCTGTTACCTGACACACTGTTGGACATGTGTTTTGAGGCCTTTTCATCTTTGAGTATATCACATAAAAGTTATCATCAGCTTTTTTAACCCTCTGACCTCGGTTCTCAAAATTACAGTATTTTTATACTGTACCAATGACCCAGACTTAGCTGGTGCTAACTCCTTATATTCTAGGGCCAAACACAAATTCCCCCCAATCCCCCAAATTTGCATCAAAATACGAAATTTCAAAGTCCTATGTGGTCCTCCATACTTTTTATCCACTGCGCATGCGCAGTGTCAAGGAGGTCTCAAAATTGGCGCCAAATGTCATTCTTTGTTTAGCCCTAAAATCAGTCACATCTCACTGATATTTGTGCTTGTAAATCTCAGTTTAAATGATGCCGGACACATAATTATGAAAGAAATGGTGGATCTAAGGAGGAAATAAAAGGATGAGAGGAAGAAACAGTGGCAGGATGTGTTCAGGGCTGTAACTTATAATTTTTTTACGAAATTATTTCATGTTTCCTAATTTCGGGCATGGGCCTGATGTTGTCATTCTTGCTATGAATTTACCATTGTTTGTTCAGTGTTTCCTCTCTCCCTTTCCTTTATTCCCCCCTTGCTATTCTCCCATGCTTTTGGCATAATTTTTGTAATTTTTTCTTACTAAAATTTCTTGGAAGTTTTGGCTTGGTAACAGAATAATTATTCTGTTTTTCCCCATGTTTACGTTCTCACCCTTGGGTGGTTAGGTGTTTTGGTCTGCATCTACCATCTGATGTACTGCAGTTTCTTCTCTGGAAGTCTCTGTTTTACATCGGATAGTGTTTACAACTGATTTTGGGCCATGTTTACAGTGCCTGGAGTCATGTTTCCGGTTTTTGTACACTTTTGTTTACATTGACAACGGTTACTTCTGATAGTAATTACTTGTCTTCTGTTTAGTTCTGCTCATAGCCAGATACATTAATATTGTCCGTAAGTGTTACATTAATTTTTAAATATGTTTTAAAATTTTTGTCCACACTATGGTTTTTTGGGGATCCATTTGGGCTCATTGTTCCCATTGGGAACTTGGGCTCTTCTGAAATTTTTTTGAAATATTTTTTTTCTTTTGAATTATTTTTTCGAAATGTCATAATGGATTATATTATATTATGTATCTTTGTTTTCAAGGGTTAGTGCGAGTACTATGACTGTTTATATTTTTTCATGATGAAAGAATATTGTTCAAATTGTAATGCGAGGAAGTCTTCCTCTGATTCTCATGTTCATTGTGTTTCTTGTAGTCAATGTAGTCGCACTAATTCCTGCTCAGTGTGTGTCAATTGGGATGACAAACATTGGAGACGTGTGTCACGGTATATTGTTATCGGTGAGAGGTCCATGCCGGTTCTCTCTCCACAGGGTCACTCTAGTTTTTCAGTCTCTTTTTCAGAGGAACAAGAACAGGGTGATGTTTCCGTGATTGTGCCTCCATCGTCGCAGTCTAACGAAGAGCTTGCGGCTAAAGTGCTCATGGAAATACGACAATTGCCTAAGAGGTCCCAGGTTTTGGCTTGTGCTATGTCATTGGATGAACATTATTCAGAATTCACATGTGCAAATTCTGTCCGACAATTCGACTGTTGTAGCGTATATTTGGAACCAGGGAGGCACTCATTCCATTCCGTTATTCAACTTAACGGAAAGAATCCTTCTGTTTGTCCTGGAGCATCAAGTTCTCCTATCGGTCCGTCATATTCCGGGTCATCTGAACATTTTGGCAGACTACCTTTCTCGGAGGGGTCGCATGTTGCTGTCAGAATGGACTCAGGTAGGGGCTGTAATACTGGCGGAGACAACCGGTCAGATGCCCCTAGGTCGACGGGGTGAGGTGCGGGTCATGGAGGACGTGGTTTCTCCTCCCGCAAGCCTCGCAGGTCCAGGAGGTGATGGTGCAAACCTCTATCGTGTTCCAGTGGGCGGAAGTCTATCGAGTTTCTTAACCAACTGGTTGTTGATTACGGACGACCCTTGGGTTCGAGGGGTGATTTCATAAGGGCTAAAACTGTCCTTCAAAAGAAAACCTCCGTTAACTCGAAGTCCAAGTTGGACTCGGCTTCCGTCAAATCCTCAGAAGAGAGGTTCGCTTCTATTAGAAGTCCAATCTCTTCTGGAGAAGAACACGATAGAGGTCGTAGAAAACAAGGAATCTCCAGGTTTCTACAGCCATCTGTTTCTGGTTCCGAAACCAGATGGCTCGTTTCATCCAGTCATAGATCTGAGCTGGATAAACAAGCTGATCGTGGCTCCAAAATTTTATATGGAGACCATTCGATCGGTCAGAGCGAGCATTCGAGTGAACGACTATGCATCAAGCATAGATCTCAAGGATGTGTACTTTCACGTCATGGTACATCCAGCGTTCAGAAAGTATCTTTGCTTCGCTGTCCTAGGAGCCGTTTATCAGTTCCGAGCAATGTGATTCGGTCTGAATCTAGCGCCCTGGGCTTTCACTCGAATAATGAACTCGGTAATGACTCATTTCGGAGCTCATTCGTCTGCGGTAACGTCGGCCTACCTGGACAACATTCTTCAGAGGTATGGCAATGAGTTAACGCTTCAGAACGATGTTCAGAATCTGCTTCAACTGCTCCAATGTCTCGGTTTTATAGTAAATGAGAAGAAGTCGGATCAGGTGCCGTCCAAGTCATTCACCCACCTGGGAATGAGTTTCGAGACACACAACAATCTCGTTTGTCTGGCGTTAACCAGAGCGAAATTAATCAGTTGTTACACTCGCTTTTGTCTTCACTCCGACATAGTTACAGCGAGAGAATTCATGCGACTGATAGGTTTGTGCGGAGCCGCCGCCGCGGATCTTATTCCGATGTGGCGGCTACATACTCAGCCACACCAAATCTTTCTGACTCAGAATTGGAGTGTGAAGATTCATTCACTCGATATGAGCATTGTCTTGTCGAATCAAGTGAAACAAGAGATTCAGACTTGGGCAGATATTCAGTAGTTAACTCAGGGAGCTCCACAGCAATCGGCAGATCCGAGTTTTACAATTATGACGGATGCCAGTCAAACAGGTTGGGGCGCAACTTTGAGCCCAACAGATTCAAAGTGCCAGGATCTTTGGGATCCGCAGTTCCTAAACAAGCACATAAACATCAAAGAAATGATGTCAATTTGGCTTGTGCTATGTCATTGGATGAACATTATTCAGAATTCACATGTGCAAATTCTGTCCGACAATTCGACGGTTGTAGCGTATATTCGGAACCAGGGAGGCACTCATTCCATTCCGTTATTCAACTTAACGGAAAGAATCATTCTGTTTGTCCTGGAGCATCAAGTTCTCCTATCGGTCCGTCATATTCCGGGTCGTCGGAACGTTTTGGCAGACTCCCTTTCTCGGAGGGGTCGCATGTTGCTGTCAGAATGGACTCTCAACAAACAAGTATTCAATCAGATTTGCTAACAATGGGAGCGTCCGATGATAGACTTATTTGCTACGCATCTCAACAATTAGTTGCAGACGTATGTGTTGCCATGTCCAGATCCTCGAGCATTTGCAGTAGATGCTCTCTCGATCTCTTGGGACGGAATGATAGGATACGCGTATCCTCCAGCACCATTGATTCAGCAGTTATTGCTCAAGATAAAACAATCACACTGCACAATTCTGTAGGTAGCATCTCTGTCACCCCAGAGACCATGGATAAATCTCCTGAGGTGTTTGTTGTGGGATATGCCGTGGAAGCTTCCTCCACGGGAAGATCTTCTTTCGCAGGGGAAATCATGCACATTGCATCACAACCCGCAAGGTCCCAACCTTCACGTATTTCCGTTGTGCGGTCCTTCTTGCACGGCAAGCAATTTACAGGACGAGCAGTGGACGCAATTTCTAACTGTAGGAGGACCTCCTCTTCACTAAATTATGCTGCTAAGTGGAAGGTTTTCTCACGGTGGTGTAGGGATCATTCTGTTGATATTTCTGATCCCTCCATTCCAGACATTGCTAATTTTGCAAGATGGATTCAATTAACTATCTGTACTGCTTATGAAAAATTATCTTCAACTCAGCAGTCTGTGCTCAAGATTTCGGCGCATGAGCTCTATCTACATCTTGGGCTTATGCTAATAGTGTTGCAATTACAGATTTTATGAAGGCTGCATATTGGTCTCAGCCTTCCACATTCACAAATTTTTATCTTAGAAATATTGAGTCCATTTCTGGAGACCTGCATTGTTTAGGTCCGTTATCTGTTGCTCAGAATGTCGTCCACTAAACAGTTGCAACTATAGTTATGCAAGCTTTCTGTTCCGGCAGTGACTCTGTCCTGCTGCCCTCTTCGCTCTGGGGGTATTTGACCCAGGGCAAGGGGAAGGAGGGGGGGGGGGAGGAGATGGTGTTCCCTTAAGTCACCTGCTTTATAGTGAAAAGCAAGGGAATACCTCCTCTGGAGTCAGTAATTCCGAGTCGGTGCCGGGATGGTTTTAAAGTGTAAAGTTAATGTTTAACTCATTCATGTAATATTTTTAAAGTGTAGCTCGGTTTGAAGCATTTGTATATGTCATGTGTCATATGAGCGTTAATATACAATCCTCGGACACTTTTAATGAGTATAAGAGTCTCATTCTCTGGACTGCCATTATTTATTGGCTTTCCTTTAAAAAATTAGTATAACAGATTATACTGGATGTTAATAGAGATCATTGATGTTATTGTGCTCAATTACAGAACGGTATTGTGTCTTTCTTTTTTGATACAAATAAGAAAGATACATGTAAAGCCTGTTTCTCCTTTTCTTCTTGAGGGGATAATTCTGTTTCATGTATTTGAGCCTATTAGATTTTCCTTTATGTCCTAAGCCCTCCAGCCTTTTTTCTATTCAGCTAAGTCTGGGTCATTGGTACAGTATAAAAATGTTAACAGATTTATAGTAATTTATATATTTTTTATACTAACCAATGACCCCGACGGGGATGGCCCTCCCATGAGTTAGGAACTCATACCTCCCCGCTGATTACATAAAGCTTACCAGGCACTGGTTGTAAGAATGACTTTTGGTGCCAATTTCGGGACCTCCTTGACACTGTGCGTGCGCAGTGGATAAAAGTATGGAGGACCACATAGGACATTGAAATTTTGGATTTTGATGCAAATTTTGGGGATTGGGGGGCAAAATTTGTGTTTGGCCCTAGAATTTAAGGAGTTAGCACCAGCTAAGTCTGGGTCATTGGTAAGTATAAAAAATATATAAATTACTATAAATTTTTTAACTTTCAGCATCTAATATTTCCCCAAATGCTGTTTGATATTTAATCAAATTGTTTGACAGAGCTCAGTGAGCAAGATATAATTGGTTAAATTCATAGTTAAAGAAGAGAAAAACAGTGTTTGGAGAAAAAAAAATTTCTTCCGAAACATAGCTTATGACAACGATTATGACCCCTCATTGGAACAAGTTTGTTACAGTGATGGGGGTGAGGGTGGTCAAAAACTCTGTTTTGGAGACAAATATTGAAAAATAGAAGATTAATACTATATGGCATGGCCCTTGCATTATGTAAAGCGATAAATAAAACATTTAGTCACATTTCATTAATGACTGGTGTTTAAAGTCACATATTTCTGCACACTGGATAATCGTGACCGCAACATGGAAAAGAAGTCAAGTTCAGTCAATCGTTTATACCCAAGTTGTCCATTTTAGAGGACTTCTACCCAATCATTGGTGACTGGGTCCTTTCTTACCAGTAAAACAGAGCTTGTGTGGAGGCAAAATAGAAACCGAAATTTGATGGTTTTTGAGTGAATACCATGGTATCATAGTGAATGGAATTTGCATTTCCTTGTACAGTTCAGCCCACTTAATTGGATACCTCTTTATTAGCTCAACTTGACAACATCAAGTATGAGCTATTGGTATGGGTTGTGATCTATCATCCGTCCGTCCACAATTGCCTTAGTGCACCTTACAGACTGCAGCTCTCACCCGATCAGTCCCAAATTTCATAGATAGCTTTGGGCAATGTCTAGATGGGAGCTATTGAATGTTTCCAAATGAAAACCTGGCCGCCAGCAGCCATCTTCGATTTGGCATATAAATTGTCAACAATTCCATTAGCACACTCTACAGGCCGCATCTCTCACCCAATCTTTTTAGTCCCCTACCAGCATCGCCGGAGGGGACTCTAGGTTTGCACTCTGTCCATCCATCAGTCTGTAGGTCTGTCAGTCACACTTTAGTTTTCCAGAGTTTTTTTGGAAATGCTTCAATGGAATGATTTCATTTTTGGTAAACTACTATAGAACGATGACTTACAGATCAAGTTTGAGTTTCATGCTGATTGCATTATTCTTGTGTGAGTTACGGTCCTAGGAAATATGGGAAAAAGCACCAAAATATCAGTTTTCCGGAGTTTTTTTGGAAATGCTTCAACGGAATGATTTCATTTTTGGTAAACTACTATAGAACGATGACTTACAGATCAAGTTTGAGTTTCATGCTAATTGCATTATTCTTGTGTGAGTTACGGCCCTTGGAAATATGAAAAAGCACCAAAATATCAGTATTTTTATACTGTACCAATGACCCAGACTTGGCTGGTGCTAACTCTTAAATTCTAGGGCCAAACACAAATTTTACCCCCCAATCCCCAAAATTTGCATCTAAAACCGAAAATTACATGTCCTATATGGTCCTCCATACCTTTCCTCCACTGCGCATGCGCAGTGTTAAGGAGGTCTTGAAATTGGCGCCAAAAGTCATTCTTTGTTTGGCCCTTCATCAGTTCACATCTGACTGATATTTGTGCTTGTAAATCTCAGTTTAAATGATGCCAGACACATAAATATGAGAGAAATGGTGGATCTAAAGAGGAAATAGAAGGATGAGAGGAAAATTCAGTGGCAGGAAATAATGAGGGCTGTAACTTAAATTTTTTTACGAAATTATGTTATGTTCCCTAATTTCGAGGCATGAGCCTGTTGTTATCATTCTTGCTATGAAGTTCCACTGCTTGATCAGTGTTGCCTCTCTCCCTTTCCTTTATTCCCCCCTTGCTATTCTCCCATGCTTTTGGCATATTTTCTGTAATAATTATTACTAAAATTTCTTGGGAGTTTTGGCTTCGTAACAGAATGAATTTCTGTTCTTTTCCCCATGTTGACGTCCTCACCCTTAGGTGTTTAGGCATTGTGATCTGCATCTACCATCTGATGTTCTGCAGTTTCTTCTATCTCTGTTTTGCATCAGATAGTGTTTAAATTGGTAACTGATTTCGGGCCATGTTTATCAGTGCCTGGAGTCATGTTTCCGGTTTTTGTACAACTTGTTTACATTGACAACGGTTACTGCTGATAGTGATTTCTTGTCTTTACATTAGTTTAGACATAGCAAGATACATTAATATTGTATGTAAGTGTTGCATTAATTTTTTGAAATGTTTTAAAAAATTTTGTCCACACTTAGGCTTTTTTGGGATCCATTTGGGCTCGGTGTTCCCATTGGGAACTTGGCTCTTCTGAAAAGTTTTTTCAAAAAAATTTTTTTTTTTTTTTAAATTATTTTCTTTCAAAGATTATAATGGATTATGTTATATTATGTATCTTTATTTCAAGGGATAGTGCGACTAATATGACTGTGTATTTTTTATTGATGAAAAAGTTTTTTTATTTATAATGCAAGGATATCTTCCTCTAATTCTCAGGTTCAGTGTATTCGCACTAATTCCTGCTCTGTGTGTGTTGATTGAAATGACAACGTTGGAGACGTGTGTCACGATATTGTGTTTGCGGGGAGGGGTCCATACCGGTCCTCTCTCCGTAGGGTCACTCTATATTATCATTTTATTTTTCAGAATTCAGAGTGATGTTTTCGTGATGTCTTCAACAAGTGTGTCTCCGTCGTTGCAGTGTTAGGGCTAGCGGCTAAGTGCTCAGGGTAATACGACAATTGCCGAAGAGGTCCCTAGTAGGATCGAAGGCATTGATCGTCCGCTAGTCCGCCCGGTGTAGCGACCATTCATCGAATGGCTCGGCAGCCGGGTTTGTCTGTTACGGTTCTGGGAAGCAGTGTGGGTGATGCGAGTACTATAAACTTGGAACGTGCACACCCAGCAACGACGGATCCGAGGATAGTACGGAGGAAGCCTGTCAGTCTAGTAGCTAGCTTGTCCAGGTCTATCTGGACCGCGAGCGAGAGAGGCCCCCTCTCTCTTACGACATTTGAGCCGCAATGTTGTTGTATGTTTGTTTGTTAGTCGGAACATACGTCCAATCCTCCTGTTCCATCACATACACAGTCCGAACTGGCTGTGTTATGGGCTTCCTCATCCACATGTCATCACACACCACCGCACCTTGGCTTGTGACCACAGAGTTTTAGGGGACGTTCGCATATTATATAAATGCAGGAATGAACGTTCCTAGAGCTCCTGCTTTGCCGACCAGGGAATATTGTCGACCAGGTTACTTCATCTGTTAGCCAAGGATATGAGGTCTTTCCTGATGGGACGTTTGCATATTATATAAATGCAGGAATGAACATCCCTGGAGCTGACAGTGGATATTATGTAAGTCACGGCTCCACAGGCCTCATTCAGGAATAAGAATGCGGTGATTTTCTGTGATGTCTTCAAAAGTGTGCTTCCGTCGTCACAGTCAAATCAAGAGCTAGCGGATAGGTGCTCATGATATTACGTCAATTGCCTAAGAGGTCCCTAGTAGGATCGACGGCATTGGCGTCCGCTAGCTCGCCCGGTGTAGCGTCCATTCATCAAATGGCTCTGCAGTCGGGTTCGTCCGTTGCAGTCCAGGAAGGAGATTTGGGTGATGCGAGCACTATAATAAGGCAAAGTGCACACCCAGTGACGACGGATCAGAGGAGAGAACGGAGGAAGCCTATTAGTCCGGTTCCTAGCTCGTCTAGGTCCATCCGGGCTGCGAGCGAGAGAGGTCCCTCTCTCGTACAACAACATTTGGGACCAGATGTTGTGGTACAAAATGTTTTGCATTCGGAGCATACGTCTGCCGCTCGGGACGCTCCGTTATATAGACAGTCCAGAGAGACTGTCGATATGGCTTCCTCATCCTCACGGCAGCGCACACGACCGCACCTTGGCTACATGACCACGGATATCCAGCCAGCCTCGCCGATCAGGGATTCCACGGCGACCAGGTCACGCCATCCGGTAGCCAGGGACATGAGGCCTGTAGACTCCGGACGTTCGCATAAAAGAAGTATGCAGGAGTCAACGTACACGGAGCTTCCAGCGGCAAAGCAACATAAGACCGCTACTCCACAGGCCTCAGTGACGGACGTGCTATCCCAAATAGCACAATTTATTGCAGCATCCCAGCAGACGACAGAATCTCTGTCGGATCAGGAATTATCCGACGACGCTGGGTCGGTACGCTCCGCTGAAGCATCAGGTACGGACAACCGAGAACTTCATAGGGTCCGACAGGATGGCGAAAGGGATTCAGAGGATTTGGAGCTTTCCCTTTCGGAACAACATAAAGCTGCCGTAGATTTTATCTGGCATTATCTTCCAGAGGTTGTTCCGTCGGACCAGAATGCTGCGATGCCGGATAAGAGACTGATAGCGTCATTGGACACAGAATTTTTCAGTCCCTGAGTTTCCGACACAGTCCAATAATGTCACAAGAACATTTGAATTATTGAATGACGCTATATATATGCTTGCTACCAAAACGAGCAAGGCTGGTTTCTTGTCCGCAAATGCTCTAAATCTACCTTTCATCAATTCAAGGAATAAATTCGAAACGGCAGGCAGGACAGGGCATACCGAGAGTTCCTCTGCGTCTAGACGACCAGGCTGAAGACTTAGAATTGTCTATACCGTCGTCTATGTCAATTCCAACCACGACGTTGGAAACGACAATAATGTCTAACAGAGTTAACTTAGACGCTTTATCATATGCAGATCACCTTACTAAGGCGTTATCATTTCGTCTTCAAGGGAAAGAATTCCAGGATATACAATCCTCATTAAGAGTTCTTTCAAGGGCAATAGCTTATTCCACGTATAACTCCGCCCTTTCAGTGGCAAACCTGGAGTTGGTTAGACGTGACGCAGCCCTAGCTACATCCACGAGCATGGATGGTAAGGTGAAAAACTCTCTCAGAGTCGCTTCGGTCTCCGGAGCGCTGCTCTTCGATGGCAAGCTTTCAGCAATCTATGATAAGATAACTAAGAAAGCTTCGGATTCTCTGCTATTCAAATCTGCTTCTAAAAAGTCGGATACAGCAGAAAAGAGTAAGACAGGCACTTCTGGGACAAGTATGCCCAAGAGAAGTTCCTATAGAGGTTCCTATGCATCCTCTAGGTCTTATTCTAGAGACCGTCAAGGCAGTGACTCACGTGGGGGACATTATTCTGGCCGAGATAACCGGCCAGACGTCCATAGGTCGACGGGGCGAGGTGCGGGTCATGGAGGACGTAGTTTCTCCTTCCGCAAGCCTCGCAGGTCCAGGAGGTGATGGTTTGAACCTCTATCGTGTTCCGGTAGGCGGAAGATTATCGAGTTTTATAAACAATTGGGCGTCAATTACGGACGACCCCTGGGTTCGAGGGGTAATTTCGGAAGGACTAAGAATATCCTTCAAACGAAAGCCTCCATTAACTCAAAGTCCAAAATGGACTCAGCTTCCGTCAAATCCGCAGAAAAGAGACGCTCTTTTATCAGAAGTACAGTCTCTTCTGAAGAAGAACGCGGTAGAGGTCGTAGAAGACCAGGAATCACCGGGTTTCTACAGCCATCTGTTTCTGGTTCCGAAACCAGACGGCTCGTTCCGTCCAGTCATAGATTTGAGCTGGATAAACAAGCTGATCGTCGCTCCGAAGTTCTATATGGAGACAATTGATCAGTCAGAGCGAGTATTCGGTTGAATGACTATGCTACAAGCATAGATCTCAAGGATGCGTACTTTCACGTCATGGTACATCCGACATTCAGAAAGTATCTACGCTTCGCAGTCCTAGGAGTTGTATATCAGTTCCGAGCGATGTGCTTCGGTTTGAACCTAGCGCCCTGGGCTTTCACTCGAATAATGAACTCGGTAATGATATATTTCCGAGCTCATTCGTCTGCGGTAACGTCGGCCTACCTGGACGACATTCTTCAGAGATTCGGCAATGAGTTAACGCTTCAGAACGATGTGCAGAATCTGCTTCTATTACTCTGACGTCTCGGTTTTATAATAAACGAGGAGAAGTCGGATCTGGTGCCGTCCAAGTCATTCACTCATCTGGGAATGAGCTTCGAGACGCACAACAATCTCGTTCGTCTGCCGTTAACCAGAGCGAAATTAATCAGTTGTTACGCTCGCTATTGTCTTCACTCAGACAAAGTTGCAGCGAGAGAATTCTTCATCAGACTGATAGGGTTGTGTCGAGCTGCTGTGGATTTTATTCCAATGGGGTGGCTACGCACTTGTCCTCTCCAAATCTTTTTGACTCAAAAAGAACAGAGTTGGAGGGTGAAGATTCTTTCGCTTGTTACGTACATCCTCTTGTAAGTCAAGTGAAACAGATTCAGACTTGGGCAGATATTCAGTGGTTTATTCAGGGAAATAACTTCCACTGCAATTGCCGGATCCGAGTTTTACAGTTTTGACGGATGCCAGTTAAATAGGTTGTGACCCAACATTGAGCCCAACGGTTTTTAAGTGCCAGGGTCCTTGGGATCCGTAGTTCCTAATCAAGCATAAACATCAGGAATTGATGTTATTTTGGCTTGTGTTACGTCATTGCATGAATGTTATCCAGATTGCCCACAGGCAATTCTGTCCGACAATTTGATGGTATAATCGTATTTTCGGAACTAGGGAGGTACTCATTCCATTCTGTTATTCACTGTAACGGAATGAATCCTTCTGTTGGTACTAGAACATCAAGTTCTATCGGTCCGTCGTATTCCGGGTCGTCTGAACGTATTAGCGGACTCCCTTTCACGAAAGGGCCGCTTGTTGCAGTCAAATGGACTTTTAACAACGAGTATTTATATCAGATTTGCTACCTATGAGAGCGGCCAATGATGGACTTATTTGCGACGCATCTCAACAATCAGTTGCAAGTGTATGTGTCAACATGTTCAGATCCTCGAGCATTTGCAGTTGACGCTCTATCCATCTCGTGAGACGGGATAATAGGATATGGGTATCCTCCAGCGCCATTGATTCAGCAGATATGGCTTAAGTTAAATAATCTCAATGCAATTCTGTTGGTAGCACCTCTGTCTCCACAAAGACCGTGCATTAATCTATTCAGGTGTCTGTTGTGGCTTATGCTGTGGAAGCTTCCTCCACATTTCGGTCCATTCTATAGCTAGATGGATTCTATTAGCTTTCAGTACTGCTTATGATAATATCTTCAACACAGCAGTCTACGATTAAGATTTTAGCTCTTGAAGTAAGAGTTCTTTCTACTTCAGAGCCTTATGCTAATAGCGTTGCTATTACAGTTCTAATGATGGCTGCATATTGGTTTTAGCCTTTCACTTGCACGAATTTATACCTCAGAAATATTGAGTCCATTTCTAGAGACTGGCATTGTTTAGTTTCGTTATCTGTTGCTCAGAATGTCGTCCACTAAACAGTTGCAACTATAGTTGTGTAGGCTTTTGGTTCCGGCAATGACTCTGTGCTGCCACCCTCTTCGCTCTGGGGTATTTGACCCAGGGCAAGGGGAAGAGGGGGGGGGGGGCGGGTGTTCCCTTAGGTCACCTGCTTTATAGTGAAAAGCATGGGAATACCTCCCCTAGAGTCAGTAATTCTAGTTGGTACCGGGATGATTTTTAAAGTGTAAAGATAATTTTTTACTCATCCATGTAATATTTTCAAGTGTACCTCGGTGTGTAGTATTTGTATATGTCACATATCATGCAGACGTTAATATACAATTATCGGTCACTTTTAATTAATTTAAGAGTCTCATTTATATGGACTACTTTATTTATCGGCTTTCCTTTAAAAATAATTACCATAATGGATTATACTGGAGGTTAATAGACATCAGTGATGTTATTATGCTCAAGTACAGAATGGTGTTGTGTCTTTCTCATTTTGATGCAGAAGAGAAAGATACATGTAAAGCCTATTTCTCCTTTCTCCTTGAGGGGATAATTCTGTATATATATAGTTGAGTTATTGGATTGCTTTATGGCCTAGGCCCTCCAACCTTTTTACTATTCAGCTAAGTCTGGGTCATTGGTACAGTATAAAAATGTTAAAAAATTTATAGTAATTTATATATTTTTTATACTTACCAATGACCCAGACTGGGATGGCCCTCCCATGAGTTAGGAACTCATACCTCCCCGCTGAGTACATAACGCTTTTCCAGGCACTGCTTGTAAGAATGACTTTTGGCACCAATTTCGAGACCTCCTTGACACTGCACATGCGCAGTGGAGGAAAGGTATGGAGGACCATATAGGACATGTAATTTTCGGTTTTAGATGCAAATTTTGGGGATTGGGGGGTAAAATTTGTGTTTGGCCCTAGAATTTAAGAGTTAGCACCAGCTAACTTACTATAAATTTTTTAACTTTCCGGAGTTTTTTTTGGAAACACTTCAACGGAATGATTTCATTTTTGGTAAACTACTATAGAACAATGACTTACAGATCAAGTTTGAGTTTCATGCTGATTGCATTATTCTTGTGTGAGTTATGGCCCTTGAAAATATGCAAAAGCACCAAAATATCAGTTTTCCGGACTTTTTTTGGAAAAGCTTCAACGGAATGATTTCATTTTTGGTAACCTACTATAGAACAATGACTTACAGATCAAGTTTGAGTTTCATGCTGATTGCCTTATTCTTGTGTGAGTTATGGCCCTTGGAAATATGGAAAAGCGCCAAAATATCAGTTTTCCGGACTTTTTCTGGAAATGCTTCAACGGAATGATTTCATTTTTGGTAACCTACTATAGAACGATGACTTACAGATCAAGTTTCATTTACACTCTGTCCATCCATCCGTCAGTCTGTCAGTCAGTCTGTCGGTCATACTTTAGTTTTTCGGACTTTTTTTGGAAAAGCTTCAACCGAATGATTTCATTTTTGGTAACCTACTATAGAACGATGACTTACAGATCAAGTTTCATTTGCACTCTGTCCATCCGTCAGTCAGTCTGTCAGTCATACTTTAGTTTTACAGACTTTTTTTTGGAAATGCTTCAACCGAATGATTTCATTCTTGGTAACCTACTATAGAACGATGACTTGCAGATCAAGTTTGAGTTTAATGCTAATTGCATTATTCTTGTGTGAGTTATGGCTCTTGGAAATATGGAAAAGTGCCAAAATATCAGTTTTCTGGACTTTTTTTGGAAATGCTTCAACGGAATTCATGCTGATCACATCTAGGTTATAACATTTGTATAATTATTAATGCTCATCAGTCCGGTAGGGGACATTGTATTGCTTCAGCGATACGTGCGCTCTTGTTCAAATTTCATATGTAGCTTTGGCATGATGTCCAGATAGGAGATGTTGAATTTTTCTGAATTTTGTTGAAAAACATTGCTGCCAGCAGCCATCTTGGATTTGGATACAAATTGTCCAACAATTCCTTTAGCACACCCTACCGGCCGCAACTCACACCTGATCAGTCCAAAATATGATATGTGGCTTTGGGACTATGTCTAGATGGCAGATCTTGATTTTTACAAAATTTTGTTGAAAAACATGGCCACCAGTGGCCATCTTAGATTTGGCATATAAATTGTCAACATTTCCATTACCGCACCATACAGACTGCATCTCTCACCCAATCTTTTTCAAATTTCATATGTAGCATTGGTGTGATGTCTAGATGGGAGCTGTCAAATATTTCTGAATTTTATTGAAAAACATGGCTGACAGCAGTCATCTTGGATTTGGATATAAATTGTCATCAATTCTATTGGCATACCCCACAGGCTGCATCTCTCTCACCTGATCTTTTTTGAATTCATATATTTAGCTTTGGTGTGATGTCTAGATGGAAGCTATCAAATTTTTCTAAATTGTATTAAAAAATAAGGCCGACAGCAGCCATCTTGTATTTGGCATCTGAATTGTCAACAATTACATTAGCACACCCTGCAAGCTGCATCTCTCACCTGATCTTTTTTGAATTCATATATTTAGCTTTGGTGTGATGTCTAGATGGGAGCTATCAAATTTTTCTAAATTGTATTAAAAAATAAGGCCGACAGCAGCCATCTTGTATTTGGCATCTGAATTGTCAACAATTACATTAGCACACCCTGCAAGCTGCATCTCTCATCCTATCTTTTTCATATTTCATATGTAGTTTTTGTGTGATGTCTAGATGGGAGTTACAAATTTTTCTGAATTTCATTGAAAAACATGGCCGTCAATGGCCATCTTGGATTTGGCATATAAATCTTCAACAATCACATTAGCACACCCTACAGGCCACATCCCTCACCCCATCTTTTTTGAAATTTCATATGTTGCTTTGGTGTGATGTCTAGATGGGAGCTATTAAATTTTTTTGGATTTTATTGAAAAACATAGGGGGGCAGTGGCCGTTTTGGATTTGGCATATAAATTGTCAACAATTCCATTAGCAGACCTTACAGGCCACACCTTTTTCTGCATTCTTTTTCTGCAACCAACCATCATGGATTTGACATATATATTGTCAACAATTCCATTAGTACATCCAACAGGCCCCACCCCCATCTCCTCACGCAATTTTTTCAGATTTCATACGTAGCTTTGGTGTGATGTCTTTTCTTTAGAAACTTGATTGAATGACTTGGCATTACTGGATCTTTCAATTTAGTTCAGTCCCTTCTTGGACATGTTGAGCTGCAGTGTTATTGACACTTTCATTGAATAACCCTGTTAAATGAATATAACTTCCGTTCGCAAAACACTTTACCACTCCTACAATTCAAATTTGACCTGTAAATTGCATATAAATTATAGAGTAAACTCCTGTTAATTGAATAAAATATTGTGTAATATGTCACTGAATATGTTGGAAAATTACCCTGCCAATCACTAAATTTCCCTTGTTTGTAAACCTATTTGGCCACAATACATCTAATGTGGGCATTTAATCTATTATATCTTGTTTGACAGAGCTCCATGAGCTCTGTCAAACAAGATATAATAAAATAAATGCTCAATTTCTAAAATACAGGAATATTTCCAAATCCCTGTTAATTGAATACTACTGCTAATTGAATAATTTTCACTGTCAAAGTGAGTATTCAATTAACAGGGTTCCAATGTTCCAAAAAAATGCTTTATACTTTGATTTTCTTTTAAATCCACACTTTGAAACAGAACCAAGGACGAAGCATCAGGTTTGGCATTCTAGAAAATAAATGGGTGCAAACCTTTGCCTGTTGTCAAATTGCCTAGTAGCGTTGTTGGCCTCCAAAATCTGTCTCTTATAAGGACATGCTTTTTTTCATGTTTCCTTGCAAGAATTAAACAAGACAGACAGGATGGGTATGTGTAACATTTGGTATCAAACATTTGGGTTTCCCACTTTACAGAGGCTGACCTCAGACTTTACTTCAGTCCCAAAAAGAGACCTTCCAGTTATATTTCCTTCTGGGAGGTATGACAACTAATGATGGCTAGCTAGTCTACATGTGCATATTATACAACAATCAAGTCACCGATTTGAGAGAGCAAATTTTATGTTTATAATTATAATGTGACTTCATGAAATTTAATTGTGTCTTCACAAAAGACATTCGGGAAGTCAGTTGATGAGTTATGCTTAATTTACAGGCTTGCTAGAAATTGCCTTCCCAGAAAAATTTTAGGTGTGCTTTAGGCATGCAGCATGCTTGCTCACCTTGAAAATGTCAGGCCTGGAGCATTTGGTGAGTTATGGAAGCTACAAAGAATTAAAATTTGGAATGTTTTCATTGAAGCATCAAGGGTTATACAATCGGTTTATTATGAGCCATACAAGTGTGGATGTAAATGTAAAAAATGTTTTTTCCCAAAAAATTTCCAGTGGCAGGATAAATCTAAATGTTGATTGAATTTCTAATTTAATCTTTAACCCTTTACCCAACATAACAGCCAAAACTGGCCAGAGCTATTCTCAAAAATTGCCTGTTAATTTTCATTACTTTTTCATTTTTTTTGTCTCAAAAACATAGGTTATGACCCCTCTTTGAAATGAGCTCATCGAGCTCGTTCCAATGAGGGGTCATAACCTATGTTTTTGAGACAAAAAATTAGTTATTCAAGAATTTTTTTTTGCAAGTGTCGTCTGCTTTTCATGTTAGGTAAAGGGTTAAACTGATGTAATTTTTGTATTTTGTTAGTGTGATTTCATAATTTTTAGCTCAACTTTGGCGAAGCCAAATTTGAGCTTATGCCATGGCCAGTCGACCGTCTGTCCGTCAACAATTCAATACGGCTCGGGTTAGAGGCTGTATTTATGAACTGATCTTTACGAAACTTCTTGGGTACCTTTGTTATGACTGTGGGACGAGAACGAGTGTTTTTGGGTCTGATCCGAAATTCAAGTTGGCTGCCAGCTGCCATTTTGTACCGATGATGCAGAAATCTGTTTTTTGTACAGAACATCCATATGAAAGCGCTGATTTGAATATTTTTTTGTATGAATGTTTAGTACCATGGGATACATCACACATAAAACAGGTTTTTTCTCGTACATAAATTATGCAAATTAGACTAACTTTGATGTATTTAGTGTTACTTTCAGCACTGTAAGTGCAAATGCCAATACGGCTTGGTCTAGAGGCTGTATTTATAAACCGATCTTTACGAAACTTCTTGGGTACCTTTGGTATCACCGTGGGACGAGAACGAGTGTTTTTGGGTGTGGTCCAAAATTCTAGATGGCCGATGGCAGCCATTTTGTACAAAATTAGGTGCAATCAGATTTTTGCACAGAACTTCCATATGAAAGTGCTGACTTGAATAATTTTTTGTGTGAATGTTTAGTACCATGGGATACATCACATATAATACAGGTTTTTTTCTCGTGCAGAAATTATGCAAATTAGATGAACTTTGATTTTTTCAGTGCTACTTACACACAGTAAGTGCACATGTCAATACGGCTTGGGCTAGAGGCTGTATTTATCAACCGATCTTCACGAAGCTTCTTGGGTACCTCTGTTATCACCTTGGGACGAGAACGAGTGTTTCTGAGTGTGGTCCAAAATTCAAGATGGCTGCCAGCAGCCATTTCGTACCGAAATTAGGTCTAATCAGTTTTTGTACACAACTTTATACGGCTCAGGCTGGAGGCCGTATTTATGAACCGATCTTTACGAAACGTCTTGGGGACCTTTGTTATCACCGTGGGATGAGAACAAGTGTTTTTGGGTGTGGTTCAAAATTCAAGATGGCCACCAGCAACCATTGTGTACCAAAATTAGTGCAATCAGTCTTTTGTACAGAACTTCTGTATGAAAGTTCTGATTTGAATAAATTTTTGTATGAATGTTTAGTAAAATGGAATACATCACATATAGTACGGGTTTTTTTTCTCGTGCAGAAATTATGCAAATTAGATGAATTTTGATTTATTTAGTGCTACTTATACACTGTAAGTGCACATGTCAATACGGCTCGGGCTAGAGGCTGTATTTATCAACCGATCTTCACGAAACTTCTTGGGTACCTTGGGATGAGAACGAGTGTTTCTGAGTGCGGTTCAAAATTCAAGATGGCTGCCAGTGGCCATTTTGTACCGAAATTAGGTCCAATCAGTTTTTTGTCACAACTTCTATACAGCACGTATTTATAAACTGATCTTCACGAAACTTCTTGGGTACTTTTGTTTTCACCTTGGGACAGGAATGAGTGTGTTTTGTGATGCCTTTGTTACCACTGTGCTATGAGAACAAATATTTTGGGGTTCAGTCAGACCCTCTCTGGGACTCAAAGATTTCTTTTCTAGTTTAGCATCTGACTGTCACCCACCTTTACAATACTTTACCTATATATTTGTTACAGGCTACGGCCAGTATTTATGTACAGACCGTTACAATACTTTATATGTACATTTGTTATCAGGTCATTACCTAGATGTTTGTCATTGCTGTGTCACATACTATACATGTACATGTCTTGACAAGTTGAGCTACAGTGTCATTGACACTTTCATTTAATTTCTCATTTTTTATAGGTTGGAATAGAATTTGTTGAAAGGTTTGCATTTTATGAGAGATCCAAGAAGGCATTTGCTGTGGTTCACACAGGGTTAGTATTATCAGAAAAATGGCCACTCTGTTGCCCTAGCTTCATAACTTCAACCCTTTATCTATCAAAACAACCAACCAACAAAGTCAGTGAATAATGCAAGAAATGATTTGAGTGCAATTTTTTGATGATCTTACTGGTATTTATTTATTTATTTTTTAGCTCTCCTGACTTTCAGTCAGGAGAGCAATAGTGATCACTCACCATCCGTCGTCGTCCATGAACATGGTGTTTGCGTCTTCTCCTTCCAATTTAATTGATATTTGAGATAATAGTTTGTTATGACATCGCAATTTGATTTTGTTCAAACCAAGTTGCCTTGCCCCTTGGTAGGGCCACGCCCAAAAAGTGTACTTAAATCTTAAAAAATCTTCTTCTCATGAAACAGCAGTAGCAGAGACTTAATGTTTGGTGTGCAGCTTCCATTTGATGTGTAGACTCAGATTTATTCAAGAGAAGTTTGTGGGGCTATATTTACCGTCGTTATGTGAGGAGCCAAGAATTTTTGCCCCTCCCAAAATTTCTATATTTTTATACTGTACCAATGACCCAGACTTAGCTGGTGCTAACTCTAACAAAACCAGGGCCAAACACAAATTTTGCCCCCCAATCCCCAAAATTTGCATCCAAAACAAAAAGAAATCATGTCCTAAAGGACCTCCATACTTCGCCTCTACTGCGCATGCGCAGTGACGCAGACATCCCGAAATTGGCACCAATTATCATTCTCTGTTTGGCCCTTCATCAGTCAACATCTCACTGATCTTTGTGCTTGTAAATCTCAGTTTAAAGGATGCCAGACACGTAATTTTTGGAGAAAATGTGATTCTAAGGAGGATAGAAGGAGGAGAGGAAAAAGAAGTGACAAAAAATAATCAGGGCTGTACTTAAAATTTTTTGATGAAATTATGTTAAGTTGCCTATTTTCGAGGCATGGGCCTCTTGTTGTCATTCTTGCTAATTGTTGCACTGCTTATTCAGTGTTTCCTCTCCCCTAGCCTTCTAAAGTCCCCCCTTGCAATTCTCCCATGCTTTTGGCATATTTTTGAGAAATTTCATTTCTAAAATTTCCTGGGAGAGTTGCTTGGTTACAGAATGTTTTCTGTTATTTTCCCCATAGTTACGTTTTCACCCATGGGTGTATAACGTTTGTGTTCTGCATCTTCCATCTGATGTTCTGCAGATTCTCCCCTGGGAGTCTCTGTTTTGCATCAGATAGAGTGTAATTTGATGACTGATTCCGGGCCAGTTTTTTCAGTGCCTGGAGTCATGTTTTCTGGTGTTTTTACACTGTTTGTTTACATTGGCAACAGCCTTTTTTGAGGGGGGCTGTTTGCCTTTGCTGCAGTTTATCTCACTATAAGATACATTTATATTATCCGTAAGTGTCTCATTAATTATTTAATATAAATTTAAAATTTTTGACCACACTTTGCCATCGGATCCATCGGGGCTCAACATTACTTTTCAGCAACTTGGGCTTCGCTGAAAAAATATTTTTTCAAAATTATTTTGATTTGCAATTGTTTTTTCATTTATTAATGGATCATGTTATTATGTATCTTTGTGTCAGGGGTTTTTGCGAGTAACTAGGACTTATTGTTGTTCTTTCACAATGAAGGGACATTGTTCAAATTGTAATAGGAAGAAATCTTCCTCTGACTTTCATGATCATTGTATTAATTGTAGTCAGTGTTCTCGCATTAATCCCTGTCCTATATGTGAATATTGGGATGAGAAACATTGGAAACGTGTGTCACGATATGTTGTTTCTGGAGAAAGGGCTATGCCGGCTCTTTCTCCGCAAGGTCACTCTACTCTCTCAGTTTCTATTTCAGAGGAACCAGAACAGGGTGATGTTTCCATGTTATCTTCTACAAGTGTGCGTCCGTCGTCACAAATGAATTCAGAGCTAGCGGCAAAAGTGCTCATGGAGATTAGACAAATGTCGTCTGCTAGCTCGCCCGGTGTAGCGTCGATTCACCGAATGGTTCGGGAGCCGGGTTCGTCCGATGCGGTCCACGAGGAAATTTTGGGTGATGCAAGCACTATAAACATAATAGATGCACACCCAGTGACGGCGGATAGTAAGCGAGAACGGAGGAAGCCTTTGAGTCCGGTTCCTAGCTCGTCCAGGTCCAGCCGGGCCGCGAGCGAGAGAGGCCCCTCTCTCGTACAACAACATCTGGGACCAGATGTTGTGGTACAAAATGTGTCTTTAGCGGAGCATACGTCCGTCGCTCGGGACGCTCCGTTGTATAAGCAGTCCGCAGAGACTGTTAAGGCTTCCTCTTCTCGTCAGCGCACACGACCGCACCTTGGCTGCGTGACCGCCGATATATTACCAGCTTCGCCGATCAAGGATTCTTCGGCGACCAGGTCACACCATCCGGCAGCCAGGGATTCGAGACCGATGGACTCCGGACGTTCGCATAGGAAAAGTATGCGGGAGCCATCTGATGCGGAGCTGCCCTTGGCGAAGCAGTGAAAGACTGCGCCTCCGCAGGTCTCGACGCCGGACATTCTTGTGCAGATAGCACAGCTTATCGCAGCATCCCAGCAGCCGACAGAAACGGTGTCGGATCGAGAATTATCCGACGGCGCTGGGTCGGTATGCTCCGCCGAAGCATCGGGGGCGGACGACCGGGAACATCATGAGGTCCGACCGGATGGTGAAAGGGATACGGATGACTTGGAGCTATCCCTTTCGGAACAACATAAAGCTGCCGTGGACTTCATTCGGCACTTTCTCCCTCAAGTTGTTCCGTCGGGCCAGACTCCTGTGGTTCCGGACAAGAGAATTATAGCGTCATTTGACTCTGAATTTTTTGAGCGGTTCAGGAACATCGCTCCCGAGTTTCCGTCGCAGTCCAATAATGTTGCAAGAACATTTGAATTATTGAACGACGCTATATTTAAACTTGCTTCCAGGACGGGGAAAGCAGGTTTCTTGTCCGCTAATACTCTCAACCTGCCTTTCATTAATGCAAGGAATAAATTCGATACGGCAGGACAGGGTATACCGAGAGTTCCTCTGCGTATGGACGACGAGGCGGAAGACTTAGAGCTATCATTACCGTCGTCAGCTTCTATTCCAACCGCGGTGTTGGAAACAGCTATTGCGTCTAACAGAGCCAATTTAGATGCCTTATCTTACGCAGATCACCTTACTAAGGCGTTATCACTGCGCCTTCAGGGGAAAGAGTTTCAGGATATACAATCCTCTTTAAGACTTCTTTCAAGGGCAGTAGCTTATTCCACGTGTAACTCCGCCCTTTCAGTGGTAAATCTGGAGTTGGTTAGACGTGACGCAGCCCTAGCTACATCCACGCTAGTGGATTCTAAGGTGAAGAACTCTCTTAGAGTCGCTTCGGTCTCAGGAGAACTTCTCTTTGACGGCAAGCTTTCCGCTATTTATGATAAAATTACAAAGAAAGCTAAGGATTCTCTGTTGTTCAAATCTGCTCCTAAGAAGTCGGATACAGCAGACACGAATAAGACAGGCACTTCTGGGCCTAATGCACCCAAGAGAGGTTCCTATAGAGGTTCCGGTGCGTCCTCTTGGTCTTATTCGAGAGACCGTCAGGATAGCAACTCTCGTTCGGGACGTCCTTCAGGCCGGGACAATCGGTCGGATGCCCCGAGGTCAACGGGGCGATGTGCGGGCCGTGGAAGACGTGGTTTCTCCTACCGCAGGCCTCGCAGGTCCAGGAGGTGATGGCTTAAACCTCTATCGCGTTCCGGTTGGCGGAAGGTTGTCGAGCTTTTCACAAGAATGGGCGTCGATTACGGACGACCCTTGGGTGAGAGGAGTGACTTCGGAAGGTCTAAAGATATCCTTCAAACGAAAGCCTCCATTAACTCGAAGTCCAAAGTGGACTCATCTTCCGTCAAATCCGCAGAAAAGAGACGCTCTGTTATCAGAGGTGCAGTCTCTTTTAATGAAGAACGCGGTAGAGGTCGTAGAAAACCAGGAATCTCCGGGATTCTACAGCCATCTGTTTCTGGTTCCGAAACCAGACGGCTCGTTCCGTCCAGTCATAGATTTGAGCTGGATAAACAAGCTGATCGTCGCTCCGAAGTTTTATATGGAGACGATTCGATCGGTCAGAGCGAGTATTCGGGTGAACGATTATGCAACGAGCATAGATCTCAAAGATGCGTACTTTCACGTCATGGTACATCCGACATTCCGAAAGTATCTACGCTTCGCAGTCCTAGGAGTGGTGTATCAATTCCGGGCGATATGCTTCGGATTGAATCTAGCACCCTGGGCTTTCACTCGGGTAATGAACTCGGTAATGATCTACTTCCGAGCTCATTCGTCTGCGGTAATGTCGGCCTACCTGGACGACATTCTTCAGAGGTAAGGTAACGAGTTAACGCTTCAGAACGATGTTCAGAATCTTCTTCTATTGCTCTGACGTCTCGGTTTTATAGTAAACGAGGAGAAGTGGGATCTGGTGCCGTCCAAGTCATTCACTCATCTGGGAATGAGCTTCGAGACGCACAACAATCTCATTCGTCTGCCGTTAACCAGAGCGAAATTAGTCAGTTGTTACGCTCGCTATTGTCTGCACGCAGACAAAGTCACGGCGAGAGAATTTATGAGACTGATAGGTCTGTGCGGAGCTGCCGCGGATCTCATTCCGATGGGGCGGTTACGCACACGTCCTCTTCAAATTTTCTTGACTCAGAATTGGAGTGTGAAAATTCATTCGCTCGATGTAGACGTTCTCTTGTCAGATTCAGACTTGGGCAAACATTCAGTGGTTAACTCAGGGAGTTCCGCTGCAGTTGCCGGATCCGAGTTTTACCATTATGACGGATGCCAGTCAGACAGGTTGGGGTGCATCATTAATCCCAACGGATTCGAGATGCCAGGGTCTTTGGGATCCGCAATTCCTGTGCAAGCACATAAACATCAAGGAAATGATGTCAATTTGGCTTGTGTTACGTCACTGGATGGACATTATTCACGATGCTCATGTCCAAATCCTATCCGACAATACGACAGTAGTGGCGTATATACGGAATCAGGGAGGCACTCATTCAGTTCCGTTGTTCAATCTAACGGAAAGAATCCTTCTGTTTGTGCTAGAACATCACGTTCTTCTTTCGGTCCGTCACATACCGGGTCGTCAGAATGTGCTAGCAGACTCCCTTTCACGAAAGGGTCGCTTGTTGCCGTCGGAGTGGACTCTCAACAAACAAGTATTCAATCAGATTTGCTACCAATGGGAACGGCCAATGATAGACTTATTTGCGACACATCTCAACAATCAGTTGCAGACGTATGTGTCTCCGTGTCCGGATCCAAGAGCATTTGCAGTAGACGCTCTGTCGATCCCTTGGGACGGAATGATAGGATATGCGTATCCTCCAGCGCCGTTAATTCAACAAGTATTGCTAAAGATAAAACAATCTCAATGCAAGATTCTGTTGGTAGCATCTCTGTCGCCACAGAGACCGTGGATAAATCTACTCAGGTGTCTGTTGTGGGACCTACCGCGAAAGCTTCCTCCACGGGAGGATCTTCTTTCGCAGGGGAAATCGCGCCAACTCCATCACAACCCGCAAGGTCTCAACCTTCACGTTTTTCCGTTGTGCGGTCCTTCTTGCATGGCAAGCACTTTACAGGACGAGCAGTGGACGCGATTTCTAACTGTAGGAGGACCTCCTCTTCGCTAAACTATGCGGCTAAGTGGAAGGTTTTTCGTCGTTGGTGTAGGGATCATTCTGTAGATATATTCGATCCCTCTATACCAGACATTGCAAACTTTCTAGTATACTTGTTTGACGAAATCAAACTGCAGCCTGTTACTATAAAGGGTTATAGATCTATGTTATCTGATACCTATGCACATCATGATAGTTTACAAATTGGATCTAATGTCTCTTTATCTAAGTTGGTTAGAAACTTTTCGATAAATAGACCCAGAACTCTTAGATTAATTCCTAAGTGGAATTTAGCTTGGGTTCTTCTTAAATTGAAGGAAAAGCCTTTTGAACCTCTTGGGACAGTAGATTTCAAATTCTTATCTTATAACACAGCTTTTCTCTTAGCTTTCTCTTCTGCTAGAAGAGTCAGTGAGTTTCATGCACTGTCGGTGGATGATTCTCATTATCGTAGTGTTGGGAACACTATCACCTTCACTACTAATGTGGGTTTTTTAGCTAAGAATCAGGCTCCTAATAAATATCCGGAACCTATTGTTATTAAGGCTCTTCCGTCTTCAGACGGGCGTAGGCCTTTACTCTGCCCTGTTAGAGCGTTACGTATCTATAAACAGAGATCTCAGTTTATCAGAAAGGGACGGAAACGTTTCTTTCTGTCTTTGATGCCTAATAGAAAGGACATTTCGGTCCATTCTATTGCTAGATGGATTCAATTAACTATCCGTACTGCTTATGAAGATTTATCTTCTTCTCAGCAGTCTGTGCTTAAGATTTCTGCTCATGAAGTAAGAGCTCTTTCTACTTCCTTGGCTTATGCTAATAGTGTTGCTATTACAGATTTAATGAAGGCTGCTTATTGGTCTCAGCCATCCACATTTACGAATTTTTATCTCAGAAATATTGAGTCCATTTCTGGAGACCTGCATTGTTTAGGTCCATTATCTGTTGCTCAGAATGTCGTCCACTAAACAGTTGCAACTATAGTTATGCAGGCTTTCTGTTCCGGCAGTGACTCCGTCCGGCTGCCCTCTTCGCTCTGGGCTATTTGACCCAGGGCAAGGGGAAGGGGTGAGGGGGGGGGGGGGGGGGGGGGTGGGTGTTCCCTTAGGTCACCTGCTTTATAGTGAAAAGCAAGGGAATGCCTCCTCCAAGTCAGTATTTCTGAGTCGCTTCCGGGATGGTTTTAAAGTGTAATATTAATGTTAAAATTCATTCATGTCTTATTTTTAAAGTGTAGCTCGGTGTGAAGCATTTGTATATGTCAAGTGTCAAACGGGCTTTAATATACAATACTCGGACACTTTTAAATGACTATAAAGAGTCTCAATTCTCTGAACTACTTTATTTATTGGCTTGCTTTAAAAATAATTAGTATAAGGGTTATACTGGATGTTAATAGAGAACATGAATGTTATTGTGCTGAATTATTAAGGGTAGTGTATCTTTCTAATTTAATATTAAATAAGAAAGATACATGTAAAGCCTAATACTCCTTTTCTCCTTAAGGGGTTACCTCTTTTCTATATAGTTGAGCTTATTGGATTTTCCTCTATGTCCTAGGCCCTCCAGCCTGTTTACTATTCAGCTAAGTCTGGGTCATTGGTACAGTATAAAAATGTTAAAAAATTTATAGTAATTTATATATTTTTTATACTTACCAATGACCCAGACGGGGATGGCCCTCCCTGGAGTTGGGAACTCTTGCCTCCCCGCTGAGTACATAGCGCTGACCAGGCACTGCCAGTAAGAATGATAATTGGCGCCAATTTCGGGACGTCTGCGTCACTGCGCATGCGCAGTAGAGGCGAAGTATGGAGGTCCTTTAGGACATGATTTCTTTTTGTTTTGGATGCAAATTTTGGGGATTGGGGGACAAAATTTGTGTTTGGCCCTGGTTTTGTTAGAGTTAGCACCAGCTAAGTCTGGGTCATTGGTAAGTATAAAAAATATATAAATTACTATAAATTTTTTAACTTTCCAAACTGAGAGGCAGATTTGAACCATATTTGATATGAGGGCTTATTGGGTCATAAGTACTTAATTTATGCCCAAATTTTTTTTCGCGTCGCCCCATGGAAACCGCAGGAGCTAAAAATAGAAAAAAATTTAAATGCCCATATCTCCAAAACTACACAGCACTGAGAATTCTTATTTGGTGTGAAGCTTCCTTAGGACCAACAGAATGGAGTGGTAAAAAAAAAATGCTATCGGTTTTATCATGGGGTACTTTTCTGGTACTTTGAAAAAGTGCTGCGTCAGCATTTTTCAACACTGTGGGTAATGGGAAAAACATTTAAGACTACTTTTCTCCCAAACCACTGCTCCAAAAGCTTTCAAATTTCACTTATAACATCTTTGGAAGATTGTTTCACATGTTTATTGAATTTTTGGACCAAAATCCGGAAATGAGTTTTTTGTTTTTTTATGCGTTTCGGTCAATTTTAAGACAAACATTTTTTTTTTTACACTGAAAATTTGGGGGTCGGGTGGGACTTTGAAAATTTTGGACCAAAATCCGGAAATTATTTTTTTGGTTTTTTATGCGTTTTGGTCAATTTTAAGAAAAAAAATTTTAGGCTGAAAATATTTTGTTTGGGACTTCGAAAATTTCTGAACAAAAATAAAAAAAAATCTGTTTTTTATCTCAATTTTGGGACGTAAAAGTGCAGGAACTGAAAATAGAAAGAAAAAATCTGTGTATTGTATGGGCACAATCGCTTCATCTAATTGGTATATGCTTTTCTTAGGAGGGGCGTATGCAGCTTATTCAAGTCAAGTCCCTGGTTTGATATTTCGACTACCATGTCAGGTGAGCGCCCTCAGGTCCCCTGGGGCCTCTTGTTTCATTTAATCTTATTTGTTTTACAAGGATTGGCAAACACGTTATGCACCTTATATTAATGCCTCTCCTTGGCCCAGTGGTGCACATTTGTGGGATGACCTTTGTAGCGGCAACCTCTTGGCCTCACTTTTCTGGGATACTATGAAGGGATCTTTAAACTGCATGGAGTGTGTCTTTCTCCACACAGAGGACATCCATTTTACATCCCCACTCGATAGAATGGTATGCTGTGACAGCATCAACCCCACAATTGATGCTGACAGAGAGTGTTCGGACACCTCAAGAACTTTCCCCAACCAGAGATGATCCTGGGACCTCTGGCACGAGAGACCAGCACACTTATCCACCTGGCCTCCACTCTCTTCTTATTAGCGTAGAAACCTATTCAAGGACCACTTTGCAAGTGAGAATTATTCAATCAGGCCTGGAAATTTAGGCGGGCGATTTTGATTGCCCGTGTGCAGTCTGCGTAATTCCAATTACATGCAGCGACATTTTCGCCCACATCGGCTTCCGACACCGAAAGTACTTTTAATGGGTATTATGGCCAGTCATGGGTTAAAACCAGCTGTGGTTGAAGCCAGTCAGTGTGCAATGTCATCGTCGGTATCTATGTTCTTTGATGTTGCCACTCCGTGACATGCAATGTTTGAAGTTTTTCTACAGTGCTATCATTACATGATCAGTGGAGCATGTGCCTTACATTCACAAAAATTGTGTCAGCATTCCACAAGTCATTGTCGGCATCATCAAATGGCTGATTTGCCTGCCCCGATGTTTTTGCAAGAGTCTGAGTGCACTGCTGGCCAGCCTGTATGTCTATTTAATATGCTGAGTGGTGAATTTCATTCAGTAAATTAATTTAGATAGATAGTGTAAACTTGTGTATATCAAAGTTTGAACATGGCCCAAAAAGGCTGTCGTGTACAATTAAAGAAATTTGATCAATGGAATATGGGAGAGCAGACAGCTTTTGATGTTGTTAATGAAAATGGGAGGGATTTTGTCAACCTGGTCTGGTGCAAGATATGTGCTCACCACAGCGATCTATTGAAATCAATGTGCCATGGGAAAGTTTTAAAACTCTGACTGCTGCATAAAGGGTACAAAAAATGTGAAAAAAAGCTCAGTCGATAGACATTTGACTTCAAGTCACATTCATTCGCGATACAGTATGATCAAGCTAACATTGTCACTGAATCTGAAGATGTTCCGACTAACTACAGAGTCGTCATCATCTGTTTCTGCCACTGCCAACAATGTGAATACAGGACCTGGGAAAAAGGATGTGCGGCCTAAATCAACCGTAACAAATATTAAGACTGCAATCAAGAAATCAGCATCAGATGCTTACCGAAAATTGATCACAGATGCATATATAATGACTGTAGATGGACAGCCATTGAATAGTTTCAGGACTATTGTGCATGCTCAAAAGGCTACAGGGATTTGCCTCATAAAGGGGTGTGATAGCAGCAAACCAGCTTCATTCATGCAATTGCAGAATCTATCAGAAAAAAGATTAAAAAACTCATGTTGTCAGTAAATGCATTCTCAATTCTGAATGACGGGTCACAGGCCAGGAAGACAGGTAGTGAGAAGGAGTTTGTGATGGTGCGCATTTTGAAAAATGGTATCCCGGAATATCTCATAGTTGCCCTTCAAGACATCAATGAAAAAGGGGACGCTAATGCCCCTAACATTAAATCTGCACTTGACGACGCATTTTTGAAAAACTAAATATACCTAAAGACATTTACATAAAATTTATGATTGCTGCGACTGCTGATGGGGCAAGCATCAACATGGGCAAATATAGCTGGGTGTTGACTCGGCTACGAGCCAACAAAGACATGTCAAGGACATGGTTATTATCTGTACATTGCGTTTTGCACAGAGTGGAACTGGCCATCAAGGACAGTATATCAAAGGAGAAAGCTTTTGACTGTGTCATCGAATTCATTCAGGCATTAAGGCATTATACAAGTTTACCAAACAGAGTGGCAAATTCAAGGGCCATTTTAAATCTACGGCAAAAACTTTAAACTGCCAAGTATACAAATTTCCCCAAAACGCAGGGTACCCGATTCATTTCGCACCAGTTGTGGGGCATTGATCACATAATAAAGAACTGGATGCCTCTACTCATGACAGTGGAAAATTATATTGCGAACCAAAGTTTCAGTAAAGTTAATGCCAAACTGTGTGGTTTTCGAAACAATCTTCAGAATATGGAGTTCCTCACCACCTGTATCCTCTACCGGCAAATAGTTCGTTGTTTGTCCTTTTTCTCCTTCCAATTTGAGAGAGATTTAGTCCTTGTGGGTGATGTTAAGCCAATGGTGGAAAAGTTTTTATCTGATTTGGATAATATCGCGGCATCGCCGGTAAATGCAAAAGAGATTCTGAAGGAGGCGAATATGATGCTAAGCCTAAGCGAGGCAGGTGACTCGACTCGTAGTTCACTAAGTGCTTGTTTACCAATGCATGGACACACAATGGAAACTGAACAATCGCAAGTACACAACACTGGACTACGACGCATGCAATCTTACCTACACAAATTCTCTTGATGATACGAGCCACTTGGTTTCTGCTATTGATGAGTTAAAGCAACTTGAAGTTTCTGACAAGGACAATGACAAGGGGAAAATGTACTCTTACATGAGGTTGATTGCTCACCCTGCAAACTGGGTTAGTACAAAATGCGAGGTGGAAGCCTTGGGGAGACTTTGTGTGAAGTTTGAAAATACAAATTCTGTTGCAAATTTGTCAAAATCATTTGATAAATTGAAGCTGGAAACCGAGTGAAAGGACATAAAAATGATCGTGAATCGGGACTATAATGGTGTTAAATCTAACAAGGTCTGGGAGAAACTGTTCATGTGTAAATGTTCATTATACCCAAATGTTCTGCTGATAGCTGATAGAGTTTTAACCGTGTCATGGAGAGAGGGTTCAGTATCCTCCCTGGTATGATAACTGAACGACAACTTTTGATAGCTCATAATACTATGGAAGATCTGATGATCATAAAAGGGAACAACCTGTGCTGGACTGATCCAGAGCGAGAACAGCTAATAGAATCAGCTCTGGAAATTTATTGCTCTTCTGCATCGAAATGCAAACTAAAACTTGAACCGTCAGGTTCAGTCAACCCACTTCATTATAGATGAAAGTGGAAATGCCTGTGTAGTAGTGACAGTGATAATGATTCAACTAGTGGTCCCTGTGATACAGATGGGAATGAGACCGACTCTGAATCTGATTCAGAAAGACGTGAATATGACACTGACGGTGACGTAATGGAATCCGATTGAATAAACCTTGTTAATGGTGCCACGAATTGATCTGACAAATGATGTGTACGTGTTTTGACTATCATTTAAGTGATGTGAAGAGTTGTTTAAGTGTGCTTACTGCTAATTATAATAGTTTGAAACCTGCAAAATTTTCATTGTTTGGCTTTCCTTAACTGTACTTACCGTACCTACCTGTACCATCTCTATTATGGATCATTTATAATGTAAGTTGATCAGATCAACATCAAATTATTATTGTATTAACTATTTGACCAATAATTTATTGGTCAAATAGTTAATACCATAATAATTTGATGTTGATCTGATCAACTTAACCAGGCTCCAGCCCAGGGATACACTAAGTTGAGGTGTTCCTATGCTGGTTGGTGATATACCTGGAAGCTCTTCTCTGGATGTGTTCTAACTTCCAGTCTGTTGATGTTTTCCTGGGTGTGGGGATCCCAAACAGTTGATGCATATTTGGGCTGTGGTCTCACAAGCCCATTATATGTCCTCACTCCTTGCACAATTGCTCTTCTCACTTCGTTAGCTTATTGAGGTCTTCTAGTTCTTGGAGCATTTTCCCACTGTCATTAGCGGATAATGGTTAGGTATGGCACTATGCTAGACTGTGGTGTCTGCAAAGAGTCTGATGGTGGACTTCAGGTTGTCCTGCAAATCAGTGATAGAGTAACTACTACTGGAGGAACAGACTCGGTTCAAGGACGGAGCCTTGGGGGACCCCAGAATCAACGCTCACTGGTGTTGACCTTTGGCCTTCAAGGACGACAGTATGACTCTCCCATTAAGTTAATGGGAGAAGTCATATTGCAGTCCTTGAAGGTTAAGCATTTAGCCTTAGTATAAAGTCATGAATCAGATTCTGATTGATGACTTATACTTAGGCTAAGCCAAGGCCAAAACTATGCTGATGAAAATTGCGTCTTCCTCGGCAATTGGAATAGTGGCGTTGGTGATGTTTAATTATGATTAGCTTTTACTCAGATTTAGGGTAAGAAGAAATTCAAGATTGGTGAGATTTGTCTCGTGATTGTCCATGTTCCATGGCCTGCATAACTTAATTGACACCCAAAGTGTCAAACTCTAAACAAAAACCTCATTGAATAATTTGGTTAAGAGACAAGGTCATAGAAAGGGGGGGGGGGGGGGGGAAGCTGGGGAGGGGGCATGCCCCCGGATCTCCTCAGTTTTTGCTGCAGATGCTTTGGAGGGATGTGCGGCATTTGTCAGTAGAGGACTCTGAGGTTATGAATGTGTGACAAATTAATTGATTATATTCAATTGTAGGTCAATGACTGAGACTCGTTAACCTACAGTTGAATATAGTCCATTAATTTGTATGACTGCACTCCTGGATTGAGAGCATATATGGTGCGTGGCTAAAAAATTTAGTATTTTCTACAATAATAGCCACGTGCCATATATGCTCTCACTCCTGGCTCCAGGAGTGCGGTCATTGACCTTCAATTTATTATTCAGTTACTGTATTGAGTGTAAGTAACGATAAAAATTGATGACATTTGCAAGGAATTTCTAGTTTTAGGAATTCCCCGTATACGTCATCAATTATGTTTGTTGTCGTTTAGACGCCACGTGTAGTCAGTGCTAATTTCAATTCCACTTGCATATATGTATGGTAATTCACGGTTATGTAGAGAATTCTCAGAAATTAAAGGAGATGTTGGGAATTTGAAACTGTTGAGCAAATAGACTAATACATCTTCGAAACTTGTTCGGAGTTGCTCCAGTGTATAAGTACTACAACACATCTGTATGATATCACATTATTCACTTATTCTTGACAGTCATGTGTCGGAAACGTCGAAGATTTGAACCACCATCATGGTCAGGTTATGTAAATTTAATTGTGTCCTGCTTTGAATTATTATTCTCCAGGCCATTCAAGTAATGGTTAACAGTTATGCTGTTAAAAAAACATAATTTTCACAGTTCAAAAAACCAAGAGGATTTTCACCAAAAGCCACCAGAACGCTTCATTTAATAGTACATTTCAAAAATTTTCTAGGGGGGTAGAACCCCCAGACTCCTCTTTAAGTGCCGGGCAGCCAGAGCTGGTTGCTGTGATTGTAAGAAAAAGTTTTGGGATGAGAGCCTCGTCAATGGATTCATGTGGGTGATGTTATAGCCCCTGCCACTGTTTCAAACGGCCAGTCCTGTTAAATTAACAGGAGTATTAAATTAACTGGTAGAGTGCTAAATTATTTTTGGTCATCAAAATTTATTTACATGTTTTTGCCTTGTTATGATTTATGAAAGAGTGCCAAGAGGCATGAAAAGTACTTGATTTTCCATCGCTCCCCTTGCAAAGTACTTAAATTCAGTTTACTTATAACCTCAGAGAAAATATGTCTTAGGATAACCCTTCCAATATAAATGCAATGTCACAAAATGGGTCAAGAATCACATTTATTTGATCTCTATATTGTCCCTTGAGTGCAACAAGGCATCATCTGTAAACATTGTTGAACTCAAAGAACGATATATATCTAGCTAATTGTGTTTTCCAGAGATCAGGTCCTTGAAACTTAAATTCTCATTGTTTGTGTTGCTGTGGTGTGGCAAATTCATATCAGAATTATGAGAGTCCTTGAAAATCATGGTCAGAGTCCTTGAAAAGTGCTTAAATAGTGCTTAACTCTTTTGTTGCCACTCTCGCATAAATGCAAAGTTCAGGGTCAGTGCCACTCTCACATAATTGTGATCTAGGGGAAGCAACTCTACTATTTTATTGTGTCTTCTTTTCGTGTGTGATGCATATGTATTCTGCTGTTGGCGACAGGCGATTCCTGGCCAAAAAGAGGTCAAAGTCAAGCTAGGCATTGTCAGTCAAGGTAAAATTCATGCATGCTAGAGAGAGATAATTTCTTCTCGGGGAGCATCACTGGCATTTTGTTTTCCATACATGTTGTTTTGGAAATGTCTTCTCGCAAACGATTGATGGAGGAAGCTATTGGCTGTATATTTCAAGACTCAGACAGTGATGATCTCAGAAACAAAGACTCTGATGAGGATGATGAGAATAATGATGATGATGATGATGCACCTTCTTCTGTCGCAGTCAGGGAGACGGCTATTGTTGGTAGTGGGGAAGATTTACAAAGTGGTCAGGTAAACGTACTGGATTTAGATTCTGCATTGAAGTGGGAGACATATCCTGAATGTGAACCTTCTGAATGTTGTTGGTCACCCCAGCGTACTCGACAACCTAGTGTGTTGGTAGACACCCATGGTCTGGGCCCAATTGATTTTTCAACGGAATATCCTCATAAAATAATTCCTGTTGTTCTGTCATTGATGCCAGAAAATTACTAGCTCATAAAGCAGATTTCCAGATGGTTATGACCCATTGTCCATATATCCCATGGCAAAAATGCAAATAATCCCTAAATTCTCATAAAATCCAAGATGGCCACCAGGGTCATGCGACCTATGTGATGTCAGCAAAGCGGCTATGCATAGGCCATAGCTATATGTAGCTACTTGGGAAGTTTCAACAATGTAGTCCAAGTGGTACAGCAGAAACCACACATTGCCCATTCAAACCCACAATGCAAGTTCATTATAAGCAAAATTCGTTGACCAATTCATTTCGACTCTCTGCTCCAAGTGATTGGTGAGATACTCGACATTTCCCACGTATATCCTTAATACAGGAATATTACTACAAAATGCATGGCACTGGGGAGTCTGTTTCTGGTGGCGACTGGCAGTGAAAGAGTTAAATTTGATTTTCTGTGGGAACCCTGTAATTTCACTTCAAAGATAATATGAAGCATATCCACAGATTATGAAGCCTTTAACTTTTGGTACCTGTACTTAAGAATAAAGCCCAAATATGGGCTTCCTGCACTCTACCAGTTAATAGGGATTTGGTCATTTTCATGTACTGAGCATTCATTCTATCATATCTTGTTTGACAGAGCTCAGAGAATCAATTTCACAATTGTCAAAGTGTACCTTCCAGATATGCGATGAAGTTTTCCACACTATCCCCTGTGATAATTAAAAAAGTAATGATGTTTGACTGATTGGATACTAGAAGGCACTATCATGGCGATATTGAAAAGTGGTAAAAAAACCCTGTTAACGATTTTATAATCTTATATGTTAGCTTCTTTGCTCCGCAATGTAGAAAAAGTATTTGTATAAAATTGTTTTATAATTTATTTAACTCCCAGCACTCTGGCAGTATTTCAAATTTTTCGTCATTGACTCCATATTGTCCATGCAGCATGAAGAATTTTACAAATTATATCTTGTTTGACAGAGCTCATTGAGCTTTGTCAAACAAGATATAATTTGTAAAATTCTTAGTTGCATTGTGGGAAAACATTTGCTGCTGAAAACTATGGTATTTTGACATCAGAGTGCAGAGAGTTAAGAGTACCAACAGTAAGAAAACAATTATTTATGAACAATATATTGCTAAACTAGGGCTCCCCTTATTGGTAGCATGGTATCTCAGACAAAAATTACTGATATTACAAAGGGAGAGGGGTGACTCAGTGGTTAGAGCATTTGACTTCAAACTGAAAAGCCCTCCATTGAGTCCTAACCAGCAGTAACTGTGTTGTGTCCTTGGCCAAGACACTTAATTCCGATTGCCTGTGTGGGGCCATAGTGGCACTGTGTACTAAGACATACTGCACATCCAGGGATTCTTCTGCCCTCTTTGGCAAAGGGTCCGTGGCTCATGCAATTAGGAAATTTCGCGCCATGAAGGCTTTAATTGGGAATTTGTTTGGGAGAAGAAACACCCAAAGAATAAGAAGTTTTAACTTCATATTGAACTGAGAACATTAATACAGAACCTACTACATGTATAGTATATGTAATACATTTTAAAACAAATAGTTGGATGAAATAACGATCAGTCTTTATAATCCATTAAATAAATTGTTCTTATACTATTGAAGGATGAAGATATTTATGTGATAGTCTACATTGTGTAGTTGTGTCTAGGCAAGTCTCGGGTGCCTTTGTATGTATGTCTGAGCAATCGATTCGGAATTCCCGCGTTGTGTCCTTGGGCAAGGCACTTAACCCCAAGTGTCCACATGGGGGCACGATGATGCCGTGTACCAAGGCGTACTGTACGTCGATGGTGCGCCTGTCTTCAACAAATCTAACTCTGTCTGTGCCGCAGTGTGGAGTTACGATGTTGGAGAGCTGGCAGCTACACATCGTTGTTCAGTGGTTCTCTCCGGCTACACCAGCTTCCTCCACCCGTAAAACTGTCACCGACACGATAAAACATTGGCTGTTAAATTGTTCTTAAACCCTAATAAATAAATAAATGAAAGAAGTGATTAATTTTTTTTCAGTTTTGTTAACCCTTAAGGTCCTGGACAATTGTACTGAATTCCCATTAGACTATAACCTGTACATCCCCAGTTACTCAGCAGTGATGTCTAGCCAAGTGTTGGCTGCCTGTTAAGGCAGCCAATAATACTTGACTAGAAATCACTGCCCAGGTGATTTGTCTATTATCAACAGGACCTCCTGACGATGACTTGTTAAGGGCACATGCTCTGAGATCGCAAAAGCCTGAAATAGGTCTTTGATGGTTAAGGTCAGACATGTTAAGTTTTGAAAATGACAATCAGGGAAATTTTTGCGTGTGAATATTATAACAAGACTTTTGTTCAGAGAACAACAATTTATTAAGTAGTAAATGAGTTATACAGTGTTGCACACATATTTGAATATCTCTTAATCCAATAACACAGTTAATTGAATATAATTTTCATCATAATGCTACAATTGTCATTTGTGAAGGACACCAAATGCATCCATTTCTGAAAGAAAAAATAATAAAATAAAATTACTTTTGCCACCCCCTCTACATGTATCTCTATCAATTTACTGGTACCCCCCCCCCCCCCCCCCCCCCCCCCCCCCTCACTTCATCCCTGTATAAATTTACCCCACTTACAATTTTTGAGAAAAAGCTTAAGAACCACCAGCAAACTTTCAGTTAAGGAACCAAAAAAACTAAATTTTTTATACTGTACCAATGACCCAGACATAGCTGGTGCTAACTCTTAAAATATAGGGCCAAACACAAATTTTGCCCCCCAATCCCCAAAATTTGCCATCTAAAACCAAAGAAAACATGTCCTGAATGGCCCTCCACACTTCACTCTACTGCGCATCGCGCAGTGTCAAGGACGTTCCGAAATTGGCGCCATTAATCATTCTAAGTTTGGCCCTTCATCAGTTAACATCTGACTGATCTTTGTGCTTGTAAATCTCAGTTTAAATGATGCCAGGCACATAAATATTAGTGAAATGGTGATTCTAAGGAGGATAGAGAAGGTGGAGAGGAAAAGAATGTGTGACAGAATATTATCAGGGCTGTAACTTAAAATTTTTTTAATGAAATTATGTTAAGTTACCTATATTTTTATACTGTACCAATGACCCAGACATAGCTGGTGCTAACTCTTAAAATATAGGGCCAAACACAAATTTTGCCCCCCAATCCCCAAAATTTGCATCTAAAACCAAAGAAAACATGTCCTGAATGGCCCTCCACACTTCACCTCTACTGCGCATGCGCAGTGTCAAGGACGTTCCGAAATTGGCGCCATTAATTATTCTTACCGGGTAGTTTGGCCCTTCATCAGTTAACATCTGACTGATCTTTGTGCTTGTAAATCTCAGTTTAAATGATGCCAGACACATAAATATTAGTGAAATGGTGATTCTAAGGAGGATAGAGAAGGAGGAGAGGAAAAATGTGTGACAGAATATTATCAGGGCTGTAACTTAAAATTTTTTAATGAAATTATGTTAAGTTACCTATTTTCGAGGCAGCAGCCATTTTGTTGTCATTCTTGTTATTTAGTTACACTGATTTTTCAGTGTTTTCCTCTCTCCCTTTCCTTTAAGTCCCCTCTTGCTATTCTCCCATGCTTTTGGCATAGTTTCTGTAATTATTATTACTAAAATTTCTTTGGAGTTTTAGCTGAATAACAGAATGAATTCTGTTCTTTTCCCCATGTTTACGTCTTCACCTATGGGTGGTTAGGCGTTGTGTTCTGCATCTACCCTCTGATGTTCTGCAGTTTCTTCCCTGGAAGTCTCTGTTTTGCATCAGATAGTGTATTATTGGTAACTGATTTCGGGCCTGGGTGCCTGGAGTCTTATTTTAGTGTTTTTACACTCATTGTTTACATTTACAACAGCCCTCTGTGTGAGGGGGGAATTTCTTGAAAATAATAATCTTGATGTTAATTTAATCATAACTAGATACATTATTATTGTTCGTAAGTGTTGCATAAATTGTTTAAAATATTTTTAATTTTTTTGTCCACACTTAGGCTTGGGATCCATTGGGGCTCAACGTTACTTTTCAGAAACTTGGGCTGTTCTGAAAAAATATTTTTTCAAAATATTTTGATTTCAATTATTTTTTCTATGTTAATGGATCATATTATTATTATGTATTTTGATTGTCAGGGGTTGGTGCAAGTACCAGGACTTTGTTTTCTTTTCACATTGAAAGGATTTTGATCAATTGTAATAAGAGGAAGTCTTCCTCTGACTTTTATAATCATTCTATATGTAGTCAGTGTACTCGCATTAACTCCTGTTCTGTATCTGATGATTTCGATGACAACATGGGAAACGTATGTCACGGTATGTTAGTGGGGAATTGGACATTCCGGTCCTTTCCCCACAGGGTCACTCTACTTTATCAATTTCTATTTCAGACGATCAAGATTAGGGTGATGTATCTGTGATGTCTTCCAACAGTGTGCCTCCGTCGTCACAATTAATGAAGGGCTAGCGGAAAAGTGCTCATGTAAATACGCCAATTGCCTAAGAGGACCCTAGTAGGTTCGACGGCCTTTGACGTCTGCTAGCTCGCCCGGTGTAGCGTCCATTCATTGAATGGTTCGGCAGCCGGGTTCGTCCGTTGCGGTCTAGAAGGAGTTTTGGGGTGATGCGAGCACTATAAATCAACCAAATGCACACCCAGTGACGGCGGATTAGAGGGAGAATGGAGGAAGCCTTTTAGTCCGGTTCATAGCTCGTTCTGGTCCATCCGGACGGCGAGCGAGAGAGGCCCCTCTCTCGTACAACAACATCTGGCCCCAGATGTTGTGGTACAAAATGTTTCGCATTCGGAGCATACGTCTGCCGCTCGGGATGCTCCGACATATAGTCAGTCCGGAGAGACTGTCAATAAGGCTTCCTCATTCTCATGGTAGCGCACACGACCGCTCTTGGCTACGTGACCTCGGATATCCAGTCAGCTTCGCCAGTCAGAGAATCATCGGCGACCAGGTCACACCATCCGGTAGCCAGGGACACGAGGCCTGCAGACTCCGGACGTTCGCATAGGAAAGTGTGAGGGAGTCAACGTACACAGAGCTTCCGGCGGCAATGCATCGTAAGACCGCTACTGCACAGGCCTCGGGGACGGACGTGCTATCCTAAATAGCCCAGCTTATCACAGCATCCCAGCAACAACTGAATCTGTCGCATAATGTTTTATCCGACGATGCTGGGTCGGGACGCTCCGCGGAAGCGGGTACGGACGTCCGAAAATTTCATCCGGTCCGACGGGATACCGAAAGGGATTCGGAGGATTTCGAGCTTTCCCTTTCGGAACAACATATGCTGTTGTGTATGTCATTTGACTTGATCTTCTACAGGTTCTTTCGTCAGACCAGAATGCTGCGATGCCGGATAAGAAACTGATAGCGTCGGTGGACTTAGAAATTTTGGTTCGGTTCAGGGATTTCGTCCCTCAGTTCCGACATAGTCCAATAATGTCACACAAACTTTCGAATTATTGAACGACGCTATATATTTATTATTATATGCTTGCTATTACCAAGCATTTCTGGTTTCTTGTTCGCAAAGTTACGGAGATGTCTTTCAAAAGTGTGCCTCTGTCGTCATAGTTAATGAAGAGCTAGCGGCAATAAGTGCTCATGGAATATGTCTATCGCCTAAGAGGTCCCTTGTAGGATCGACGGAGTGACATTTGCTAGCTCACCCAGTGTAGCGTACATTCATCGAATGGTTCGGCTGCCGGGTTCGTCCGTTGCGGTCTGGGAAGGAGATTTGGGTGATGCGAGCACTATAATTACTTTAGTACTCACCCAGTGATGGCAGATTGAGGACAGATCGGAGGAAGCCTGTTAGTCCGGTTCCTGGCCTGTCTAGGTCCGTCCGGGCTGTGAGCGAGAGAGGTCCCTCTCTCGTCCAACAACATAGGGGACCGCATGTTGTGGTTCAGATATTTTACATTCGGAGCATATGTCCGTCGCTCGGGACGCTCCGTTATATTGACAGTCCGAGTGACTGTCGATAATGCTTCCTCATCCTCACAGCAGTGCACACGACCGCACATTGGCTATGTAACCTCGAGTATCCGATCAGTTTCGTCATTCAGTGATTCCACGGCAAACAGGTCACGCCATCCGGTAGCCAAGGGACACGAGGCCTATACACTCCGTTCGCTCGCTTATTAGTAGTATGCACGGGGTAACGATCACGGAGCTTCCAGTGGCAATGCATCGTAGGACCGCTTCTCCACAGGCCTCAGTGACGGACGTGCTATCCGAGTTAGCACAGTTTTTTTGCAGCATCCCAGCAATCGACAGTTTCTTGGTCGAATCAGGAATTATCCGACGGCGCTGGGTCGATGCGGTCCGCGGTTGCATCAGGTACGGACGACCGAACGCTTTATAGGGTCCGACAGGATGTCGAAAGTGATTCGAAAGATTTCGAGTTTTCCCTTTCGTAGCATCGGAAGCTGCCATACATATCTTCCGGCATTATCTTCCAGTGATTGTTATTTCGGACTACATTGCTGCGATGTTGGATAAGAGACTTATAGCGTCATTGGACATGGAATTTGGGATCGGTTCAGGGACATTGTCCCTGACTTACCGACACAGTCCAATAATGTCATTAGATCATGTGTATTATTTATCGACGCTATATATATATATATATAAGCCTGCTACCAAGCATGATAGTTTAGTTTCTTGTCCGCAATGCTCATTTCTGCCTTTTATCATTTATACGAATAATTTATTTTGGCAGAACAGGGCATACCGAGAGTTCATATGCGTCTAGACGGCGTGGTTAAGACTGGAAATAATCTTTTTCGCCGTCTATGTCTTTTCCAACCACAATGTTGGAAACGACAATGATGTCTAATAGACTTAACTTAGACGCTTTATCAAACGTAATCCACCTTACTGAGGCGTTATCATTATGTCTTCAAGAGAAAGAATTCCGGGTTATAATCCTCAATGTGATTTCTTTTGAGGGCAGTAGTTTGTTCACGTATAACTCCGCCCTTCAATGGCTGCTTGGATTTGGTTAGACGTGACGCAGCCCTAGCTACATCCACGCGCGTGGATAGTAAGGTGAAGAACTCTCTCAGAGTCGCTTCGTTCTCGGAGAAGCTTCTCTTCGACGGCAACTTTTCAGCAATCCATGAATTGCTCGATTTACACGTTCTCTTGTCTATCTAGTGTAGCAAGAGATTCTGACTGGGGCAAACATTCGGTGGTTGACTCAGAGAGTGCCACTGCAGTTGCCGGATCCGAGTTTTATAATTATGACGGTTGCCAGTCAAACAGGTTGGGATATAATATTGATTCCAACGGATTCAAAGTGCCAGGGTCTTTGGGTTCTGCAGTCTCTAAGCAAGCACTTATTTTCCACGGAATAATGTTTTTTTAGGCTTGCTTTATGTCATTGGATGAACATTATTCAGAAACGCATGTCCAAATCCTGTCTGTTAATTCGACAGTAGTGGCGTATCTCCGGAACCAGGGAGGCACTCATTCGTTTCCGTTATTCAATTTAATGGAAAGAATCCTTCTGTTTGTTATAGTACACCAAGTTCTGCTTCGGTCCGTCATATTCCGGGTCGTCTGATTGTATTACCCGACTCCCGTTCACTTATGGGTCGCTTGTTGTCGTCAGAATGGACTCTCAACAAACAAGTATTCAATCAGATTTGCTATCAATGGGAGCGCCCAATGATAATTTATTTACGACACAACTTGCTTGTCAATTGCAGACGTATGTGTTTGCTTGTCCGGATCTCTGAGCTTATGTTGTTAACGCTCTATTGATCTAATAGGACGGAATGATAGGATATGCGTATCCTCCTGCGCTGTTGTTTCAGCAATTATTGCTAAGATAAACAACCACAATACATTTCTGTTTATAGCATCTCTGTCTTCACAGAGACCGTGGGTAAATTTACTCTGATGTCTACTGTGGGACTTAACGCGAAATCTTCCTCCATGAGAGGATCTTTTTTTCGCTGGGTAAAATCGTGTCATCTTTATCACAACCCGCAAGGTCTCAACCTTCACGTATTCCGTTGTGTGGTCCTTATTGCATTGTAAGCATTGTACTGGACGAGCTTTGGACGCGATTTCTTACTATAGGAGAACCTCTTCTTCGCTATACTATGTGGCTAAAGTGGAGGCTCTTCCGTCGTTGGTGTAGGGATCACTATGTTGATATTGTTGATCCCTCCATTCTAGTCATTGCAACTTTTTAGTGTACTTGTTTGACAAGATCTACTGCAGCCTGTTATTATTAAGGTTATAGGTTTATGTTACCTCATACCTATGCACTCTATGATAGTTTACAATTGAGTCTTATGTCTCTTTATCTAAGTCAGTTAGTAACTTTTCGATAAATAGACTTAGAATCATTAGATTAAATTCCTATATGGAATTTAACTTCGGTTCTTATTTAGCTAAGTAATCATTTGAGCCTCTGGAAACAGTAGTTTTCAAATTCTGACCTTTTAGACAGTAATTCTGTTGGCTTCTCTTTTACTGAAGAGTCAGTGAGTTTCATGCACTATCGGTGGATGATTTTCACTTTCGTAGTTTCGGAATCACTACTTCCTTTACTATTTAGGTTGGATTTTTGCATAAGAGTCAGGCTCCTAATTTATATCCGAAACCTATTGTTATTAAGGTCCTTCCATCTTCGTACGGGCATAGGCCTTTACTCTGTCCGGTTAGAGTTTATGTATTTATAACAGATATCTGTTTATTACTACGGGCGTAAGCTTCTTCTGTCTTTGATGCCTAATAGAAGGACGTTATGCTCCATTCTATTGCTAATGGATTCAATTAACTATCGATACTGCTTATGGTATATCATTGACTCAGCAGTTGTGTTTGAGATTTCGGCTCATGAAGTAAGAGTTCTTCTTCATCTTGGGCTTACATTAATAGTGTCGCTATTATAGATTTTTGAAGGCTGCTCATTGCGCTCAGCCATCCACATTCATGAATTTTTATCTCAGAAATATTGAGTCCATTTCTGGAGGCCTCTATTGTTAGGTCTATTATCTACTGCTCAGAATGTCATTCACTTAACAGTTGCTACTATAGCTAGGTAGGCTGTCTGTTTCGGCAGTGACTCCGTTCTGCTGCCCTCTTCGCTCTGGGCTATTTGACCCAGGACAAGAAAAGGGGGGGGGGGGGGGTGTTCCCTTGGGTCACCTGTTTTACTATGAAAACAAGGGGATACCTCCTCCGGAGTTAGTAATTCTTTAGTGAGAAGTTTATGTTTTAAAAATTCATTCAGGTCTTAGTTTTTAAAGTATAGCTTTTGAATATAGCATGTGTCAACGGACATTATTATACAATCCTCAGACACTTTTAAGGAGTATAAAGAGTCTCTACTCTCTAGACTTACTTTATTTATTGGCTTACTTTAAAAATTATTAGTATAAGGATTATACTAGATATTAATAGAGCACATGGATGTATGATGCTCAATTTTGGAAGGTGTTGTATCTTTCTAATTTATCATAAATAAGAAAGATACATGTAAGGCCTAATACTTCTTTTTCCCTAGAGGGGATGACTCTATTTTATATAATTGAGCGTATTCCATCTTGCTCTATGTCCTTGGCCCTCCAGCCTTTTTACTATTCAGCTATGTCTGGGTCATTGGTACAGTATAAAAATGTTAAAAAATTTATAGTAATTTATATATTTTTTATACTTACCAATGACCCAGACGGGGATGGCCCTCCCAGGAGTTGGGAACTCTTACCTCCCCGCTGAGTACATAGCGCTTACCAGGCACTGGTTATTAGAATGATTAATGGCGCCAATTTCGGAACGTCCTTGACACTGCGCATGCGCAGTAGAGGTGAAGTGTGGAGGGCCATTCAGGACATGTTTTCTTTGGTTTTAGATGCAAATTTTGGGGATTGGGGGGCAAAATTTGTGTTTGGCCCTATATTTTAAGAGTTAGCACCAGCTATGTCTGGGTCATTGGTAAGTATAAAAAATATATAAATTACTATAAATTTTTTAACTTTCCAGATTTTGGTCCAAAATTGTCTAAGTCCCATTTTCGAAGTCCCACCCAGACTCCAAATTTTCAGTGTAAAAAAAAAATTTTTTTTTGTCTTAAAATTGACCGAAACGCATAAAAAACAAACAAAAAAATTTCCTGATTTTGGTCTAAAATTTCCAATGTCCAGAACGGGACCCCAAATTTTGAGCCTAAATATGAACCCAGGGACTTGGCTTGAACAAACTTGAATCTCCTCCCCCTAAGGATGCTGCATACCAAATATCAAAAGATTCTTATTGGTAGATCTGAAGAAGAAGATTTTTAAAAAATATTCCTCATACTGCACTAATTTAAACATTTGGGCTCCCATAGAGAGCCCGAATATGGACCCAGGGAATTGATTTCAATAACATGTGAAACAATCTTCCAAAGATGTTATATGTGAAATTTGAAAGCTTTTGGAGCAGTGGTTTGGGAGAAAAGTAGTCTTATATGTTTTTGCCATTACCCACAGTGTTAAAAAATGCTGACTCAGCACTTTTTCAAAGTCCCAGAAAAGTACCCCATGATAAAACCGATAGCAATTTTTTTTTGATCATTCCATTCTGTTGATCCTAAGGAAGCTTCATACCAAATAAGAATTCTCAGTGCCGTGTTGTTTTGGAGATATGGGTGTTTGAATTTTTTTCTATTTTTAGCTCCTGCAGTTCCCATGGGGCGACGGGAAAATTTTTTTTTGCATAAATTAAGTACTTACCGGTATGACCCAATAAGCCCTCATATCAAATTTGGTCCAAATTTGCCTCTCGGTTTGGAAAATAAAAATTTTCGGAGGGGCAAATATTCTTGCCCCTCCCATAACGATTGCAAATATAGCCCCACAAACTTCTCTTGAACAAATCTGAGTTTACACCTCAAAAGGAAGCTGCACACCAAATATCAAGTCTCTGCTACTGCTGGTTCATGAGAAGAAGATTTTTTAAGATTTCAGCACACTTTTTGGGTGTGACCCTACCAAAGGGCGAGGCAACTTGCTTTGAACAAAATCAAATTGCGATGTCATAACAAACTATTATCTCAAATATCAATTAAATTGGTTCAGTGGTTTGGGAGGAGAAGACGCAAACACCATGTTCACAGACGATGGACGGTGAGTGATCACTATAGCTCTCCTGACTGAAAGTCAGGTGAGCTAAAAATTAAATGGTTTGTGTTTGATTTTTTACCCAAGTTAATATGATAAATTTGTCCCTTGAGTGCAACAAGGCTTTGCAAAGAAGTTTAGCCTTGTAAAGCCTTCTTGCACTCAAAGGATGAAATACACCCCCTCCCATGCTATTCTGAAGATTATGAGGCCTAAAACATAAAATAGGCCATAATAGGCAGCGAAGACTTGACTAGAAACCATTTCCTACCTAATTTGTAAGTTGTCAACAGGTCCTCCTCATGATGGCATGTTATGGGCACCTGTTCTGAGGTTGTAAAAGTTAGAAATTATCCTTAAGGGTTAATTATGCCCCAGTCTCTGAAGGAGGATTTGGGGGTATCTGGTGAAGCCCTCCATCCATCAGTCCGTTTGTCTGTCCATTTGTCTGTACAAACATTTTGCATTGTAATTTCAAAGCCATTGGTCAGGTTTGGATCTCCGTTGGTATGCTGATAGACCCGCATGGGAGAATGGATATGCACAAGAAATGGGTTCCGTCCAATAATTTTTCCTAGAGTTATGGCCCGTTTTCACTTTTTGGACTTAGAAAAATATTTCTCTTTCCATTTAGGAAAGTAGCCCTTGTATATATTTGATTGTCACTCAAGTGTAAGCATTAATACTTTTAATTTTGAACAGCTTTTTTTTTCTATTTCAGGGAACTTGCCCAGTATGGCAATATAATACTGAAGAAAGGACTTTGTCTGTGATTACTAAGGTGTTATGGATTCTAAATGAATATTTATGAGGGTTTTAACAAATTTTATGTGATTACAGAAGCCACCAACCTGGCTCCAGACTGTTCACCTCGGATCAGTAAAAACGTGGCATGTGCAGAAGTTCAAAACTTTACCTTAACAGAAGAACAACTGTTGATGAGTGAAGTCAATGGTGTCAAGGTCAACCTCTGCAGCACGCAGAGGTTTAGCTGGGAGTCGAATGTAACCCATCCAAAATTTTACGCTAGAATGGTGGACATGTCCAAATCATGGTTTTCAAAAGTGCTTTTTAAACTTTTGTAACTGGCACTGGAGGTTTCTCTGTCTGCTTTTTAAAAAAAATTATAGTGGACAGTGTCGGCTTGTTATTTTTGTTGTTGTTTTGACCTATTTGCAAAGGCAAGTTAAGTTCCAAATGAACATTCATTTATTAAATACCTTTTACACAAGGATTTAACTTTTAAACTGCTGAGTATTTTCAAGATATTTTTCGTAAAGTTCACAGTAGCCATGACTAGATTTAAGGAAAAATTCATTTAGATTTAACTCAAGAAATCATTGGTGCAAAAATTCATTAAGTTTACAGGTTCATATGCGTGTTCCCTATTGGGGGGGAGAGCAAATTTTAACATTGTGCTAAATTGGTAGTATTCTCAAAATCTTCTGAACCACCAGTCAGGAGACCTAATTTTAACGTGGTGCAAAAGAGGAATGTTCTTTGAAATCTTCTTGAGAACCACCATTTAGAATGTTTTGATACTTAGTATACAACACCATAACCGGGCACAGATCCAAGTTAGTTCAAATTAAGTACCTGAATTCATATTTGGACTTCCAATGGGAGCCCAAATTTTAACATTAACAAGCTATTAAATGAAAATAGAATATGTTTTCATTTTTGGAATTCACGTTAAAAAATTTCCACAATCCTATATGAGTGTTTCCATTAGTTCCTTGAATCTTGCATCCCTTGTAACAAGTAACCAACTAATCCTGTGCATCTTACAGTTTTGGTCAGGTGAAAGTTTTAATATAGTTTGTGATATAGCATTTACCAGTTTTTTTATAACCAGAAAGTGTGACTAACCCTGTGCAATGCACAGGGTTAGTCACACTTTCTGGTTACAAAAATGTTCATTATTAACCAGGTAAATCACCCTGTGCACTGTACAGCCTTATTTGAAATATGATCTACATAATCTCTTACCCAATTTACTGGCCAAAACCAACCAGTATTGTTCTCAAACTTAGTTTGTGACTCCTCATTGGAACAGATTGTGGAAAGTTGTTTTTTTTAATGAACTCCACAAATGAAAACATATTCTATTTTCAATTAATAGCTTGTTCATAGTGTAATATGACAAATAATCTTTTAAAAAATCCCCTTCTTAGATCCACCATTCAGAATCTATTGATACTTGGTATACAGCATCCTGGGTTTGGAGGGGAAGGGCTCAGATTCAAGTTAAGTCCCAAAGTTGATATTTGCACTCACTAGTTTTCCATTACTGAAAATCTGGGCATTATTTCTGTGGTAGCATCTCAATACTAGAAAAAAATCATCTGGCATGGAAAACAGTTATAAATAATTAACCCTCTGCACTCTGAGGGCAAAATACGAAAATTTCAAGTCGCAAAATTTTCCTACGATGCAACTAGGAATTTAACCATTTCAGTCTTGTTTGATAGAGCTCAGTCAAACAAGATTGAATTTGTTAAATTGCTAGTTGCATTATGGAAAAGATTTTCATGTTCAAATTTTGATATTTCGACATCAGTGTGCATAGTGTTAAATAACTTGATTCATCTGTTTGATTAGCCATAGATGCTAATTAACTCCTTCTCTAACCCTTTACCCAATGAATCGGCCACATCCACCCATGTAATATGCAAATTTAACAGCTGAAAAAACATTATTTTTCAAAAAAATTCAACAAAACCATATCATGTGACCCCTCTTTGGAACGAGCTTTTCAAGCTCGTTCCAGTGAGGGGGGCACATGATATTGTTTAGTTGGAATTATTTTAAAAATTTTTTAAAAATGATATTTAAAATAATAAATTTTGATATCATCTGCATTGGGTAAAGAGTTAAACTTTGATCCAGTCGACGCCGCAGGCTTCATGGGGGTTCTTGTTAATAATCCGGGAAAGCAGTGGCTAAGTGGTTAGAGCATTGAACTTTCAACCAAAAGGTTGATTGTCTGATCCTGGCCAGTGGTAACTGTGTTGTGTCCTTGGGCAAGACTCTTGAATTCCAATTACCCATGGGTGGGACATGGTGACACTATGTACTAAGGTATACTACATGTCGATGGGGCACTTGCATTCAACTACTGCTATCTGTTCTTGTGCAGAGTTAGTATGTTGGGTATTTTGACAGTTCGGTTGTGTCCAGTGGTAACTGTGTATTATACCATGATTACCTATTCTACTATATATAAAAAGCCTATAACATAATTTTGTAGCTTTATACACCAACCGTGGTGAACACGTCAGCAATGGGATTTCACTAGTTCAAATTTACACCTACATTGGAACTACATCCAAGTTGACCTTTGGTGACGTCGACCTGAATGCAAACTTGTCTAAATTTAACGCTTGTCGCCTTGCGAAGAGTAAAATGAAAGCGGCAATTATTTATTACATTTTTAATTGAGTTTACCTCATAAGATACCAAAAATTAACAAACATGCATTATCTCATGTTATTAAAGCATCCATAACTCGAAATAGTATGTTATTACAATTCTTCCTCTGTCATTGCTTTTTGGCGTACTGACAGACAGTCACTAGTACTCAGCCACCCATGTTTTTCAGGCTACTTGGGCATTGGAGGTGCCTTGAGGGTGTTCTGAATGTAGGACATGCTCATATCTCAATATGGCAGGACCTATTGACAAACACCAAATGAGTCGCCACTCAATGGAGGTTCCAAATATGGGTCAAGCTCAATGAGGTCATCCAGAGGGCAATGGGTGCATTTTTCTGAATTGTGGGAAATCACATTTTTTTAAGTACCCCCAAAGTTCACACATGTATTTTCTCACTCAAAAAAAGTTGGCAGGTCCAAATACATTAAATGTAGGTCATGCTCATATCTCAAGCATGGTATGACCCATGGACCTAGGACTCAAACCAAATGAGCGGAAACTCAATGGAGGTTCACAATATGGGTCCAAGACATTGAGTTCATTTTTCAGAATTGGTGGAAATCACAGTGTATGATCCCCAAATCATACATGTATTTTTACACTCAAAAAAGTTGATGTGGCTAAAAATATTGAAAGTGGGTCATGCTCATATTTCAAGTATGGTATGGAGCAGGGACCAACACCAAATGAGTCAAAATGCAATGTAGATCTTAAATGTGGGTAAAGATTACTCACATCTCAAGCACGGTATGACCTATGGACCTGGTATCAACACCAAGTGCCAAAGGAGTCGAAATTCAATAGAGGTTCAGAATATGGTTCCTGGTCACTGAGGTCATCCAGAAGTCGGTGAGAGCATTTTTCAGAATTGCTGGCATGGCATTTCATGACCCCCTCCCCCCCCCCCCCCCCACTGCATTGCAGAAGTTCATACATGTATTTTCGTACAGGATTGGGGCAAATACATTGCAAATGTATTGGATACGAATACTTTGAAATTTCATGAATATGAATACACAAATTCCAATGTATTTGAATACGAATACTTTACAATGTTTTTGTGACTACAAATAAGAGTACTTGAAAACTTTTCAAATTATTTCCTCCAAATAGATGATAGTAAATTAAATAGAAAAAAAACTAGAATATCTTGGAACATTGTAAATAAAATCATACAGATATCAATGCCTGTGTAACCTGCTCTTCAAGCTCATTCCAATGATACCCATATACATGAAAATACGAAAGAAAAAAAATTTGTTCTTCAGAACACTTTGTCTGATAAATGGTCAAGGTCACTGAGATCACCCAGGGGTCAATGAGATCATTTTTCAGAATTGCTGGAAATTGCATTTTCTGCACTAATGCATTTGCAGAGTTCCTACATGTATTTCATTTCTTAGAAGTGGGCGGAGCTAAAATTTTGAAAGGTTGTCATGCTCAAACCTCACGCATGGCATGACCTGGGTTGAACACCGAATGAGTTGAAACTCCCAGGAAGTTCAAAACTTGGATCCCGATCACAGGGGTCACCCAAGTCTTGTTAAGTGCAGTTTTGCTGGAAATTACATTTTGTAATCCCCAATGTATTTTTGAAGTTAATACATGTATTTCTTTACTCAAAGTTGTGAGCCGAGTCAAAAATATACATTTCTGATTCCTTTATATAACTCTTTGAATGTCGTGCACAGAAGTTATTTTCTGTTCTTGGAAAATTTTATCTGATGATTCTTATATAAATATCTTTAAACACTGTTTACAAAAAATAGTTTAATTCTGATACTCTCACCATTTTCAAACATGCTCAAATTCAGTGATCACAGTAATTTCTGTTTCTCTAGTTTGAACTCTTACTTTTGATGTATGACTCTGTGACTTGCTCTTATCCTTTTAACTTGAAGCATTTACCTAATAGTTAAAATTTATGTATGTCAAAATCATCATATGGAATAACCTCAAAGTAAATAGTTTGGAGAACAGCTTTTAAAACGAGTAATGAAAACTGAATTATGGAATTAGTGTTTGGAAGGAGATCATGTAAACAAGTTATGAAGTATGTTAGCAGCTATTGTCTTTGAATTTGGAATTCTTTTCAGATAACCATGTAGCTGGTTGAGTGCTAGAAGCCACTATCATGACTCTATGGAAAAGTACTTGAAGCCACTTTAGTGGCTTTAGACTGTATGCATTTATTGATTGGGGTTTTAACGAACGACACTTTCGACAGCCAGGGTCACCTTGTGTTGGACAGTTTTACCCGCGTGGAAGAAGCCAGAGAACCTGGAGAGAACCACCGAGCAACTGTCAGACTTCTCAGTGTACTAACTCCACACAAGCAGGGTGAGCATTGGTTGAATACAAGTGCACCATTGACGTGACAGTCGGATTAAGTGCATTTCCCATGGACACAATGCAGTTGCCCATGGCGGGGATCAAACCTTTCGGTTTGAAGTCCATTACCACTTAACCACCTTGATCCTGACATATGCATTAGCTTGATGTTTGCTCAGCTGCAGTAGAATTTTTGTCTCCACAAAAAAATATTTTTGGGGGGACTATTAAAATAGCCGGTGTCCGTCCCACTTTGGTTTCCCTGATGATAACTTCAGTTATTGTTGAGCAAATCAAATGAAATTTGGTATGTAGGTGGACAAAAAATACAGGTCAAGTTCAAATCAGGGTGCGGTCTGACAATTTTTGCCTGAATTATACCCCTTTTTCGACTTTGAAAACTCTATTTTTTTTTTAATCAAATAAAATTTGTTGTGTAGATGTATCAACATAAAATACAGGTCAAGTTCAAATCGGGGTATTGTGCAACATTTTTTTGCCAGATTTATGTCCCTTTTTTCAACTTCAGAAAATTCAATTTGGAGGGGGGGGGGGGTGTACGTGTGTCCAAACGGCCTTTTATTATACCCCCCGCAAACAAAGTTTGGGGGGTATATAGGAATCACCCTGTCCGTCCTTCTGTCCATCCTTGTAAGCGCAACTCCTCCTAAACCGTTTGAAGAATTTTCATGAAACTTTACACAATGGAAGAACTCCACACGAAGATGTGCATGAAGCAATATAATTCCGTTCTGACATTTCCAAGGGGAGATAATCTAACTTATACCGTCTGTCCATCCTTGTAAGCGCAACTCCTCCTAAACCGTTTGAAGAATTTTCAAGAAACTTTACACAATGGAAGAACTCCATGTGAAGATGCGCATGAAGCAATATAATTCCGTTCGGACATTTCCAAGGGGAGATAATCTAACTTATACCGTCTGTCCATCCTTGTAAGCGCAACTCCTCCTAAACCATTTGAAGAATTTTCATGAAACTTTATACAATGGAAGAACTCCATATGAAGATGTGCATGAAGCAATATAATTCCGTTTGGACATTTCCAAGGGGAGATAATCTAACTTATACCGTCTGTCCATCCTTGTAAGCGCAACTCCTCCTAAACCGTTTGAAGAATTTTCATGAAACTTTACACAATGGAAGAACTCCATGTGAAGATGCGCATGAAGCAATATAATTCCGTTCGGACATTTCCAAGGGGAGATAATCTAACTTATACCGTCTGTCCATCCTTGTAAGCGCAACAACTCCTAAACCATATGAAGATGTGCATGAAGCAATATAATTCCGTTCTGACATTTCAGGCGTAGGGGGGGGGGGGGGGGGGGGGGGAGGAGGGGTATCACTTTGTGAGTTTGCTCACAGTACCTCTAGTTTTAATTGAATCTGTTTGGTTGCTATTTATTGGGAGAGTACCTGTACTCTCCAGTAAATTGTAACAAAACAGTAATTTAATAACAAAATTATGTCAAACATGGGCAACTTTTGCTGGTAGTGTGGTATCATTGAAAACAAATACCCATGTTTCAAATCACCTTTGAAAAATAATTTAGCACTCAACAGTTAATAACAGTATAACGCCAGTCTCTTTCCCCAAATGAATGTCATGTTTTAAAAGGAAAATGGAATTTTTGTTTCTCTCAAATGATATTTATGAAACAAAGTACCCATTCAAATTATCCATTGCCAGTTGCTCGAAAAAATGTTAAATTCTTCACATAATTTCATAAATATCATGTGAGAAACCTGCATTTCATATCCTTCATATACCTTGTTTGACTAGTCTCTGAACAGAAGTTAACCATACCATTGTTGGGGGTAAATATTTTGTATATGACTAATCTTGTTTAAAAAATTATTTAATTAATCTGTTATCTTGGGTGTTTGAAGAATTTTGTTTTGTATGAGTAAAAAGGAATGTTTGTTGTGACTAATCTTGTTTAAAAGAAGTTGTATATTCAACATGTACCTTATATCATCTTATATATTTTTAGATTCATTTTAATATAAATCATAACCATGTGGGGAATATTTTCTGCTATAAATCCATATATTATACACATATCTCTTGTTCGTTATTCTTTAAAACAAATTGTTTCAGTGAATTTATATGAAAGCAGTCCAGAAGGTCAGTTGAGTACGATAAACAATGGTGTTGTACAAAAATGTGTTTCTTTCATTATACATGTAGAATACCAGTTTGAAAGGAGAAAAAATATAAACAAAGAAATTCATCCAACACAGAACATGACGGTGGCTCCTAAAAGTTTATCATGGTCAAGGGAGATAATATTATTCTGGAATGTATCAGTGTTGAGAGGTTGAATAGAATCTCTTCAACCCTTCACCTAACAAATCGGCCACATCCGTCTGCATAAGACAAATTCAGCAATTGAAAAAAAATATTTATTTTGGCAAAACCACACTATGCAACCCTTCATTGGAGCAAGCTCAATGAGCTTGTTCCATTGAGGTGTTACATGATATATAGAGGATATCTAGTGTTTTTGAGTGGATACCCAAAATTATCTCTTGAGTGACCGAGATAAATATTTATTTTTAAATGCTCGTGAAAGTAGCCATTTTTTTCTGTCACAAGTGAGATAATTTTCGGTATCCACTCAAAAACACTACATTTTCTTTTTATTATACGCTTTTTATATGAATCGGATAATTAGGGCTCCGCCGTGAGGCAGACGCCCTATAGTGATCGCTCTGTCCATGTGTCTGTCTGTCCGGGCTGTAATCTTTCTCTCTTAATAGATAAGGTTTTGATATTTGACATGTGGGTATCTTATCTCAAGATGATGTGTCGAGTACCAAGGTTGCCATGCTTTGACCTTGAACTTTGACCTCAAGGTCAAATTATTCCGTTTTCGGGGTTCTTTTCTGACAAGTTCGTGTCCGGGCTGTAACTTTTTTCCCTTAATAGATAGGGTTTTGATATTTGGTATGTGGGTAGATTATCTCAAGACGACGTGTCGCGTACCAAGGTTGGTTGCCATGCTTTGACCTTGAAGTTTGACCTCAAGGTCAAATTATTCAGATTTTTGTGTCGCCGCCCCACGAAGTGGGGAGCGACATATAGGGATTACTTTTGTCATCCGTGTCGTCCGCGTCACACTTTCTCTTATCCGCCACTCCTCTTTAACCTATGAATGGATTTTGTTTGTGTCGCCGCCCCACGAAGTGGGGAGCGACATATAGGGATTACTTTTGTCTTGCATCGTCCGTGTCGTCGTCTGCGTCACACTTTCTCTTATCCGCCACTCCTCTTAACCTATGAATGAATTTTGATGAAACTTTCAGTGATTCTTTATCACATAATGGCATTGTGCACCCAATGCACCTCCTATTTTTTTTTTTGATCCGCTGTATTTTTTCCAGAGTTATGCCCCTTTTCCACTTAGAATTCTGTCTGAAACGCCAGGCGACACACGTCTTCCATGGAAGACTCACATCTAAGTTTTTTTTTCTGACAAGTTCGTGTCCGGGCTGTAACTTTTTTCTCTTATTAGATAGAGATAGGGTTTTGATATTTGGTATGTGGGTAGATTATCTCAAGACGGCGTGTCACGTACCAAGGTTGCCATGCTTTGACCTTGAAGTTTGACCTCAAGGTCAAATTATTCAGAATTTGTTGGGTTTTTTTCTGACAAGTTCGTGTCCGGGAAGGGATTTTAATCAGATTTTACCTATTGCTTGAAATATTTTAGTATTACGGTTCACATCAGTTTATACCTAACATCAGTTAGTTGCTGCGGGGCCTGCAGAGATGGATTCCATCTCCGTGATATCTAGTTCCACTAGTTTCAACCTTGAATTGATGCATGAAAGTAAACAGCACATTGAATCATTGATATGTGGAAGTGATTTGATCGATACTCGGAACAGATGGCGTCTTGCAATATGATTTAGCTGGTGGGTTTCTAGTCCAAACATGGCCTGAAAGTCCATAATATGAGTTTTGGGTTTCGTACTTCCTTTGAAAGGACATACCAAACCCAAAACTTATATTACAGACTTTCAGGCCATGTTTGGACTAGCGGTTTTCATGCATCAATTCAAGGTGAATACGTGTTGAATTATTGCTGGAAATTAACAGTATCCACTCAAAAACACTAGATTTACTTTTCATTATACGTTTTCAGGACAAATTGATCATTTCCAGTGATAATTTGACTCATATTCACCTTGAAATGATGCTTTGAAAGCCGCCATTTTGATTGATGCTGTGAAAGTGAAAATTTCTATATCTTTACGGTGGGGGATATGATGCCTATATTTCCACAGTTTCTTCGATAATCTATTGTTTAACGTATAATAAAATTTTGTTGAACAGTTTTGAAAAATAAGAAAAAATGATACTTAAAATAAAAAATTTTGATATCTTCTCCATTGGGCAAAGGGTTAACATTGACCATTGGGCAAAGGGTTAACATTGACATTGTGAAGTTTAACTCCTTGCATTAGTGATGTCAAAATACCAAAATTTCAAGTAGGATCTTTATCTCCCATAATGCAACTAAGAATTTAACCGATTCAGTCTTGTCCGACAGAGTTTGATGCATGTTACAAGACTGAATTTGTTAAATTCCAAGTTGCTTTGACTGAAAAATTGAATTAAAGTTATTTTGACCTTAGTGGTTAGGGGTTTAACCCTCTGATACTTTTGCATGTCTTATAACATACTAAATCAAACAGTGCATTGATACTTTGTGGTCATTTGATTTGTTATTATTTTTCAATTTTTTAAAGTTTTAACCTCAATTCCTATTTTCTCCCGAATAGTGCTCAGTGACAACCGTTCAGCCAAATTTTATCGCAGCTTAAATACTAATATAATACTGCTGTCAAGACTTCTTAACTGGTTGAGTGCTAGAAGCCACTATCAGGGCTTTCAAAAAATGGGGACACCAGAGCAAATGCCAACACTTTCCTTGCTTATATTTCATATTCAGTCAAATACAAATAATATTTTGTTTATATAAATTTGTTTTATTACACAGGCACTCTGGGGGCACGGTGGCTCAGTAGGTAGAGGTGCAGACAGCAAGCTGAGAGGTCCTCGGTTCAATCCCCACCTGCGTTGTATCCTTGGGCAAGACACTTCACCCCCATTGCCTACGTGGGGGCACGGTGGCATTGTGTACTAAGGTGTACTGCACGTCGATGGTCCACGTGTCTTCAACCAATGCTAATCCTGCTTGTGTGGAGTCAGTATGTTGGGGAGCTGACAGTTGCTCGACGTTGCTCGGTGGTTCTCTCCAGGTACTCCGGCTTCCTCCACCCGTAAAACTGTCGTGGTCATGATTAGCCATTATGCATAAATATGTGACCTTAAACAGCAATAAAATAAATAACACAGACACTCTCCAATAATTTGTAATAAAACAAGTTTGAATAACAAATTCAGACCACCAAAAATAATCTAGCCTGCAACCAGATCATCACTAATGTGAAAAATATCTTGTTATTTGTACTTTCTGACGTCTGACGTCGCATGTTGAAAAAACATTGCAGAAACTGAATTCCCAGTGATGTTTGAATGTCAGGCTAGTTAAAATCTCAAAGGGTTAATAGAATCTTTTTAAGATGGACATTGTAATTTTATGACTCGATCCACTTTCTTTGTCTCAAGCTAAATACTGATTATATTTATTTATTTATTGGTGTTCAAGGTCACATACTTATGCACAATGGCTAATCATGACCGTGACAGTTTTATGGGTGGAGGAAGCCGGAGTACCCAGAGAGAACCACTGAGCAACGCCAAGCAGCTGCCAGCTCCCCAACTTTGTAACTCTGCACTGCAGCACAGGCAGGGTTAGATTGGTTGAAGACATTCACACCATCGACGTGCAGTATGCCTTAGTACACGGCGTCATCATGCCCCCACATGGACAACCGGGGTTAAGTGCCTTACCCAAGGACACAATGTGGGAGTCCGAATCAATCGCTCAGATGGTCACCCATCCGAGGACTAACCGGGCTCGACGTTGCTTAACTTCGATGATCTGACGAGAACCGGTTACTGCAAAGCCACCCCTAAATACTGATTGAAAAGACTGTGGTTATACAAAGATTCTAATTTTCAATTTATTATTTTATGTCATACAGTTTCTGACATTGAACAGTGCATTGTAAACATAAAATAACACCAGCCTGATATGCATATATTTGTTTTTTGTTCAAAATATGACTCTTAAATTTGCCTATAAATCTTTTTCTTCATTGCTTCATATAAGTGTGCAAATACCAAGGTGTAGTATCAAGGTAGCTGATTCTTTGGGACAGCTAAGCTCCTCAAATGGATAATGACTTTCTCAGCCAATGAAAGGAAAACATTGCCAACTACTATTTGATGATGGGAGTAAAGCTTATAATTTGGACATTTCCTTCCAATAACAATCTCATAATCAACTTGATACTCTGCTCATTTGAATTATCCATTAGGAGTTGACATAATCTATACACTTCATTTTTGCAGTACTTCTCTAAGATTTCAGGGTGTGCACAACCTTGAAAAGTCCTTGAATTTAAGTCAAACTCCTTGAATTTTAAAAATTGTAAAAATGTCCTTGAATTGTACTTAAAAATCCATCCGACTCATTGAAAGTCCTTGAATTTAGCCTGCCCATGCTCTGGCTAGTACAATTCAGGCAATAAATGTGAATAGCAGACGACACTTGGAAATGTTTTTTGAATAACTGAAAATATTAATTTTTTGTCTCAAAGACATAGCTTATGGCCTCTCATTGGAACAAGCTCAACAAGCTCGTTCCAATGAGGGGTCATAAGCTATGTTTTTGAGACAAAAATTGAAAACATAATAAAATTTGAATGACGATTTTTGGGAATAGCGCTAGCCGGTTTTGGTTGGGTAACGCGTTATAATGATATTTCACCATTTAACGATTCCTGGAAAAAGCTAATATGTCCTTGAAATGTCCTTGGAAAGTCCTTGATTTTGTTGAGTCCTTGAGTGTATGAAACCTGAATTTGATTCAGTCTAATATTGTCATAAAGATTTGGTTTGATTCACAATATTGGAGTCTTGTGGTGGATTTGTCCCCATATTCCCAGACTTCTTATCTGTGATCATATAGAACTGTGATCACAGAAGTAGAGTGAGAATGTCAACCGGATTTCAACAGGCTGGGTTGCAATCTGGGCAATATTCTCTTGGCTGTTTTCCACCCCAAAACATTGTAAAATCTCACCTGTCGAAAAGGAAATACGCGAAAAATGAATCACGATGCAATTTTTTTTTTTGGTGGGGGGAGGTCATCATTCCACAGATAAAAACATATTCTATTTTCAGTTAAAGCTTGTTAGCCTGTAGATTGTCAAATTAACTGCCTTTTAGCTCTGGTGTTGTGTCAGGAAAATGGAAAGATTCAACATTGTTGTTAAATTTGGAAAACACTCATTACCTTTATGTTTGTCTCCATCATGTTGTCATCTGTATGGAAAACACAGGGAATCCTTTCTAAATGAATAAAGTTGTGTGCACTACAGATATACAGCACTGTATGAAGTCACTATTTGCAGGACACTCATTACTATTCCCCAGTCCTGATCCACAAGGCCAATGATAATGATGTGAAGCCCACTTAATTGGATATCTCTAAACCCATTCACCTAATGCAGAAATGACCAAAATTCATTACTTTAACCATATCATGTGATCCCCTCATTGGAACAGGCTCAACAAGGTCATTCCAATGAGGAGTGACATATGGATTTGTTGAAATATTTTGAAAAATATATTTTCTTTTTCTTAACTGTTGAATTCATATATTATGCGACAGATGTGGCTGATCATCAGGTGAGGGTACACAATTTTCAATCACCAAACTATTTACCATACTTTCAGCTCAAATTTGACCTGTTAATTGCATATAAGTTAAAGGGGACTCTCCTGTTAATTGAATAAAAAATTGTGTACTCTACCAAAGAATGACTCCAACAACCATTGAATTCCCTGTGTATAGACCTCATTTGACTTCAGTGCATCCGATAATGATGTTTAATCTTGACAAGTCATCGAAGCAGAATCACCTACGAACTGGGAAATAGTTGCACTTCAAATATTCTCAATATTTCTCTCTCTCTGTTTCTGTTTGAATACTTGGAACAAATACACTGGACCCATTTGAACTTCCTAGCACTTTCGTAGTACAGTAGAATGCTCTTAATTGAATATCCATTTTGCCAGTGAAAATTATTCAATTAACAGGAGTATCCAATTAACAAGGATTTGGTCAGTCTCCTGTGTTCTGGAGGTAAACTGAGCATTTATTCTATTATATCTTGTTTGACAGAGCTCATCGAGCTCTGTCAAACAAGATATAATAGAATAAATGCTTGTATTGGATGTAGTGAGGCCAAAAAGGTTGATAAATAAGGGGAATTTGGTGCGTGTCACAGTAATTTTTTTGACATATTACAAAAATTTATATACAATTACCAGGAGTTTACTCTACAACCCATATGCAATTAACAGATCAAATTTGTACTGAAGGTATGGTAAATGGTTTTGTGTTTGAAAATTATATTCAATTAACAGGGATATACAATTAAGAGATATCCAATTAAGTGGGCTCCACTGTATTTCAAAACTTTCATCATTGACCCCATATTGCCCACGCATCATGAAACATTTAACAAATTATATCTTGTTTGACAGAGCTCAATGAGCTCTGTCCAACAACATATAATTTATTAAATTTTCAGTTATATTGTAGGAAAAATTTACTGCTGAAAACTTCGGTATTTTGACATTAGTGTGCAGAGGGTTAAAACTGAAAGTTTTGTAGTGTCGTTAGCTACTGAAAAGTTTATCAATTTAATGCTATAGAATAGCTTGGAGAGTGTAGAAACAAGAGCTACAGTTCATACCTACCAAGGCCGTGCTGAACACAAGACAATTCTGGGCCTTTGAACAAGAGCTTGAAGGAAGTGGCAAAATTGTATGATTATACTGATTTGAAATAACTTGATTGTTGAGCGGCAGGAAACATACCAACCACATTTGGTTAAATTTGATCTACTTCATTCAAAGTGAAATAAATTGTGTGAATTTCACAAAAAAGGCAAGTTTTTTGCAAGTTATCGACTCTTGAGAGCATGAACTAGGGCATGACGCACATTCTTGATGCACTGATGTTTGGTGCAGATTGAATTTATTGATGTTTTAAGGATATTTTCAGCATCTACAGCTATATCTATTCATTTATTGGGGTTTTAATGACTCTTTCAACAGCCAGGGTTACCATTTATCAGGAATTTGTCCATATCATGACTGCAACATGGGTATGAAGTCCAGGTTTACCCAATCGTTTGTACCTATGCCGCCCACTTTAGAGGACTTCACCCTCAAGCTTTGGTTCCATGCATGCAAGTTCCTGTTTTGCCACCAGTCAAGCAGAACTTGTTTACCACAGTAAACCTTGATCTTATTAAATTTAAAGTTAAAATACTTTAATACTTTCCATCTCTTCAAAACTTATTTAGAGTAAAAAAAAATGCAAATGACATCAAGAAACGACTCCATGATTAAAAATCTTGCTCATACTTAACATACTCTTTGTTGCAAGGAATGGAATCCGCTAGCTGTCTGAAGGGCAAGAAAGAAAAAATATAAAAAATAATATATTATTAAATTAATAATTGTTTATTAATTCTTGTTTATAATCAACAAATGCTTTTTACATAACTGAACAACTCAGAAAGTGGGATGCTATTTTCAAATCTTCCCTTTCAACATTTGCCTCAACAAATTTTACCATTGAAATTCAACAAGGCACTATCAGTGACTAACATTTTTGTAACTGTAAAGGGATTGCACAAATCCTCAAAAATCAAGATTTTCTTGAAAATGGGAGATTGCTGGAAAATGTATTTAGGTAACGATCTTCCCATTTTGGTCAAAATAGGTTCTTTTGCCCTTAAAGGCCTAGAGATTTTTATGCATGGTTGCTTCACTTTGACAGTCTATGTCTTGTGCAGTTATTTCTAGGCATGCCTTGGTTGCCTATATATGCAGACAGCCAAGAAGCAACTGCCAAGGTTCTAAGCATGTAACATGAGTTTATCCAGAGGGTGCAGAAAGCGGGGTCAAAGTCAAAATTAGGCCTTTAACTGGTAAAGTGCTGGAAGCCCATATTTGGGCTTTATTCTGAAGTGCAGGTGCCGCAACTAAATGGCTTCATATTTAGTGGATGTGCTTCATATTATTTTTGAATTGAAATTATTTAGTCTGTGAGGATTTGCCATGTTACAATTTATGGGAGAGTGCCCTTAGGCACTCTCCCATAAATTGTAACAAGGCAAAGAGATGTGGACAAATGTGTATGACCAAAAATAATTTAGCACTCTACCAGTTAAGGGTTAAGCAGTGGCATGTTTGTTGCAAGAAGACCCACTTATTCATTTGCAAAGTGTCCAATGCAATGGTCCAGAAAGGTGAGAAAATATGCAATCACATTACTTCTGAACGTTGGTGACAATAGGAACATGAAAATAAAATAAGATACGTTCAATAACATCTAGATTTGGTGATATATCAGAGTACAAAAGTCCTTTTTCAGCATCAGAACTTCATGTTTCTGAATGACAGGAATGATTTTTTTTTCTCCATTTCCACGATCAGGTCGACTAAAAAATACAAAAGAAAAAAAATGACCTGATGGAAAAAACTTGAATGCTCACAAACATGATGCAAAATTGTATACTCCACAGAAGATATACAATTCATTGTTGAAATATCTACATCGGAATGGATACAATATTGCAGTGGATGCATGTAAAATAGTGTACACAGTCAAGTGGTAAGACTATAATCCACATAAATTGCATTGGACAAACTATATATATGTAGACCAGCCATAACTTACTTTTAGTTTATCCACTCAGATAACAATATAAGTGGACCTGACACTAATCCTTTGCAAGCTCTCCCAGAGATCTTCCCGAAGATCAATATTTGTTTATTTACTGGTGTTCAAGGTCACTTTCAGCATATTTGGCCATCTCATGAAAGCAACATAGTATGAAGTCAAGTTTAGCCAATCGTTTATTCCTCTTCTGCCCACTTTATAGGACTTCCAGGAACTGGTTCCAGGTCCTACTTTACCAGAAAAGCACAACTTGATTACTGCAGTAAATAAGCACTGCCCCACTTCCCAGAGTTCCCACAAGGGTAGGATCAATATCTGATGCACAAAAAATAAGAGAGATCTCCTAAATAGTAAATCCAGCAATACATTATACTAAAGTCAAAAATAGAATTAAATGCCCACAAGTATAAATGATTGTTACAACGTAGCAGTTTTTATAGTCTTCAAGGAGTGTGAGTTATTATTTATCATCATAGTAGTTATATGCCCACTGCTCTGAGACGTGGGTGCTATATTGTCGATGCCCTGTGCATACATACATTTGTCCATCCATCCGTCTGTCTGAACATTCTTGTGCATCAACTACTCCTACATTTTTAACTGATTTTGATCAAATATCTCAAACATTATGACAAGTAAGTGAACATGCCCATCTTCTAAAAAATTTTCATCTGCAACAATTTTATCCAGGTTATCTCCCTTGAACATATTTATTATGGATTTTCAATTGAGATCTTATGTGCGCACCTCCTTTTACATTACTGAACTGATTTCCAATGAAACTTCTTAAACATGGCAACTAATGATTTTCCATCTGTGATGATTTTTACCAGGTTATTGCCCCTTCAACTTTGAAGATTTCTAAGTTTTTTTTATATAAAATGTTTTGATTGTGATCAGAGAGTTTGATTAACATCTGATTAATTAAGTTGTTTAATTTATTATTAAGCTTATTCTCACCACATACAAGTTGTTAACCAGATTGCTAGTCAATTCATTGCTGACTGACTAAAATTAACTTTATAATACTGGCTGTTGTATACTTAGCTAATTAATCAGTACTAATCAGGATAAATCAAAACAAGACTTGATGTTAACAACTTAAATGTTATTGAACTATTATACTGATAAACAATGCTGCTCTGTGTCAATGAAGGAATTCATTTCATTCAGTGAAGAAACTAAGGGACATGCCTCTGTTGAACTGAAACAGGTATACATAGCTGGTAGAACATGGCATAAGTCTGAAACAATTTCCAAATATTTACAAAGTACTCATAAAATACTCAGGAGTACTGACCATTTTTTTCAAAGTAATGAGTATGAGTACAAGTATTTGAAAGTATATGAGTAAAGTTCGAGTACTGAGTACTTTGTTAATAAAGTGGTACTACGAGTACGGAGTACTCTGGACCCAGCCCTGGTGCATGCAACAACATTTTTAACTGAATTTGATCAAATGTCTCAAACATTATGACTAGCATGTGAACATGTGCGTATTCTAAAATTTTTCATCTGCAACAATTATAACCAGGTTATCTCCCCTGAACTTAGATGTATTATGGATCTTCAAATGGGACTCTTGTGTGCGCAACTCCTCCTACATTATTGAACCGATTTTGATGAAACCTCTTAAACATGGCTCAAAACAATACCACTAATGAGTGAACATGTGCATATTTCCAAATTTTCTATTTGTGCTGATTTTAAGCAGGTTATCTCCCCTTCAACTTAGAACATTTAATATAGATTGTATACAATATTTCTGTGTGTGCACTCCTCCTTCATCAATGCGACAGTTTTGATGAAACTTCTTTAAAACATGGAAACTCCTCAATTTGATGAAACATTCTTCAGTGATGGATTCATTTAATAGACGAGAAGAAAAGGTTGGGCATAAGGCTTAAAAAAATACAAATCTGTTTCTCAGGCCCTCCCGCATGGTCCGTTTGGCTGCCGCATGCGCTCTTTTTATAACCAATGGAAACTTTAAAAAAATCAAAATTAAATGGTTTATGTCTGATATTTTTTACCAAAGTTAAAAAAATTGATAAATTTGTCCCTGGAGTGCAAGATGGCTTTGCAATGCTAAATGTTAGCACTGCAAAGCCTTCTTGCTCTCAAGGGGCAAAATACACCACCTCCCTGCTGTTCTGCAGATTATGAGGCCTACAACATAAGCCAAGATATGAACTTTTGATGGCAAAGAAATAATTACAGAAATAAAAAATAAAATAAAAAAACGCTCGCCTGCATGCAATTTGACAAATAATGGCCTGAGAAACAGAAGATCTACTTTGTGGGGCCTAATATGTTTTGTATGGTTTTTAAGTGTTTTTGCTTAAATTTTAGACACACAACATGGGCATATATGGCTGAGATTGAGAATTCATGTTCAAATACCACTGAGTTTGATGAAGTGTTTGTCTCATGGGACACATATCATATCAGGCATACAAGCGATAGAAGAGAAGCATTTGGTGGACTGCAGTTGAAAATATAATTTGTCAGACAAACATTGCTTAAAAAAATCAATTTCAAGCCCATCTTTAAATTTATACATAGTCATAAAACTGCATATTTGAAATTGTAGTCTTTTTCAACAGTAATTATCTTCCTGTGATACACATTCTGCACTTTTCAGCAATTTGATTCTGCCCTTGAAAAATAAAATTAATATATGCTTTTTGTAATTGAGTATACTTGATTTCGTTCATTTTGATATAGAGATACTTTTCTACAATGCAGTATATTTCATTTTGTTCATTATCATATATCTTACCTCCTACAAGTATCTGGGAATTTCATTGGTTCAAACACATCACATGCAGACTGCATATAAAACCATATACTATCTGACAACATCTATATACGCTGACAGCTATGGGTAATCTCCTCTTTGTTCACTGATTATTCAAAATGGCGGCAGCCGATAAATGCTTCAAGTTGAGTGTTGGAAGCCCATATTTGGTCTGAAGTGCAGATTAGGAAACTTAAAAGGCTTCATATTCTGTGGATGTGTGTCATGTTACCTTCGAAATGAAACTGTTTGGTATGTATGAATTTGCCTTGTTACAATTTATGGGAGAGTACCTGTAGGCACTCTCCCATAAATTGTGACAAGGCAAAGACACATGAACACATTGTGTGAATTCCCTCATTTAATTTTGATTGCTGTTGTTATTAGTTCTGTGCATCGATGCAGCAGTCGCTCAGATATATTCGTTACACAGTTTGTTGGTGGCCTAATATGGTGTCAGTTAATTCCATATTGGACTCTAGCTTCGCTCTCGTCCAATATGAAATTAACTGACACCATATATGCCATATTATGCCACCAACAAACTGTGTAACTAATATTATTTCATTTTGTTCATTATCATATATACCCTTCTGTAGTTTAGTGTATTTTATTGCCAGGAATATGACTGCAGAACATGATCTACCTTCTTGACCGTAGGTGAACAAAGTGTTGGCATGTACTGTATGCTGCGCTTGTTGTTGGCAAACTTCGCTGTTGTTATTAGTTCTGTGCATCGATGCAGCAGTCGGTAACATATTCGTTACACAGTTTGTTGGTGGCCTAATATGGTATATATGGTGTCAGTTAATTCCATAATGGATTTGAGTTCGCTCGAGTCCAATATGGAATTAACTGACACCAGGGGTTAGCCTGGCAGCTGATTTTAGGGAGAAGTGACTTCTCCCTCCAGAGACTTTAGGGAGAAGTCAGGATCCAGGAGGGAGAAGTCAGTGGACATGAAGGAGAAATCAGAAAAAAAACATAAAACGTATATGACATCGTGACAAAATAAATGAACATAGAGGACACAATTGTGGAGAAAAAAATAAATAAAAGTTATACAAACATACATACACACACAAAACTAAGTCAGATGGTATATAACAGAATATAGGTTAAAATTCCACCTTCCCTCCCCCCCCCCTCCACCCCACAAAAAATTGTGTCGTTCATGGTTTCTGAATACCCCCTCACTCTTTGCCTAACAGTGATGACTAAGGTTACCATGCAGTTGATTTTGTATTTGCCTCAACTTAGTGGATTTGAAATTTAGTATGACCCATGGTGAGAGTGTTCTTCTCTGCAATAGAAGGTATATTCTTTTTAAAAAAATATTTAAAGTGTTTAAAATAAATTTCAAGTTCATATAAGAAGCTGGGTCATTCATGGTTTCTCAATGCCCTAACTGAGTTGAAAAGCGTAGTTAAAAAAGTTTTCGATATCCTCTGTAAATTAAGCGTTATTAACAATTTGAGTTAATTTATTTCTTAGGTAAATGACAAAATATTTCAGTTGTCTCCCTTCCCGGCTGCCCTATGTAATGAAACACTGTTCAGAAAACTGACAATTTCTGCCAACCATCTTACACTGACATGTGCGAATGGTGCTTTGAAGGTCTGCCATTCTTATCCATCCAAATACCTGTGATTTCTATTGTAGCCTTATTACATTTAACCCCCTTCCAAAACAACTTCACAGGTTTTCAAAGAAAAACATTCAATGCAAATTGCGGGGCGAATTTCAATGCAACCAATTTTTCAGTGGAACAGAGCATAACTGCAAGCAATTTCGATATGGACGAACTGTCTCCAATACATTTTTTTTCGTTTTGAAACGGTGGTTAACTTTAATAAATTCTAATTAACTCGATGCGTGTCTTGTGTGATTCGTTGTTTTGGCTGGCACTTTGTTTTTAAATAGCCATTTTGTGCTGGTTGCTATCAGTTGGGGCGAATTGTTTGAACGACTACGCCATTGCAATTCTTTTCAGAAATATAAAATTGGGCTAGTTTAGGCTATTTTCATAGCCGTGTGACAGACTTTAACAGCAGCCGTGTTTATTTTTTTTGCGAATGCGGAAGCGGGTGTTTTTAAAAAATAAAACATAAGAAAATACAGTAAACTGCCATGTCTCCCAAGGAAGTTTTGGAGGGCGACTTGAATTTCGCCCCCAATGTAAGCCAAGGCGACTTGAGGAATGACCAAGGCGACTTCTTCGCCAAAGTCGCCCACTCGGCTGACCCCTGACGGACACCATATATACCATATTAGGCCACCAACAAACTGTGTAACTAATATTATTTCATTTTGTTCATTATCATATATACCCTTCTGCAGTTCAGTATATTTTATTGCCAGGAATATGACTGCAGAACGTGATCTACCTTCTTGACCGTAGGTGAACAAAGTGTTGGCATGTACTGTATGCTGCGCTTGTTGTTGGCAAACTTCTTGTATGTCATAAATTTTGCACTGGTGCACCAATTTGTTATTTTCATAAACAATTATTAATTAATGATTTTTTTGGTCCATATGATAATTAGTACCTTCCAGGACTTCTGCAACTTTAACCATCAGGAATATATATAACTGCAGAACAAGATCTACACGCAAAAGCAACTGCGCTACGGAGTAGAATATTGTAGTAGGAATTTGCTTCACTAAAAGTTCCACTAACTACCATTAAATTAATGTGCACAAACTGTTATTCTAATTGTCTTTGCCACCTGTCTTTTTACTTGAAGTAAACAGGCTTCACATTCTCAAGGAACATTGTGCTTTTTCACTTATATAAGGTGTGTCCGGGCAACTGCAATGAACACACTTGCTTACGTATTTATTGTTCTATAATTCATGTGTATTCATTTGCAAGCAGATCGTGTGCTCAATTCAATAACAGCATGTGTTATTTATCTTGTTTTTAAGAATATGCCAAGCAGTACCTATTTCTCAAGCAACAGATGTTGCTATAAAAAATACAAAACAATATTCTGAGAATCATAACATTATTTCATCATTTATTTCTGGCCATCATAAATTCAGAACCTAGTCTGTGCTTTAATCATGGCTATACATATTACTCTCATTATTATTGCATGATGGACACATTTTTACGCCCAGGCTCACCAATTGTTTTTTTTTAAATGTGCAAAGAGTGTTTCCTTTTTGCCATAACCCCCCCCCCCCCCCCCCCCCCCCCCCCCCCCCAAGAAAAAGTTAGTGTGTTTCCTGTCACTCAATGTATGTTTTTTTAGGGCCTATCACACTTCAAAACTCTTTCTAATACCAGCGGGTATTGTTTTTTTTTTTAATACCTTTATGCCTTCTTAACAATGTCATTTTTGTTTATATATATTTCCTTTCCATTTCCAGAAATGTTCAGCATGTGTTTTTGTGAATTGTGAGTTTACAGTTTACAAAAACACATAATTTGCAATGTGAGTTGGTTAAAAAAAAATGATAAAAACAAAAAACAAAATTTATCTACCTGCTCACCAAACAAACTGCTGTACTTACTTTTCTCTAGAAAGTGACAAGAAACACATCTAATGTTTCTGGCCCTCACTAATAATTCAGGGTGAGTGATTTTCAAGGGAAGATAAATACTGCAGCAGAGTAAGATCAGTTCATCTGCAACTGAGTTCCTGTCTGATCATCATGAAACACGTTTTTTTCGAAATTATTTTGGTCACAGAATCATTTATGATTGCACTAATGTACTCTTCTTGAATGGCATTGTTTTAAATTTTTATGAAGCACTGCCATACAAAGTGCTTTTAACACTTTCACATGTAGAGCTTTTTATATGGCCACTCATATGAGCGGCCCATATCATGGCATGGCAATGTCTGTCCGTCCATCCGTCTGAGCTTTTGTTGGGCCATGCGATAACTTGAAAACAATACATCCAACAGCTACTGTTTTTTTATGGTTGATTAGTCATAACTAGAGGATGGTTCCTTTCGATAACCAGCATTCTGGCATATCCAATATGGCCACCATGGCAGCCATCTTGGATTTTTGGGGACTTTTGATTGTCCATGCAATAACTTGAAAACTATAAATCCAACAGATACTACTTTTTTATGGTTGATTAATCATGACTAGAGGATGGTTCCTTTCGATATCCAGCATTCTGCCATGTCCAATATGGCTGCCATGGCAGCCATCTTGGATTTTCAGGGACTTTTGATTGTCCATTTGATAATCCAACAGATACTGTTTTTTTATGGTTGATTAGTCATGACTAGAGGATGGATCCTTTCGATAACCAGCATCAATGTCCATCCATCCGTCTGTCTGTCCATCTGTCTGCTAACTTTTGTTTGCCCACGCGATAACTTGAAAACAATACATCCAACAGATACTGTTTTTTTATGGTTGATTAGTCATGACTAGAGGATGGTTCCTTTCAATAACCAGAATCAATGTCCGTCCGTTAACTTTTATTTGTCCATGCTATAACTTGAAAACAATACATCTAACAGATACAGTTTTTTATGGTTGAAAAGTCATGACAAGAGGATGGTTCCTTTCGATAACCAGCATTCTGGCATGTCCAATATGGCCGCCATGGCAATCATCTGGGAGTTTTGGTGACTTTTGATTCTCCACACAATAACTTGAAAACAATATATTCAAGCTTAATGGGTTGTAAGCCAGGAATGCACAATTATTTTTGGAGGAATTATTGACCTTTTGTTCGACTAAAAATTTCTTCACAAGCGCAATTTCTTCATAGGCAGCTGTATATTGATCCACCGCTGGTGGTGCACTTGTTTTATTTTCCATCTTGAACCTACATCTTAATTGAAACTCAAGGCATCATCATCACGATCAAATGTAACCCACAGTAGTTCTATGAACTAAATAATGCTAGCATCTCATCGAATAAAAACAGTAGGTCTGCAAATCAGTGGCCTAACATTCAAATTTAAGCATAAAAACCATGTTTCTGATCCTGATTTAGAAATGATGAATACTTTAATTGGTTGAGTGCTAAAAGCCACTAACAGGGCTTTTAAAAAAAATGAGGATGCCAGAGCAAAAGCCAACATTTTCCTTGATTATGTTTCATATTCAGTCAAACACAAATAATATATTGTTCATATAAATGTGGGCACTCTTCAATAATGTGTAATGAAACAAATTTTGATGAACATATTCAGACCACCAAAAATAATGTAGCCCTCAACCAGTTAATGATGAAATTACTGAGTCTGCTGATGCTATTTTAAAGGAATCTCAATTGATGGAAGTTCAACTTACTGACAAGCTAAAGAAAGTTGAACAGCTGTAAAACAAGAGGTCCCAAGGGGCCTTAATCGCTCCCCGGCCAACGTGGTTCAAAGAAGTATTTGGGGTCACATTCAGTTAGACATGGTTCATCAACACTACAAAGAAATGAAGTCATGAGAGGCAAACTTTATGGAAAAACACTAAGGAATGGATTTGAACAAACCTGAACGTAACCTGACCCCCCCTCCCCCAAACTCCTGCCCATAGAGCCTAAATATTAAGCCAAGGACTCAAATTGAACAAACTTGAATCTGATCCCCCTTGAGATGTCATATAACAAATTGGAAAGAATTCTGACTGGTGGATATGAAGAAGGTTTTTAAAGAAATCACCTCACATTGCACTAAGTTAAACTTTGGGCTCAAATAGGGAGCCAAAATATTAACCCAGGGTCCCGATTTGAAAAAAACTTGAATCTGACCCACCTAGAGATGATGTATACCAAATATGAAAGGATTGGTGGATCTGAAGGTAGATCTGAAGAAGATTTTAAAAGAAATTCCCTCATATTGCACTTTGTTAAAATTCAGGCTCCCATAGATAGCCCAAATTAATAACCCCGGGACCAGGTTTGAACAAACTTGAGTCTTACCCTCCAAGAGATGTTGTATACCAAATATGAAAGGATTCTGACTGGTGGATCTGAAGAAGATTTTTAGAGAAATTTTCTTCTATTGTACAAAGTTGAAATTTCGGCTCCCATAGGGAGCCCAAATATCAACCCATGCACTAGGATTGAACAAACTTGAATCTAATCCTCCTAGAGATGTTGATTACCAAATATGAAAACATTCTGACTACATGGTCTGAAGAAGATGTTAAAAACAAGTCGGAACAGGACCCAAAATTTTCAGGCTATAAATTTTTTTTTTCCATCTCAAAATTGAACAAAACGCATAAAAATCCCCCAAAAATGTAAGAATTTTGGTCCCAAATTTCTGAGTCCAAACCTGACCCCCAATTTTTTTTTCATCTCAAAATTGAACAAAACGCATAAAAAACAAATTTTTTTTCATCTCAAAATTGAACAAAAGACGCATAAAAAATTTTGATTCGGAACTGGACCAAAAATTTTCAGGCTAAAACTTTGGGGGTTTTTCGTCTCAAAATTGAACAAAATGCATAAAAAATCCCAATTTTTTTTTCTCAAATTCTGGTCAAAAATTTCTAAGTCCGAACCAGACTCAAAATTTTCAACCCAGGGACCCAATTTGAACAAACTTGAATCTGAACCCCCAGAGATGCTGTATACCAAATATGAAAGCATTCTGACTGGTGGATCTGAAGAAAAAGATTTTTCAAGAAATTTTCTCATATTGCACTTAGTTAAAATTCAGGCTCCCATAGGGAACCCAAATATTAACCGAGAAACTAGATTTGAACAAACTTGAATCTGACCCCCCTAGAGATGATGTATACCAAATATGAGAGGATTCTGAATAGTGAATCTGAAGAAGAAGATTTTTAAAGAATATTCCACGCATTGCACAAAGTTAAAATTTGGGCTCCCATAGAGAGCCCAAATATTAACCCATCGACTCAATTTGAACAAACTTGAATCTGACCCCCCTATAAATATTGTATACCAAATATGAAAAGATTCTGAGTGGCCAATCTGACGAAGAAGATTTTTAAAGAAATTTCCTCAAATTGCACCAAGATAAACTTTGGGCTCTAATAGAGAGCCTATATACTAACTCAGGGACCCGATTTGAACAAACTTGAATCTGACCCCCCTAGAGATGTTGTATACCAAATATGAAAGCATTCTGACTGGTGGATCTGAAGAAGATTTTTGAAGAAATTTCCTCATATTTCAGTAAGTTAAAATTTGGGTTCCTACAGGAAGCCCAATTATTAACCCAGGGACAGGATTTGAACAAACTTGAATCTGACCCCCCTACAGATGTTGTATACCAAACATGAAAGGATTCTGACTGGTGGATCTGAAGAAGAAGATTTTTAAAGAAATTTCATCAAATTGCACCAAGTTAAACTTTGGGCTCCAATAGAGAGCTCAAATCTTAATCCAGGGACTCAATTTGAACAAACTTGAATCTGACCCCCCTAGATATGTTGTATAACAAATATGAAAAGATTCTGACTGGTGGATCTGAAGAAGAAAATTTTTTTGAATTTTTTAAAAAATAGGCCGATGAAATCGTCAGATGTGTACCCATAAGCACAACTAGTAGAAAGCTGTATGACGGAGGGCCACCACGGATGCTGACATTATGTACACAATACAAGGTATGGGTACATATAGAAATGGATTGGAGGAGTGTCTATTTTGATGGATAAAGGGTTAATATCTCCGGATCAAATTATCAGATTTACTTAAAAAAAAACTATACAGCACAGCACATCAGTAAGCTGAATAAATATATAAAGAAACATGACAATCGGATTGATCTTTTTTGAGTTATCTCATGCCAAAGGGATTGGAGGAATTTTCAATTTGAAGGATAAAGGGTTAATATCTCCGGATCAAATTATCAGATTAACACCAAAAACTATACAGCTCGGCACATCAGTAACCTGAACACAAATATAAAGTAACTTGACAATCCAAGCAATATTTTTCAAGTTATCGAATGCCAAAGGGATCAGAGGAATTTTCAATTTGAAGGATAAAGGGTTAATATCTCAGGATCAAAATAACAGATTTACACCAAAAACTATACAGCTCACCACATCAGTAACCTAAACACAAATATAAAGTAACTTGACAATCCAAGTAATATTTTTCAAGTTATCGAATGCCAAAGGGATTGGAGGAATTTTCAATTTGAAGGATAAAGGGTTAATATCTCGGGATCAAATCATCAGATTTACACCAAAAACTATACAGCTCGGCACATCAGTAACCTGAACACAAATATAAAGTAACTAGACAATCCAAGCAATATTTTTCAAGTTATCGAATGCCAAAGGGATTGGAGGAATTTTCAATTTGAAGTATAAAGGGTTAATATCTCAGGATCAAATTATCTGATTTACACCAAAAACTATACAGCTCGGCACATCGGTTACCTGAACACAAATATAAAGTAACTTGACAATCCAAGCAATATTTTTCAAGTTATCGAATGCCAAAGGGATTGGAGAAATTTTCAATTTGAAGGATAAAGGGTTAATATCTCAGGATTAAATTATCAGATTTACACCAAAAACTGTACAGCTCGGCACATCAGTAACCTGAACATAAATATAAAGTAACTTGACAATCCAAGCAATATTTTTCAAGTTATCGAATGCCAAAAAGATTGGAGAAATTTTCAATTTGAAGGATAAAGGGTTAATATCTCAGGATCAAAATAACAGATTTACACCAAAAACTATACAGCTCAGTACATCAGTAACCTTAACACAAATATAAAGTAACTTGACAATCCAAGCAATATTTTTCAAGTTATCGAATGCCAAAGGGATTGGAGGAATTGTCAATTTGAAGTATAAAGGGTTAATATCTCGGGATCAAATCATCAGATTTACACCAAAAACTATACAGCTCGGCAAATCAGTAACCTGAACACAAATATAAAGTAACTAGACAATCCAAGCAATATTTTTCAAGTTAACGAATGCCAAAGGGATTGGAGGAATTTTCAATTTGAAGGATAAAGGGTTAATATCTCAGGATCAAATTATCCGACTTACACCAAAAACTATACAGCTCGGCACATCAGTAACCTGAACACAAATATAAAGTAGCTTGACAATCCAAGCAATATTTTTCAAGTTATCGAATGCCAAAGAAATGGATATGGACGCCCGACGGACAGACAGATGGACGGACAAAGGATGGACGAACGACGGATGGTCACCCCGGATGCCGGCATTACGTGTACCATACATAGTATGGGTACACATAAAAATTTATGGGTGCTATCAGAGTTATGCCCCTTCTGGTGCCCCTGTGGGCGCGGCAAGTTTATTTGCACAAACTTGAATTGACATATAATAAGAAACATGCAGACAAAATTTGGTTCAATTTGGTCAAGTAGTTTGTGAGGAGAAGTCGATAATTTAAAGTTCATGACGGACGGCAAGTTTCATAACAAGAGCAGTGGTGTACTTTATAACAAGAGCAGTGGTGTACTTTATGTATTTGATTTATAACTTGGGTAATTTATCTGACTAAAACCAATCAATTTTTATTTTTTAAATAAAAAGGAAGCATGCAGATTCCCAAATGAGCAGATCTGTGAAACAGATTTTCAACTTTTTTAGGCCTAATCTGTTGACCCATTAAAAAAGAATATACAAATTAAGCAATTGAATAAATATCATTTTTCAAAAAATGTCTACAAAACCATATCATGTGAACCCCTTACTGGAACGAGCTTGTCAAGCTTGTTCCAATGAGGGGTCACATATGATTTTTAAATTTTTTTTTAAGAAATAAGAAAAAATAATATTTAAAATAATAAATTTTTATATCGTCTGCATTAGGCTCCTGTGAATATTTGATTCTTCGAGTCAAAATTGAGTCATTCAACAAATTCAATTTGAATTTGAGTTGAAAATAAAATCACGAATATGAAAATCAAATATGAAAAAAATGTTATTAATAAATGTCACAGTATACATACATTCGTACATTTAATACTGGCTAAATTGTAAAAACAATGAGAGGAATTGAGCATGAACCGCAAGCACACATCGTCAACATGGAACTTACAGTGTATTACCAATATCATTTGGAATGACGCATGTCGCATGATTCCAAATGACATCAGTAATACACTCACCTTTTACAAAGGATAAAGCCATGGCTACATACACGTATAATACATGTAAGACTTCATAGAAAACCCAAGTGACAGGGACTACATCTCACCTCTGGGACACTTCAGTAAGAAGCATCCACTGCTTCATGATAAGGCAAGATCGGATGATGCCAAGCTTAAAGTCAAGAAGGGGGCAAGGCAATCACAGGTACATACCAATTCTTTGTCTCCTATTGAACCATGCATTCATGTGCGTTGCATTTGTGACGTATGAACTGTTGAATGTTACCACGAATATGTGGATAAATCATCAGTACAATGCCAATAAAATCCCAATGCAGCTATTTTAAACTTAAAATATCACGTATGAAACCGCACTTGGACACCTGGTTTTGGCTAACTTGGTTCAAATTCGATGTTTGGTCAATTCAAACATTTTTTGGGCAAGTTCAAGCCAAAGTAGAGTCGAAAAAAAATCCATATTTGCAGGAGCCTAGTCTGCAAATGGTAAAGGGTTAAACAAAACAATGTGCTAGTTATCAGATATTGCACCTCCCCATCATCATCAACTGGAAGCTCCTACTTATATAGTTTATAAGCACCATGTTTTCTTTATATCAATTATACACCATCAAGAATTATACCAGTCTAAAAACAGTAGAGATAATGAGCACACAACCAGGAAGAACAATATCCAAATTCTGAAACCAGCATTCTTCTTCATTGCCTGTAAATAGAAAATCAAATCTTGTCAGACAAAACACTTACACCTCTCCTTTCAGATGGCGAAGGGTATTAACCCTTTGAACACTGGTGGAATCGCCCTTGTCAGTTCAATAACATCAACTGGAAGAGTCTATTTTCATCATTTGTGGTAGACCAATTAATGTTTTCAACGTGCAGCCTACGGGCAGCACGTTGAAAATATTGATTGGTCTACCCTACACATACACTTATCAACTATCCTACTTAATTAAATTCCTGGACCGGAAAAGCAGCCTCTTGGGTTCAAAAGGTTAAGTGATGTAGAGCTGTGGCCAACATGATCTTTTACCCAGACCCGTAAATTATGAAACTGCTCACAAACAGTTGATTATTGTTCTTGTGAATATTGACTGCACAACCATTTGGTTTGCAATGGAAAAAGTCATTAACATATGCAGTTGTTCATACTGTCTTTTATACTACATACTCCCAAGTTTGCAGCTCCATTCCAAACTTAACTGGGCGAGAGCTGGAAGTCACTATAATGGTTCTATTGAAATAAGCTAAAAGCCATGAGAGTGGCTTACAGTGTATGCATTAGCTTGATGTTTGCTCAGCATGAGAAGAAAAACGTTTCATACAAAATTGTTTGGTTGCAATTTAATGGTGAGAGTACTGGCTAAACTAAGCTGCACTTTCTGGTTGTGTGGTATCTTTGAGAAAAATGCTAAATTTAACGTAATTTGTATATTTTTTTATACTTACCAATGGCCCAGACTAGCTGGTGCAAACTCAAAGTTATCAAGGGCCAAACTCAAATTTTGAAACCCCCAATCCCCAAAATTTGCCTGCAAAAACGAAAATTAAAAGTCCTATCTGGTCCTCCATACTTTTACTCTCCACGCATGCGCAGCCATCAGGAAGTGACCGGAATTGGCGCCAACATTGCTTTGCAGAAGAGCGTACTGCATAATAACTCAGCGGGGAGGTATGAGTGCCCACTCATGGGAGGGCCATTGGTAAGTATAAACAAGAGGCCCCACGTGGCCTTAATCGCTCACCTGACAAAGTGACTCTAAGAAGTATTTTAGGTCACCTTCACCATGTCATGCCTCATCAACATTAACTGGTTGAGTGATAGATTTTGTTTGAAGTTCAACATTTGTTACCTAAAATTAGTTTTATTTAAAATCATTGGTGTGTGGCCAATCTCCAATGATTTTTAATAAAGCAAATTTATCTCTGCAGACAAACTGGTTTAGCATGAAGCACAAACAAGGAATGTGAAGAGATAGCCTTGGACATCTCTCCCCAACTGTGGATATCTTCCATGTGCTACATGTATATATTTGCATGCAAGAAAACAAAAATTTTCACAAATTTTATTTTTTTTTATCATCATTGGAACAAGCTCAAACAGCTTATTCCAATAGGGGTATGGGAAGATCAGGTATATTTTTGAGACAGAAATGTGAATATATAAATAATGGTGTTTTTTTGTGAATGATGCTGGAGAATTTTGCGTAAAGATATGGTAAATGGTTTGTTCTAGATACAGTATTTAAATTTGATTAGGCAAGTTGTTCCTATAATGCATTTAAAAATTGAAGTAACTGTTTTTTTCCTGACGAACTTTTAGATGTGTGTGTCTGTGTTTGTGTGTGTGTGTGTGTGTTTGTGTGTGTGTGTTTGTGGGGGGGGGGGGGGGGGGGGTAAGAGTGTTCTTGCAAACAAAATTCCTGAATAAATGGAAAGTTAAAAAATTTATAGTAATTTATATATTTTTTATACTTACCAATGACCCAGACATAGCTGGTGCTAACTCTTAAAATATAGGGCCAAACACAAATTTTGCCCCCCAATCCCCAAAATTTGCATCTAAAACTAAAGAAAACATGTCCTGAGAGGCCCTCCACACTTCGCCCCTACTGCGCATGCGCAGTGTCAAGGACGTTCCGAAATTGGCGCCATTTATCATTCTAATAACCAGTGCCTGGTAAGCGCTATGTACTCAGCGGGGAGGCAAGAGTTCCCAACTCCTGGGAGGGCCATCCCCGTCTGGGTCATTGGTAAGTATAAAAAATATATAAATTACTATAAATTTTTTAACATTTTTATACTGTACCAATGACCCAGACATAGCTGAATAGTAAAAAGGCTGGAGGGCCAAGGACATAGAGCAAAATGGAATACGCTCAATAAAATAAAATAGAGTCATCCCCTGTAGGGAAAAGAAGTAATAGGCCTTACATGTATCTTTCTTATTTATGATAAATTAGAAAGATACAACACCTTCCAAAAATTGAGCTTCATACATCCATGTACTCTATTAATATCCAATAATCCTTATACTAATAATTTTTAAAGTAAGCCAATAATAAAGTAAGTCTAGAGAATAGAGACTCTTATACTCCTAAAAGTGAGTGAGAATTGCATAATCATGTCCGTTGACATATGCAATATTCAAAAGCTATACTTTAAAAACTAAGACTTGAATGAATTTTATAAACTTAAACTTCTCACTAAACAACCATCCCAATAACAGCTCAGAATAACTAACTCCGGAGGAGGTATCCCCTTGTTTTCATAGTAAAAACAGGTGACCCAAGGGAACACCCTCCCCCCCCCCCCCCCCCCTTTTTCTTGCCCTGGGTCAAATAGCCCAGAGCGAAGAGGGCAGCCGAACGGAGACACTGCCGAAACAGACAGCCTACCTAGCTATAGTAGCAACTGTTAAGTGAATGACATTCTGAGCAGTAGATAATAGACCTAACAATAGTGGCCTCCAGAAATGGACTCAATATTTCTGAGATAAAATTCATGAATGGATGGCTGAGCGCAATGAGCAGCCTTCAAAAATCTATAATAGAACACTATTAATGTAAGCCCAAGAAGTAGAAGAACTCTTACTTCATGAGCCGAAATCTTAAGCACAACTGCTAAGCCAATGATATACCATAAGCAGTACGCTAGTTAATAGAATCCATTAACAATAAAATGGAGCGTAACGTCCTTCTACTAGACATCAAAGACAGAAGAAGCTTACGCCCTTGTAATAAACAGATATCTGTTTATAAATACATAAACTGTACCCGGAAAGAGTAAAGGCCTATGCCCATACGAAGACGGAAGGACCTTAAAATAATAGGTTCCGGATAATAGGAGCCTAACTCTTATGCAACAATCCAACCTAAATAGTAACGGAAGTATTGATTCCGAAACTATGAAAGTGAAAATCATCCATCGATAGTGCATGAAACTCACTGACTCTACAGTAAAAGAGAAACCAACAGAATTACTGTCTAAAAGGTCAGAATTTGAAAACTACTGTTTCCAGAGGCTCAAATGATTACTTAGCTAAATAAGAACCTGAAGTTAAAATCCGTATAGGAATTTAATCTAAAGATTCTAAGTCTATTTATCAAAAAGTTACTAACTGACTTAGATAAAGAGACAAAAGACTCAATTGTAAACTATCGTAGAGTGCATAGGTATGAGGTAACATAAACCTATAACCTAAATAACAACAGGCTGCAGTAGATCTTGTGAAACAAGTATACTAAAAAATAGCAATGAGTAGTATGGAGGGATCAACCATATGAACATAATGATCCCTACACCACGACGGAAGAGCCTCCACTTTAGTCGCATAGAATAGCGAAGAAGAGGATCTCCTATAGTAAGAAATCGCGTCCAAAGCTCGTCCAGTACAGTGCTTACAATGCAATACGGACCACACAACGGAATACATGAAGGTTGCGACCTTGCTGGTTGTGTTAAAGATGACACGATTTACCCAGTGAAAAAAGATCCTCACATAGAGGAAGAATTCACGTTAAGATCCACAGTAGACAAGAGAGTAAATTACTCATGATCTCTGTGAAGATAGAGATGCTATCAACAGAAATGTATTGTGGTTGTTTATCTTAGCAATACCTGCTAAAAACAACAGCGCCGGAGGATACGCGTATCCTATCATTCTGTCCTATAGATCAATAGAGCGTTAACAGTATTAGCTCAGAGATCTGGACAAGCCAACACATACGTCTGCAATTGATTAGCCAGCTGTGTCATAAATAAAACATCATTGGGCGCTCCCATAGATAGCAAATCTGATTGAATACTTGTTTGTTGAGAGTCCATTCTGACAGCAACAAGCGACCCGTAAGAGAACGGGAGTGCGATAAAACAATCAGACGACCCAGAATATGACGGACCAAAACTGAACTTGGTGTACTATAACCAACAGACGGATTCTTTCCATTAAATTGAATAACGGAAACGAAAGAGTGCCTCCCTGGTTCCGGAGATACGCCACTACTGTCGAATTAAAGGACAGGAATTTGGGCATGCGTTCTGAATAATGTTCATGTAATGACATAAAGCAAGCCTAAAAAACATTATTCCGCGGAAGTTAACTGATAGCTAAAAGACTGCGGAACCCAAAGACCCTGGCACTTCGAATCCGTAGGGATCAGTATATATCCCAATCTGTTTGACTGGCAACCGTCATAACAGCCACACTCGGGTCCGGCAACTGCGGCGGCACTCTCTGAGTCAACCACCGAATGTTTGCCCCAGTCTGAATCTCTTGTAACACTAGATAGACAAGAGAATGTATAAATCAAGCAATTCATGGATTGCCGGAAAGTTGCCGTCGAAGAGAAGCTCCTCCGAGAACGAAGCGACTCTGAGAGAGTTCTTAACCTACTATCCACGCGTGGATGTAGCTAGGGCTGCATCACGTCTAACCAACTCCAATCAGCCACTGAAGGGCGGAGTTATACGTGAACAAACTACTGCCCTCAAAAGAAATTACATTGAGAATAATATCCCGTAAATCTTTTCTTGAAGACGTAATGATAACGCCTCAGTAAGGCGGATTACGTATAATAAAGCGTCTAAGTTAAGTCTAATATACATAATGTCGTTCCCAACATTGAAATTGGAAAAGACATAAACGGTGAAAAAGAATATATGCAGTCTTTAATCACACCGTCTAGACGCATATGAACTCTCGGTATGCCCTGCTCTGCCCAAATAAACTATATGTAAAAAAAGATAAAATGGCAGAAATGAGCCACGCGGACAAGAAACTAAACTATCATGCTTAGTAGCCGTCTTGTATATATATATAAATATATAGCGTCGAAAAATAAAACACATGTTGTAATGACAATATTGGACTGCGTCGGTAAGTCAGGGACAAAGTCCCTGTACCGATCGAAAAATCCGAGTCCAATGACGCTATAAGTCTCTTATCCAAGATCGCAGCAATGAAGTCCGAAAAATAATCACTGGAAGAAATGCCAGAAGATATGAAAGGCATCTTCCGATACTACTAAAGGGAAAACTCGAAATCTTTCGAATCCCTTTCGCCATCCTGTCGGACCCTATAACGCGTTCGGTCGTCCGTAGCTTGATGCAACCGCGGACCGCACCGACCCAGCGCCGTCGGATAATTCCTGATTCGACCGAGAAACCGTCAATTGCTGGGATGCTGCGAAACAACTGTGCTAACTCGGATAGCACGTCCGTCACTGAGGCCTGAGGAGCAGCGGTCTTACGATGCATTGCCGCAGGAAGCTCCGAGATCGTTACCCCGTGCATACTTCCAATATGCGAGCGAACGGAGTGTATAGGCCTCGTGTCCCTTGGCTACCGGATGGCGCGACCTATTCGCTGTGGAATCACTGAATGCCGAAACTGATCGGATACTCGAGGTCACGTAGCCAATGTGCGGTCGTGTGCCCTGCTGTGAGGATGAGGAAGCATTAAAGACAGTCTCTCGGACTGTCAATATAACGGAGCGTCCCGAGCAACGGACATATGCTCCGAATGTAAAATATCTGAACCACAACATGCGGTCCCCTATGTTGTTGGCTTCCTCCGATCTGTCCTCAATCTGCCGTCACTGGGTGAGTACTAAAGTAATTAAAGTGCTCGCATCACCCAAATCTCCTTCCTAGACCGCAACGGACGAACCCGGCAGCCGAACCATTCGATGAATGTACGCTACACCGGGTGAGCTAGCGAATGTCACTCCGTAAGCGATAGGCATATTCCATGAGCACTTATTGCCGCTAACTCTTCATTAACTATGACGACAGAGGCACACTTTTGAAAGACATCTCCATAACTCTTCGAACAAGAAACCAGAAATGCTTGGATAGCAAGCATAAAATAATAATATATATAGCGTCGTTCAATAATTCGAAAGTTTGTGTGACATTATTGGACTATGTCGGAACTGAGGGACGATGTCCCTGAACCGAACCAAAAATTTCTAAGTCCACCGACGCTATCAGTTTCTTATCCGGCATCGCAGCATATGTTGTTCCGAAAGGGAAAGCTTGAAATCCACCGAATCCCTTTCGGTATCCCGTCGGACCGGATGAAACTTTCGGACGTCCATACCCGCTTCCGCGGAGCGTCCCGACCCAGCATCGTCGGATAAAATATATGCGACAGATTCAGTTGATGCTGGGATGCTGCGATAAACTGTGCTATTAAGGAAAGCACGTCCGTTCCCGAGGCCTGTGCAGTAGCGGACTTACGATGCATTGCCGCTGGAAGCTCCGTGTACGTTGACTCCCGCATACTTCCTATGCGAACGTCCGGAGTCTGCAGGCCTCGAGTCCCCGGCTACCGACCCAGCGCTGTCGGATAATTCTCGATCCGACACCGTTTCTGTCGGCTGCTGGGATGCTGCGATAAGCTGTGCTATGTGCACAAGAATGTCCGGCGTCGAGACCTGCGGAGGCGCAGTCTATCGCTGCTTCGCCGAGGGCAGCTCCGCATCAGATGGCTCCCGCATACTTTTCCTATGCGAACGTCCGGAGTCCATCGGTCTCGAATCCCTGGCTGCCGGATGGTGTGACCTGGTCGCCGAAGAATCCTTGATCGGCGAAGCTGGTAATATATCGGCGGTCACGCAGCCAAGGTGCGGTCGTGTGCGCTGACGAGAAGAGGAAGCCTTAGCAGTCTCAGCGGACTGCCTATACAACGGAGCGTCCCGAGCGACGGACGTATGCTCCGCTAACGACACATTTGTACCACAACATCTGGGGCCAGATGTTGTTGAACGAGAGAGGGGCCTCTCTCGCTTGCCGTCCGGATGGACCGGAACGAGCTATGAACCGGACTAAAAGGCTTCCTCCGTTCTCCCTCCGATCCGCCGTCACTGGGTGTGCATTAAGTTAATTTTATAGTGCTCGCATCACCCCAAAATTCCTTCTAGACCGCAACGGACGAACCCGGCTGCCGAACCATTCGGTGAATGGACGCTACACCGGGCGAGCTAGCGGACGTCAAAGGCCGTCGAACCTACTAGGGTCCTCTTAGGCAATTGGCGTATTACATGAGCACTTTTCCGCTAGCCCTTCATTAATTGTGACGACGGAGGCACACTGTTGGAAGACATCACAGATACATCACCCTAATCTTGATCGTCTGAAATAGAAATTGATAAAGTAGAGTGACCCTGCGGGGAAAGGACCGGAGTGTCCAAATCCCCAATAACATACCGTGACATACGCTTCCCATATTGTCATCGAAATCATACGATACAGAACCGGAGTTAATGCGAGTACACTGACCACATATAGAATGATAATAAGGTCAGAGGAAGACTTTCTCTTAAAACAATTGATCAATATCCTTTCAATGTGAAAAGAAAACAAGTCCTGGTACTCGCACTAACCCCTGGCAATCAAAATACATAATAATAATATGATCCATTAATATAGAAAAAATAATTGAAATCAAAATATTTTGAAAAAATATTTTTTCAGAACAGCCCAAGTTTCTGAAAAGTAACGTTGAGCCCCAATGGATCCCAAGCCTAAGTGTGGACAAAAATTTTAAAAATATTTTAAACAATTTATTCAACACTTACGAACAATAATAATGTATCTAGTTATGATTGAAATAACATAAAGATATTATTATTTAGAAATCCCCCCCCTCACACAGAGGGCTGTTGTAAATGTAAACAATGAGTGTAAAAACACTAAAATAAGACTCCAGGCACCCAGGCCCGAAATCAGTTACCAAAAATACACCATCTGATGCAAAACAGAGACTTCCAGGGAAGAAACTGCAGAACATCAGATGGTAGATGCAGAACACAACGCCTAACCACCCGTAGGTGAAGACGTAAACATGGGGAAAGAACAGAATTCATTCTGTTATTCAGCTAAACTCCCAAGAAATTTTAGTAATAATAATTACAGAAATTATGCCAAAAGCATGGGAGAATAGCAAGGGGAAACTTAAAGGACAGGGAGAGAGGAAAAACACTTGTAAAAACAGTGTAACTAAATAATCAGAATGACAACAAAATGGCTGCTGCCTTGAAAATAGGTAACTTAACATAATTTCATTAAAAAATTTTAAGTTACAGCCCTGATAATATTCTGTCACACATTCTTTTCCTCTCCTCCTTTTCTATCCTCCTTAGAATCATCATTTCACTAATATTTATGTGTCTGGCATCATTTAAACTGAGATTTAAAAGCACAAAGATCAGTCAGATGTTAACTGATGAAGGGCCAAACTTAGAATGATAAATGGCGCCAATTTCGGAACGTCCTTGACACTGCGCATGCGCAGTAGGGGCGAAGTGTGGAGGGCCTCTCAGGACATGTTTTCTTTAGTTTTAGATGCAAATTTTGGGGATTGGGGGGCAAAATTTGTGTTTGGCCCTATATTTTAAGAGTTAGCACCAGCTATGTCTGGGTCATTGGTACAGTATAAAAATATTTTATTTTTTGTGTGAAAGACATAGTGCGTGAATGTTGATTGGAACAAGCTTAGAGAGCTCATTTTAATGTGAAGTCATAAAGCTGTGTTTTACGTACGAAATTCTGGAATAACTAAAAAAATTGCTTTTTTGACTCAAAAAGCATGGTGTGCGACCTCTCATTGGAATGAGCTCAAAAAGCTCATTCCAATGGGGTATTTACAAGCGATAAGTACATGTATGTTTAAGAGACAAAAATTAAAATTTGAATAGCGATTTTTGCGAAGAATGCTGACAAGTTTTGGCAGTTATGCTGGTAAAAAGGTAAGATATGCAAAGTGGTTGTTTTTTAGAGGCGACATTTAATTAAGGGGAATTAACCCTTGATTACTGAGGTAACTTCTAAAAGTACTGAAATTTCATGAAGCAATGTGAATAACAGACAACAGTTGCCTAAAAATTTCATGAATAACTAAAATTTTTATTCCTTTGTCTCGAAAACATGGCATATGACCTTTGTTGGAATGAGCTGAATGCGTGTGTTCCAATGAGGGGGTCATAAAATTTGAACGAAGATTTGTGTGAATAATGCATTAGTACTGCTAGATTTGGGTAAACGGTTCACCCTGGATACCACCCCTTCTATAGTAGATCTTTTCTGCAAATTTTGTCTAAGATTCTATCAACTTTACAAATAAATACGTTCATGAATCACAATCAGATCCACCCTACAATGTTGCATACCAAATATCAAAAGATTCTGCCTGCTGGATCTGGAGAAGAAGATTTTTTAAGAAATATGCCTGAAACGCACTAAGTTAAAATTTGGGCTCCTATACGGAGCCCAAATATAAACCCAGGGGGCCGATTTGAACAAACTTGAATCAGATCCACCCCACAATGTTGCTTACCAAATATGAAAAGATTCTGAAGCTGGATCTGGAGAAGAAGATTTTTTAAGAAATTTGCCTGAAATGCACTAAGTTCGAATTCAAGCTTCTATAGTGAGCCCAAATATGAAACTAGGAAGCCGATTTGAACAAACTTGAATCAGATCCACCCCACAATGTTGCATACCAAATATCAAAAGATTCTGCCTGCTGGATCTGGAGAAGAAGATTTTTTAATAAATTTGCCCGAAATGCACTAAGTGCAAATTCGGGCTTCTATATTAAGCCCAAATATGAATCCAGGGGGCCGATTTGAACAAACTTGAATCAGATCCACCCCGCAATGTTGCATACCAAATATCAAAAGATTCTGCCTGCTGGATCTGGAGAAGAAGATTTTTGAAGAAATTTGCCTGAAATGCACTAAGTGCGAATTCGGGCTTCTATATTAAGCCCAAATATGAATCCAGGGGGCCGATTTGAACAAACTTGAATCAGATCCACCCCGCAATGTTGCATACCAAATATCAAAAGATTCTGCCTGCTGGATCTGGAGAAGAAGATTTTTGAAGAAATTTGCCCGAAATGCACTAAGTTTGAATTCGAGCTTCTATAGTGAGCCCAAATATGAATCCAGGTGGCTGATTTGAACAAACTTGAATCAGATCCACCCCGCAATGTTGCATACCAAATATCAAAAGATTCTGCCTGCTGGATCTGGAGAAGATGATTTTTTAAGAAATTTGCCTGAAATGCACTAAGTTCGAATTCGAGCTTCTATAGTGAGCCCAAATATGAATCTAGGAAGCCGATTTGAACAAACTTGAATCAGATCCACCCCACAATGTTGCATACCAAATATCAAAAGATTCTGCCTGCTGGATCTGGAGAAGAAGATTTTTTAATAAATTTGCTTGAAATGCACTAAGTTCAAATTTGGGCTCCTATACTGAGCCCAAATATAAACCCAGGGGGCCGATTTGAACAAAATTGAATCAGATCCACCCCACAATGTTGCTTACCAAATATGAAAAGATTCTGCCTGCTGGATCTGGAGAAGAAGATTTTTTAAGAAATTTGCATGAAATGCACTAAGTTCAAATTCGAGCTTCTATAGTGAGCCCAAATATGAATCTAGGAAGCCGATTTGAACAAACTTGAATCAGATCCACCCCACAATGTTGCATACCAAATATCAAAAGATTCTGCCTGCTGGATCTGGAGAAGAAGATTTTTTAAGAAATTTGCCTAACTGCACTAAGTTCGAAATCGGGCTCCTATACTGAGCCCAAATATGAACCCAGGGGGCCGATTTGAACAAACTTGAATCAGATCCACCCTACAATGTTGCATACCAAATATCAAAAGATTCTGCCTGCTGGATCTGGAGAAGAAGATTTTTTAAGAAATTTGCCTGAAATGCACTAAGTTCGAAATCGGGCTCCTATACTGAGCCCAAATATTAACCCAGGGGGCCGATTTGAACAATCTTGAATCAGATCCACCCCACAATGTTGCTTACCAAATATGAAAAGATTCTGCCTGCTGGATCTGGAGAAGAAGATTTTTTAAGAAATTTGCCTGAAATGCACTAAGTTCGAATTCGGGCTTCTATAGTAAGCCCAAATATGTATCCAGGGGGCCGATTTGAACAAACTTGAATCAGATCTACCCCGCAACATTGCATACCAAATATCAAAAGATTCTGCCTGCTGGATCTGGAGAAGAAGATTTTTGAAGAAATTTGCCTGAAATGCACTAAATTCGAATTCGAGCTCCTATAGTGAGCCCAAATATGAATCTAGGGAGCCGATTTGAACAAACTTGAATCAGATCCACCCTACAATGTTGCATACCAAATATCAAAAGATTCTGCCTGCTGGATCTGGAGAAGAAGATTTTCAAAGAAATTTGCCTGAAATGCAGTAAGTTCAAATTTGGGCTCCTATACTGAACCCAAATATAAACCCAGGGGGCCGATTTGAACAAACTTGAATCAGATCCACCCCACAATGTTGCATACCAAATATCAAAAGATTCTGCCTGCTGGATCTGGAGAAGAAGATTTTTTAAGAAATTTGCCTGAAATGCACTAAGTTCGAAATTGGGCTCCTATACTGAGCCCAAATATGAACCCAGGGGGCCGATTTGAACAAACTTGAATCAGATCCACCCTACAATGTTGCATACCAAATATCAAAAGATTCTGCCTGCTGGATCTGGAGAAGAAGATTTTTTTAATGTTTTTCCCATTGCCTACAGTGTTAAAAAATGCTGACTCAGCACTTTTTCAAAGTCCCGAAACTGTACCCTATGATAAAACCGATGGCAATTTTTTTTTACCAATCCTTTCTGTTGGTCCTAAGGAAGCTGCACACCAAATAAAAATTCTCAGTGCCGTGCAGTTTTGGAGATATGGGCGTTTTAAATTTTTTCTATTTTTAGCTCCTGTGGTTCCCACGGGGCTGCGGGAAAATTTTTTTTTGCATAAATCAAGTACTCATGACCCAATAAGCCCTCACATAAAATTTGGTTCAAATCAGCCTCTCGGTTTGGAAAATAGAAATTTTGGGCGGGGCAAAAAATTTTGCCCCTCTCATAACAACGTCAAGTATAGCCCCACAAACTTCTCTTGAACAAATCTGAGTCTACACCTCAAAAGGAAGCTGCACACCAAATATCAAGTCTCTGCTACTGCTGGTTCATGAGAAGAAGATTTACAAAGATTTTGGTGCCCCTTGGGGGTGTGGCACCACCCAGGAGGAGGGGCAACTTCATTTGAACAAATCTGAATTGGCATTAGGTAATAAACATTTAGCCAACATTTGAATAAAATTGGGCTAGTGGTTTAGGAGGAGAAGTCGATAATGTAAAGTTAACGCCGGACGGACGACGACGGACGACGGACGACGGACGCCGGACGACGGACGACGGACAGAAAGTGATTAGTTAAGCTCCCCTTGAGCTTCGCTCAGGTGAGCTAAAAATATATAAATTACTTTAAATTTATCATATTTCTATACTATAAACCAACGGCCCAGACTAGCTGAATCATAAAAAGGCGGAGGGCCTAGGACTTCTGAATTAGCAGACCAACACAGTTCCTAAGCCTGCAATCCAAGGTGAAAGGAAATTAAATTTGAAAGGAATTAAATGTGTGTCTCTCTGTACAAAAATAGAGAAGACATATAAATAAGGAGCCAAATTCAAGTAATTCCGTATTCTTAGCATGAATGACTATGCTAATTGGATGTAATCACAATGGATGATCTCTGAAGAGTAAACACACTTCCAAGGCAACCCACAGGCGACCCAGTTCAGGTGTACAATTAATTCGAATAAATAACATTTCCAGACACATGCGAATAAATGAGAATGCATAGAAATCTAAAATTCGATTTGTGTACCGAAATTTATAGAAACCTGGATTTAGAAATGGAACAAGCTGTGATTAACAGACTCGTCACGGACCGCCCCCGAAATAATTCCTTGTTTCTAAGGTCCATAACATACAATAATGCATCTGCCTAATAATATACATGTTATGCATGCGAGCATTGAAATCCTGCATGTAATCATCTGAATACCAGTTAACTGACTTTTCAGCCATACAGGTACACAAAGGTTAGCAATTTATTGATGATGAATCATATGCTCGTATATGACTTATAAACAAACAATCACAGGAAACAAACCAACTAAAAAGTGGATGTGCCCATGAGGTCGCCATAGAACACAACCCAGCCACCAATCGAGAAGTCATGAAAGGCAGTATATACTTAAAAGCCTACGAGGCTTATGGAAGGAAACTACATCCAGCCCAGTAATCGCCTCTTAACACATTGGCGGTGGGGAGGGGGAGTCGATGAAAATTTCATATTGAACCCCCCTCACCCGCATTACTTGAATCGTTCTTGTGTTAGTCATCAAATAGTATAGGAACCACAAGGCTCCCTCATGTCTGACCGACTCCAAAATGCCACTATGGGCAGAGAAGGACGTGATGAGCAAATACAAAGTATTTACATAATAACTCACACCAAACCATACCGGTTGGAAGAGAATAACCTCTAACGAACAGTATCATGTCCTATAGGACAACGAACTCAGCCTAGCTGCAGCAGCTAAAGGTTTTCCTATACGTGAAGACCAGTAAAAGCTGATAACTGAGGCCCTAGAAGCTCACTAAGGAGACTTACGCTAGCCATAGCTTATAAGTCTTCATCTTCTTGAAGACAGATATATCGGTGTAAGGTGAGACCCTGAAGGCTCACTTAACGGAGACTTACAACTATCATCGCCCAAGATAGGGAATGAAGAGCCACTATGTTAACAGCCCTAAATTCCCAAAGAGACCGCAGTCCCAAGAGATAATAAATTCAATCATGTCACTGCATAATAACTGAAAAAATCTCACTCATGATTCTAGCTGGGCTACTGTGGTGTAAACAATAAGACTCAAGTCTATGACACCTAGGAAAAACAAACCGAAAAGCACAGTACCTTTTTCGGTTTTATTCCCAAAAGACAGCGGTCAGAGCCTAACCCAAAATACTGCTGTAACCGTATATAAGGCTACTATGGTGTCCACAATGACATAAACTGTCTTGACGCCAAGAAATATCTCAGCCTATCAATGCACTATCCATCTGGATTCAGGACGAGAAACAGGTGATAATAGAAAAACTGGAGAATAATTTCGATGACGTCTGTTTTTCTTCAATAGGAGAGCTTGTACCTCCAGAAGGAAAGCCTCTCTTGGAAGATTTGTCCAACAAGTATTCTTACAAGTGGAGCTTGCTCGAGCTGATAGCTGCAGGCTTGCCAAGACTACATTCTCATCCATTGATCTTCCGCAATTTTATCCACTTAATTGCGAGGCTGATAACCTATCGCCAAGTGGGAAGCAACCAAAATCTATTCTCGACAACCTCAATTGTTCCCTTCAATAAATGAGCCTTACCTCCACTAGGAGCGACTCTCTTTGAAAGGAACTTCTGTGATTAACATCAAGTTTATCCTTAAGTCGATACCCTTCCATCAACTGGCAAGCAATAGAGGTCATGTCCATCACCTGTACGACTTATGATGCTTACGGGAGGAGAAACTAAGTCCTCTCCGCGAAGAAGCTCGTCTCGTTGATCTCAATTGTTCCCTTCAATAAGAGAGCTTTTAGCTCCCTAGTAGTGACTCTCTTTGAAAGGAACTTCCTTGATTAACATCCATTTTATCGTGAAGATGATAACCTTTCATTAATCGTCAACCTAGAGGCGTCTGATCCACAGCCTTAATCAGACCTATGCCCCTTTTCTGAGTCGCTATAATGATGACTTCCGGAATAAATATAAGAGGGTTATTGTACCCTCGCGAGACATTCTCTTGATGCTTTCTTAGAAGCAGAACGACCTCGCTTACCCCAGTCTGCTGAAGAGACACTGACTTCAATAGCAGAGCATTGGAAGCTTTCTTGAAGCCTGCTCATATAGTAATGCAAGCTTGTCGTCAAATAGTATATTCCGTTAACCGGATTGACTCAGAGAGAGATTTTCACCTTGTCATCTATAATTGATGACGACGCAAGGGCAGCATCACGTCTTACCAACTCCAAATTCAACTGTCCATGCGGAGTTGTACGTGGCAAACATGACTGCCCTGAAAAGAACTCTTAGCGATGAACCACGTCCTCATATTCCTTTCCATTGAGACGTTGAGCCATAGCTCTGGTAAGGTGATCTGCTTAGGACATTGCATCCAGATTTGCTCTTTTCAATGAAATAGCACATTTCATAATTTCCGAGCATATATTAAATGATGCAGGTAAGGACATATTTTCATTCCCGGCCTGCTCATCTAAACTCAGACTTATATTCAGATGGAACAATATTCTAAGAGCTTAAGACCGAAATTTCATGGTCTTAAAGTGCCCTTCTGTGAAGGATGGACACTCACACTCCGTAGGCCTCTCACCATCCAAATGTTCCATCAGCAAATATGGTCAACTCCACCCAACTGAAAGGATGACTGGACCAAAGCAGCACCGTCCGTCAGCTCACCATCGGAGTCTGTTAAATGGCAGTACCAGCGACTACTGGAATGCTGCGATACGCAGAGCAATCTGCGGCAGCCAGTCCGTGACCGAGGCTAGCAGAGCAATGATAATCCACTTGTTACCATAAGCTGCTCTCGGGACTGAGATCTGGCCCCAGATCCTCGACACATGTCCCGTATAAAAAGCCTCAAATGACTTGCTATCGACCCGAACCTGCAAAGTCAGATAGCTAGTCTGCGGTCAACGTGCTTCATTAAAGAAGCAAGGGAAGATGCCATAGCTGCCACCGAATCCGGCTGCAGTGTGGAAGGAGCATCCCAAACCGCAAGCGTGAACGGGCATCCCAACTCACTAAAGTTTCTCGAACCAAAAATAGTCGACCCCGACTGCTGACGGAAAGGAGAAGATTCTCCAGCTCGCGGTTTGCTCCAGAATTCACCGAATGTTCCGTTAGAAACTTGCAGGCATCTATTCTTTATCGTGCGTATCCATGGAAGAAGAGGAAGCCACAACCACAGCCGACTCCGGCTGAAGTGCGGAAGAGGCATACCGACTCGTCACATAGGACGGATGTGCCTCCTCATTGAAGTTTCTTACAACACAAAACAGTTGTCCCCGTCTGTTAACAGGATGAAAAATGCTCTGCACTCGCGATCTGTCCCCAGAGTATCCCGCTTAAAAACTTCTAGGCTAACCCTCTTTCGTGTGCTTCCATGTAAGTAGAGGAAGCCATAACTGCTGCGTGCCCCGGTTGCAGTGTGGAAGGAACGTTTCGATGCATGTTCCAACTCAATATGTTTCTCACAATGGACACAGTCAACCCCAACTGTTAACGGGACAGAGAGGATTCTCCAAACGGAGATCTGGCCCCAGATCTAGTCGAGTGTCCCGTAGAGAATCTTCTGGCTTCTTCTATATGCACAACTGACCGGACTGACCCAGCACCGTCCGACAGCTCACCACTGGAGTCTGTGGGAGGCTGCTCTTGCATTTGCTGGGATGCTGCTAATAGCTGCACAAACTGTGACTGCAAGTCCATTCCTGAGGCTTGAGGAACAGCGGTCTTCGTTTTTTTTGCTGCTTGCTGCTCCTGGGACGAAGATCTGGAGATAGATCTCTTCTCCGAACGTCCCGTTGATCGATGCCTCAAATCACTAGCTACCAGATGGTCCGACTACACAGACGAAGAATGGCTCCATTTTCGCGCAGCTGACTGGATATCTGAAGTCGGGTAGCTAGCCTGCGGTCGCGTGTGCTTTAATAACGTAGCGGAGGAAGCCGTGACTGAAGCCGACCACAGCTGCAGACTAGACAGAGCGTCCTGAGCGGCGGGTAGACGTATGGTTTGGCTTGTGCAAGTTTCTCATAACAACATTTGGCCCAAAATGTTGGGTTAGAGAGGGACCTCTCACACTCGCGGTCTCATTGGACCTTGCCGAGCCTCCCAACAAGAAAACTTGATTTTGGCTTGTGAAACGTAGTGGAGGAAGCCGTGACTGAAGCTGACCCTGGCTGTAGACTACACAGAGCGTCCCGAGCGGAGGGTGGACGTATGCTCCGGCTCATGCAAGTTTCTCATAACAACATTTGGCCCCAAACGTTGTTAGGTTAGAGAGGGGCCTCTCCCGCTCGGGGTCTATTAGACCTCGCTGAGCCTCCCAATAAGAAACTTGCCGACTTCCTCCCTATATCCTCCCTCCTAAAGTCGATATCACTCCTACAAACTCCACAACAAAATATATAATTAAGATACATGAATAATAGCAATCACAATTAAATTCAAAATATTTTTAGAAAAATGTTTGAAAAAATGCCTAAGTTCCCAAAGGGAACATTATGAGCCCAAAGGCATCCCGATAGAGCCTAAGTGTGGACAAAATCCAAATTTTTTGAGCTACACTACCGGAATAATAATCAATGTATCCTACAGTAATTCTACAGTAATATAAAATACTACATATAAATGAGGAAGTTCATAGCAGAAAATAAGTGGTCAGACAAGAACAATGTCAGGTACAAAAAGGTCAATGTCTGACTGAGGTTTAAAATCATCAGTCAAAATGTCTGATGCCAAAATTATCATTAAGTTCAGTGATCAGAACATCATGCATGATGGAAATCATGTATATAACTAGCAAGCCTCAAATATAATGATTATTGTGATTTCTGGTCCCGAGAAGTATGGAAGTGTGAAGAAAGTGACTGTACAGCTAATGCGTATTAACAGCATGTGAAGGAATACGATTTGATATAGCCATACATGTATCTTAATTATATCTGAAGGGTAATTCAGTTTCCAATTCAGAATGAAACCAATCCTACCTTGTCTAGCAGGGCTCATTGAGCCCTGCCAAACAAGGTATGACTGGATGAATTCGGAGCAGTTTTGAGATGAAGGTACATGTACACCCAAACCACATTATTTCAAATGGTAACTGGACGATTCGTCATGATTGAAGATTCGTCGTAACGACGAATCGTCCAAATTACGATCACGACGAATCGTCTTTTAGGTTTTCGACGAAATGTCCAAGGCATGGATGAACAATGTGTAGGGTGGAGCAGATCAGAAACAAGATATTTGGGGCATCTTATAACAGATCATCATCAGAAACAATATATTTGGGGCGTCTTATAACAGAGCTGTGCGATGAAGGGTGGAAATATATAGGTTTTAAGTACCTTTCTTGTCTCAAAAATATAATTTATGACCCCTCCTTGAGGCACGATAAAATAAATAAAAATTAAATATTAAATCTTGTTATTTGTTGTCACAACCAGCTCAATTTGGTCGACAACCCCGAGGCACCACAAATTAGCATTAAAGACTGAAAATCATCATCTTCGACGAATCGTACAAAGAACAACGGAAATTACCGACGAATCGTCCACTGGACAATTTATCGGCAATTTCCGTTCATGACGAATGTCCAGATTCTACGACGAATGTGCAATCACAACGAATCGACCAGTAACCTTTCAAATACTCAAACTCCATTTTGTAATATGTCAGATATCATTCTTAAATGACAGACATGATTCATTTGGTGTCTGACATTGTCTGGAAGCACAATGAAAATTATTTTCAGGCTTGAGGACGTTGTCAATGAAAAAACTGGAAACAAGACATCATGCACACAAAAAAGGCCCAAAGTCAGTAACCAATTTAAATGCTACCAGATGCAATGCTAGATCTTGACAGGAAGAGAAAATGATATATTGAATAGAAGATGCAAGACTAAACGACCTAACACCCCTAGGGTGACGACGTAACCATGGAGATAAACAGAATAAATATTTTGTAATACACGTTAAACTCCCAAGAAATTTAATAAAAAATTTCAATAAACAAGAGGCCCCACGGGGCCTGAAGCGCTCATCTTGAACAAAACACAATTTAAACAGAGTCCAAGAATGAGTCTACATTAAGCAAGCCATCTCCATAGGCTACACTGTCAATCCTTGAGTCCCTCAGGAGTGACAAAAATAATCTGGGCACCATGCCTTTTCTTCAGTTGATCATAAAGTAAAATGTAGAGCTCCCCTATGAAGCCCCTTGATACAACCTGTGTGGATTAATCTTAGTTACACACCTCTAGAGGGTACTGAATATAAAATTTTTAATTCTTCAGCAAAATGGCCAATTCCGGCTCCCATAGAGAGCCCAAATATTAATCCAGACTCTTGATTTGAACACAGTTGAATCTGACTTCGCTAGAGATGTTGTGTACCGAATATGAAAGCATTCTGACTGTTGGATCTGAAGAAGAGAAATTGTAAAGAAATTTCTTCGAATTGCACTAAGTTCAAATTTGGGCTACCATAGCGAGCCCAAATATTAACCTATGGATCCGATTTGAACAAACTTGAATCTGACCCTCCTAGAGATGTTGTATACCAAATGTGAAAGCATTCTGACAAGTGGATCTGAAGAAGAAGATTTTTTAAGAAATTCCCTCATATTGTACTAAGTTAAATTCCATGTTCCCATATGGAGCCCAAATATTAACCTAGGCACTCGAATTGAACAACCTGGAATCTGACCCACCTAGGGATGTTGTATACCAAATATAAAAGCATTCCAACTGGTGGATCTGAAGAAGAAGATTTTTAAAGAAATTTCCTCATATTGCACTAAGTAAAAATTTGGGCTACCATAGTGAGCCCAAATATATACCTAGGGATCTGATTTGAACAAACTTTAATCTGACCCCCTTAGAGATGTTGCATACCAAATATCAAAGCATTCTGACTGATGGATCTGAAGAAGAAGATTTTTTTAAATTACCCTCCATATTGAACAAAGATCAAATTTTAACCTAGGGACTTGGTTTGAACAATCTTGAATCTGACCCTCAAAACAATGATGTATACCAAACATTAAAAGATTCTGACTGGTGGTTCTGAAGAAGAAGATTTTTAAAGAATATTCCCCATATTACCCTATGTTAAAACTTTGGGCTCCTGTAGAGAGCCCAAATATGAACCAATGAGCTTTAATTCAATAAACTTTTATCTGACAACCCCCCCCCAACCCCCAACCCCCCCCCCCCCCCCCCCCTATGAATGCTGTATACCAAATATCAAAAGATTCTGATGATTGGTTCTGGAGAAAAGATTTTTTAAAATTTTTGCAAATATGCTGACTCAGCATTTTTTCGATGCCCATTACAGAACACCCTAACACAACCGATGGCAATTTTTTTCTACCATTCAATTCTACTGGTCCTAAGGATACTTCATACCAAAATAACAGCTCTCTGTTCCGTGTGGTTTGGGAAATATGGGCGTTTGAAAATATTTCTATTTTTAGCTCCCAGGGTTCCCATGGGGATGCAGGAATTTTTTTTTTTGCATGGGGTCAAGTACTTATGATCCAATAATACCACAAACCAAAATTTGGTTCATACCGGACCATCGGTTTAGAAAAATAGAAATTTTGGGCGGGGCCAAAAATCTTACCCCTTCCTATTACAAAAGCCAAATATTACTTCACGAACTTCGTTTGAACAAACTTGATTCTACACCTCATATGGAAGCTCCATAGCAAAATATCAAGTCATTGTACACACTGGTTCTTGAGAAGATTTTTTAAAAATATTTTGGAGCATTTTCCCCCACTCCCTCCCTATGGGGCTGGGCATATTGAGTTGAACAAAAAATGAAATGCCCCTTTGGGACCATCACTCACACAAACTTTCACTTGAATTGGCCCAGTGGCTTTGGATACTTTTCAAAATTAGTTATTCAGTACCGGTAATCCATCACGGCATCACTGAATCCACCAGCTTTTGTTTACAAATACAAAAGCATGTGCTCTATTCTAATTGGCAAGGTCATTAAGTTTGTGTGAAATGTCACCACTTACGACTAAACTGATAACCAATTCTGATTTTTATCAATGGCCGGCTATTGTGTTCTGTGATTATTGCAACATGTTTCACAGTCGAAATAAATGAACTTGAGATGCAGGATAATTGCTGAAATTGATTATATATTAAACACACACACCTTTGCTTGATATAAGAGTAGCAGTCGCATCAAAAAATAAATCCCATACTATTAATTATGTACACTCGAAATTGGGCAAAAATACGCACAAATTTATTGTGCATTTCGGATTTCAGATAATTATATTTTGTAGACGAATGGCTCATTCAAATGAGTTGCGGTAATTTTCAGTATGTTGGGAAAAAATTCCGATTCGCGATTTTCTAGGGCAGGCTGTGAAAGAAATTCTGTTTTTGGTGAAAAAAATCTCTAAAAAGTTGGTAATTTATAGCACTTGGAGGTTTTTTTATCCGCAAATTGGTAGTGATAAATGGACAACAACAACAAATCCCCAAGACGTTTCGTCCTGTGGCTGTGGCATAATTTTCACGTTTCACTGAAAAATGATCACCTCCATTCCAAACCCCTTCAGAAATGACCAATTACTTCATGTGAATAACAGCGTGGTGGGGGGTGGGGGTGGGGGTGGGGGGGGGGTTATACGCTGAGCTTTGGAAGGTCGAATTACCACAAACAACCAACAAGTAATAAACCAATGAAATATGAATGTCATTGGAACAAGCTCAGATATTGGCATCTGGCCATATCCATATTTCTGTTTTGATCTATATTTCTATGTTTTGGCTTTTGAAAAGACAAATTGTTCAAATAAAACACATTAGGGTGGAGTGTCTTGTGGGGGGAGGTAACATGGAAATTATTGATGTGCTGTCTGCGTGCAAATATCTCACTGACAAGCATCCAAATCTCACTGAAAGCTCATCAAAATCTCACTGATGGTCATCTCCAGAGGTTAACAGGTCTGGTGGTAACATGAAAATAGAGAAGAAAGCTTAAAAAAACACAACAAAAATGGCCGCCATTCCGCCATCTTGGATTTTGAAACAAAGATTTTGAGCGTGCATCATCCCCTCAGAATCATTTATCCATGTATCAAATATGAAAGGTGTAGCTTAAAGCATGTTGGAGGGAGAGGTGGTAACATAAAAACAGACGGACAGATGGATGGATGGATGGATGGATGGATGGATGGATGGATGGATGGATGGATGGACAGACAGATGAACGGAGTGCAATCCTATAGTCTTCTTACGGTTCCCGTAGGGGACTAATAATTTATACCTCGCTGGTCCAACCTTGGTCATAAAGTCTGTTGTATAATTTCTATTTAGGTGGAAACCCAACTGATTGCCATTCAAACTTAATGCCTCATATTTATGTGCATCACCCTGTGTTTCACCAGACAGAACCTGCTTACTGCCTTTTCTTATCACACCCATATGAGAGCATCATTAGTAGAATATTAAGTCTTTACTATGGTACTGTCACTTTTCAACTACAGATGTTTGGTTTTTCGGCACTGTAAAATAATTTCAAGCAGATATGGCCTGTCCCGCGACACACTCTCTGATAGTGGGCAACAATAATACCAAGTATCACTAATATCCTTTAAGTCTATAAATAGTTCTGAGGCAGACCTGACTTTGAAGTTTAACTAAGTTTGTGACCTTGACCTTGAGGACAGACATTCAAACTTTATTTGCGACACACTCTCTGAAAGTGGGCAACATTAATACCAAGGATCATTAATATCCTTCAAGGCTATCAAACGTTTTGTGCCGGACACAACTTGTTATAGTTGAATTTGGATATGGGGGTTTGTGAACTTCAACTAAGCCTGTGACCTTGACCTTGTAGACAGGCATTCCAACCAACCTTATTCGAAACACACCCTCTGGTGGTGGGCAACATTAACATCTAGTATCATTAGTATCCTTCAAGGCTATCAAAAGTTCTGAGCCGGACTCGACTTGTTATAGTTGGATTTGGATGTAGGGGTATGTGAACTTGAACTAAGTCTGAGACCTTGACCTTGTAGACAGGTATTCCAACCTTATTCGCAACACCCTCTGGTGGTGGGCAACATTAGTACCAAGTATCAATAATATCCTTCAAGGCCATCAAAAGTTCTGAGACAGACAGACAGACAGACAGACAGACAGACAGACAGACAGACAGACAGACAGACAGACAGACAGACAGACAGACAGACAGACAGACAGACAGACAGACAGACAGACAGACAGAGATGATGCGATGGATGGATGGACAGACAAAGTGATTCCTATATAACCCCTGAACTTCTTTTGCAGAGGGTATAAAAATCAAGATCACATCGTGTGAGAGTTTTATGGGTAGAGAAAGCCAGAGAGAACCACTGAGTAGTTGTGAGAAACTATCTATCTCTATAACTTTTTATTTATTTATTGAGGTTTAACATTTTTGACAGCCTTGGTCATCTCATGTTGGACAGTTTTACAGGTGGAGGAAGATGAAGTGCGCAAAGAGAACCAGTGTGCTATGGCAAACAACTGTCAGACTCCCTAACATACTAACTCCACACAAGCAGGGTTAGCACTGGTTGAAGTCAAGTGCACCAACGGCGTGTAGTACGCCTTAGTACACAGTACCACCATGCTCCCACATGAGCTTTTGGGATGAAGTCCCTTGCCCAAGGACACAATACAGTTACTCTGGCGGGGATCGAACTATGGACCTTTCGGTTTGAAGTCTAATGCCATAACCACTGAGCACCACACTCCCCTATAACTTACCAACCCGGCACAGAGTTCACAGTTGTTGAAGGCAAGGGCACCACTGACATACAATACACCTTATTACACAGTGACCCAGAATTAAGTGTCTTGCTTAGCTAAGGACACACCGCAGATGGCCGCTGTCAGGATCAAATCTTTGGTTTAAAGTCCAATGCTCAGCCTAATGAGCCACCATGCGCCCTTTCATCAACAAATTTATTTATTTATTGTTGTTTAAGGCCACATATTTCTGCACAATGGCTAGGCATGACAGGAATAAGAAAGGGTATGGGTTAAAATTAATCGGACTGACTTGACAGGAATTTTTTTATCTTGTCTTTTTTAACTCTTTGAACCTGAAAGCCTGCTATTCTGACTCAGGTTCATGCTATGACCAAATTTAATAAAGTGAATGTCTGCCCATTAAATGTGTGTGGGAGACCAATTAATATTTTCAATGTGTAGCCAAAAGGCTGCAAATTGAAAACATCAATTAGTCTACCCCAAAATAACTGATGAGGACTCTTCCAAATGATGGAATTGAACAGACATGGAATATACCATCAGGGTTCAAAGAGTTAACGTAACTGTATCCAAAGTCAGTCTGTAACTTGTAAATAATATCTTGATCAGTCTCCACTTGAATGGCATTGGGTGGCTTTTACATTTAATCATCTTTAACCATCTTCTTAATTAATAAGCAGGTTATTACTAGTCTGATTCTATATCAGCCTGGATATCAACCCTCGGTAACATTATCAGCCTTCAACCTTCCATCTTTGCCTAATAACATGTTACCTCTGACTGACATCATGGCTGGTATAAAATTAAACTAGTCATTTCCTCTTAACTGGTAGAGTGCTGGGAGCCCATATTTGGGCTTTATTCTGAAGTGCAGGTACTGTAACTTAAAGTCTTCAAATTCCGCGATTGTGCTTCATATTATCTTTGTAGTGATATTATTTAGACTAATAAAATTTGCCTTGTTACAATTTATAGGAGAGTGCCCACTGGCACTCTCCTATAAATTGCAACAAGGCAAAGACATAGGAACAAATTTGGGTGGCCAAAAATAATTTAGCACTCTACGAGTTAAGAAATATATACCACCTGCATATGACTGGTTGATGTCAAACTGCTTGTGGAATCTGATTTTCACACATCATAGCAGTTAACATGACTTTGAAGACTCATCTGCTATTCAGTTTGATTCCTGTACACTTGCCAAAAAACTATGAATTCAAGTGTCAAGTCTCCTCTCTGCCATAACTCAGAAATAAAAATGAAGTTGTAAAAGATATTTTTTTGCAAGGTGCCACTAATGTCAAAACAAAACAAACAATTATTATTATTCTTACTTCTCGAATTTCCTCATTTCCTTCTTTTATATTTTCTGTACTTCCAACAACTGTGTCTGCTATTCTGTCAATGTCGACTTCCTGAAAACATTTCAAAATGATAGTACTCCAGTAACTTGTGATTTATCAAAATGGCAGATTTATTGAAGCAGCATTTCCCTCTCCACATGGAACAGTAATTATATCAACAGCCAACAAGATGACATGCATATGCATATGCCCAACCAGCAATGCTAACACAGTGTAATGAATAACCATGGACCTTTTACAGACAGTGGATGCGATGGAACAAAGGACGTTTAGAGTTAAAGATATGTGCAATTAATCACTCAGTTTAAGTTTCTTTGGGGCTTAATGGGACTTTCAACAGCCAATGTCATATCATAACAGAAATCACTTAGTAATAACTTAGTGGTGGAGACGGGCGGTATTGCAAATTTGATTTTGGTATCGGTTTCGTAGTTTGGGGGGGGGGGGTATATTGTTGGGAATTCACAGCAGAAAAGTTAAAAAATTTATAGTAATTTATATATTTTTTATACTTAACAATGACCCAGACATAGCTGGTGCTAACTCTTAAAAATATAGGGCCAAACACAAATTTTGCCCCCCAATCCCCAAAATTTGCATCTAAAACCAAAGAAAACATGTTCTGAATGGCCCTCCATACTTCACCTCTACTGCGCATGCGCAGTGTCAAGGACGTCCCGAAATTGGCGCCATTAATCATTCTTATAACCAGTGCCTGGTAAGCGCTATGTACTCAGCGGGGAGGTATGAGTTCCCAACTCCTGGGAGGGCCATCCCCGTCTGGGTCATTGGTAAGTATAAAAAATATATAAATTACTATAAATTTTTTAACATTTTTATACTGTACCAATGACCCAGACATAGCTGAATAGTAAAAAGGCTGGAGGGCCTAGGACATTGAAGAAATTCCAATAAGCTCAATTATATAAAATAGAGTCATCCCCTCGAGGGGAAAAGGAGCAGAATTGAGCATTGCGGACAAGAAACTAAACTATCATGCTTGGTAGCAGGCTTATATATATATAGCGTCGATAATAATACAAATGTTCTAATGACATTATTGGACTGCGTCGGTAAGTTAGGGACAATGTCCCTGAACCGATGCAAAATTCCGTGTCCAATGACGCTATAAGTCTCTTATCCAACATCGCAGCAATGTAGTCCGAAGGAACAACCACTGGAAGATAATGCCGGAAGAAATGTATGGCAGCTTCCGTTGTTCCAAAAGGGAAAACTCGAAATCGTCCGAATCCCTTTCGCCATCCTGTCAGACCCTATAAAGCGTTCGATCGTCCGAACCTGATGCAACAGCGGAGCACACCGACCCAGCGCGGTCGGATAATTCCTGATCCGACCGAGAAACTGTCGATTGCTGGGATGCTGCGATAAACTGTGCTAACTTGGATAGCACGTCCATCACTGAGGCCTGTGGAGAAGCGGTCTTATGATGCATAGCCGCTGGAAGCTCCGTGATCGTTACCCCGTGCATACTTCTATTATGCGAGCGAACGGAGTGTATAGGCCTTGTGTCCCTTGGCTACCGGATGGCGTGACCTGTTCGCCGTGGAATCACTGCATGACGAAACTGGTCGGATACTCGAGGTCACGTAGCCAATGTGCGGTCGTGTGCGCTGCTGTGAGGATGAGAAAGCATAATCGACAGTCTCTCGGACTGTCAATATAACGGAGCATCCCGAGCAGCGGACATATGCTCCGAATGCGAAATATCTGAACCACAACAAGCGGTCCCTTATGTTGTTGTACGAGAGAGGGACCTCTCTCGCTCACAGCCCGGATGGACCTGGACGAGCCAGGAACCGGACTAACAGGCTTCCTCCGATCTGTCCTCAAACCGCTGTCACTGGGTGAGTACTAAAGTTATTATAGTGCTCGCATCACCCAAATCTCCTTCCTAGACCGCAACGGATGAACCCGGCTGCCGAACCATTCGATGAATGGACGCTACACCGGGTGAGCTAGCGAATGTCACTCCGTCGATCCTACAAGGGACCTCTTAGGCGATAGACATATTCCATGAGCACTTATTGCCGCTAGCTCTTCATTAACTATGACGACAGAGGCACACTTTGAAAGACATCTCTGTAACTTTGCGAACAAGAAACCAGAAATGCTTGGTAATAGCAAGCATATAATAATAATATATAGCGTCGTTCAATAATTCGAAAGTTTGTGTGACATTATTGGACTATGTCGGAACTGAGGGACGATGTCCCTGAACCGAACCAAAAATTTCTAAGTCCACCGACGCTATCAGTTTCTTATCCGGCATCGCAGCATTCTGGTCCGACGAAAGAACCTATAGAAGATCAAGTCAGATGACATACACAACAGCATATGTTGTTCCGAAAGGGAACGCTCGAAATCCTCCAAATCCCTTTCGGCATCCCGTCGGACCGGATGAAATTTTCGGACGTCCGTACCTGCTTCCGAGGAGCATCCCGACCCAGCATCGTCGGATAATACATGATGCGACAGATTCAGTTGTTGCTGGGATGCTGCGATAAGCTGTGCTATTTGGGATAGCATGTCCGTCACCGAGGCCTGTGCAGTAGCGGTCTTACGATGCATTGCTGCCGGAAGCTCCGTGTACGTTGACTCCCGCACACTTTCTTATGCGAACGTCCGGAGTCTGCAGGCCTCGTGTCCCTGGCTACCGGATGGTATGACCTGGTCGCCGATGATTCTCCGATTGGCGAAGCTGACTGGATATCCGAGGTCACGTAGCCAAGAGCGGTCGTGTGCGCTACCATGAGAATGAGGAAGCCTTATTGACAGTCTCTCCGGACTGACTATATGTCGGAGCGTCCCGAGCGGCGGACGTATGCTCCGAATGCGAAACATTTTGTACCACATCATCTGGGGCCAGACGTTGTTGTACGAGAGAGGGGCCTCTCTCGCTCGCCGACCGGATGGACCTGGACGAGCTAAGAACCGGACTAAAAGGCTTCCTCCGTTCTCCCTCTAATCCGCCGTCACTGGGTGTGCATTTGGTTGATTTATAGTGCTTGCATCACCCCGAAACTCCTTCTAGACCGCAACGGACGAACCCGGCTGCCGAACCATTCGATGAATGGACGCTACACCGGGCGAGCTAGCGGACGTCAAAGGCCGTCGAACCGACTAGGGTCCTCTTAGGCAATTGGCGTATTTACATGAGCACTTTTCCGCTAGCTCTTCATTAATTGTGACGACGGAGGCACACTTTTGGAAGACATCACGGATACATCACCCTAATCTTGATCGTCTGAAATAGAAATTGATAAAGTAGAGTGACCCTGTGGGGAAAGGACCGGAATGTCCAATTCCCCACTAACATACCGTGACACACGCTTCCCATGTTGTCATCGAAATTATCACATACAGAACAGGAGCTAGTGCGAGTACACTGACTACATATACAATGATTATAAAAGTCAGAGGAAGATTTCCTCTTATTACAATTGACCAAAATCCTTTCAATGTGAAAAGAAAACAAAGTCCTAGTACTCGCACCAACCCCTGACAATCAAAATACATAATAATATGATCCATTAACATAGAAAAAATAATTGAAATCAAAAAATTTTGAAAAAATATTTTTTCAGAACAGCCCAAGTTTCTGAAAAGTAACATTGAGCCCCAATGGATCCCAAGCCTAAGTGTGGACAAAAATTTTAAAAATATTTGAAACAATTTATGCAACACTTACGAACAATAATAATGTATCTAGTTATGATTAAATTAACATCAAGATATTATTTTCAAGAAATCCCCCCTCACACAGAGGGCTGTAGGAAATGTAAACAATAAGTGTAAAAACACCAGATCAAGACTCCAGGCACCCTGGCCCGAAATCAGTTACCAATAATACACTATCTGATGCAAAACAGAGACTTCCAGGGAAGAAACTGCAGAACATCAGATGGTAGATGCAGAACACTACGCCTAACAACCCATAGGTGAAGACGTAAACATGGGGAAAAGAACAGAATTCATTCTGTTATCCAGCTAAAACTCCCAAGAAATTTTAGTAATAATATTACAGAAAATATGCCAAAAGCATGGGAGAATAGTAAGAGGGGACTTAAAGGAAAGGGAGAGAGGAAAACACTGAACAAGCAGGGTAACTTGATAACAAGAATGACCACAACAGGCTGTTGCCTCGAAAATAGGTAACTTAACATAATTTCATTAAAAAAAATTTTAAGTTACAGCCCTGATAATTTTCTGTCATTCATTTTTCCTCTCCTCCTTCTATATCCTCCTTAGAATCACCATTTCACTAATATTTATGTGTCTGGCATCATTTAAACTGAGATTTACAAGCACAAAGATCAGTCAGATGTTAACTGATGAAGGGCCAAACAAAGAATGATTAATGGCGCCAATTTCAGGACGTCCTTGACACTGCGCATGCGCAGTAGAGGTGAAGTATGGAGGGCCATTCAGGACATGTTTTCTTTGGTTTTAGATGCAAATTTTGGGGATTGGGGGGCAAAATTTGTGTTTGGCCCTATATTTTTAAGAGTTAGCACCAGCTATGTCTGGGTCATTGGTACAGTATAAAAATATACAGGATAAGTTGTTCTTGCATCATTCTACCAGAGCGCCACAAATACCACTGCCAATGCGCTCAACACTGGCATTCTTTTACCAACATAGATCAGACCTTCAGTAATTTTGTGACTTTCCAAACACATCTGAACCTTCAAAGGCCTTTTTTAGGCTTTTGTGATCTCAGACCATGTGTCATTAACATGCCATTATTAGGAGGTCCTCCTGACAATAGATAAATCACCTCAGCAGTGATCTCTTGTGAAATTTTGGCTGCCTGTTGAGGCAGCCAAGACATGACTAGAAATCACAGCTAAGCAAATGGACATTTATAGGATGTTGTCAGTGGGAGTTCAGGACAATTTCCCAGGTGCCACGGGTTAATAAAAATGAGAAGAAAATCAGGCACCTCTTTCTGAAAATGAAACCTTCAACTGCTATCAAGCCCAATAAGGCCTTGTAAGTAGCGAATGTGGGAAAATATTACAGCTGGGAGGTTGTGGGATTTACTTTGTGGTTTCTGTTTTTTAAATAAAGAAACCTTGGTTGCGGCTGCAGTTTCGGTTGTCCATGAGCATATAGAAACTATACGTATATACCTAGGCCTATCAAATTGGCCCTATAATTACATCTTTCACTAACAACTAACAAGGCATCTTCTGTTGAATGTATCAGTTGAATAAATAATTATAACATATCTATGCCTGTAATGTTGTAAAATGTCAGGCCAAAACAAACCCCCAAAATTGTTTAGGATAACCCAACCGACCCTAAAAAATTATGCCGGCCCTCAAAATTTTATCAAGTAAAAAAAAGTCTCTCATTTAGGTCATTGTAACCCTAAATTTCCATCCAACTTCAACTGTGAATTTGAAACCGTTTTTGATCTTCAAGCTTCAAAATTATGTGTAGAAATAAATATATCAGACAGTATAAATGAAGAGCAAGTAGGTTACAGTTCATCAAAGGAAAACACATTTGATAAACTGATGAACATTCTACAATGCTCCACTGTTGGTGGTGTCAGGTCATGAATATTATTGAGTATCGTGTTGAGTTTCGAGTATTGATATTGAAAGGCTCAGATTTTGGCTTACTGTCTTGAAAATGTCATTGGTGCAAGTATAGCATACAACAGTTTTGTTTTTTAATTCCATTCAAACATACACAGAAATTATTTGACGGTGGTCAGCAGATTCATAGATATTCCATTTATTATAAAGTGAATTATTTGGTCATTCTGGTAATTCAATATTACGTGCTGCATCATAAAATGCACTGGAATTTTAAAACCGAATTTGCAGTTGTGTTTATTGGAGTGCAGTTGCGATTTTCGGGTAGTCTCTCACAACCAATCCTGACCCATGGTTGCGGTTAACTTCCCAGCCCTAGAAAATATGAAAACTTAAAAAATTTATAGTAATTTATATATTTTTTATACTTACCAATGACCCAGACATAGCTGGTGCTAACTCTTAAAAATATAGGGCCAAACACAAATTTTGCCCCCCAATCCCCAAAATTTGCATCTAAAACCAAAGAAATCATGTCCTGAATGGCCCTCCATACTTCACCTCTACTGCGCATGCGCAGTGTCAAGGACGTCCCAAAATTGGCGCCATTAATCATTCTTACCATCAGTGCCTGGTAAGCGCTATGTCCTCAGCGGGGAGGTATGAGTTCCCAACTCCTGGGAGGGCCATCCCCGTCTGGGTTATTGGTAAGTATAAAAAATATATAAATTACTATAAATTTTTTAAGATTTTTATACTGTACCAATGACCAGGGACCAGCCTAGGGGGGAATTTTAGGGAGACTTCAAGTCTCCCTCCAGAAAAAATAGGGAGACTGCAGAGTCATGTAGGGAGACTTCATAGGCAAGTGGGGAAAATTAAGAATATTCATGTACCACCCCCGCCGCCCCTTCATATTTTCAATTTATGGTCCTCCATTAACGTACAAATAATCCAGGTCCAGTTGTCTATGATGCATCTGTGCCAGGTTAAAAAATCACAATGTAATTATTGACTGAAAATCCCCCACTGCTACCTTCTCCTTCATGACCCCTCACCTCTTCTTCATGCCAATCCCCCATCACCCTCCTGTGGTTGCCTTTCAGCAAAGTCTACTAAGCTATTAATTTCCTAAGTCTGAAAGTGTGAACAGGACCAGATGTAAGAAGGTTGCTTGGGAGGTACTTTGTTAGTTAATAAACAAAATACATTCTGGGGTCGAGTATTTTGTAAAAGAAATGTCATTCCGCATCATTTTTATGGCATTCCGGTGTCATTCCGCGTCATTTCATGTCATTCCGATGTTTAGGAGGACCCTTTTTCAAGATCATCCACATGCACACTTGTGTCCTGTACAAAGCTTTTCTTGACATCACTAAAGCTTTTTTTCATGTGTTTCAATTCCATTCGTGTTTTTCTGGCAATAGACAGCCCAACAGTTAACAGTCGTCAGCAAATCGAAATGAAAATAATGTGTTATAAAATACGTCCGTTGTGTATACATTTTTGGCATCCTAAGCGACGTAACCTACTTTCAAACTGGGTTGTTTTGTTGAGTCGCGTAAGTCACCTATTTTCGTTTCGACACTTGAAGCTCCGACTGGAACGCAACAAAATAGAAATAAAAAAATCCGCCAAAAGCGACAATGGACAATTGCTTGTCGTGTGATTTCAAATAAATGGACGTTTATTTGACGAATTAAAATGCCCATTTATCACACTCGACCACATTCGATTTTTTAAAATACTTGTTTTCATGTAAACCTCGCATCACTCAGTTCAGCCTTTTCTCATTTTGGCCAATTTTTAGAGGGAGACTTGTAATCGCCCCAACTATTTTTCAAGGCGACTTTGGGCTTAGAAGGGCGACTTAATTGCCCTAGTCGCCCTCACGGCTGGTCCCTGCCAATGACCCAGACATAGCTGAATAGTAAAAAGGCTGGAGGGCCCAGGACATAGAGGAAAATCCAGTAAGCTCAACTATATAAAATAGAGTCATCTCCTGGAGGAGAAAAGGAGAAATAGGCTTCACGTGTATCTTTCTTATTTATGATAAATTAGAAAGACACAATACCTTCTATAATTGAGCATCATAACATCCATGTTCTCTATTAATATCCAGTATAATTCTTATACTAATTATTTTTTAAAGTAAGCCAATAAATAAAGTTAGTCCAAAGAATTGAGACTCTTTATACTCTTTTAAAAGTGTCCGAGGATAGTATAATAACACCCGTTTGACACGTGACATATTCAAATGCTATACTTTAAAACTATGACATGAATGAATTTTAAAAGATAACTTTCACTTAAGAAACCATCCCAGTAACAGCTCAGAATTACTAACTCCGGAGGAGGTATCCCCTTGTTTTCATAATAAAACAGGTGACCCAAGGAACACCCCTCCCCCTCCCTCCTTTTTCTTGCCCTGGGTCAAATAGCCCAGAGCGAAGAGGGCAGCCGGACAGAGTCACTGCCGGAACATAAAGCCTACATAGCTATAGTTGCAATTGTTAAGTGATCGACATTCTGAGTAACTGATAATGGACCTAAATAATGCAGGTCTCCAGAAATGGATACAATATTTCTGAGATAAAAATTCGTGAATGTGGATGGCTGAGACCAATATGCAGCTTACTTTAATCTATAATAGCAATACTATACGTCAGCCCAAGATGTAGAAGAGCTCTTACTTCATGAGCCGAAATCTTAAGCACAGACTGCTGAGTTAAGGATAGATTATCCTAAGCAGTACCGATAGTTAACTGAATGCATTAAGTAATGGAATGGACCGTAATGACCTTTCTATTAGGCATCAGAGCCAGAAGAAGCTTTACGTCCTACTGATAAACTGAGATCTGTTAATAAATACATAAAGGTCTATCCGGACAGAGTAAAGGCCTATGCCCACTCGAAGATGGAAGGACCTTAAAAACCATAGGTTCCGGATATCATTAGGAGCCTGATTCTTAACCAAAAATACAACATTAGTAGTAAAGGTAATAGAGTTTCCGATACTACGAAAGTGAGAATCGTCCACCGATAGTGCATGAAGCTCACTGACTCTTCAGCAGAAGAGAAGACTAAGAGAATTGCTGTCTTAAAAGGCCAGAATTTGAAACTACTGTCTCAAGGGATTCAAATGGTTGCTTTAGTTAATAAGAACCCAAGCTAAATTCCGAATAGGAATTAAACTAACGATTCTAGGTCTCTTATCGAAAAGTTTCAAACAAACTTAGATAAAGAGACATTAGGTTCAATTGTAAACTATCATGGTGTGCATAGGTATCAGATAACACAGACCTATAACCTTTAAAAGTAACTGGCTGCAGATGATCTCGTTAAACAAGTATACTAGAAAGTTTGCAATGTCTGGTATGGAGGGATCAAAAATATCAACATAAAGATCCCTACACCAACGACGGAAGACCCTCCACTTTAGCTGCATAGTATAGCGAAGAGGAGGTCCTTCTACAGTTAGGAATCGCGTCCACTGCTCGTCCTGTACAATGCTTGCCATGCAAGAAGGACCGCACAACGGAATACGTGAAGGTTGAGACCTTGCGGGTTGTGATAGAGTTGACACGATTTCCCCAGCGAAAAAAGATCCTCTCGTGGAGGAAGTTTCCGCGGTAAGTCCCACAGCAGACATCTAAGTAAATTTATCCACCGTCTCTGTGGGACAGAGATGCTACCAACAGAATTGTATTGTGAATGAATAATTCTAGCAATACTTGCTGAATCAACAGCGCTTGAGGATACGCATATCCTATCATCGCGTCCTACTAGATCGATAGAGCGTTACCTACATATGCTCGGGGATCCGGACACGGTGACACATACGTCTACAATTGATTGGAGAGTTGTGTCGCAAATAAATTTATCGCTGGGCGCTCCCATTGATAGAAAATCTGATTGAATACCTGTTTGTTGATAGTCCATTCCGACGGCAACAAACGACCCTTACATGAAAGGGAGTCTGCTAATACGATCCGACGACCGAGAATATGACGAACCGAAACAGAACTTGGTGTTCTATAACAAACAGAAGGATTCTTTCCGTTAAAATCAATAACGGAACCGAATGAGTGCCTCCCTGGTTCCGGATATACGCAACTACTGTCGTATTATCGGACAGGATTGAACATGCGTTTCTGAATAAAATTCATCCAATGACGTAGTGCAAGCCAACATAATATTCTTCCTTGGAAGTTAAGAGCTTGCCTAAAAACTGCGGAACCCAAAGACCCTGGCACTTCGAATCCGTTGGGATCAAAATTGTGTCCGAACCTGTTTGACTGGCATCCGTCATAATCGAAAAACTCGGATCCGGCAACTACAGTGGAACTCTCTGAGTCAACCACCGAATGTTTGCCCACGTCTGAATCTCTTGTTACACTTGATAGACAAGAGAACGTGTATATCGAGCAATTCAAGATTGCTGAAAGGTTGCCGTCGAAGAGAAGCTTCTCCGAGACCGAAGCGACTCTGAGAGAGTTCTTCACCTTACTATCCACGCGCGTGGATGTAGCTAGGGCTGCGTCACGTCTAACCAACTCCAGGTTGCCACTGAAGGCCGGAGTTATCCGTGGAAAAACTACTGCCCCTGAAAGAAATCTCATTGAGGATCATATCCTGGAATTCTTTCTCTTGAAGACGTAATGATAACGTGTCAGTAAGGTGGTGTATGTATGATAAAGCGTCTAAGTTAAGTCTATTATACATCATTGTCGTTTCCAACATCGTGGTTGGAATTGACATAGACGGCGAAAAAGATAATTCCCAGTCTTCAGCCTTGCCGTCTTAGACGCAAAGGAACTCTCGGTAAGACCAGTTCTGCCAATAAAAAATTATTTCCTAGAATTCCCGAAAGGCAGAATAGTGCATTGCGGACAAGAAACTAGACCAGCATGTTGATAGCAAGCTTATATATAGCGTCGTTCAATAATTCGAATGTTCTAAAGACATTATTGGACTGCGTCGGCAACTCAGGGACAATGTCCCTGAACCGATCCAAAACTCCGTGTCCAATGACGCTATTAGTCTCTTATCCAGCATCGCAGCAATGTAGTCCGACGGAACAACCTCTGGAAGATAATGCCGGAAGAAATGTATGGCAGCTTCTGTTGTTCCGAAAGGGAAAGCTCGAAATTGTCCGAATCCCTTTCGCCATCCTGTCAGACCCTATGAAGTGTTCGGTCGTCCGTACCTGATGCAACAGCGGAGCGCACCGACCCAGCGCCGTCGGATTATTCCTGATCTGACCGAGAATCTGTCGTTTGCTGGGATGCTACGATAAGCTGTGCTATTTTGGATAGCACGTCCGTCACTGAGGCCTGTGGAGAAGCGGTCTTACGATGCATTGCCGCTGGAAACTCCGTGTTCGTTACCCCGTGCATACTTCTATTATGCGAGCGACCGGAGTGTGCAGGCCTCGTGTCCCTTGGCTACCGGATGGCGTGACCTGTTCGCCATGGAATCACTGAATGACGAAGCTGGCCGGATATTCGAGGTCACGTAGCCAATGTGCGGTCGTGTGCGTTGCTGTGAGGATGAGGAAGCATTATCGACAGTCACTCGGACTGTCTATATAACGGAGCGTCCCAGCGGCGGACATACGCTCCGAATGTGAAATGTCTGTACCACAACATCCGGTCCCATATGTTGTAGCACGAGAGAGGGACCTCTCTCGCTTGCCGCCCGGACGGACCGGACGAGCTAGGAACCGGACTAACAGGCTTCCTCCGATCTCTCCTCTAATCTGTCATCATTGGGTGTGTACTAAAGTCTATTATAGTGCTCGCATCACCCAAATCTCCTTTCTAGACCACAACGGACGAACCCGACTGCCGAACCATTCGATGAATGGACGCTACACCAGGTGAGCTAGCGAATGTCAACTCCGTCGATCCTACTAGGGACCTCTTAGGCGATTGACGTAATCCATGAGCACTAATTGCCGCTAGCTCTTCATTAACTATGACGACAGAGGCACACTTTTGAAAGACATCTCAGTAATTTTGCGAACAAGAAACCAGACATGCTTGTAAATAGCAAGCATATAAAAAATATATATAGCGTCGTTCAATAAATCGAAAGTATCTGAGACATTATTGGACTGTGTCGGAACTGAGGGACGATGTCCCTGAACCGAACTAACAATTTCTAAGTCCATCGACGCTATCAGTTTCTTATCCGATATCGCAGCATTCTAGTCCGACGAAGAACCTCTAGAAGATGAAATCGGATGACATATACAGCAGCTTATGTTGTTCCGAAAGGGAAAGCTCGAAAAACTCCGAATCCCTTTCGGCATCCCGTCGGACCATATGAAATTTTCGGACGTCCGCACCTGATGCTTCCGCGGAGCGTCCCGACCCAGCGTCGTCGGATATTACATTATGCGACAGAGATTCTGTCGTTGCTGGGATAAGTTGTGCTATTTGGGATAGCACGTCCATCACCGAGGCCTGTGCAGAAGCGGTCTTACGATGCTTTGCCGCTGGAAGCTCCGTGTACGTTGACTCCCGCATACTTTCTTATGCGAACATCCGGAGTCTCCAGGCCTCGTGTCCCTGGCTATCAGATGGCGTGACCTGGTCGCCGAGGATTCTCTGATTGGCGAAGTTGACTGGATATCGGAGGTCACGTAGCCAAGGTGCAGTCGTGTGCGCTGCCATGAGAATGAGGAAGCCTTATTGACAGTCTCTCCGGACTGTCTATATAACGGAGCGCCCCGAGCGGCGGACGTATGCTCCGAATGCGAGACATTTTGTACCACAACATCTGGGGCCAGATGTTGATGTACGAGAGAGGGGCCTCTCTCACTCGCAGCCCGGATGGGCCTGGACGAGCTATGAACCGGACTAAAAGGCTTCCTCCGTTCTCCCCTCTAATCCGCCGTCACTGGGTCTGCACTTGGTTATTTTATAGTGCTCGCATCACCCAAAACTCCTTTCTAGACCGCAACGGACGAACCCGGCTGCCGAACCATTCGATGAATGGACGCTACACTGGGCGAGCTAGCGGACGTCAAAGGCCGTCGAACCGACTAGGGTCCTCTTTGGCAACTGACGTATTACATGAGCACGTTTCCGCTAGCTCTTCATTAATTGTGACGACGGAGGCACACTTTTGGAAGACATCACGGATACATCACCCTGATCATGATCGTCTGAAATAGAGATTGATAAAGTAGAGTGACCCTGCGGGGAAAGGACCGGAATGGCCAATTCCCCACTAACATACCGTGACACACGCTTCCCATGTTGTCATCGAAATTAACACATACAGAACAGGAGTTAGTGCGAGTACACTGAGTACATTATACAATGATTATGAAAGTCAGAGGAAGATTTCCTCTTATAACAATTGAACAATATCCTTTCATTGTGAAAAGAAAACAAAGTCCTATTACTCGCACCAACCCCTGACAATCAAAATACATAATAACAAGATCCATTAACATAGAAAAAATAATTGAATCAAGAACTTTTGAAAAAATATTTTTTCAGAACAGCCCAAGTTTCTGAAAAGTAACGTTGAGCCCCAATGGATCCCAAGCCTAAGTGTGGACAAAAATTCTAAAAATATTTTAAACAATTTATGCAACACTTACGAACAATAATAATGTATCTAGTTATGATTAAATTAACATCAAGATATTATTTTCAAGAAATCCCCCCTCACACAGAGGGCTGTTGGAAATGTAAACAATAAGTGTAAAAACACCAGATCAAGACTCCAGGCACCCTGGCCCGAAATCAGTTACCAATAATACACTATCTGATGCAAAACAGAGACTTCCAGGGAAGAAACAGCAGAACATCAGATGGTAGATGCAGAACACTACGCCTAACCACCCATAGGTGAAGACGTAAACATGGGGAAAAGAACAGAATTCATTCTGTTATCCAGCTAAAACTCCCAAGAAATTTTAGTAATAATATTACAGAAAATATGCCAAAAGCATGGGAGAATAGCAAGAGGGGACTTAAAGGAAAGGGAGAGAGGAAAACACTGAACAAGCAGTGTAACTTAATAACAAGAATGACCACAACAGGCTGTTGCCTCGAAAATAGGTAACTTAACATAATTTCATTAAAAAAATTTTAAGTTACAGCCCTGATTATTTTCTGTCACTCATATTTCCTCTCCTCCTTCTATATCCTCCTTAGAATCACCATTTCACTAATATTTATGTGTCTGGCATCATTTAAACTGAGATTTACAAGCACAAAGATCAGTCAGATGTTAACTGATGAAGGGCCAAACAAAGAAATGATTGATGGCGCCAATTTCGGGACGTCCTTGACACTGCGCATGCGCAGTAGAGGTGAAGTATGGAGGGCCATTCAGGACATGATTTCTTTGGTTTTAGATGCAAATTTTGGGGATTGGGGGGCAAAATTTGTGTTTGGCCCTATATTTTTAAGAGTTAGCACCAGCTGTGTCTGGGTCATTGGTACAGTATAAAAATTTCAGTTTTGGTATTCAATAATTGGGTTGGTTTTGTTTTTCAGTATTCCCATGATATCAGGATCGGTTCGGTTTTTCAGAATATATTGCCAATCTCTACTTAGTAGAGTTGCAATTGCCATTACATGTTTTTTTCTGACAATTTTAAGCCCTGACACAAGCCAGAAAATAAGCAGACTGACATCTGCAAAATGTGGTTCCCTGAGGGTGAAATTAGTGATGCTACCCTGCACAGCAGGGTAGCATCACTACATTTACCCTCTGTGAACCTCAATCTGAATCAGGGTCTCAAAGCTAAACAGAAAGAAGTACCCAGAGGATAAATTTACCCACTGTATGGGACAGCTGCATCATCAAATTCACCCTCTGGGAACCTCATTCTGCAAATGTCAGACTGCCTATTTTCAGGCCTGCCTTGGCATCTGTTGGGAAGCTCTCTCTGAAATGATGCAAAGTAATGGAACTATCACCAAAGGAATAATCTAACAGAAATATTCTTGTGGTTTGGCCCCACAAAGTAGATCTTCTGTTCTTAGGCCATTTTTCTGTAAAATTGCGTGCAGGCGAGTGATTTTTTATTTAATTTTTTTATTTTTGTAATTATTTCTTTGCCATCAAAAGTTCAGATTGTTGGGTTTGTTTTATGTTTTAGGTCTCATAATCTACAGAATAACATGGGTGATGGTGTATTTCATCCCTTGATTGCAAGAAGGCTTTGAAATGCTAATTCTTTGCAAAGCCTTGTTCCACTCAAGGGACAAATTTATCAACTTTATTAACTTGGGTAAAACATCAGACATTAACCATTTCATTATTATTTTTTTCAGTTTTCAGAGAGCAAGCGGCAGCCAAAAGGACCATGCAGGAGGGCCTGAGTTTGTTGGTTGGTGGTTAACGTCACATAGTTATGCACCATGGCTAATCATGACACAACATGGAGATGAAGTCAAGTTTAGTCAATCGTTGATCAACATGTTGCCCATTTTAGAGGACTTTCACCCCAAGCATTGGTGACTGGGTCCTATTTTACTAGTAAAGCGGAACTGGTTTACCACAGTAAACAAGTGCTGCTTACTTCCCGGGGTTCCCACGGGGAAGGAGGGCCTGATAAACATATTTTGAATTTTTTAGGTCTTATCACACAATTTATTTCAGTCGATAATCTTACTGAAAAGACTATTACCACTACTGTGGCCTTTGATACCACTATTACTGCCATTACCACTTGTACTGTTATTAGCTTTGCCAATGCTGCATGTTTAATGTGGTTTAATGACACAGCCAGGGTCATATCATGTTAGACTTTACCAATACTACATGTAAAACTTTACTGTTAAAAATATCTCACAAGTAATTCTTGCTTTATCAAACCTGCTGTTTGAACACAACTGTTTCCATTTTTAAAACTTATTCTCAGTTCTTTGTTTCCCCCATTATATTTCTGCCGCCAAAAAATATCACAATATTGTTTTTCTTGAGTTTTACTTCATTTAGCCTACATGCGAAACAAGCGCACTGCAAGGCGTGGCTAAATAAGCCCGTTTTAAGTCGAAATAGGGACATAACTCATGTAAAAATAATTGGACAGATCCCATATCCAAACTTGGTCAGTATTATTAGCTAGAAAATACACATACTAACTTTGGTCTAGATCAAATAATCCAAACTGGAGTTACTGGTCAGATACCAAAAGTGTTAATAGACAGTCAAATTCTAAGTCAATAAAGGGTCATAACTCATTTAAAAATAAATGGACAGAACCCATAATTGAATGTGGCCTGTATTACTAGCTGGGCAATACACATACCAACTTCGGTTGAGATCAAATGATTCATCCTGGAGTTATCAGTCGGAAACCAAACATTTTGATAGATGGATGAATTCTAAGTCAAAAATGGACCGTAACTCATGTAAAAATAACTGGACGGAAACCATATTTGAACTAGGTCTGTATTACTAGCTGAGTAAAATACGTACCTACATTGGTTGAGATCAAATAATCCAAACTGGAGTTATGGGTTGTAAACCAAAAATGTTGATAGATGGTCGAATTCTAAGTCAAAAAGGTGCTGTAAGTCATGTAAAAATAATTGGATGGAAACCATATTCCAACTTGGCCTGTATTACTAGCTGGGTAATACACATAACCACATTGGTTGAGATCAAATAATCCAAACTGGAGTTATCGGTCGGAAACCAAAAATGTAAATAGAAGGTCAAATTCTAAATCAAAAAAGGGCCATAACTCATGTAAAAATATTTGGGCGGAACCCATATTCGAACTTGGCCTGTATTATTAGCTAGAAAGTTAAAAAATTTATAGTAATTTATATATTTTTTATACTTACCAATGACCCAGACTTAGCTGGTGCTAACTCTAACAAAACCAGGGCCAAACACAAATTTTGCCCCCCAATCACCAAAATTTGCATCCAAAACCCAAAGAAATCATGTCCTATAGGACCTCCATACTTCGCCCCTACTGCGCATGCGCAGTGTCAAGGACGTTCCGAAATTGGCGCCAATTATCATTCTTACTGGCAGTGCCTGGTCAGCGCTATGTACTCAGCGGGTAGGCAAGAGTTCCCAACTCCTGGGAGGGCCATCCCCGTCTGGGTCATTGGTAAGTATAAAAAATATATAAATTACTATAAATTTTTCAACATTTTTATACTGTACCAATGACCCAGACTTAGCTGAATAGTAAAAAGGCTGGAGGGCCTAGGACATAGAGGAAAATCCAATAAGCTCAATTATATAATATAGAGGCAACCCCTTAAGGAGAAAAGGAGTATTAGGCTTTACATGTATCTTTCTTATTTAATATTAAATTAGAAAGATACAATACCCTTTATAATTGAGCACAATAACATTCATGTTCTCTATTAACATCCAGTATAACCCTTATACTAATTATTTTTAAAGTAAGCCAATAAATAAAGTAGTCCAGAGAATTGAGACTCTTTATAATCTTTTAAAAGTGTCCGAGTATTGTATATTAAAGCCCGTTTGACACTTGACATATACAAATGCTTCACACCGAGCTACACTTTAAAAAAATGACATGAATGAATTTTAACATTAATATTACACTTTAAAACCATCCTGGAAGCGACTCAGAAATACTGACTTTGGAGGAGGCATTCCCTTGCTTTTCACTATAAAGCAGGTGACCTAAGGGAACACCCTCCCCCCCCCCCCCCTTCCCCTTGCCCTGGGTCAAATAGCCCAGAGCGAAGAGGGCAGCCGGACGGAGTCACTGCCGGAACAGAAAGCCTGCATAACTATAGTTGCAACTGTTTAGTGGACGACATTCTGAGCAACAGATAACGGACCTAAACAATGCAGGTCTCCAGAAATGGACTCAATATTTCTGAGATAAAAATTTGTGAATGTGGATGGCTGAGACCAATAAGCAGCCTTCATTAAATCTGTAATAGCAATACTATTAGCATAAGCCCAAGAAGTAGCAAGAGCTCTTACTTCATGAGCGGAAATCTTAAGCACAGACTGCTGAGAAGAAGATAAACTCTCATAAGCAGTACGGATAGTTAATTGAATCCATCTAGCAATAGAATGGACCGAAATGTCCCTTCTATTAGGCATCAAAGACAGAAAGAAACGTTTCCGTCCCTTTCTGATAAACTGAGATCTCTGTTTATAGATACATAACGCTCTAACAGGACAGAGTAAAGGCCTATGCCCGTCTGAAGACGGAAGAGCCTTAATAACAATAGGTTCCGGATATTTATTAGGAGCCTGATTCTTAGCTAAAAAACCCACATTAGTAGTGAAGGTGATAGTGTACCCGACACTACGATAGTGAGAATCATCCACCGACAGTGCATGAAGCTCACTGACTCTTCTAGCAGAAGAGAAAGCTAAGAGAAAAGCTGTCTTATAAGATAAGAATTTGAAATCTACTGTCTCAAGAGGTTCAAATGGCTTTTCCTTCAATTTAAGAAGAACCCAAGCTAAATTCCATTTAGGAATTAACCTAAGAGTTCTGGGTCTATTTATCGAGAAGTTTCTAACCAACTTAGATAAAGAGACATTAGATCCAATTTGTAAACTATCATGATGTGCATAGGTATCAGATAACATAGACCTATAACCCTTAATAGTAACAGGCTGCAGTTTGATTTCGTCAAACAAGTATACTAGAAAGTTTGCAATGTCTGGTATAGAGGGATCGAAAATATCTACAGAATGATCCCTACACCAACGACGAAAAACCTTCCACTTAGCCGCATAGTTTAGCGAAGAGGAGGTCCTCCTACAGTTAGAAATCGCGTCCACTGCTCGTCCTGTAAAGTGCTTGCCATGCAAGAAGGACCGCACAATGGAAAAACGTGAAGGTTGAGACCTTGTGGGTTGTGATGGAGTTGACGCGATTTCCCCTGCGAAAGAAGATCCTCCCGTGGAGGAAGCTTTCGCGGTAGGTCCCACAACAGACACCTGAGTAGATTTATCCACGGTCTCTGTGGAGACAGAGATGCTACCAACAGAATCTTACATTGAGATTGTTTTATCTTTAGCAATACTTGCTGAATTAACGGTGCTGGAGGATACGCATATCCTATCATTCCGTCCCAAGGGATCGACAGAGCGTCTACTGCAAATGCTCTTGGATCCGGACACGGAGACACATACGTCTGCAACTGATTGTTGAGATGTGTCGCAAATAAGCCTATCATTGGCCGTTCCCATTGGTAGCAAATCTGATTGAATACTTGTTTGTTGAGAGTCCACTCCGACGGCAACAAGCGACCCTTTCTTGAAAGGGAGTCTGCTAGCACATTCAGACGACCCGGTATGTGACGGACCGAAAGAAGAACCTGATGTTCTAGCGCAAACAGAAGGATTCTTTCCGTTAGATTGAACAACGGAACTGAATGAGTGCCTCCCTGATTCCGTATATACGCCACTACTGTCGTATTGTCGGATAGGATTTGGACATGAGCATTGTGAATAATGTCCATCCAATGACGTAACGCAAGCCAAATTGACATCATTTCCTTGATGTTCATGTGCTTGCCCAGGAATTGCGGATCCCAAAGACCCTGGCATCTCTAATCCGTTGGGATCAATGATGCACCCCAACCTGTTTGACTGGCATCCGTCATAATGGTAAAACTCGGATCCGGCAACTGCAGCGGAACTCCCTGAGTTAACCACTGAATGTTTGCCCAAGTCTGAATCTCTTGTTTCACTCGATCTGACAAGAGAACGTCTATGTCGAGCGAATGAATTTTCACACTCCAATTCTGAGTCAAGAAAATTTGGAGAGGACGCGTGCGTAACCGCCCCATCGGAATGAGATCCGCAGCGGCTCCGCACAGACCTATCAGTCTCATAAATTCTCTCGCTGTGACATCTGACTGCGTGCAGACAATAGCGAGCGTAACATCTGACTAATTCGCTCTGGTTAACGGCAGACGAACGAGATTGTTGTGCGTCTCGAAGCTCATTCCCAGATGTGTGAATGACTTGGACGGCACCAGATCCGACTTCTCCTCGTTTACTATAAAACCGAGACGTCGGAGCAATAGAAGTAGATTCTGAACATCGTTCTGAAGCATTAACTCGTTGCCGTACCTCTGAAGAATGTCGTCTAGGTAGGCCGACGTTACCGCAGACGAATGAGCTCGGAAATAGATCATTACCGAGTTCATTACCCGAGTGAAAGCCCAGGGTGCTAGATTCAGTCCGAAGCACATCGCCCAGAATTGATACAACACTCCTAGGACTGCGAAGCATAGATACTTTCTGAATGTCGGATGTACCATGACGTGAAAGTACGCATCTTTGAGATCTATGCTTGTTGCATAATCGTTCACCCGAATACTCGCTCTGACCGATCGAATCGTCTCCATATAAAACTTCGGAGCGACGATCAGCTTGTTTATCCAGCTCAAATCTATGACTGGACGGAACGAGCCGTCTGGTTTCGGAACCAGAAACAGATGGCTGTAGAATCCCGGAGTCTCCTGGTTTTCTACGACCTCTACCGCGTTCTTCATTAAAAGAGACTGCACCTCTGATAATAGAGCGTCTCTTTTCTGCGGATTTGACGGAAGTTGAGTCCACTTTGGACTTCGAGTTAATGGAGGCTTTCGTTTGAAGGATATCTTTAGACCTTCCGAAGTCACTCCTCTCACCCAAGGGTCGTCCGTAATCGACGCCCATTCATGTGAAAAGCTCGACAACCTTCTGCCAACCGGTACGCGATAGAGGTTTAAGCCATCACCACCTGGACATGCGAGGCCTGCGGTAGGAGAAACCACGTCCTCCACGACCCGCACCTCGTCCCGTCGACCTCGGGGCGTCCGACCGGTTGTCCCGGCCCGAAGGACGTCCCGAACGTGAGTCGCTACCTTGACGGTCTCTCGAATAAGACCAAGAGGACGCACCGCAACCTCTATAGGAACCTCTCTTGGGCGCATTAGACCCAGAAGTGCCTGTCTTATTCTTGTCTGCCGTATCCGACTTCTTAGAAGCAGATTTGAACAACAGAGAATCCGAAGCTTTCTTTGTAATTTTATCATAAATAGCAGAAAGCTTGCCGTCAAAGAGAAGTTCTCCGGAGACCGAAGCGACTCTGAGAGAGTTCTTCACCTTAGTATCCACGAGTGTGGATGTAGCTAGGGCTGCGTCACGTCTAACCAACTCCAGGTTTGCCACTGAAAGGGCGGAGTTACACGTGGAATAAGCTACTGCCCTTGAAAGAAGTCTTAAAGAGGATTGTATATCCTGAAATTCTTTCCCTTGAAGGGGTAGTGATAACGCCTTATTAAGGTAATCTGCGTAAGATAAGGCATCTAAACTGGCTCTGTTAGACGAAATAGCTGTTTCCAACACCGCAGTTGGAATAGAAGCCGACGACGGTAATGATAGCTCTAAGTCTTCCGCCTCGTCGTCCATATGCAGAGGAACTCTCGGAATACCCTGTCCCGCCGTGTCGAATTTATTCCTTGCATTAATGAAAGGCAGGTTGAGAGTATTGGCGGACAAGAAACCTGCTTTCCCCGTTTTGGAAGCAAGTTTAAATATAGCGTCGTTCAATAATTCAAATGTTCTTGCAACATTATTGGACTGCGACGGAAACTCGGGAGCGATGTCCCTGAACCGCTCAAAAAATTCAGAGTCCAATGACGCTATAATCCTCTTGTCCGGAACCGCAGCAGTCTGGCCCGACGGAACAACTTGAGGGAGAAAGTGCCGGATGAAGTCCACGGCAGCTTTATGTTGTTCTGAAAGGGATAGCTCCAAATCATCCATATCCCTTTCACCATCCGGTCGGACCTCATGATGCTCCCGGTCGTCCGCCCCCGATGCTTCGGCGGAGCGTACCGACCCAGCGCCGTCGGATAATTCCCGATCTGACACCGTTTCTGTCGGCTGCTGGGATGCTGCGATAAGTTGTGCTATCTGCACAAGTACGTCTGGCATCGAGACCTGCGGAGGCGCAGTCTTTCGCTGCTTCGCCGAGGGCAGCTCCGCATCTGATGGCTCCCGCATACTTTTTCTATGCGAACATCCGGAGTCCATCGGCCTCGTGTCCCTGGCTGCCGGATGGTGTGACCTGGTCGCCGAAGAATCCCTGATCGGCGAAGCTGGTAAGATATCGGCGGTCACGCAGCCAAGGTGCGGTCGTGTGCGCTGACGAGAAGAAGCCTGAGCAGTCTCCGCGGACTGCCTATACAACGGAGCGTCCCGAGCGACGGACGTATGCTCTGCTTGCGACACATTTTGTACAACAACATCTGGTCCCAGATGTTGTTGTACGAGAGAGGGGCCTCTCTCGCTCGCGGCCCGGCTGGACCTGGACAGGCTAGGAACCGGACTCAAAGGCTTCCTCCGATCTCGCCTACTATCCGCCGTCACTGGGTGTGCATGTTGAATGTTTATAGTGCTCGCATCACCCAACATTTCCTCCTGGACCGCATCGGACGAACCCGGCTGCCGAACCATTCGGTGAATGGACGCTACACCGGGCGAGCTAGCGGACGACATTTGTTTAATCTCCATGAGCACTTTTGCCGTTAGCTCTGTATTCATTTGTGACGACGGAAGCGCACTTGCGGAAGATAACATGGAAACATCACCCTGTTCTTGTTCCTCTGAAATAGAAAATGAGAGAGTAGAGTGACCTTGCGGAGAAAGAGCCGGCATAGCCCTTTCTCCAGTAACAACATACCGTGACACACATTTCCAGTGTTTGTCATCCCAATATTGACATATAGAACAGGGATTAGTGCGAGAACACTGACTACAATCAATACAATGATCATGAAAGTCAGAGGAAGATTTCTTCCTATTACAATTTGAACAATATCCTTTCATTGTGAAAAGTCAACAACAAGTCCTAGTTACTCGCACAAACCCCTGACACAAAGATACATAATAACATGATCCATTAATAATGAAAAAACAATTGCAAATCAAAATAATTTTTGAAAAATATTTTTTCAGCGAAGCCCAAGTTTCTGAAAAGTAACGTTGAGCCCCGATGGATCCGATGGCTAAGTGTGGTCAAAAATTTTAAATTTATATTAAATAATTAATGCGACACTTACGGATAATAGAAATGTATCTTATAGTGAGATAAACTACACCAAAGGCAAACAGCCCCCCTCAAAAAAGGCTGTTGCCAATGTAAACAAACAGTGTAAAAACACCAGAAAACATGACTCCAGGCACTGAAAAAACTGGCCCGAAATCAGTCATCAAAATTACACTCTATCTGATGCAAGACAGAGACTCCCAGGGGAGAATCTGCAGAACATCAGATGGAAGATGCAGAACACAACGTTTATACACCCATGGGTGAAAACGTAACTATGGGGAAAATAACAGAAAACATTCTGTAACCAAGCAACTCTCCCAAGAGAATTTTAGAAATGAACTTTCTCAAAAATATGCCAAAAGCATGGGAGAATTGCAAGGGGGGACTTAGAAGGCCAGGGGAGAGGAAACACTGAATAAGCAGTGCAACTTTTTAGCAAGAATGACAACAAGAGGCCCATGCCTCGAAAATAGGCAACTTAACATAATTTCATAAAAAATTTTCAGTACAGCCCTGATTATTTTTTGTCACTCCTTTTTCCTCTCCTCCTTCTATATCCTCCTTAGAATCACCATTTCTCCAATAATTACGTGTCTGGCATCCTTTAAACTGAGATTTACAAGCACAAAGATCAGTGAGATGTTGACTGATGAAGGGCCAAACAGAGAAATGATAATTGGCGCCAATTTCGGAACGTCCTTGACACTGCGCATACGCAGTAGGGGCGAAGTATGGAGGTCCTATAGGACATGATTTCTTTTGGTTTTGGATGCAAATTTTGGGGATTGGGGGGGCAAAATTTGTGTTTGGCCCTGGTTTTGTTAAGAGTTAGCACCAGCTAAGTCTGGGTCATTGGTACAGTATAAAAATATTATAAATTTACAGTAATTTGTATATCTTTATACTTACCAATGGCCCAGACTAGCTGATGCTTAACTCAAAGTTATTAAGGGCCAAACACAAATTTTGAACCCCCCACCTATCCCCAAAATTTGCTTGCAAAACTGAAAATTAAATGTCCTATCTGGCCCTCCATACATTTATTCTCCGCAAATGCGCAGACATTAGGAAGTGACCGGAATTGGCGCCAACATCATTCTTTGTAAAAGAGAGTACTACATAAAAATTCAGCAGGGAGGTATGAGGGCCCACTCATGAGACAGCCATCTCCGTCTGGGCCACTGGTAAGTATAATAAAAATATACAAATTACTGTAAATTTATAATATTTTTACACTGTAAACCAATGGCCCAGACTAGCTGAATCGACCGACATTGCCACTTATAGAGCTGCTAGTCGCAGCTAAAAATTTCAATAAAAAACAGCCAAAAAGCTTAAGAGTTTAACAGGAAGGGTTCATGGAAGAATAGGGAAGGAATACATAATGCACAGTGGAATAATCATTTTTAACAAGCGCTCACGTATCACTGAAGCAATACAATGTCCCCTACCAGACTAATGAGCATTAATAATTATACAAATATTATAATCTAGATGTGATCAGCATGAATTCTGTTGAAGCGTTTCCAAAAAAAAGTCCGGAAAACTGATATTTTGGCACTTTTCCATATTTCCAAGGGCCATAACTCATACAAGAATAATGCAATCAGCATGAAACTCAAACTTGATCTGTAAGTCATCATTCTATAGTAGTTTACCAAAAATGAAATAATTCGGTTGAAGCATTTCCAAAAAAAGTTCGGAAAACTAAAGTGTGACTGACAGACTGACTGACTGACAGACTGACAGAGTGCAAATGAAACTTGATCTGTAAGTCATCGTTCTATAGCAGGTTGCCAATGAAAGTGTCAATGACACTGTAGCTTAACTTGTGTGTTGTGTTTGATGAAAAGGATAATGTTCAATGTTTATGAAAGGATTATGAAATAAGACAAGAATTGTTATAATTGGGAATATGTTCATTTCTTGTTCCCTGTATGCTATGTTTATGATAAAAATAATATGAGGTGAACACTGTACTAAAGAGCTGAGGGGTGAGTTAATATGACCTCACAGTTAATGTACGTGGCCCTCACAGTTAACGTACAGCAACAAAAGTTACCAAGTTACAGTGAAATTATTCCAAAACGAGTCATCCTATCAAGTTACATTAAAATCCCTTCATAAATATGGCCTGAAGATTGTGCTAAAGGTTTTCGGGCTTAGGGCCCCTGCAGCCGCCAGTTTCCCAATTGCGTCCAAAGGGGACGTTCTCATCTAGACATTATATAAAGTCAACCTACCAAGTTACAATGAAATCCCTTAATAAATATGACCTGTAGACTGTGCTAAAGGTTTTTGGGCTTTGGGCTCTGGCAGCCATCATGGTTGAATGATCGCAACCAAAAGGGGACATTCTCATCTGGGCATCATCTGGAGTGATTCTACAAAGTTACAATGAAATCCCTTCATAAACATGACCTGTAGACTGTGCTCAAGGTTTTTGGGCTTTGGGCCCCTGTAGCCATCACAGTTGACCAATCACGCCCAAAAGGGGGCTCTGGCAGCCATCATGGTTGAATGATCGCAACCAAAAGGGGACATTCTCATCTGGGCATCATCTGGTGTGATCCTACAAAGTTACAATGAAATCCCTTCATAAATATGACCTATAGACTGTGCTCAAGGTTTTTGGGCTTCGGGCCCCTGAAGCCATCACAGTTGACCAATCACGCCCAAAAGGGGGCTCTGGCAGCCATCATGGTTGAATGATCACAACCAAAAGGGGACATTCTCATCTGGGCATCATCTGGTGTGATCCTACAAAGTTACAATGAAATCCCTTCATAAATATGACCTATAGACTGTGCTCAAGGTTTTTGGGCTTTGGGCCCCTGTAGCCGTCAGTTTCCCAATTGCATCTAAAGGGGACGTTCTCATCTAGACATTACCTGAAGTCAACCTACCAAGTTACAATGAAATCCCTTCATAAATATGATCTGAAGACTGTGCTAAAGGTTTTTGGGCTTTAGGCTTGGGCAGCCATCATGGTTGAATGATCGCAACCAAAAGGGGACATTCTCATCTGGACATCATCTGGAGTGATCCTATGAAGTTACAATGAAATCCCTTCATAAATATGACCTGTAGACTGACCTCAAGATTTTCAGGCTTCAGGCACCTGTAGCCATCACAGTTGACCAACCACGACCAAAAGGGGATGTCATCATCTAGGCATTATATGGAGTCAACCTAACAAGTTACAATGAAATCCTTCCATAAATACGACCTACAGACATGCTAAAGGTTTTGGGGCTCTGGCAGCCATCAAGGCTGAATGATCGTGACCAAAGGGGGACGTTCTCATCTGGACACTATTTGGAGTCATCCTACCAAGCTACAATGAAATCCCTTCATAATTATGACCTGTAGACTGTTCTGAAGGTTTTCAGGCTTTGGGCCCCTGAAGCTGTCACAGTTGCCCAATCGTGTCCAAAAGGGGACGTTCTCATCTAGACATTATATGAAGTCAACCTACCAAGTTACAATGTAATCCCTTCATAAATATGACCTGTAGACTGTGCTAAAGGTTTTCGGGCTTCGGGCTCGGCAGCCATCATGGATGAATGATCGCAACCAAAGGGGACAACCTCATCTGGGCATCATCTGGAGTGATCCTACGAAGTTACAATGAAATCCCTTCATAAATACGACCTGTAGACTGTGCTCAAGGTTTTCGGGCTTCGGGCACCTGTAGCCATCACAGTTGACCAATCACGACCAAAAGGGGATGTCATCATCTAGGCATTATATGGAGTCAACCTTACAGGTTACAATGAAATCCTTCTATAAATATAACCTTTTGCCTATGCTAAAGGTTTTTGGGCTTGGGCACCCATCAAGGCTGAATGATCACGACCAAAATGGGACGTTCTCATCTAGACATTATTTGGAGTCATCCTTCCAAGTTACAATTAAATCCCTTCATAAATATGACCTGTAGACTGTGCTAAAGGTTTTCGGTCTTCAGACACCTTTAGCCGTCAAAGTTGCCCAATCATGTCCAAAAGGGGACGTTCTCATCTAGACATTATATGAAGTCAACCTACCAAGTTACAATGAAATCCCTTCATAAATATGACCTGTAGACTGTGCTAAAGGTTTTGAGGCTTTGGGCTCGGGCAGCCATCATGGTTGAATGATCGCAACCAAAAGGGGACATTCTCATCTGGGCATCATCTGGAGTGATCCTATTAAGTTACAATGAAATCCCTTCATAAATATGACCTGTAGACTGTGCTCACGGTTTTCGGGCTTCGGGCACTTGTAGCCATCACAGCTGACCAATCACGACCAAAACGATATGTCGTCATCTGGGCATTACATGGAGTCAACCTAATAGGTTACAATGAAATCCTTCCATAAATATGACCTTTTACCTATGCTAAAGGTTTTTGGGCTCGGGCACCCATCAAGGCTGAATTATCGCGATCAAAATGGGACGTTCTCATCTAGACATTATCTGGAGTCATCCTACCAAGTTACAATGAAATCCCCTCATAAATATGACCTGCAGACTGTGCTAAAGGTTTTCGGGCTTCGGGCACCTTTAGCCGTCACAGTTGCCCAATCATGTCCAAAAGGGGACGTTCTCATCTAGACATTATATGAAGTTAACCTACCAACTTACAATGAAATCCCTTCATAAATATGACCTGTAGACTGTGCTAAAGGTTTTTCGGGCTTCGGGCTCGGGCAGCCATCATGGCTGAATGATTGCAACGATAGGGGACAATCTCATCTGGGCATCATCATCTGGGCATCATCTGGAGTGATCCTAAGAAGTTACAATGAAATCCCTTCATAAATATGACCTGTAGACTGTGCTCAAGGTTTTCGGGCTTCGGGCACTTGTAGCCATCACAACTGACCAATCACGACTAAAAGGGGATGTCATCATCTAGGCATTATATGGAGTCAACCTAACAGGTTACAATGAAATCCTTCCATAAATATGACCTTTTGCCTATGCTAAAGGTTTTTGGGCTCGGGCACCCATCAAGGCTGCATGATCGTGATCAAAATGGGACGTTCTCATCTAGACATTATTTGGAGTCATCCTACCAAGTTACAATGAAATCCCTTCAAAAATATGACCTCTAGACTGTGCTAAAGGTTTTTGGGCTTTGGGCCCCTGTAGCCGTCACAGTTGCCCAATCACGTCCAAAAGGCAACTTTCTCATCTAGACATTGTATGAAGTCAACCCACCAAGTTACAATGAAATTCCTCAATAAATATGACCTGTAGACTGTGCTAAATGTTTTCGGGTTTTGGGCTCGGGCAGTCATCACAGTTGGCAGATCATGCCCAAATGGGGAAATTCTCATCTAGACATCATAGGAGTCATCCTACCAAGTTACAATGAAATCCCTCCACATTAAACATGACCTGCAGACTATGCTAAAAGTTTTTGGGTTTCGGGCTTGGGCAGCCATCACGGTTGATAGATCATGCCCAAAAGGGGACGTTCTCATCTAGGCCTTATACAGAGGCATTCTACCAAGTTACAATGAAATCCCTTCATAAACACGACCTGTAGACTGTGCTAATGGTTTTCTGGTTTTGGGCTCGGGCAGCCATACCGGTTACCCGATTGCGACCAAAAGGGGACGTTCTCATCTAGACATGACCCCAAACCTGCATATGAAATTTTGTGACGATCAGACAAGAACTGCGGGGTGTAGCCCATGCTAAAGGAAAATGTGAACAGACATCACAGTCTCACAGACTTCCGCACGCGTGATGGCAATAGCTTATCTTGACTATGTCAAGTTAAACTAAAAATGAAATCATTCCGTTGAAGCGTTTCCCAAAAAAGTCCGGAAAACTGATTTTTTGGCACTTTTCCATATTTCCAAGGGCCATAACCCACACAAGAAAAATGTAATCAGCATGAAACTCAAACTTGATCTGTAAGTCATCATTCTATAGTAGGTTACCAAAAATGAAATCATTCGGTTGAAGCATTTCCAAAAAAAGTCCGGAAAACTAAAGTGTGACTGACATTTTCCATATTTGCAAGGGCCATAACTCACAGAAGAATAATGCAATCAGCATGAAACTCATACTTGATCTGTAAGTCATCGTTCTATAGTAGGTTACCAAAAATGAAATCATTTGGTTGAAGCATTTCCAAAAAAAGTCCGGAAAACTCAAGTATGACTGACAGACTGACAGACTGACGGATGGACAAAGTGCAAGCCTATAGTCCCCTCCGGCGGTAGGGGACTAAAAATGATGACGTCAGGCAAATGTCCCGAAATTGGGAAACATAAAATAATTTTATAAATATTATAAAGTTACAGCCCTGAACATCCAAAACCACCATTGAACACTTCCTTCATCCAATAACAGCCTTGTATCCACCAATTCTTGCATTGATTTGTGTCTGGCATCCTCAAATGAAAGTGTCAATGACACTGTAGCTCAACTTGTCAAGACATGTACATGTATAGTATGTGACACAGCAATGACAAACATCTAGGTAATGGCCTGATTACAAAGGTACATATAAAGTATTGTAACGGTATGTATATAAATACTGACCGTAGCCTGTAACAAATGTACAGGTAAAGTATTGTAAAGGTGGGTGACAGTCAGATGCTAAACTAGACAAGAAATATTTGAGTTCCAGAGTGGGTCTGACTGAACCCCAAAATATTTGTTCTCATAGCACAGTGATAACCAAGGCACCCCAAAACACACTCATTCCTGTCCCAAGGTGAAAACAAAAGAACCCAAGAAGTTTCGTGAAGATCAGTTCTCAAATACGAGCTGTATAGAAGTTGTGACAAAAAACTGATTGGACCTAACTTCGGTACAAAATGGCCACTGGCAGCCATCTTGAATTTTGGACCACACTCAGAAACACTCATTCCCGTCCCAAGGTGATAGCAAAGGTACCAAAGAAGTTTCGTGAAGATCGGTTGATAAATACAGCCTCTAGCCCGAGCCGTATTGACATGTGCACTTACAGTGTATAAGTAGCACTAAATAAATTAAAATTCATCTAATTTGCATAATTTCTGCACGAGAAAAAAACCTGTACTGTATGCGATGTATTCCATTTTACTAAACATTCATACAAAAATTTATTCAAAACAGAACTTTCATACAGAAGTTCTGTACAAAAGACTGATTGCACTAATTTTGGTACAAAATGGCTGCTGATGGCCATCTTGAATTTTGGACCACACTCAAAAACATCCGTTCTCATCCCACGATGATAACAAAGGTACCCAAGAAGTTTCGTAAAGATCGGTTCATAAATACGGCCTCTAGCCTGAGCCATATAGAAGTTGTGTACAAAAAACTGATTAGACCTAATTTCGGTACAAAATGGCCACTGGCAGCCATCTTGAATTTTGGACCGCACTCAGAAACACTCGTTCTCGTCCCAAGGTGATAACAGAGGTACCCAAGAAGTTTCGTGAAGATCGGTTGATAAATACAGCCTCTAGCCCGAGCCGTATTGACATGTGTACTTACTGTGTACAAGTAGCACAGAAAAAATCAAAGTTCATCTAATTTGCATAATTTCTGCACGAGAAAAAAACCTGTATTATATGTGATGTATCCCATGGTACTAAACATTCACACAAAAATTTTTTCAAATCAGCGCTTTCATATGGAAGTTCTGTGCAAAAATCTGATTGCACCTAATTTTGTACAAAATGGCTGCCATCGGCCATCTTGAATTTCGGACCGCACCCAAAAACACTCGTTCTCGTCCCACGGTGATACCAAAGGTACCCAAGAAGTTTTGCAAAGATCGGTTCATAAATACGGCCTCTAGCCCGAGCCGTATTGGCATTTGCACTTACAGTGCTGAAAGTAACACCAAATACATCAAAGTTAGTCTAATTTGCATAATTTACGTATGAGAAAAAAACCTGTATTATATGTGATGTATCCCATGGTACTAAACATTCATACAAAACATTATTCAAATCAGCACTTTCATATGGAAGTTCTGCGCAAAAATCTGATTTCACCTAAGTCTGTAAAAAATAGCTGCCAGCGGCCAACTTGAATTTCGGATCTGACCCCAAAACACTCGTTCTCATCCCACGGTCATAACAAAGGTACGCAAGAAGTTTTGTAAAGATCGGTTCATAAATACGGCTTCTAGCACGAGCCGTATTGAATTGTTGACGGACAGATGGATGACGGACGACTGGCCATGGCATAAGCTCAAATTTGGCTTCGCCAAAGTTGAGCTAAAAAGGAGATTTTAAAGCAGAGATGTCATTTCATTGTTGATGACTTTTTAGAGCCAAACAAAGAATGATGTTGGCGCCAATTCGGTCACTTCCTGACGTCTGTGCATGCGCGGAGAGTAAATGTATGGAAGGCCAGATAGGACTTTTAATTTTCAGTTTTGCAAGCAAATTTTGGGGATTGGGGGGGGGGGGGGTTCAAAATTTGTGTTTGGCCCTTAATAACTTTGAGTTAAGCACCAGCTAGTCTGGGCCATTGGTTTACAGTGTAAAAATATACACATACTAACTTTGGTTGAGATCAAATAATCCAAACTGGAGTTAACCGGTATGGGTTGGAAACTAAAAATATTGATAGATGGTAGAATTCTAAGTCAAAAAAGTGCTGTAAGTCATGTAAAAATAACTGGATGGAAACCATATTCGAATTTGGCCTGTATTACTAGCTGGTACACATTAGTTGAGATCAAATAATCCAAACTGGAATTATCGGTCAGAAACCAAAAATGTTAACACAAGGTCAAATTTTAAATCGAAAAAGTGCCATAACTTATGTAAAAATATTTGGGCAGAACTCATATTCGAACTTGGCCTATATTACTAGCTGGGGAATACACATACCAACTTTGGTTGAAATCATATCAAATAATCCAAACTGGAGTTATCGGTCGGAAACTAATTGATGGAGACAGACAGACAGACAGACAGACAGACAGACAGACAGACAGACAGACAGACAGACAGACAGACAGAGACAGACAGACAGACAGACAGACAGACAGACAGACAGACAGACAGACAGACAGACAGACAGACAGACAGACAGACAGACAGACAGACAGACAGACAGACAGACCATTTACATAATACGACTGTTTTTACAAATGGGCATACAAAAATCAGCACTTCATTTGAGCTAAAAGTTTTAGTTAGACTAGAGGCACAGGGACTCATTGATAAGCAAATCAGACCTCCAATGGGAATGTTTTAGTTTAATGCTGATCTGCAGGACTCACACTGTGTCCTTGAGCATGACAATTAACTCTTTATCTAACAAGAATAGCTGATGACAATTGAAAAAAAATATATATATACTGTGATGTCTAACAATTAACATTTTATGTCTCAAAAACATAGTTTTTGAGGCAAATAAGCTCTTTTGAAGGAGAGGTTATAAATCTGGTTTTGAGATAAAAATTGAAAAAGAAATTAAAACTTGAATGATGATTTGTGTGAATAGTCCTGGCTGATTATGTCCATTATGTTGGTTAAAGGGTTAATCTCACTAGTTTTCATTCACTTAGCCATATTAATGGGTACCAGCATAATCTGGGAATTTTATATCAGATGGACTGATGGGTTGAACCTGATAGCTCTCAATGTTTGAGTAACAATAGAATCTCCCTTGAGTGCAACAAGGTGCCAGCTGCTTAGCATTGCAGGTGGCACATTCTTGCATTCAAGGGATGATTATGTAAGTTTGTTTCCTGGAATTTAATGATACTTTCAATAGACAGGGTCACAGCATGTCAAATTATGTAAGTTAAAAATATGTAAACAACAGGCCCCAAGGGGACCTTAATCGCTCACTGGCCAAAGTGGTTCAAAGAAGTGTTTGGGGTCACATTCAGTTAGACATGGTTCATCAACACTACAAAGGAATGAAGCCATGCAAAGGCAAATTTTATGGAAATGGATCTGAACAAACCTGAACCTAACATGCTGCCCTCCCCCCCCCCCCCCCCACCCAACCCTGCCTATAGAGAGCCCAAATAATAAGCCAGGGACTCAAATTGAACAAACTTGAATCTGATCCCTCTTGAGATGTTACAAATGTATATACCAAATATGAAAGAATTCTGACTGGTGGATCTGAACAAGGTGGTTTTTAAAGAAATGTCCTCACATTGCATTAAGTTAAACTTTGGGCTCAAATAGGGAGCCAAAATATTAACCCAGGGACCCAATTTGAACAAACTTGAATCAGACCCAACTAGAGATGTTGTATACAAAATATGAAAGGATTCTGATAGGTGAATCAGAAGAAGAATACTTTTAAAAGAAATTTCCTCAAATTGCACTAAGTTAAAATTCGGGCTCCCATAGGAAGCCAAATATCAATCCACAGACCAGATTTGAACAAACTTGAATCGGACCCTCCAAGAGAGTTGTATACCAAATATGAAAACATTCTGACTACAGGGTTTAAAGAAGAGGATTTAAAAAACAAATTCCCTATATTGCACTAAGTTGATACCCAACATGAAAGGATTCTGACTGGTGGAGCTGAAGAAGAAGATTTTTAAAGAAATTTCCTCAAATTGTACGAAGTTAAACTTTAGGCTTCAAGAGAGAGCCCAAATACTAACTCAGGGACCCGATTTGTACAAACTTGAATCTGACCCCCCTATAGATGTTGTATACCAAATATGAAAGGATTCTGACTGGTGGATCTGAAGAAGAAGATTTTTAAAGAAATTTCCTCAAATTGCACAAAGTTAAACTTTGGGCTCCAATAGAGAGCCCAAATACTTACTCAGGGACCTGATTTGTACAAATTTGAATCTGACCCCCTATAGATGTAATATACCAAATATGAAAGCATTCTGACTGGTGGATCTGAAGAAGAAGATTTTTAAAGAAATGTTCTCATATTTCACTAAGTTAAAATTCAAGCTCCTACAGGGAGCCCAATTATTAACCCAGAGACTCGATTTGAACAAACTTGAATCTGACCTCAATAGAGATGTTATATACCAAATATCAAAAGATTCTAAATGATGGTTCTGGAGAAGAAGATTTTTTTAATTTTAAAAAAAAATTTATGGGTGTTATCACAGTAATCCCCTCTGGTGCTCCCTGTAGACGCGGAAAGTTTATTTGTACAAGCTTGAATTGACATATGATAAGGAACATGCACACCAAATTTGGTTCAATTTGCTCCAGTAGTTTGGGAGGAGAAGTCAATAATGTAAAGTTCACGACGGACGACGACGCCAGATGGCAAGTGATAAGTTAAGCTCCCTTCGGTGAGCTAATAAAAACATGTAACAATACAACATATAATCTTTATCAGTAGTACATACTTTGGGGTCTGCCACCTACCTGTTCCATAACTTTATCAGCAAAAATCTCTTGAAGACGGGATATCTCTATAACTTTTCCTTCTATCTGCCTAAAAATAGATAAACAAGATATAGTTGGTTAAATTCACAACTGATGTGTGAGAAATTTTCACTTCTTAACTCTATAGGATAGCCTCTACAAATCTCCTGAATTCCAACCAGCCCTCAGCATCTATACGTCCAGTGGCTTAGCAGTGATTTCTAGTCAAGTCTTGGCTGCCTTTACAGACTAACAGACTTGACTAACAAGTGCACCGCCAGGCGGTGGATCAATATACGGCCGCCTATGAAGAAATTGTGCTTGTGAAGAAATTTTTAGTTGAACAAAAGGTCAATAATTCCTTCAAAAATAATTGTACATTCCTGGCTTACGACCCATTAAAGTTGAATATATTGTTTTCAAGTTATTGCGTGGAGAATCAAAAGTCACCCAAACTCCCAGACAGTTGCCATGGCGGCCATATTGGACATGCCAGAATGCTGGTTATCGAAAGGAACCAGCCTCTAGTCATGACTAATCAACCATAAAAAACAGTATCTGTTGGATGTATTGTTTTCAACTTATAGCATGGACAAATAAAAGTTAACGGATGGACGGATGGATAGATGGACGGAGATTGATGCTGGTTATTGAAAGGAACCACCATCTAGTCATGACTAATCAACCATAAAAAAAAACTCTATCTGTTGGATGTATTGTTTTCAAGTTATCACGTGGGCAAACAAAAGATAACGGATGGATGGACGGACAGACAAACAGACAGACAAATGGATGGACGGATGGACAATGATGCTGGTTATCGAAAGGAACTATCCTCTAGTCATGACTAATCAACCATAAAAAAACAGATACGTATCTGTTGGATTATCAAATGGACAATCAAAAGTCCCTGAAAGTTAAAAAATTTATAGTAATTTATATATTTTTTATACTTACCAATGACCCAGACATAGCTGGTGCTAACTCTTAAAATATAGGGCCAAACACAAATTTTGCCCCCCAATCCCCAAAATTTGCATCTAAAACTAAAGAAAACATGTCCTGAAAGGCCCTCCACACTTCGCCCTTACTGCGCATGCGCAGTGTCAAGGACGTTCCGAAATTGGCGCCATTTATCATTCTAATAACCAGTGCCTGGTAAGCGCTATGTACTCAGCGGGGAGGCAAGAGTTTCCAACTCCTGGGAGGGCCATCCCCGTCTGGGTCATTGGTAAGTATAAAAAATATATAAATTACTATAAATTTTTTAACATTTTTATACTGTACCAATGACCCAGACATAGCTGAATAGTAAAAAGGCTGGAGGGCCAAGGACATAGAGCAAAATGGAATACGCTCAATAAAATAAAATAGAGTCATCCCCTGTAGGGAAAAGAAGTAATAGGCCTTACATGTATCTTTCTTATTTATGATAAATTAGAAAGATACAACACCTTCCAAAAATTGAGCTTCATACATCCATGTACTCTATAAATATCCAATAATCCTTATACTAATAATTTTTAAAGTAAGCCAATAATAAAGTAAGTCTAGAGAATAGAGACTCTTATACTCCTAAAAGTGTGTGAGAATTGCATAATCATGTCCGTAGACATATGCAATATTCAAAAGCTATACTTTAAAAACTAAGACTTGAATGAATTTTATAAACTTAAACTTCTCACTAAACAACCATCCCAATAACAGCTCAGAATTACTAACTCCGGAGGAGGTATCCCCTTGTTTTCATAGTAAAAACAGGTGACCCAAGGGAACACCCTCCCCCCCCCCCCCCCCTTTTTCTTGCCCTGGGTCAAATAGCCCAGAGCGAAGAGGGCAGCCGAACGGAGACACTGCCGAAACAGACAGCCTACCTAGCTATAGTAGCAACTGTTAAGTGAATGACATTCTGAGCAGTAGATAATAGACCTAACAATAGAGGCCTCCAGAAATGGACTCGATATTTCTGAGATAAAATTCATGAATGGATGGCTGAGCGCAATGAGCAGCCTTCAAAAATCTATAATAGCAACACTATTAATGTAAGCCCAAGAAGTAGAAGAACTCTTACTTCATGAGCCGAAATCTTAAGCACAACTGCTAAGCCAATGATATACCATAAGCAGTACGCTAGTTAATAGAATCCATTAACAATAAAATGGAGCGTAACGTCCTTCTACTAGACATCAAAGACAGAAGAAGCTTACGCCCTTGTAATAAACAGATATCTGTTTATAAATACATAAACTGTACCCGGAAAGAGTAAAGGCCTATACCCATACGAAGACGGAAGGACCTTAAAATAATAGGTTCCGGATAATAGGAGCCTAACTCTTATGCAACAATCCAACCTAAATAGTAACGGAAGTATTGATTCCGAAACTATGAAAGTGAAAATCATCCATCGATAGTGCATGAAACTCACTGACTCTACAGTAAAAGAGAAACCAACAGAATTACTGTCTAAAAGGTCAGAATTTGAAAACTACTGTTTCCAGAGGCTCAAATGATTACTTAGCTAAATAAGAACCGAAGTTAAAATCCGTATAGGAATTTAATCTAAAGATTCTAAGTCTATTTATCAAAAAGTTACTAACTGACTTAGATAAAGAGACAAAAGACTCAATTGTAAACTATCGTAGAGTGCATAGGTATGAGGTAACATAAACCTATAACCTAAATAACAACAGGCTGCAGTAGATCTTGTGAAACAAGTATACTAAAAAAATAGCAATGAGTAGTATGGAGGGATCAACCATATGAACATAATGATCCCTACACCACGACGGAAGAGCCTCCACTTTAGTCGCATAGAATAGCGAAGAAGAGGATCTCCTATAGTAAGAAATCGTCCAAAGCTCGTCCAGTACAGTGCTTACAATGCAATACGGACCACACAACGGAATACATGAAGGTTGCGACCTTGCTGGTTGTGATAAAGATGACACGATTTACCCAGTGAAAAAAGATCCTCACATAGAGGAAGATTTCATGTTAAGATCCACAGTAGACAAGAGAGTAAATTACTCATGATCTCTGTGAAGATAGAGATGCTATCAACAGAAATGTATTGTGGTTGTTTATCTTAGCAATACCTGCTAAAACAACAGCGCCGGAGGATACGCGTATCCTATCATTCCGTCCTATAGATCAATAGAGCGTTAACAGTATTAGCTCAGAGATCTGGACAAGCCAACACATACGTCTGCAATTGATTAGCAAGCTGTGTCATAAATAAAACATCATTGGGCGCTCCCATAGATAGCAAATCTGATTGAATACTTGTTTGTTGAGAGTCCATTCTGACAGCAACAAGCGACCCGTAAGAGAACGGGAGTGCGATAAAACAATCAGACGACCCAGAATATGACGGACCAAAACTGAACTTGGTGTACTATAACCAACAGACGGATTCTTTCCATTAAATTGAATAACGGAAACGAAAGAGTGCCTCCCTGGTTCCGGAGATACGCCACTACTGTCGAATTAAAGGACAGGAATTTGGGCATGCGTTTCTGAATAATGTTCATGCAATGACATAAAGCAAGCCTAAAAAACATTATTCCGCGGAAGTTAAACTGATAGCTAAAAGACTGCGGAACCCAAAGACCCTGGCACTTCGAATCCGTAGGGATCAGTATATATCCCAATCTGTTTGACTGGCAACCGTCATAACAGCCACACTCGGGTCCGGCAACTGCGGCGGCACTCTCTGAGTCAACCACCGAATGTTTGCCCCAGTCTGAATCTCTTGTAACACTAGATAGACAAGAGAATGTATAAATCAAGCAATTCATGGATTGCCGGAAAGTTGCCGTCGAAGAGAAGCTCCTCCGAGAACGAAGCGACTCTGAGAGAGTTCTTAACCTACTATCCACGCGTGGATGTAGCTAGGGCTGCATCACGTCTAACCAACTCCAATCAGCCACTGAAGGGCGGAGTTATACGTGAACAAACTACTGCCCTCAAAAGAAATTACATTGAGAATAATATCCCGTAAATCTTTTCTTGAAGACGTAATGATAACGCCTCAGTAAGGCGGATTACGTATAATAAAGCATCTAAGTTAAGTCTACTATACCTAATGTCGTTCCCAACATTGAAATTGGAAAAGACATAAACGGCGAAAAAGAATATATGCAGTCTTTAATCACACCGTCTAGACGCATATGAACTCTCGGTATGCCCTGCTCTGCCAAAATAAACTATATGTAAAAAAGATAAAATGGCAGAAATGAGCCACGCGGACAAGAAACTAAACTATCATGCTTAGTAGCAGGCTTGTATATATATATAAATATATAGCGTCGAAAAATAAAACACATGTTGTAATGACAATATTGGACTGCGTCGGTAAGTCAGGGACAAAGTCCCTGTACCGATCGAAAAATCCGAGTCCAATGACGCTATAAGTCTCTTATCCAAGATCGCAGCAATGAAGTCCGAAAAATAATCACTGGAAGAAATGCCAGAAGATATGAAAGGCATCTTCCGATACTACTAAAGGGAAAACTCGAAATCTTTCGAATCCCTTTCGCCATCCTGTCGGACCCTATAAAGCGTTCGGTCGTCCGTAGCTTGATGCAACCGCGGACCGCACCGACCCAGCGCCGTCGGATAATTCCTGATTCGACCGAGAAACTGTCAATTGCTGGGATGCTGCGAAACAACTGTGCTAACTCGGATAGCACGTCCGTCACTGAGGCCTGAGGAGCAGCGGTCTTACGATGCATTGCCGCAGGAAGCTCCGAGATCATTACCCCGTGCATACTTCCAATATGCGAGCGAACGGAGTGTATAGGCCTCGTGTCCCTAGGCTACCGGATGGCGCGACCTATTCGCTGTGGAATCACTGAATGCCGAACTGATCGGATACTCGAGGTCACGTAGCCAATGTGCGGTCGTGTGCCCTGCTGTGAGGATGAGGAAGCATTAAAGACAGTCTCTAGGACTGTCAATATAACGGAGTGTCCCGAGCAACGGACATATGCTCCGAATGTAAAATATCTGAACCACAACATGCGGTCCCCTATGTTGTTGGCTTCCTCCGATCTGTCCTCAATCTGCCGTCACTGGGTGAGTACTAAAGTAATTAAAGTGCTCGCATCACCCAAATCTCCTTCCTAGACCGCAACGGACGAACCCGGCAGCCGAACCATTCGATGAATGTACGCTACACCGGGTGAGCTAGTGAATGTCACTCCGTAAGCGATAGACATATTCCATGAGCACTTATTGCCGCTAACTCTTCATTAACTATGACGACAGAGGCACACTTTTGAAAGACATCTCCCTAACTCTTCGAACAAGAAACCAGAAATGCTTGGATAGCAAGCATAAAATAATAATATATATAGCGTCGTTCAATAATTCGAAAGTTTGTGTGACATTATTGGACTATGTCGGAACTGAGGGACGATGTCCCTGAACCGAACCAAAAATTTCTAAGTCCACCGACGCTATCAGTTTCTTATCCGGCATCGCAGCATATGTTGTTCCGAAAGGGAAAGCTTGAAATCCTCCGAATCCCTTTCGGTATCCCGTCGGACCGGATGAAACTTTCGGACGTCCGTACCCGCTTCCGCGGAGCGTCCCGACCCAGCATCGTCGGATAAAATATATGCGACAGATTCAGTTGATGCTGGGATGCTGCGATAAACTGTGCTATTAAGGAAAGCACATCCGTTCCCGAGGCCTGTGCAGTAGCGGACTTACGATGCATTGCCACTGGAAGCTCCGAGTACGTTGACTCCCACACACTTCCTATGCGAACGTCCGGAGTCTGCAGGCCTCGAGTCCCCGGCTACCGACCCAGCGCTGTCGGATAATTCTCGATCCGACACCGTTTCTGTCGGCTGCTGGGATGCTGCGATAAGCTGTGCTATGTGCACAAGAATGTCCGGCGTCGAGACCTGCGGAGGCGCAGTCTATCGCTGCTTCGCCGAGGGCAGCTCCGCATCAGATGGCTCCCGCATACTTTTCGTATGCGAACGTCCGGAGTCCATCGGTCTCGAATCCCTGGCTGCCGGATGGTGTGACCTGGTCGCCGAAGAATCCTTGATCGGCGAAGCTGGTAATAAATCGGCGGTCACGCAGCCAAGGTGCGGTCGTGTGCGCTGACGAGAAGAGGAAGCCTTAGCAGTCTCAGCGGACTGCCTATACAACGGAGCGTCCCGAGCGACGGACGTATGCTCCGCTAGCGACACATTTGTACCACAACATCTGGGGCCTCTCTCGCTTGCCGTCCGGATGGACCGGAACGAGCTATGAACCGGACTAAAAGGCTTCCTCCGTTCTCCCTCCGATCCGCCGTCACTGGGTGTGCATTAAGTTAATTTTATAGTGCTCGCATCACCCCAAAATTCCTTCTAGACCGCAACGGACGAACCCGGCTGCCGAACCATTCGGTGAATGGACGCTACACCGGGCGAGCTAGCGGACGTCAAAGGCCGTCGAACCTACTAGGGTCCTCTTAGGCAATTGGCGTATTACATGAGCACTTTTCCGCTAGCCCTTCATTAATTGTGACGACGGAGGCACACTGTTGGAAGACATCACAGATACATCACCCTAATCTTGATCGTCTGAAATAGAAATTGATAAAGTAGAGTGACCCTGCGGGGAAAGGACCGGAGTGTCCAAATCCCCAACAACATACCGTGACATACGCTTCCCATATTGTCATCGAAATCATACGATACAGGACAGGAGTTAATGCGAGTACACTGACCACATATAGAATGATAATAAGGTCAGAGGAAGGCTTCCTCTTAAAACAATTGATCAATATCCTTTCAATGTGAAAAGAAAACAAGTCCTGGTACTCGCACTAACCCCTGGCAATCAAAATACATAATAATAATATGATCCATTAATAGAGAAAAAATAATTGAAATCAAAATATTTTGAAAAAATATTTTTTCAGAACAGCCCAAGTTTCTGAAAAGTAACGTTGAGCCCCAACGGATCCCAAGCCTAAGTGTGGACAAAAATTTATTCAACACTTACGAACAATAATAATGTATCTAGTTATGATTAAAATAACATAAAGATATTATTATTTAGAAATCCCCCCCTCACACAGAGGGCTGTTGTAAATGTAAACAATGAGTGTAAAAACACTAAAATAAGACTCCAGGCACCCAGGCCCGAAATCAGTTACCAAAAATACACCATCTGATGCAAAACAGAGACTTCCAGGGAAGAAACTGCAGAACATCAGATGGTAGATGCAGAACACAACGCCTAACCACCCGTAGGTGAAGACGTAAACATGGGGAAAGAACAGAATTCATTCTGTTATTCAGCTAAAACTCCCAAGAAATTTTAGTAATAATAATTACAGAAACTATGCCAAAAGCATGGGAGAATAGCAAGGGGGAACTTAAAGGACAGGGAGAGAGGAAAAACACTTGAAAAAACAGTGTAACTAAATAATCAGAATGACAACAAAATGGCTGCTGCCTTGAAAATAGGTAACTTAACATAATTTCATTAAAAAATTTTAAGTTACAGCCCTGATAATATTCTGTCACACATTCTTTTCCTCTCCTCCTTTTCTATCCTCCTTAGAATCACCATTTCACTAATATTTATGTGTCTGGCATCATTTAAACTGAGATTTAAAAGCACAAAGATCAGTCAGATGTTAACTGATGAAGGGCCAAACTTAGAATGATAAATGGCGCCAATTTCGGAACGTCCTTGACACTGCGCATGCGCAGTAGGGGCGAAGTGTGGAGGGCCTTTCAGGACATGTTTTCTTTAGTTTTAGATGCAAATTTTGGGGATTGGGGGGCAAAATTTGTGTTTGGCCCTATATTTTAAGAGTTAGCACCAGCTATGTCTGGGTCATTGGTACAGTATAAAAATATCCAAGATGGTTGCCATGGCGGCCATATTGGACATGCCTGAATGCTGGTTAGCGAAAGGAACCATCCACTAGTCATGATTAATCAACCATAAAAAAGCAGCATCTGATGGATCTATAGTTTTCAAGTTATTGCATGGACGATCCAAAGTCCCTGAAAATCCAAGATGGCTACCGTGGTGGCCATATTGGATATGCCAGAATGCTGATTATCAAAAGGAACCATCCTCTAATCATGACTAATCAACCATAAAAAAATAGTATCTGTTGGATGTATTGTGTTAAAGTTATTGCGTGGACAAACAAAAGCAATGGACAGACAGATGGACAGACAGATGGACAGACATTGATGCTGGTTATTGAAAGGAACAATCCTCTAGTCATGACTAAGCAACCATAAAAAAACAGTATCTGTTGGATGTATTGTTTTCAAGTTATAACGTGGGCAAACAAAAGTCAACGGACGGATGGACAGACAGAAAAATGGATGGATGGACAATGATGCTGGTTATCGAAAGGAACCATCCTCTAGTCATGATTAATCAACCATAAACAAGTACAATTTAGACATGTTAATTGCATTTAGGTAATAAAGTAGACTCCTGTTAATTGAATTAAAATTTTGTAATATGTCAAAAAATTTCCTTGATAATCAGTGATAATCACCAAATTCCCTATGTTTATAAACATATTTGGCCTCAGTACATCCAATACAGGCAACTAATCAATTATATGTTTTTGTCTGAGCTCTATGAGCTCTGTCAAACAAGATATAATAGAATAAATGCACAGTTTATCTCTAGAATACAGGAAAGTGACCAAAATCTGTTAACTGAATACTCATATTAATTGAATAATTTTCATTGGTAAAGTGGCTATTCAATTAACAGGGTTCCATTGCACTGTTGACAGTGCCAAGTGCTGTATCTCATGTAATGGGAGATACACAAAATAATGAAAGTGTCAATGACACTGTAGCTCAACTTGTCAAGACATGAACATGTATAGTATGCGACACAGCAATGACAAATATTTAGGTAATGACCTGATAACAAAGGTGCGTATAAAATATTTTAACGGTCTGTACATAAATACTGGCCGTAGCCTGTAATAAATGTATAGGTAAAGTATTGTAAAGGTGGGTGACAGTCAGATGCTAAACTAAAAAAGAAATCTTTGAGTTCCAGAGTGGGTCTGACTGAACCTCAAAATATTTGTTCTCATAGCTCAGTGATAACCAAGGCACCTCAAAACACACTCATTCCTGTCCCAAGGTGAAAACAAAGGTACCCAAGAAGTTTCGTGAAGATCAGTTCACAAATACGAGATGTATAGAAGTTGTAACAAAAAACTGATAGGACCTAATTTTGGTACAAAATGGCCACTGGCAGCCATCTTGAATTTTGGACCGCACTCAGAAACACTCGTTCTCGTCCCAAGGTGATAACAAAGGTACCTAAGAAGTTTCGTGAAGATCGGTTGATAAATACAGCCTCTAGCCCGAGCCGTATTGACATGTGCACTTACAGTGTATAAGCAGCACTAAATAAATCAAAGTTCATCTAATTTGCATAATTTCTGCACAAGAAAAAACCCCGTACTATATGTGATGTATTCCATTTTACTAAACATTCATACAAAAATTTATTGAAATCAGAACTTTCATACAGAAGTTCTGTACAAAAGACTGATTGCACTAATTTTGGTACAAAATGGCTGCTGGTGGCCATCTTGAATTTCGGACCACACCCAAAAACACTCGTTCTCATCCCACAGTGATAACAAAGGTACCCAAGAAGTTTCGTAAAGATCGGTTCATAAATACGGCCTCTAGCCTGAGCCGTATAGAAGTTGTGTACAAAAAACTGATTAGACCTAATTTCGGTACAAAATGGCCACTGGCAGCCATCTTGAATTTTGGACCGCACTCAGAAACACTCGTTCTCGTCCCAAGGTGATAACAGAGGTACCCAAGAAGTTTCGTGAAGATCGGTTGATAAATACAGCCTCTAGCCCAAGCCGTATTGACATGTGTACTTACTGTGTGTAAGTAGCACTGAAAAAATCAAAGTTCATCTAATTTGCATAATTTGTGCACGAGAAAAAAACCCGTATCATATGTGATGTATCCTATGGTACTAAACATTCATACAAAAAATTATTCAAATCAGAGCTTTCATGTGGAAGTTCTGCGCAAAAATCTGATTGCCCCTAATTTTGAACAAAATGGCTGCCAGTGGCCATCTTGAATTTCGGACTGGACCCCAAAACACTCATTCTCGTCCCACGGTAATAACAAAGGTACCCAAGAAGTTTCAGAAAGATCGGTTCATAAATGCGGCCTCTAGCCGAACCGTATTGGCATTTGCACTGACAGTGCTGAAAGTAACATTAAATAAATCAAAGTTAGTCTAATTTGCATAATTTAAGCACGAGATAAAAACCTGTATGATATGTAATGTATCTCATGGTACTAAACATTCACACAAAAAATTATTCAAATCAGAGCTTTCATATGGAAGTTTTGTACAAAAAACAGATTTCTGCATCGTCTGTACAAAATGGCGGCTGGCAGCCATCTAGAATTTCGGACTGCACCCCAAAACACTCGTTCTCGTCCCACTTTCATAACAAAGGTACCCAAGAAGATTCGTAAAGATCGGTTCATAAATACAGCCTCTAGCCCGAGCCGTATCCAATTGTTGACGTACGGACAGATGGACAGAGGGACGACAGGCCATGACAAAAGCTCAAATTTGACTTCTTCAAAGTCGAGCTAAAAATACAGCTTGACATGTATTTTGTACAGCAAGGAGACTAGGTGGTGAACCATACCAAATATTATTGAAATGCAAAACCTTTTGGCTGAGTTCTGCCCAAGTGAGTGAGAACATATGTAAATAAAAATGGGCCGTTAAAGACGGAAATCGAACCCAACCTGTATTTTGTTGTACTAAATCCACACGCCAAATTTAATCCATCTCTAACGATTACAACTAAAGTTATCATCCGGAAACAAGAACTTGGGCAAAATTCTCATAAATAAAGGGCCATAACTCTACTAAAAATGGGCCGCTAAAGATGGAAATCGAACCCAACCTGTACTTTGTTGCACTAAATCCATAAGCCAAATTTAACTCAGCTCAAACCATTACAACTGAAGTTATCGTCCAGAAACGAAATGTGTCAGACGGACAGACAGACGGACGGACAGATGGACGGCGAGACCATTTACACAATACGTCCCGTTTTTCAAACGGCGTATAAAAAACAGTATCTGTTGGATTATCAAATCGACAATCAAAAGTCCCTAAAAGTCCAAGATGGCTGACATGGTGGCCATCTTGGATATGCCAGAATGCTGGTTGTCGAAAGGAACCATCCTCTAGTCATGATTAATCAACCATAAAAAAGCAGCATCTGTTGGATCTATAGTTTTCAAGTTATCGCGTGGACAATCAAAAGTCCCTAAAAATCCAAGATGGCTGCCATGGTGGGCATATCGGATATGCCAGAATGCTGGTTATCGAAAAGAACCATCCTCTAGTCATGACTAATCAACCATAAAAAAAGATATTAAATATAATCTGGGAATTTAGAAGAGGGCGGCACACTTGATAACATCTTTAACGATGACCATCTGCCAACAGAAGCTCAGGAGAGTCATCTTTGATGACAAGTTTTTATGCCTGGTTACTGGTAAGTTGACAATGTCTGTGGCCATGTGGATGGAAGTTGGTAATTATGGAATGGTATTTTCATGGAATCCCTGCAGTTGTCTGTGGGTGCTTAGACCTCACAAAGTAGATCTTCTGTTTCTCAGGCCATGTTTTTGTAAAACTGCATGTGGGCAGGTATTTTTTTGTTTTATTGTTTATTTTTGTAACTATTTCTTTGCCATCAAAAGTTCATGTTCTTGGTTTGTTTTATGTTTTAGGCCTCATAATCTACAGAATAGCAAAGGCGTGGTGTATTTCATCCTTGAGTTACACTTAAGGGACAAATTTATCAATTTTATTACCTTTGGTAAAATATCAAACACAGACTATTCAATTTTTTATTTTTTTAAGTTTGAGTTGGTTATAAAAAAGAGAGCATGCAGCAGCCAAAAGGACCATGTGGGAGGTATTAGTATTAACTATAATTAGAATATTAGGCCATAAAAAAAAAGAACCTCTGTTTCTCAGGCCCACGCGCATGGTCATTTTTGCGGCGCATGCAACCTTTTTATCACCTCCAAAAATCTTTTAAAATTCAAGTTATTATGCTCATTTCGGGAAATCGATAGTACCAATGCTTGCGTTAGCATTACCACACACTCTGTATTAGTATTAACTATAATTAGAATATTAGGCCATAAAAAAAGAACTTCTGTTTCTCAGGCCCATGCGCATGGTCATTTTTGCAGCGCATGCAACCTTTTTATCACCTCCAAAAATCTTTTAAAATTCAAGTTATTATGCTCATTTCGGGAAATCGATAGTACCAATGCTTGCATTAGCATTACCACACACTCTGCATTTATTCTACAGCATACTTTGATAAAGTGGGTGGGTTTTAGCAATACTCAAGTCATAAAATGTTTATACCATAAAAAGTAAGTATGACAGACAGAGCGGCAGTGTCTTTCAGACTGACAACAATTACAAAGGGGAATGGTTGATTCGCACCAACCTTGAGAAACTTGCAGAGTCAGGCGCAGTGTTGAATGGAACACGTTCTCCAGACATTGTTTTTTGGGGTTTTTTTTGTAAATGGCCGTCATTGTGTTATTTGAAACTGTGTAGCGAGTTGACCAGTTATGGAATTAAGTGAATTTTGGGAGCAGGATAATTGTTTGAATCAATGATATATCAAACAATAACCTTTGATTGATATAAAAGTAACATTTGCATTTAAAAATAAATTGTATATTATTAGCTGTGTGCAGTCGAATTGGGAAAAAAAACATGCAAACATTTATTCGTTTTGTATTTAATTTTTCAGAAAAGTTAAAAAATTTATAGTAATTTATATATTTTTTATACTTACCAATGACCCAGACTTAGCTGGTGCTAAGTCTAAAATATTTAGGGCCAAACACAAATTTTGCCCCCCAATCCCCAAAATTTGCATGTAAAACCAAAAATTAGAAGTCCTATCTGGCGCAGACTCCAGGAAGTTACTGAATCTGGCGTCAATAAATCATTCTTTGTATAAAAAAAAATTATAATAATTCAGCAGGGAGGTATGAGTGCCCAGTACTGCCCACTCATGGGAGGGCCATTCCCATCTGGGTCATTGGTAAGTATAAAAAATATATAAATTACTATAAATTTTTTAACATTTTTATACCGTACCAATGACCCAGACTTAGCTGAATCGTAAAAAAGCGGTGGGCCTAGAACTTTGGAAATAGTAGATCAACATAGATCAAATCCTTCAATACATGATGAAGAAATAAGCATTACATGTATGTCTCTTAATAGCATAATAGAAGAGACATAACCTAATATGGATCCCAGTTATGTACATCCTAAATCTAAGCATAAAATTATGTTAATTAAGATGTAACAAATAAACAATTTTAGAGACTAGTCTGGTCTAGGCCCTAAAAATAATTAAGGCATACTGAGAATTGAGAGAAATTTCCCATAAACCTACGCCACACAATAATACTGCAGCTGATCACCGAACATAGTACGGACAAGACAGCTTCCTCAATAGTTACATACCCCATAAGGCAGAGAAGTGGACAAAATGACACCCCCCCCCCTTTTTTTTTTAACATAACTTCAAAAGAAGGAGGGGATAGCTCTAGAATCAAAAAGCAGTACCCGGAAACGATATAAAAATATCGATCAGGCACTCAAAAAATTAATTCATGAATAATAAATGGTGCTTGAAGCCACTTCACAAGCCAAGGTTATAGCGATGATTTTAGTAAATAACATTATCCGCTATAAAATATGCACTGCAGATGCCATATACAGGAACAACGAAATCAGTGAAAAATCAATTATAACATACAAAAGAGGGATAAGATGAACAATCTCTGCAGAAAAAATACTCTTCAAGATCATTCACAGGAGGCCTCTGAAATATTAAATCTGGTAAAAACACCCTCCAACGTGTACTATTTGATATCTACAACTATAAACACGTGAGAATATGCAATTAGAGAACCGACAAAATAGAGACCAGGATCTAGAACTGGAGGTAGGTATGAAAAACCGGCTCCAAAATCAGAAATTAAATACCGGACACAAATGCAATAGAACTGCATGTATGCATATGATGGTGCCATCCGACACGACCCAGACGCAAAGTATGTATGTATTAAATTTTTTTTTAAATATACACGACAGCGTGAGTGTGTGTGTGGAGGGGGGGGGGCAGGGGGAGGGGGGGAAGGGGTTATTCAAAATATATTTTGAAACCTCCTCACCCACATTACTTAATCATTGCTGATGCAGACAACAATAATATAGAGATCATAAAGCTACTTCAGATCTGAATACTCTGTAATGCCACTGAGAGCGGAGAATGACATGAAGAATAAAACTTCCCTTAAAGAAGAAAACCTTCTAATGGGGAAGCTTCTGGCGAATGCTCAATAGCAGACCCCATAACCTCAATGAAATCAATAGAAATTGAAGGATATACATATCCTATCATTCATTCCCATGAAAATGGCTGAGCGTCAATGTATGTGCTCAAAAGCCTTATACTAGCGACACAAATAATGGAAACTATTATTCCCATGCGCCGAAAACTTAACTATCCTGAAGAGATCCCACATAAGATCATATAATAGCCAAACAGTTAGAATAAGCACAAGATATAGCCAGCGCTTACTTATGCGCTGAAATCTTAAGCATTGACTGCTAATTGGAGGATAAATAACCCAAGCAGTACAAATAGCTAACTGACTTATTTAACAATAGAATGAACATAAATGTCCCTTCTATTGAAAAATAATGACAACAGAAGCATACTTCTCTTCTGATAAACTCTGATGTACATAGAGAGACCCTCGGACTCAGGATTGTAATGCAAAATATGAACTCACATCTGAAATAATAGAAAAAACTGTAATATATGCTCAAACTTGACCTTATGTTAAAAGATTCTCTAAAACAAAACAGGTCAAGAGGGAAAAACGTCTACCACTCCAGTTAATAACTGGAGTAGACATGTGTGTAAGCAATCCATCGAAAAAAACGTTCCAAGCTGCTCCACACATCTCCACCTGGCGCATAAAACTATCGCAGTTAATGCGTCAGATAACAGATAAAAGCGAGTCAATACAGCTGGTTAATTGACTCTGGGAAACAGAAGAACCAGCCAAATGAATAGTGGGATATATGAATCCTATCATAAATCCCATGAGACATTATCTAGTTCACGGGGGCGCGGTGGCTCAGTTGGTAGAGGTGCAGGCTGCAAGCCGAGAGGTCCTCGGTTCGAATCCCACCTGCGGCAACCGCGTTGTGTCCTTGGGCAAGGCACTTCACCCTGATTGCCTAAATGGGGGCACGATGACGCTGTGTACTGAGGCGTACTGCACGTCGATGGTGCGCATGTCTTCAACCAATCTAACCCTGCCTGTGCTGCGGTGCAGAGTCCAGAGTTACGATGTTGGAGAGCTGACAGCTGCTCGTCGTTGCTCGGTGGTTCTCTCCGGGTACTCCGGCTTCCTCCACCCGTAAAACTGTCACGGTCACGATTAGCCATTGTGCATAAGTATGTGACCTTAAACACCAATAAATAAATAAATAAATAATAATATCTAGTTCACAATACAAGTGATCTAAAGAACTATACTCGCTGCAATTGCCGAACATTAGCTTATAGACTGAAAGATAATCATAATAATCTAATTATCGACATCCAGTCAAAATATGCCGGACCGAGTTCTATAAGAGCCTTGAAGCACCAGCTCAGGGGAGTCTGATCAGTAACTCAGTCTGACGAGAAACCCCTAACCAAGTGGTTGTATAGACAAACCTAAAGAATTATGTATAGGAGAGATACCTATACCTTCGCTCTGAGCCTTATAAGTGAATTGAGTCTAGGACAAACTCTCCTACTCTTTTGTAGGCTATAGTCGATTAGACCCCAACTTAAAGAGTCGAGAATAGATGCTTTCTTGTAGTTTAATCCTACAATAATGAAAGGTTACCATCAAAGACTTAGGTATATCTATACCTTACTATGAGTCCTAATAGAAGATTTGAGTCTAGGACAACCCCTCGTACTATTTCTACTGGTTATGGTACATTAGACCCCAGCTTAAAGAGACAAGACTGTCCCAGGAATGGCAATGCTTAGATGCAAAATAGTCGGAGCCATTTTTTGTTAACAGTTTACCTAACGAATCTGCCATATCTGCACTCGTGATATACAAAATTTGCTATTCAAATTTTATTTTTTCATTTCTCTACTTCAAAACATACCTAATGACCTATTAATGGAACGAACTTGATGAGCTTGTTCCAACAAGGAGTAATAAGCTATGGTTAGAAGTAAATAAAAAATGAAAAAATCTGATGTTTCAGAAAAATAATTTGTACTGTTGGCTTCAACATGTGTTAGGTAAAGGATTAAAGATGCAGTACATAAAGCAATGTTGGGCTATATGAGTCAATTTTTTTTTTTGCTTGTAATAATTCCCAATCCTTCAAAATGCATTTTTGGGAATAATTGCCTAAGTGACACGTTTGTTTTGTTTGTGTGTGTGTGTGTGTGTGTGTATGTGTGTGTCTGTGTGTGTTTGAGGTTAAAAAATCGCACTGGCACAGACATTTCCTACTGAAACGTTTTTTTCTTTTAATATGCCGCCGAAAAATTGTTTTCATTTACTGAACCCTGATGGGTTTCAAACATGACAAAAAATTACACAAAATTGATTTAAACTAAGTGATGAGCTTAGGAACTGGTTAAACTGACTGGCAATAATTGATGTTATTCATTGATGGGCTCTAATTTAGTCCTTACAAGGATATATATATATATATATGTGTGTGTGTGTGTGTGTGTGTGTGTGTGTGTGTGTGTGTGTGCGTTTGTCTTACCAACTTGACGAGGTAACTAGACAAAAGAGTTTGCGTGTTTCGCCTTACCGAGGTACAAAAGACAAAAGAAACTCTTTACCTCGGTTGTTTTCCCAGAACTGTACCGGCAAAACGAGGTTGAAACCGTTAGTCCACACAAAGGACAGACAATGGGGTACCTCGGTATGTAGGAAAAACAAGACTGTGTGTGTGTGTGTGTGTGTGTGTGTGTGTGTGTGTGTGTGTGTGTGTGTGTGTGTGTGTGTGTGTGTGTGTGTGTGTGTGTGTGTGTGTGTGTGTGTGTCCATTTCTTCTAATGTGTCTTTAATTGGTGGTTGTTCAATAGGATGGATTTCGAAATCGTCCAAAGAATGGCCAGGAAGGTTAAAATGTTGTGCTACTGGGGCATCAGCATTATGTTTTATATCCTGTTTGTGTCTAGTAGCACGTTCTCGAAAAGGATTTTGACTTTGACCAACATACTGTTTCCGACATCGCTTACAAGTGATAAGGTAAATAATGTTTGGTGAATCACAATGGAGGGGGTTACGGATCTGATAATGATTTTTCGTTTGTTCGGAGGAAAATTCCTCTTTCTGATCAGGCATAAAAGTATGCAGTCTACAACGAGGCTTTTTGCAATTAAATACCGCGCCACTACCATTCTGCAACGGTCTGTTGTGTTCAATCTTCAGTGGTTCGAAATCGGTAGTTTCAGCTGGACTTTCGAGCTTTTTCAGGGTTTGGGATTTCAGGCTACGCAAAAGGCGCAGCGAGTACCCTCTCGATCTGAGGGCGCCAAACATAGTAGAACAAGCCTCATTGAAATTTACCTTATCACTTGAATTGCGGTGGAAACGAATGAGCTGTGATTTGATGATACCTTTAAATGTATGTTGAGGATGAAATGATTTTGTGTGCAACAACTGATGTGAATCAGTTGGTTTAAAATATACTTTATAATCTAAATGACCGGACGCCTGAAATTGCTTGCCTTTATACACGGTCACATCGAGAAAATCAACAGAATTTTTCACTGATAGTAGCTTTCAATTTAATATTTTGGATCGTGATTGTTCAAAATTTCTAAAAATTCATCAAAATCTTCTTTTGAATATTCCCAAATAATAAAAATGTCATCTAAATATCTGAGATATACGAGAGGATGCTTTGCACATTTGCTTAAGGCATTTTCCTCCCATTCCGCTACATAAATGCTTGCAAAATTAGGACTGAATCTTTTGCCCATAGGACAACCCATTATTTGTAGAAAATATTCTCCATTGAATTGAAAGTCATTACCTTTTAAGCTCAGCTCTAAAAGATCCAAAATTTGTTCATCCGGGCGTTTCGCATCCGGATATTTTTCAAATGCATTTTTAACTGATTTAACACCTTTATCAATATCAATGTTCGTATACATACTGTCGATATCCAAAGTAGCCAGAATTGCATTTTTCGATATTTTCAATTTCGAAATTTTTGACAGGAAATCCTGTGTATTTTTTAGATAGCTCGGATGTCTATTTGCTATAGGTTTCAGATGATAATCAATTAATTCCGAGATCGCATAAGATTCCGAATTACAATCTGATACAATTGGCCTCCCGGGTGGAGTTAAGTCATCCGTCCATGAAGAACGGCCCTTGTGGATCTTTGGTAGGATATAAAATTGTCTTGTTTGAGCACTGAGCTTAGCCGTTAAATATTTCAATTGTTTTTTGGTAATGTGACCTTCGTCGAGGAGAAATTTTAAGATCTTATTGAATTTTTCGATATTACTAGGCCAAATAAGTGAATCTATTTTCTTATAATGTTTAGTATTGCTGAGTTGTCTCATGGCTTCCTTTATATAATTATCCCGAGATAGAACAACTACCGACCCACCTTTGTCGGCTGGTTTAATTACTAATTTCTTATTTTTTCGAAGTTTCGTGAGGGCTCTCCGTTCACCAGCTGTTAAATTGTCTTTATCGGAGAGTATGTTCATGCTGAACACCTTTTGGATGATTCGTTTGCTAGCCTCAATAATTTCGGGATCTACTTCACTATCTGGAGGTGACCAACCAGATGATTCTGTAAAAGGAAGTTTCCGACCGCTGGAGTTTCTAAAGCGGTCTGCTAATTTCATTTGCCTAAGAAAATTACAGTTGTATGATGGTAAATTTGTTTGGTTATCAGTTTTAGGCTTTGGTGCAGGTACAAAAGTTAAACCGCGATCTAAAAGAGATTTCTCTTGGGTTGTTAGGTCATTGGTGCCAGACAGGTTAACCACATTAGTTCCTAATCCCACATCTGTTAGGCGGCTGTTACCTTTGCCTTTACTTAGTTTAAATTTAGGTGGTTCAACCAGTGATCGTACATAATATTGGCGGTTCTCGTGGTCCAATGGATTAAATCCTGTCTTACCAACTTGACGAGGTGACTAGACAAAAGAGTTTACGTGTTTCGCCTTACCGAGGTACAAAAGACAAAAGAAACCCTTTACCTCGGTTGTTTTCCCAGAACTGTACCGGCAAAACGAGGTAGAAACCGTTAGTCCACACAAAGGACAAACAATGGGGTACCTCGGTATGTAGGGTAAACAAGACTGTGTGTGTTTGTGTGTGTGTGTGGTGGGGGGGGGGGGGGGGAGTTGTGGAACCTATATTGAAACCTGGTCTGTATTACTAGCTAGAAAATACACATATCAACTTTGGTTGAAAACAAATAATCCAAACTGGAGTAATCAGTTGGAAACCAATTGTTTGCAGACAGATGGACGGACAAAAGTCATCACTATAGCCCTGACTATAGTCAGGCTAAAAATGCATTTTGTACCAAAGAAAAAATATTGCATGAATGGCCCTGGATGAGGAGGTGGGGGTGGGGGTGAGGGGTGGGGGTGAGGGGTGGGGGTGTGTTAGGGGAGTCCATTTCTTTTCCACATGTGGTCAGTCTAAATCCTTCAGAATGCATTTTGAGAAGAGAAAAAAAAAATACCTAACTGGCACCATGGGGGTGGGGGTGGTGTTTGTCTGGGTTTTTAACCACAAACTTTAACCAAAACTGTAAAACTGCATTTTTGACGAAAGAAAAAAAAAGTGCCTAATTGGACCCCCGGTGGGTGAGGTGGGGGTTGGAGTGTGTGTGTGTGTGTGTGTGTGTGTGTGTGTGTGTGTGTGTGTGTGTGTGTGTGTGTGTGTGTGTGTGTGTGTGTGTGTGTGTGTGTGTGTGTGTGTGTGTTTGAGGTTAAAAAATCGCACTGGCACAGACATTTCATACTGAAACGTTTTTTTCCTTTTAATATGCCGCCGAAAAATTGTTTTCATTTACTGAACCCAGATGGGTTTCAAACATGACAAAAAATTACACAAAATTGCTTTAAACTAAGTGATGAGCTTAGGAACTGGTTAAACTGACTGGCAATAATTGATGTTATTCATTGATGGGCTCTAATTTAGTCCTTACAAGGATGTTACGCAAGCTTTTGTTTTTCTTATAGGCGATGACAGGTCGAAGATTCAAAGGTTCATTTAATTTAGCATTGGTAAAATTGAATTCATCTTTTAACATTTTTGCTATTTCGATATTCATTCTGTTGTACGTTAAAGTGAAAGGAATGATGGACCTCCTTTCGCATTCGCCCTCTGATATGTTCATACCAAATGGCCAGAGGGTTTGAAGCGTATTGATCCAAAAAGCTTCACGTTTTTTTCTAAATTCATCCGTTTCTTCTAATGTGTCTTTAATTGGTGGTTGTTCAATAGGATGGATTTCGAAATCGTCCAAAGAATGGCCAGGAAGGTTAAAATGTTGTGCTACTGGGGCATCAGCATTATGTTTTATATCCTGTTTGTGTCTAGTAGCACGTTCTCGAAAAGGATTTTGACTTTGACCAACATACTGTTTCCGACATCGCTTACAAGTGATAAGGTAAATAATGTTTGGTGAATCACAATGGAGGGGGTTACGGATCTGATAATGATTTTTCGTTTGTTCGGAGGAAAATTCCTCTTTCTGATCAGGCATAAAAGTATGCAGTCTACAACAAGGCTTTTTGCAATTAAATACCGCGCCACTACCATTCTGCAACGGTCTGTTGTGTTCAATCTTCAGTGGTTCGAAATCGGTAGTTTCAGCTGGACTTTCGAGCTTTTTCAGGGTTTGGGATTTCAGGCTACGCAAGAGGCGCAGCGAGTACCCTCTCGATCTGAGGGCGCCAAATAGATTAGAACAAGCCTCATTGAAATTTACCTTATCACTTGAATTGCGGTGGAAACGAATGAGTTGTGATTTGATGATACCTTTAAATGTATGTTGAGGATGAAATGATTTTGTGTGCAACAATTGATGTGAATCAGTTGGTTTAAAATACACTTTATAATCTAAATGACCGGACGCCTGAAATTGCTTGCCTTTATACACGGTCACATCGAGAAAATCAACAGAATTTTCACTGATGGTAGCTTTCAATTTAATATTTGGATCGTGATTGTTCAAAATTTCTAAAAATTCATCAAAATCTTCTTTTGAATGTTCCCAAATAATAAAAATGTCATCTAAATACCTGAGATATACGAGAGGATGCTTTGCACATTTGCTTAAGGCATTTTCCTCCCATTCCGCTACATAAATGCTTGCAAAATTAGGACTGAATCTTTTGCCCATAGGACAACCCATTATTTGTAGAAAATATTCTCCATTGAATTGAAAGTCATTACCTTTTAAGCTCAGCTCTAAAAGATCCAAAATTTGTTCATCCGGGCGTTTCGCATCCGGATATTTTTCAAATGCATTTTTAACTGATTTAACACCTTTATCAATATCAATGTTCGTATACATACTGTCGATATCCAAAGTAGCCAGAATTGCATTTTTCGATATTTTCAATTTCGAAATTTTTGACAGGAAATCCTGTGTATTTTTTAGATAGCTCGGATGTCTATTTGCTATAGGTTTCAGATGATAATCAATTAATTCCGAGATCGCATAAGATTCCGAATTACAATCTGATACAATTGGCCTCCCGGGTGGAGTTAAGTCATCCGTCCATGAAGAACGGTCCTTGTGGATCTTTGGTAGGATATAAAATTGTCTTGTCTGAGCACTGATCTTAGCTGTTAAATATTTCAATTGTTTTTTGGTAATGTGACCTTCGTCGAGGAGAAATTTTAAGATCTTATTGAATTTTTCGATATTACTAGGCCAAATAAGTGAATCTATTTTCTTATAATGTTTAGTATTGCTGAGTTGTCTCATGGCTTCCTTTATATAATTATCCCGAGATAGAACAACTACCGACCCACCTTTGTCGGCTGGTTTAATTACTAATTTCTTATTTTTTCGAAGTTTCGTGAGGGCTCTCCGTTCACCAGCTGTTAAATTGTCTTTATCGGAGAGTATGTTCATGCTGAACACCTTTTGGATGATTCGTTTGCTAGCCTCAATAATTTCGGGATCTACTTCACTATCTGGAGGTGACCAACCAGATGATTCCGTAAAAGGAAGTTTCCGACCGCTGGAGTTTCTAAAGCGGTCTGCTAATTTCATTTGCCTAAGAAAATTACAGTTGTATGATGGTAAATTTGTTTGGTTATCAGTTTTAGGCTTTGGTGCTGGTACAAAAGTTAAACCGCGATCTAAAAGAGATTTCTCTTGGGTTGTTAGGTCATTGGTGCCAGACAGGTTAACCACATTAGTTCCTAATCCCACATCTGTTAGGCGGCTGTTACCTTTGCCTTTACTTAGTTTAAATTTAGGTGGTTCAACCAGTGATCGTACATAATATTGGCGGTTCTCGTGGTCCAATGGATTAAATCCTGAGCAACATCAAACTTCGCGTCATCAATTTTTGGTATCACGTTAACGTCCTTCACTTTCCGAATGGTTTCGTTGATGATGCTCAGGGTTCTCCTCTCAGCCTGAGGGAGTTTTTGCGAAAAGTTTAGTTCAGCGAAATAAATTTTTGCTGATCTAAACTTGATCCTGATATCGCTAAGCATATTCTGCAACTGCTTAACTACGAGATCAGAATTATCGTTTCGAGAATTCACGCCAATATTTAATAATATTTTTTGGGGACTGGACTGGCCCCTGTGCCCTTTAAACATAGAGCGCAGATGATTGAATTTGGCGCCGGGGTAACACTCCACCTGGATGTCCGGATGGGGATTTCGATCAATGCGTCCTAAATTTGAACTTCCAATCATAAGGATGTTTTTACAAACATCGGGGAGGCGCCAATTCCTTTTGTCAAAATTAACTCCGCTTTTATGCCGAAACTGGGAGAATTTAGAATCAAATGAGCGGCCCGACGAGGTAGAAACCGTTAGTCCACACAAAGGACAAACAATGGGGTACCTCGGTATGTAGGGTAAACAAGACTGTGTGTGTGTGTGTGTGTGTGTGTGTGTGTGTGTGTGTGTGTGTGTGTGTGTGTGTGTGTGTGTGTGTGTGTGTGTGTGTGTGTGTGTGTGTGTGCGTTTGTCTTACCAACTTGACGAGGTAACTAGACAAAAGAGTTAGCGTGTTTCGCCTTACCGAGGTACAAAAGACAAAAGAAACCCTTTACCTCGGTTGTTTTCCCAGAACTGTACCGGCAAAACGAGGTAGAAACCGTTAGTCCACACAAAGGACAAACAATGGGGTACCTCGGTATGTAGGGTAGACAAGACTGTGTGTGTGTGTGTGTGTAAGGGGGGGAGGGTATGTGAGTTTAAAAAAAGGTTCTGCATGTAATGACTGTAAATAGTTCAAAATGCATATTCGAGGAAAGAAAAAAAAAAAATCCTAATTGGGGGGGGGGATAATTTCTGTCTGGATTTTTAACCACAAACTTTAACAAAAAAAGCATTTTTGACAAAAGGAAAAAAAAAGTTCTGCATGTAGTGACTGTAAATAGTTCAAAATGCATATTGGAGGAAATAAAAAAAAATAAAATGCGTAATTTTTTTTTTTTTTTTTTTTTTTTTTTTTTTGGGGGGGGGGGGGGGGCGGGGGGGGGGGGGGGGGCGGTGGTGCTTGTCTGGGTTTTTAACCAAAACTGTAAACATGCATTTCAAATGCTGCCGAAGGGAAAAAAAAAGTGCCTAATTGGCCTGGGGTGGGGGGGGCGGTACATAAGTTTAAAAAAAGGTTCCGCATGTAGTGACTGTAAATAGTTCAGAATGCATATTCGAGAAAAGTAGAAGAAAAAAGCCTAATTGGGGGTGGGGGTGGGGGTAGGGGGTGGTGGTGTTTGTTTGGGTTTTTAACCACAAACTTGGAGTCACCCTACCAAGCTACAATGAAATCCCTTCATAATTATGGCCTGTGGAATATTCTAAAGGTTTTCGGGCTTCGGGCCTCTGTTGCCGTCACTGTTGCCCAAAAGGGGATGTTCTCATCTAGACATTATATGAAGTCAACCTATCACGTTACAATGAAATCCCTCCATAAATGTGACCTGTAGACTGTGCTAAAGGTATCCGGGCTTCGGGCCCCTGTTGCTATCACAGTTGCCAAAAAGGGGACGTTCTCATGTAGACATTATATGAAGTCAACCTATCTAGTTACAATGAAATCCCTCCATAAATATGACGTGTAGACTGTGCCAAAGGTTTTTGGGCTTCGGGCTCGGGCAGCCATCATGGTTGAATGATCGCAATCAAAAGGGGACATTCTCATCTGGGCCTGATGTGGATTGATCCTACGAAGTTACAATGAAATCCCTTCATAAATATGACTGTAGACTGTGCTGAAGGTTTTCGGGTTTCGGGCACCTGTAGCCGTCAAAGTTGCCCAATCACGTCCAAAAGGGGACTTTCTCATGTTGACATTATATGAAGTCAACCTATCAAGTTACAATGAAATCCCTCCATATATATGACCTGTAGACTGTGTTAAATGTTTTCGGGTTTTGGGCTCAGGCAGTTGTGACGGTTGATAGATCATGCCCAAATGGGGAAATTCTCATGTAGACATTATACGGAGTCATCGTATCAAGTTACAATGAAATGCATCCATATTAAACATGACCTGCAGACTGTGCTAAAAGTTTTTGGGTTTCGGGCTTGGGCAGCCATCATGGTTGACAGATCATGCCCAAACGGGGACGTTCTCATCTAGGCATTATACATAGGTATTCTATGAAGTTGCAACGAAATCCTTTCATAAATATGACCTGTAGACTGTGCTAATGGTTTTCGGGTTTTGGGCTCGGGCAGCCATACCGGTTGACCGATCATGACCAAAAGGGCAAGTTTTCATGAAGACATGACCTAAAACCTGCATATGAAATTTCGTGATGATCAGACAAGAACTACCGGGTATAGCCTGTACTTGAAGGTTGAATAAAAAACTTTAACCACAAACTTTAACCAAAACTCCAAATGTCAACTAAACAGGAAAAAAAAACAAAAAAAAAAAAAACACTTGAACCTTCAATAAAAAACTTTAACCACAAACTTTAACCAAAAACTCTAAATGTTAACAGACAGATGAACGGACTGATGGACAAAAGTCATTACTATACCCCTTACTGTAAACAGTCAGGCTAAAAACTAGAGTTGGAAGACAAAAGCGACCTATGGCAAGTTTTCCACCTAGTCAAATGCAAAAATGAAGACACAAGGCTTCATTGTATCAGCCTAACTCTCACTTAACATTAGTTAAGACCGAGAAATAAATACTATGTCTGGAAAGAATTTTAAAAGGTACAAAGACCACAAAATTTCTTCCATACAGACAATGCGTCACAGTACTTAAATTAAGTACTTAAGACCATGAGACTAAATTCGCTCTGACTAAAGAAATTATCTTCTCAATTGCGTCCGAGCGAACAGCTAAATGAAGGTAAGGCTAAAAATAGGAACTTAGTCTGCTCGATCAACGCTGAGGAACTCTCAACGTCTTCCCCTGCTGTTTTTAAAAGTATGTGAACCATCATAAATGATTAAAAATACAGAGGAAGAAGATAAGAAACCGAATTACTTTTTCCGCTGGAAGATAATATATGGTGTCGTATACAGAATCGAAGATCTGCGACACCCATGTAGACTTAACCGGAAAGAGATCTTACTACCCTGCTCTTAACCGGATGAAGTCAGCATCTAACTATACTAGCAGTTTCTCAAAATTGCTCGCAGCATTTTGAATCACTGGAACAAGATCAAGGAAATCATAATGTATGATATCTATATCATCCAAGAGTTGTTCCGGAAGGAAAGTTATCCTATCCATAATATGATTAAACCAGATAGAATCACAGTCACTAGCATCTAAACAGCTAGGTGACTGGATCAAATAAGCACTATGCAGCAGCTCAAAATTTTAAGATCGACGTTGAGTGCTTCTGCCTTAGCAGGAATACTACGATTAGCTGCGCAACTGCAACAGCAAGTCCGTTACAGAGGCCTGAGGAGCAGCGGTCACAAATAGCCTCTTTGCCAGCTGCTCCTAGAACAGGGAATCCAATATAGTAATTACTGCGGATGATCCCATGAATGAAACCCCATCTCCTTGGCTACTAGAGGTGTGACTTCTTACTAAAGAAGGACCTTTGACGAAGAAGACCGGGAAACCTGAGTCACTTAGCTAAAGTGCGGACGGGAGTGCTTGATACTCTTCTTTTCTCTTTACCGGAATGCATACCTCAGAACTTGGCATCTTCTTCTTTCCATCAACACTAGGGGAGCATGGATTTGATCCACAGTGCTCGCTACACCCTATTCTCTCGACCGCCACAGACATACCCGGCATCACATCATCCACATACGAGTGAGATCTGCCGGATGAGCTAGCTGTTTTAGACAAGGGACATAAGCCTCTGTGAAACCTAGCCCTTGTCTTCTTAAAATCATAGAGCACTTACCCACTAGCTTTAAATGCAATGCAAATGCGACACATCCGGAGTCACAGTCCAAGTATCCAATCTTAACCGTTACACCGGCGACAGGGAACTGACACCACTCATCAGATTTTATAGCCATGTGCAAAATAAAGATCACTTTATCCGTATGTAAAAGAAACCATAAAACTAGCTGGCCTCTGACCTTATCGGTTTCCTCCTTCCGTCGTCACTGGGTGAGCATACTTGCATATCATATCGATGGCTCCATCCTATATGGTCTCACTTTTTCTAGCCCGGATCGTCTACATCTGGCATCATAGTTCTCATGGGCTGAGTAACTACTTCACTGTTCGAGCTAACTAGCGACAACGGACCAGCGCGGTCGTGTGCTTTTCGAACAAAGAGGAAGCTATAAGACTGGCCACCGTGGCAGTCTAAGAGGAAACTATAAGACTGGCCACCACGGCAGTCTATGGAAGGAGCATCTGACACAAGTTCGTATCAACAACTTCTGTCCCCAGGAGTTGTTATAAGAGAGAGGGACCTCTCTCTTGCTCGAAATCACGGGCCTGTACGAGCATACCTCAGAACTTGTCCGCCAAGTTCCTACCAACAACCTCTGACCGCAGAGTTGTTATAAGAGAGAGGGACCTCTCTCTTGCTGGCAATCACAGATGACCTGGACGAGCGTACCTCCGAACTTGTCAGACTGACATAAGTTCCAACCAACAACATCTGCCGCAGATGCTGCTATAAGAGAAAGAGACCTCTCTCTTGCTCACAATCACGGACCTGTACGAGCATACCTCAGAACTTGATCGCCAAGTTCCTACCAACAACCTCTGATCGCAGATGTCATAAGAGAGAGGGACCTCTCTCTTGCACACTATCACGGAAGACCTGAACGAGCATACCTCAGAACTTGACCGCCAAGTTCCTACCAGCAACCTCTGATCGCAGATGTTGCCGTAAGAGAGAGGGACCTCCGTCTTGCTCGCGATCACGAAGATCCAGATGAGCATACCTCGGAACTTGTCTACTTCCTCCTTCTGGGTTGGCTTCCTCCATTCCATCTGCCGATCCGTCGTCGCCGGGTGTGCACAATCCGAGTTTATAGTGCTCGCAACACCCGATCTCCTTTCCTGGACCGCAACGGACGAACCCGGCGTCGCAACCATTTCTCGAATGATTGCTTCACTGGGCGAGCTAGCGGGCGACAAGAGCCGTCGATCCTACTAGGGACCTCTTAGGCACTTGCCGAATTTCGTTGAGCACTTTTGCCGCTAGCTCTTCATTAAATTGCGACGACGGAAGCACACTTTTTGAAGACATCACGGAAACATCACCCTGTTCTTGTTCCTCTGAAAAAGAGACTGAAAATCTAGAGTGACCCTGTGGCGAGAGGACCAGCATGGACCTCTCACCACTAACAATATGCCGTGACACACGTTTCCAACATTGTCATCCCAATTGGCACATACTGAGCAAGAATTAGTGCGAGTACACTGACTACAGCAAATACAATGAACATGAGAATCAGAGGAAGACTTCCTCGATTTACAATAGAACAATATTCTTTCATTTTTAAAAAATATTAAACACCCTTGAATAATAAAGATACATAATAAAAATATAATCCATTACAAAAATTTCGAAAAATAATTCAAAAGAAAAAATTTTTTTCGAAAAAATTTCAAGATGAGCCCAAGTTCCCAAAGGAAACGATGAGCCCAAATGGATCCCAAAAAAGCCTATGAGTGGACAAAAATTTTAAAACATATCTAAAAATTAATGCTACACTTACGGACAATATTAATGTATCTGGCTATGAACAGAACCAAATAGAAGACAAGGAATCACTGTCAGAAGTAACTGTTATCAACGTAAACAAAAGTGAATAAAAACCGGAAACAAGACTCCAGGCACTGAATATATGGCCCAAAATCAGTAACCAATTTTAAACACTATCCGATGTAAAACAGAAACTTCAACAGAAGAAACTGCAGTACATCGGATGGTAGATGCATGACCAAAATGCTTAACCACCCCCAGGGTGAGGATGTAACCATGGGGAAAAACAGAATAAACATTCTCTTACTTTGCCAAAAACTCCCAAGAAATTTCAGTAAAAAAAATTACAAAAATTATGTCAAAAGCATGGGAGAATAGCAAGGGGGTATCAAGGAAAGGGAAAGAGGAAACACTGAACAAACAGTGGAAATGTCACAGCAAGAATGAAGACATCAGGCCCATGCCCCGAAAGTTAAAAAATTTATAGTAATTTATATATTTTTTATACTTACCAATGACCCAGACTTAGCTGGTGCTAACTCCACAAAAACCAGGGCCAAACACAAATTTTGCCCCCCAATCCCCAAAATTTGCATCCAAAACAAAAAGAAATCATGTCCTAAAGGACCTCCATAGTACGACTCTACTGCGCATGCGCAGTGACGCAGTCGTCCCGAAATTGGCGCCAAATATCATTCTTACTGGCAGTGCCTGGTCAGCGCTATGTACTCAGCGGGGAGGCAAGAGTTCCCAACTCAGGGAGGGCCATCACCGTCTGGGTCATTGGTAAGTATAAAAAATATATAAATTACTATAAATTTTTTAACATTTTTATACTGTACCAATGACCCAGACTTAGCTGAATAGTAAACAGGCTGGAGGGCCTAGGACATAGAGGAAAATCCAATAAGCTCAATTATAAAATAAAGAGGTAACCCCTTAAGGAGAAAAGGAGTATTAGGCTTTACATGTATCTTTCTTATTTAATATTTAAATTAGAAAGATACACTACCCTTAATAATTGAGCACAATAACATTCATGTTCTCTATTAACATCCAGTATAACCCTTATACTAATTATTTTTAAAGCAAGCCAATAAATAAAGTAGTCCAGAGAATTGAGACTCTTTATAATCATTTAAAAGTGTCCGAGTATTGTATATTAAAGCCCGTTTGACACTTGACATATACAAATGCTTCACACCGAGCTACACTTTAAAAATAAGACATGAATGAAATTAAACATTAATATTACACTTTAAAACCATCCCGGAAGCGACTCAGAAATACTGTCTTGGAGGAGGCATTCCCTTGCTTTTCACTATAAAGCAGGTGACCTAAGGGAACACCCGCCCCCCCCCCCCCCCCCCCCTTCCCCTTGCCCTGGGTCAAATAGCCCAGAGCGAAGAGGGCAGTCGGACGGAGTCACTGCCGGAACAGAAAGCCTGCATAACTATAGTTGCAACTGTTTAGTGGACGACATTCTGAGCAACAGATAACGGACCTAAACAATGCAGGTCTCCAGAAATGGACTCAATATTTCTGAGATAAAAATTAGTAAATGTGGATGGCTGAGACCAATAAGCAGCCTTCATTAAATCTGTAATAGCAACACTATTAGCATAAGCCCAGGAAGTAGAAAGAGCTCTTACTTCATGAGCAGAAATCTTAAGCACAGACTGCTGAGAAGAAGATAAATCTTCATACGCAGTACGGATAGTTAACTGAATCCATCTAGCAATAGAATGGACTGAAATGTCCTTTCTATTAGGCATCAAAGACAGAAAGAAACGTTTCCGTCCCTTTCTGATGAACTGAGATCTCTGTTTATAGATACGTAGTGCTCTAACAGGACAGAGTAAAGGCCTACGCCCGTCTGAAGACGGAAGAGCCTTAATAACAATAGGTTCCGGATATTTATTAGGAGCCTGATTCTTAGCTAAAAAACCGACATTAGTAGTGAAGGTGATAGTGTTCCCAACACTACGATAATGAGAATCATCCACCGATAGTGCATGAAGCTCACTGACTCTTCTGGCAGAAGAGAAAGCTAAGAGAAAAGCTGTCTTATAAGATAAGAATTTGAAATCTACTGTCCCAAGAGGTTCAAATGGCTTTTCCTTCAATTTAAGGAGAACCCAAGCTAAATTCCACTTAGGAATTAATCTAAGAGTTCTGGGTCTATTTATCGAAAAGTTTCTAACCAATTTCGATAAAGAGACATTAGATCCAATTTGTAAACTATCATGATGTGCATAGGTATCAGATAACATAGATCTATAACCCTTTATAGTAACAGGTTGCAGTTTAATTTCGTCAAACAAGTATACTAGAAAGTTAGCAATGTCTGGTATAGAGGGATCAAATATATCAACAGAATGATCCCTACACCAACGACGGAAAACCTTCCACTTAGCCGCATAGTTTAGCGAAGAGGAGGTCCTCCTACAGTTAGAAATCGCGTCCACTGCTCGTCCTGTAAAGTGCTTGCCATGCAAGAAGGACCGCACAACGGAAAAACGTGAAGGTTGAGACCTTGCGGGTTGTGATGTAGTTGGCGCGATTTCCCCTGCCAAAGAAGATCCTCTCGTGGAGGGAGCTTCCGCGGTAGGTCCCACAACAGACACCTGAGTAGATTTATCCACGGTCTCTGTGGCGACAGAGATGCTACCAACAGAATCTTGCATTGAGATTGTTTTATCTTTAGCAATACTTGTTGAATTAACGGCGCTGGAGGATACGCATATCCTATCATTCCGTCCCAAGGGATCGACAGAGCGTCTACTGCAAATGCTCTTGGATCCGGACACGGGGACACATACGTTTGCAACTGATTGTTGAGATGTGTCGCAAATAAGTCTATCATTGGCCGTTCCCATTGGTAGCAAATCTGATTGAATACTTGTTTGTTGAGAGTCCACTCCGACGGCAACAAGCGACCCTTTCGTGAAAGGGAATCTGCTAGCACATTCAGACGACCCGGTATGTGACGGACCGAAAGAAGAACGTGATGTTCCAACGCAAACAGAAGGATTCTTTCCGTTAGATTGAACAACGGAACTGAATGAGTGCCTCCCTGATTCCGTATATACGCCACTACTGTCGTATTGTCGGATAGGATTTGGACATGAGCATCGTGAATAATGTCCATCCAGTGACGTAACGCAAGCCAAATTGACATCATTTCCTTGATGTTTATGTGCTTGCACAGGAATTGCGGATCCCAAAGACCCTGGCATCTCGAATCCGTTGGGATTAATGATGCACCCCAACCTGTTTGACTGGCATCCGTCATAATGGTAAAACTCGGATCCGGCAACTGCAGCGGAACTCCTTGAGTTAACCACTGAATGTTTGCCCAAGTCTGAATCTCTTGTTTCACTTGATCTGACAAGAGAACGTCTACATCGAGCGAATGAATTTTCACACTCGAATTCTGAGTCAGGAAAATTTGAAGAGGCCGTGTGCGTAGCCGTCCCATCGGAATGAGATCCGCGGCGGCTCCGCACAGACCTATCAGTCTCATAAATTCTCTCGCCGTGACTTTGTCTGTATTCAGACAATAGCGAGCGTAACAACTGACTAATTTCGCTCTGGTTAACGGCAGACGAACGAGATTGTTGTGCGTCTCGAAGCTCATTCCCAGATGAGTGAATGACTTGGACGGCACCAGATCCGACTTCTCCTCGTTTACTATGAAACCGAGACGTCGGAGCAATAGAAGAAGATTCTGAACATCGTTCTGAAGCGTTAACTCGTTGCCGTACCTCTGAAGAATGTCGTCCAGGTAGGCCGACGTTACCGCAGACGAATGAGCTCGGAAGTAGATCATTACCGAGTTCATTACCCGAGTGAAAGCCCAGGGTGCTAGATTCAATCCGAAGCACATGGCCCGGAACTGATACACCACTCCTAGGACTGCGAAGCGTAGATACTTTCGGAATGTCGGATGTACCATGACGTGAAAGTACGCATCTTTGAGATCTATGCTCGTTGCATAATCGTTCACCCGAATACTCGCTCTGACCGATCGAATCGTTTCCATATAAAACTTCGGAGCGACGATCAGCTTGTTTATCCAGCTCAAATCTATGACTGGACGGAACGAGCCGTCTGGTTTCGGAACCAGAAACAGATGGCTGTAGAATCCCAGCGATTCCTGGTTTTCTACGACCTCTACCGCGTTCTTCATTAAAAGAGACTGCACCTCTGATAGCAGAGCGTCTCTTTTCTGAGGGTTTGACGGAAGATGAGTCCACTTTGGACTTCGAGTTAATGGAGGCTTTCGTTTGAAGGATATCTTTAGACCTTCCGAAGTCACTCCTCTCACCCACGGGTCGTCCGTAATCGACGCCCACTCTTGAGAAAAACTCGACAACCTTCCGCCAACCGGAACGCGATAGAGGTTTAAGCCATCACCTCCTGGATCTGCGAGGCCTGCGGTAGGAGAAACCACGTCTTCCACGACCCGCACCTCGCCTCGTCGACCTCGGGGCGTCCGACCGATTGTCCCGGCCTGAAGGACGTCCCGAACGAGAGTCACTATCCTGACGGTCTCTCAAATAAGAGCTAGAGGACGCACCGGAACCTCTATAGGAACCTCTCTTGGGCGGATAAGACCCAGAAGTGCCCGCCTTATTCGTGTCTGTTGTATCCGACCTTTTAGGAGCGGATCTAAACAACAGAGAATCACTAGCTTTCTTTTTAATATTATCATAAATAGCGGAAAGCTTGCCGTCAAAGAGAAGATCTCCTGAGACCGAAGCGACTCTAAGAGAGTTCTTCACCTTAGAATCCACTAGTGTGGATGTAGACAGGGCTGCGTCACGTCTAACCAACTCCAGATTTGCCACTGAAAGGGCAGAGTTACACGTGGAATAAGCTACTGCCCTTGAAAGAAGTCTTAAGGAGGATTGTATATCCTGAAACTCTTCCCCTTGAAGACGCAGTGATAACGCCTTAGTAAGGTGATCTGCGTAAGATAAGGCAGCTAAATTGGCTCTGTTAGACGCAATAGCTGTTTCCAACACTGCGGTTGGAATAGAAGCTGACGACGGTAATGATAGCTCTAAGTCTTCCGCCTCGTCGTCCATACGCAGAGGAACTCTCGGTATACCCTGACCTGCCGTGTCGAATTTATTCCTTGCATTAATGAAAGGCAGGTTGAGAGTATTTGCGGACAAGAAGCCTGCTTTCCCCGTCCTGGAAGCAAGTTTAAAAATAGCGTCGTTCAATAATTCAAATGTTCTTGCAACATTATTGGACTGCGACGGAAACTCGGGAGTGATGTCCCTGAACCGCTCGAAAAAATCAGAGTCCAATGACGCTATAATTCTCCTGTCCGGAAGCGCAGCAGTCTGGCCCGACGGAACAACTTGAGGAAGAAAGTGCCGGATGAAGTCCACGGCAGCTTTGTGTTGTTCCGAAAGGGATAGCTCCAATTCATCCGTATCCCTTTCACCATCCGGTCGGACCTCCCGATGTTCCCGGTCGTCCGCCCCCGATGCTTCGGCGGAGCGTACCGACCCAGCGCCGTCGGATAATTCTCGATCCGACACCGTTTCTGTCGGCTGCTGGGATGCTGCGATAAGCTGTGCTATCTGCACTAGAATGTCCGACGTCGAGACCTGCGGAGGAGCGGTCTTTCGCTGCTTCGCCGAGGGCAGCTCCGCATCAGATGGCTCCCGCATACTTTTCCTATGCGAACGTCCGGAGTCCATCGGTCTCGAATCCCTGGCTGCCGGATGGTGTGACCTGGTCACCGAAGAATCCTTCATCGGCGAAGCTGGCAAAATATCGGAGGTCACGCAGCCAAGGTGCGGTCGTGTGCGCCGACGAGAAGAGGAAGCCTTAACAGTCTCTGCGGACTGTTTATACAACGGAGCGTCCCAAGCGACGGACGTATGCTCCGCTAAAGACACATTTTGTACCACAACATCTGGTCCCAGATGTTGTTGTACGAGAGAGGGGCCTCTCTCGCTCGCGGCCCGGCTGGACCTGGACGAGCTAGGAACCGGACTAAAAGGCTTCCTCCGTTCTCGTTCACTATCCGCCGTCACTGGGTGTGCATCTATTATTTTTATAGTGCTCGCATCACCCAAAATATCCTCTTGGACCGCATCGGACGAACCCGGCTGCCGAACCATTCGGTGAATGGACGCTACACCGGGCGAGCTAGCGGACGACATTTGTCTAATCTCCATGAGCACTTTTGCCGCTAGCTCTGTATTTATTTGTGACGACGGACGCACACTTGAAGAAGATAACATGGAAACATCACCCTGTTCTGGTTCCTCTGAAATAGAAACTGAGAGAGTAGAGTGACCTTGTGGAGAAAGAGCCGGCAGCGCTCTTTCTCCAGAAACAACATATCGTGACACACGTTTCCAATGTTTCTCATCCCAATGTTCACATACAGGACAGGGATTAATGCGAGAACACTGACTACAATTAATGCAATAATCATGAAAGTCAGAGGAAGATTTCTTCCTATTACAATTTGAACAAAGTCCCTTCATTGTGAAAGAACAACAATAAGTCCTAGTTACTCGCAAAAACCCCTGACACAAAGATACATAATAACATGATCCATTAATAAATGAAAAAACAATTGCAAAACAAAATAATTTTGAAAAAATATTTTTTCAGAAAAGCCCAAGTTGCTGAAAAGTAACGTTGAGCCCCGATGGATCCGATGGCAAAGTGTGGTCAAAAATTTTAAAATTATATAAAATAATTAATGAGACACTTTCGGATAATATAAATGTATCTTATAATGAGATAAACTACCACAAAGGCAAACAGCCCCCCTCAAAAAAGGCTGTTGCCAATGAAAACAAACAGTGTAAACACAGTAGAAAACATGACTCCAGGCACTGAAAAAACTGGCCCGGAATCAGTCATCAATTACACTCCATCTGATGCAAAACAGAGACTCCCAGGGGAGAATCTGCAGAACATCAGATGGAAGATGCAGAACACAAACGTTATACACCCATGGGTGAAAACGTAACTATGGGGAAAATAACAGAAAACATTCTGTAACCAAGCAACTCTCCCAGGGAATTTTTAGAAATGAAACTTCTCAAAAATATGCCAAAAGCATGGGAGAATTGCAAGGGGGGACTTTAGAAGGTTAGGGGAGAGGAAACACTGAATAAGCAGTGCAACAATTAGCAAGAATGACAACAAGAGGCGTTTGCCTCGAAAATAGGCAACTTAACATAATTTCAACAAAAAATTTTAAGTACAGCCCTGATTATTTTTTGCCACTTCTTTTTTCCTCTCCTCCTTCTATCCTCCTTAGAATCACATTTTCTCCAAGAATTACGTGTCTGGCATCCTTTAAACTGAGATTTACAAGCACAAAGATCAGTGAGATGTTGACTGATGAAGGGCCAAACAGAGAATGATATTTGGCGCCAATTTCGGGACGACTGCGTCACTGCGCATGCGCAGTAGAGTCGTACTATGGAGGTCCTTTAGGACATGATTTCTTTTTGTTTTGGATGCAAATTTTGGGGATTGGGGGGCAAAATTTGTGTTTGGCCCTGGTTTTTGTGGAGTTAGCACCAGCTAAGTCTGGGTCATTGGTACAGTATAAAAATTTAGGGAACATGAAATAATTTTGCATAAAAATTATAAGTTACAGCCCTGAACACATCCTTCCACTGTTTCTTCATCTCATCCTCTTAATTCATTCTTAGATCCGCCATTTCTTTCATGATTTTGTGCCTGGCATCATTTTAACAGAGATTATAAGCACAGATATCAGTGAGATGTTACTGTTAATTGCCAGTATTCCTGATTTATAAATATTGTACTGAAGAGACATACACACAGATGGACAGGCAGTCAGTCCATGTGCTATTCTTTAAATAGAAGTTATACAGTGGACAATTCAATACAGTCAACAATACATCCTAATTAGATGATACATGTGCAGTTCTAAAAATAGCAACCAGTTTAATAACAATACAATGGATTATGGGCTAGCTCAGTGATTTCCTGTGAAGACTGTTGCCAGTGTTGTCAGTGTTGTTGTTGTCAGTGATAGAATAATGACTGGATCAGTTGATGTGATATATGACTAATTTTGAGGTAAGCTTTGCTTTAACAAATGGTAGCAGAGCGAGAGATCAAAACTGCAAATGGATTTTGATAATAAAACATGTGTGAATTTGATGATTTGAAGGACAAAGACTTTGATGTTGATAAAAAGAGCGGGAAAAATATTACAACAAAACTTTATAAAGAATTGAACTTTTATTTTGTGAAGTAAATGATTCTAATGACTGGACTGAAGTTACAATTCTTGGTCGAGCAGGAAAATCTACAGGGAAGAATACCACCTGGTACAATGTGCAGGATATCGGAGGTGAAGCAAAGAGTATTGATTTAGGTAGGGTATGCTGGGAACAACTTCCTTTGGATGATGTAAATGTTGTTATGATTCCCCAAAATAGGCAGAATGATCCAGAATTCATTGAAGCAAAGCTTGAAGAATTGCACAAATTAAAATCGTTTGATGTTTATGAGGAAATTGAAAATAAAGGTCAATTTCGTGTGTCAACACGATGGATGTTGTGTCATAAGGGTGACAATGTAAGGGCTAGATTAGTGGCACAAGGGTTTGAGGAGTTGGCAGATATACAAACTGACTCGCCTACAGTTGGAAAGAGTGTTGTAAGAGTTTTTCTAAGTGTTGTTGCCAGTAGAAAATGGAAAGTAAAAACAACCGTCATTAAATCTGCTTTTTTACAAGGAAGACCACTAAATAGAAAAGTTTTTATAACTCCACCTAAAGAAGCAAATGCTGATGGAAGGATATGGCATTTAAAAAAGTGTCTTTATGGGCTGAATGATGGCAATTTTATTATAGTGTTACCCAAGAACTCATCCAGTTGGGTTGTTCACAGTCTGTAATACATTCGTCATTCTACTATAAACACTCCAAAGATGGTGAACTACAAGGTTTAGTTGTTAGCCATATTGATGACTTTTTACATGCTGGAAACGATGTATTTGATAATGAAGTCATGAATGGTTTGAAACAGAGATTTTTGGCTGGAAAAATAGAAGAGACAAATTTTAGGTATATTGGTTTTCAAATCAAACAAAAGAAGCATGGTATTTCCTTAGATCAAAATAATTATGTTGAGTGCATGGAAAATGTTAAAATCACACCAGAAAGAAGTATGCAGAAAAAGGAATTGTTAAATGACGATGAAACAACCCAGTTATGATCATTTGTTGGCTGTTTGAATTGGGTGGTACAGGGAACATGACCCGATCTGGCATTTGAACTGAGCTGAGCACTAGATTTAAAAAAGGTGAAGTGAATGATTTGGTGAGAGCTTCAAAAGTACTAGCTAAAATTAAAAATGAACAATCTGAAGTATTGTTTCCTAATCTAGGAAATTTCTCAGATTGGAAAATCCTAATGTTTTCTGATGCTGCACATGCGAACCTTGCTGATGGCATAAGAAGCACCATGGGGCATGTAATTTTACTAACATTTGTTAAAAACTCTTGCTGTCCAATAGCATGGAAGGCTAACAAAATTAAAAGAGTCGTCCGTTCTACACTAGCAGCTGAGGCACTTAGTCTGCAAGAAGGATTAGAAACAGCATTATATATTAAAACATTGATACTGGAAGTAGTTGGACCTAACAATGAACTTCCCATAACTGCTATTGTAGATAATAAAAGTGTTATTGAGGCAATTCACTCAACTAAGCTTGTGGATGATAAGAGACTTAGAATTGACATTGGAGCTATTAAGCAAATTCTTGAGAATGGAGAAGTACATTCAGTAAAATGGTTCCCTGGTGCTTTCCAGTTAGCAAACTGTCTCACTAAACGAGGTGCTTCTGGCAAGCAGCTATTGGCAATCTTTCAGACAGGAAAGATTGATTTTGAAATTTAATACACAGTTTTCCAAAAATTTTAGATATATGTACATTTGTATACATACGTTAAACATTCACAAAAAAAATTAAAAAAAAAAAAAAAGGTTAGTGTTAATTGCCAGTATTCCTGATTTATAAATATTGTACTGAAGAGACATACACACAGATAGACAGGCAGAGTCAGTCCATGTGCTATTCTTTAAATAGAAGTTATACAGTGAACAATTCAATACAGTCAACAATACATCCTACCGTATTTACTCGATGAATTGGAACAGTCTAAAATAATTAATTTTTGAAGTGTTCCAATATTTTGAAAATAGAAAAATTCGTCAAAATCAAAGTGTTTCAATATTTAGGAAATGGGAAAATACGTCGAAAACGAAAGTGTATCATACCACGGTGCACACGGGAGACATAAATCCAGGTCCAACTTCTTTTAAAGTGAAAACAATCTTTAATAGGCCTACCGGTAATCACAATCTCGCTCCCAGTGTTCATTAGTGAGAAAAAGATTAATTCTGTGTGGAAGATACAATAAAACGTTAATCTTCTCAATCATTGCTCAAAACAAGTTATTCACAACACAGATTTTCTTGGCACTGAATAATCTCGAGAGATAATACGAGAGTGCCCCCTCAACAGTTTGATTGACGTAAGTTAAAACAACACTGGTGAAAAATGAGCCAATCTGAGTTAACCGTTTCGTTCAGCAAACTTGTCAAAATGTATCTCACAGACTAAAATTACACTGTAAAGCCGGTAGGTTTTATCCATTGTATTATTGGCAAACAACGAGCTAATTACTTGTAGCTTAATAAAAAGTTCATTATACAAGGTGATTACAGTTCCGACTGATGAATGGAAACATCTGTCAGACTCTCAATTCAAACGTGCCGCCGACATGAAATCAACAAGTGTTAATGACAGGAACATGTAAGAAACGCTAGAACAGTGATATTGTTTTGAAAGTAAAAACAAGTCAAGACAAAAAGAGCTCACATTTAATAAAGGATCCAAGTGAATTGTTTGTTTTACTGTTTGTTTTGTTATTTTTTTCTGCCCATCCCAAACTGTTTAAAAGCCTGACACGACGCTTCAGTCAACAAACCTTTCATTCATTCTCAGTCGACAGTCACTTGCAACCATGGATAAATTCATAGTAAGATTTAAGTCAGCAGAGGAAGCGAGGCCCAAAGTTAAATTAAGCCCGCAAAAGGCAGTAACCAAGCGTCCTGTTGGTAGACCGGCCAAAAGAAAAATTGACGAGGTTGAAGAAGCTACAAGTCCTGTCAAGAAAGCACAGAAAACCACACCATGCAATCCTGATATCGAGCCCATGTCAGACACCGTCAGGGGGAAATACAAAACCTTCACTTTAAAAGAGAAGAAAAAGGCTGTTGAATTGGCAAGAGAAATTGGTATTCGACCAGCGGCAAAGAAATTAAAAATACCACTGCCAACTTTATGCAGATGGGGGAAAACTGATTTTTCTGAAGAAAGAAACAAACAAGGACATTTACCTAAAAGTGGACGCCCCATAACTTATGGTGTGAATATTGATGACAAAATCGCGGAATGGGTGTTGGTACAAAGGGACTTACAATTACCAGTTTCTATCGAGGCAATGTGTTCATACGCGAGAGAACTGGTCAAAAAGGAGGATGTAAATATTCCAAAGGACTTTCAAGCCAGTTACGGTTGGGCAGTCAGGTTTATGAAGCGACACAGTTTAACCTTGAGAGCAAAAACATCTTTAGCTCAGAAACTTCCTAAAGATTTGGAAGAAAAGACAAAAAACTTCTTACAATTTATTAAAGACAAACGTGCTGAGGATGATTTCGAAGATGAATTCATTGTGAATATGGATGAGACCCCTGTTTACTTTGACTTGCTACCAAATAAAACGGTTAACAAAATTGGTGAAAAATCAGTGCGTTTACGAACAACTGGGTCAGAGAAAAGACACCTCACACTTGTATTAGCAGTTAGTAGCAGTGGTGTTGTGTTACCCCCTATGGTAATTTTCAAAGGAAAACGTCACCTAAAATTGGATATTCCAAAGGACTGGTTAGTTTGTGTGCAACAAAAAGGGTGGATGGATGAATTATTGATGCAGCAGTGGATTAAGGAAGTGCTTGTTAAATACACTAAAAAAGAGAGGTGTCTTCTTGTTATGGACAGTTTTCGTGGACATTTAACGGATGACGTCAAAAAGGCTCTACGTAAGAACAATGTTTTGCCAGCAATCATTCCCGGGGGTTGCACGTCCAAGCTTCAACCACTGGACGTCAGTATTAATAAGCCAGTAAAGGGTGACATCAGGAGAAAATGGACAGAATTTATGGGGGAACAAACAAAGAAAGTGATTGAAAATAAGGAAGAAAAAATCAAAGCAGCTACAAAACAAACTGTTGTTAATTGGATGAACTTTGCCATCACCAACTTGAATGAAAAAACTGAACTTATTAAACGATCTTTTAAAGTCTGTGGGATCAGCAACCACCTTAATGGTGCCGAGGACAGTTTAGTTAGGCAGGACCCCTGGTTACCTATTGATAGTCCATTTCAAACACTTGAGGAATTAGACGATGCCTGTGAAACATTTTATGACGCTAGTGAGTTGATGTCAGTGGATGATGTGGTGAAGGATGTTTTTAATTCAGATGACGAGTTACCTGATGATGAATAGAATAGTTGATACAATTTCAATGTAAATTTCTGGAGTCCCACAATGTCTTGCCCTTGGTGGAAGCTGTTCACAAATATTATTTTGTTATCAAGAATTGAAAATCACTGCCAGTAATTTTCAACTCTTGATAATAAAATAATATTTGTAAACAGCCTCCCCTCCCCCTTCTCGGAGGTGCAATATTATTGACACCGTGATTTCTGGAGTCCCACAATGTCTTGTCCTTGGTGCAAGCCTGCGCTCTTAAAATTTCTATCGCCTGTTCACAAATATTATTTTGTTATCAAGAATTGAAAATCACTGCCGGTAATTTTCAACTCTTGATAATAAAATAATATTCGTAAACAGCCCCCCCCCCCCCCCCTCCCCTCCTCCCCCGCTAAGAAATCATCAAATCACTGCCGGTAATTTTCAACTCTTGATAATAAAATAATATTCGTAAACAGCCCCCCCCCCCCCTCCTCCCCCGCTAAGAAATCATCAGATCTCCGGTGTTTATATACATGCAGGAACGAGGGGAATTCACAATGAATAAATTCTCGCTGGTAACTTCGGAGGTGCAATATTACTGACACCGTGATTTCTGGAGTCCCACAATGTCTTGTCCTTGGTGCAAGCCTGCGCTCTTAAAATTATTATTTTGTTATCAAGAATTGAAAATCACTGCCGGTAATTTTCAACTCTTGATAATAAAATCATATTCGTAAACAGCCCCCCCCCCCCCACCCCCACCCCTGCTAAGGAATCATCAGATGTCCTGTGTTTATATACATGCAGGAATGGGGGAATTTAACAATGAATAAATTGACGCTGGTAACTTCGTAGCCACGACCCCCTCCCACCCCTCCCCCACCAGGTCTCACGCAAAGAAAGAATAGAAAGTAGCTCCATGTCACATGTTTAAATATTTTGTTATCATATTATTCTATTATTGTTTATCTTACACATTGTTTATCTTACACTGAAAAAAATATTTTTAAGGTATGTTCTGTTTTCTTTGGTTTTCACACTGGGAACCAAGTTATTTAGCCTACCCATTGAGATAATCTATTTTGGAGCGGAACTTCGCTGCCTCAGATGACTGGAAAATTCAAGACATGAAGACGTTATTGGTGCCTTTTTGTCTTGAGCTTGCCAGTATATTGTGGCATAACATTTTTAAAACATATCCATGTCTTTTCGCAATAAAACCAGGTATTCTGTTCCATCACCCAAACAACGGACGTCGAGGGGCCGAGTTGTACTGTCGAAGGGTCCCACTTACTTCGCGGATATTCACAATCGCATTTCCTGACCTTGTGACCTATTTCTTCGCACGTGTAGTTCGCTTTTGTGACATGGAAATATAGGGGTTTCTTGGAAGTTTGCATCGGGATTTACCGTTTGAATTCAACTTACCTCGATCTTACCTTGAACGCATGCATTGGATATTTCCCTCTTTCACCGACGTGAGTAATAACAAACACAATTGACATATATCTTTTAATAAATACGGCACATCAAAAGTATCAACAAAGTAGATCTACCTACCGGTACCTTGCGAGAGTAAACACAGTTGACATATTCTGTTTATTCATATATCCTTTAAAGTTTAATAAATGCAGTACATCGAAAGTATCAACAAAGTACAACTGTGACTCATGTAGCCTTCCTATTCAGCCTGTATCAATACTTAGGAGGAATTCCGAAAAATAATTTTTAAACTGTTCCAATAATTTGAGTAGTTTTAAAAATTATTTTTCTGAAATATTCAGGTGTTCCAAAACAAAGAGTGTTCCAATTCATCGAGTAAATATGGTAATTAGATGATACATGTGCAGTTCTACAAATAGCAACCAGTTTAATAACAATACAATGGATTATGGGCTAGCTCAGTGATTTCCTGTGAAGACTGTTGCCAGTGTTGTCAGTGTTGTGGTTGTCAGTGATAGAATAATGACTGGATCAGTTAATGTGATACATGACTAATTTTGAGGTAAGCTTTGCTTTAACAGTTACTGATTGAAGGGCCAAACAAAGAATGATTTATTTGGCGCCAGATTCGGTGACTTCCTGGAGTCTGAGCATGCACGGAAGGTAAAATGTATGGAGGGCCAGATAGCACTTCTAATTTTCGGTTTTGCATGTAAATTTTGGGGATTGGGGGGCAAAATTTGTGTTTGGCCCTAAATATTTTAGAGTTAGCACCAGCTAAGTCAAGGTCATTGGTACAGTATAAAAATATATGATTTGTGGATGAACTGCTCGTTCAAATAGGTTGTTATAATTACGAATACATTGGGAAAAAATTCCGATTCACGATTTTCTTAGGCAAATTGTGAGGGAATTTCATATTTTGATATTTTTCCCAGACCTTCTGTCCCTGTAACGTTTCTCCCCATGCCATGGAATAATTTTCACGTTTCACTGAGCAAAAAAACATTCCAAACACCCTTCATTTATTACCCAACACCCCTCCAGTGAATAACCAATGTGGCTGGGTGGACCACCAGGACGTTGGGTGGAAGCGAATTACCACAAACAATCTCCCGTGAGAAATAAAAAAAAAAAGAAAAAAAAGCCGCCCACCCGCATCCTTTTTGGGAAAAAATGGCCCGAGAAACAGACAATCAACTTTGTAAGGCTTTAGTTAAAGACAGCTAAATATAACAATTCTAATCGTAGCTTCCCCAGGCGAGCTGAGTGTGTCAGGAGCAAAGATTATTCTTAGCACCTGGATGTGTCTGATGCAACAAACAGGGAGCAACAACAGCACAAGCTCTTATTAGGCCTAAAAAAATAAAAAGTTAAAAAATTTATAGTAATTTATATATTTTTTATACTTACCAATGACCCAGACATAGCTGGTGCTAACTCTTAAAATATTGGGCCAAACACAAATTTTGCCCCTCAATCCCCAAAATTTGCATCTAAAACCAAAGAAAACATGTCCTGAATGGCCCTCCACACTTCACCTCTACTGCGCATGCGCAGTGTCAAGGACGTTCCGAAATTGGCACCATTAATCATTCTAATAACCAGTGCCTGGTAAGCGCTATGTACTCAGCGGGGAGGTAAGAGTTCCCAACTCCTGGGAGGGCCATCCCCGTCTGGGTCATTGGTAAGTATAAAAAATATATAAATTACTATAAATTTTTTAACATTTTTATACTGTACCAATGACCCAGACATAGCTGAATAGTAAAAAGGCTGGAGGGCCAAGGACATAGAGCAAGATGGAATACGCTCAATTATATAAAAAGAGTCATCCCCTCTAGGGAAAAAGAAGTATTAGGCCTTACATGTATCTTTCTTATTTATGATAAATTAGAAAGATACAACACCTTCCAAAATTGAGCATCATACATCCATGTACTCTATGAATATCTAGTATAATCCTTATACTAATAATTTTAAAGTAAGCCAATAAATAAAGTAAGTCTAGAGAATAGGGACTCTTTATACTCCTTAAAAGTGTCTGAGGATTGTATAATAATGTCCGTTGACACGTGCTATATTCAAAAGCTATACTTTAAAAACTAAGACCTGAATGAATTTTTAAAACATAAACTTCTCACTAAACAACCATCCCAATAACAGCTCAGAATTACTAACTCCGGAGGAGGTATCCCCTTGTTTTCATAGTAAAACAGGTGACCCAAGGGAACACCCTCCCCCCCCCCCCCCCCTTTTTCTTGCCCTGGGTCAAATAGCCCAGAGCGAAGAGGGCAGCAGAACGGAGTCACTGCCGAAACAGACAGCCTACCTAGCTATAGTAGCAACTGTTAAGTGAATGACATTCTGAGCAGTAGATAATAGACCTAACAATAGAGGCCTCCAGAAATGGACTCAATATTTCTGAGATAAAAATTCATAAATGTGGATGGCTGAGCGCAATGAGCAGCCTTCAAAAATCTATAATAGCGACACTATTAATGTAAGCCCAAGATGTAGAAGAATTCTTACTTCATGAGCCGAAATCTCAAACACAACTGCTGAGTCAATGATATACCATAAGCAGTATCGATAGTAAATTGAATCCATAAGCAATAGAATGGAGCGTAACGTCCTTCTATTAGGCATTAAAGACAGAAGAAGCTTACGCTCGTAGTAATAAACAGATATCTGTTTATAAATACATAAACTCTAACCGGACAGAGTAAAGGCCTATGCCCGTACGAAGACGGAAGGACCTTAATAACAATAGGTTACGGATATTAATTAGGAGCCTGACTCTTATGCAAAAATCCAACCTAAATAGTAAAGGAAGTAGTGATTCCGAAACTATGAAAGTGAAAATCATCCACCGATAGTGAAACTCAATGACTCTTCAGTAAAAGAGAAGCCAACAGAATTACCGTCTAAAAGGTCAGAATTTGAAAACTACTGTTTCCAGAGGCTCAAATGATTACTTAGCTAAATAAGAACCGAAGTTAAATTCCATATAGGAATTTAATCTAATGATTCTAAGTCTATTTATCGAAAAGTTACTAACTGACTTAGATAAAGAGACATAAGACTCAATTGTAAACTATCATAGAGTGCATAGGTATGAGGTAACATAAACCTATAACCTTAATAATAACATGCTGCAGTAGATCTTGTCAAAAAGTATACTAAAAAGTTGCAATGACTAGTATGGAGGGATCAACAATATCAACATAGTGATCCCTACACCAACGACGGAAGAGCCTCCACTTTAGCCGCATAGTATAGCGAAGAAGAGGTTCTCCTATAGTAAGAAATCGCGTCCAAAGCTCGTCCAGTACAATGCTACAATGCAATAAGGACCACACAACGGAATACGTGAAGGTTGAGACCTTGCGGGTTGTGATAAAGATGACACGATTTTACCCAGCGAAAAAAGATCCTCTCATGGAGGAAGATTTCGCGTTAAGTCCCACAGTAGACATCAGAGTAAATTTACCCACGGTCTCTGTGAAGACAGAGATGCTATCAACAGAAATGTATTGTGGTTGTTTATCTTAGCAATTCTTGCTGAAACAACAGCGCAGGAGGATACGCATATCCTATCATTCCGTCCTATTAGATCAATAGAGCATTAACAACATAAGCTCAGAGATCCGGACAAGCAAACACATACGTCTGCAATTGACAAGCAAGTTGTGTCGTAAATAATTATCATTGGGCGCTCCCATTGATAGCAAATCTGACTGAATACTTGTTTGTTGAGAGTCCATTCTGACGGCAACAAGCGACCCATAAGTGAACGGGAGTCCGGTAATACAATCAGACGACCCGGAATATGACGGACCGAAGCAGAACTTGATGTACTATATCAAACAGAAGGATTCTTTCCATTAAATTGAATAACGGAAACGAATGAGTGCCTCCCTGGTTCCGGAGATACGCCACTACTGTCGAATTAACGGACAGGATTTGGACATGCGTTTCTGAATAATGTTCATCCAATGACATAAAGCAAGCCTAAAAAAACATTATTCCGTGGAAGATAAGTGCTTGCTTAGAGAGTGCGGAACCCAAAGATCCTGGCACTTCGAATCCGTTGGGATCAATATTATATCCCAACTTGTTTGACTGGCAACCGTCATAATTATAAAACTCGGATCCGGCAACTGCAGTGGCACTCTCTGAGTCAACCACCGAATGTTTGCCCCAGTCTGAATCTCTTGCTACACTAGATAGACAAGAGAACGTGTAAATCGAGCAATTCATGGATTGCTGAAAAGTTGCCGTCGAAGAGAAGCTTCTCCGAGAACGAACCGACTCTGAGTTCTTCACCTTACTATCCACGCGCGTGGATGTAGCTAGGGCTGCGTCATGTCTAACCAACTCCAAGCAGCCTTGAAGGGCGGAGTTATACGTGAACAAACTACTGCCCTCAAAAGAAATCACAGTGAGGATTATATCCCGGAATTCTTTCTCTTGAAGACGTAATGATAACGCCTCAGTAAGGTGGATTACGTATAATAAAGCGTCTAAGTTAAGTCTATTAGACATCATTGTTGTTTCCAACATTGTGGTTGGAAAAGACAAAGACGGCGAAAAAGATTATTTCCAGTCTTAACCATGCCGTCTAGACGCATATGAACTCTCGGTATGCCCTGTTCTGCCAAAATAAATTATTCGTATAAATGATAAAAGGCAGAAATGAGCATTACGGACAAGAAACTAAACTATCATGCTTGGTAGCAGGTTTATATATATATATAGCGTCAATAAATAATACACATGTTCTAATGACATTATTGGACTGTGTCGGTAAGTCAGGGACAATGTCCCTGAACCGATCCAAAATTCCGTGTCCAATGACGCTATAAGTCTCTTATCCAACATCGCAGCAATGTAGTCCGAAATAACAATCACTGGAAGATAATGCCGGAAGATATGTATGGCAGCTTCCGATGCTACGAAAGGGAAAACTCGAAATCTTTCGAATCCCTTTTGCCATCCTGTCGGACCCTATAAAGCGTTCGGTTGTCCGTACCTGATGCAACCGTGGACCGCACCGACCCAGCGCCGTCGGATAATTCCTGATTCGACCAAGAAACTGTCGATTGCTGGGATGCTGCGAAAAAACTGTGCTAACTCGGATAGCACGTCTGTCACTGAGGCCTGTGGAGAAGCAGTCCTACGATGCATTGCCGCTGGAAGCTCCGTGATCGTTACCCCGTGCATACTACTAATATGCGAGCGAACGGAGTGTATAGGCCTCGTGTCCCTTGGCTACCGGATGCGTGACCTGTTCGGCGTGGAATCACTGAATGACGAAACTGATCGGATACTTGAGGTCACGTAGCCAATGTGCGGTCGTGTGCATTGCTGTGAGGATGAGGAAGCATTATCGACAGTCTCTCGGACTGTCAATATAACGGAGCGTCCCGAGCGACAGACATATGCTCCGAATGTAAAAAATCTGAACCACAACATGCGGTCCCCTATGTTGTTGGACGAGAGAGGGACCTCTCTCGCTCACAGCCTGGACGGACCTGGACAAGCCAGGAACCGGACTAACAGGCTTCCTCCGATCTGTCCTCAATCCGCCGTCACTGGGTGAGTACTAAAGTAATTATAGTGCTCGCATCACCCAAATCTCCTTCCTAGACCGCAACGGACGAACCCGGCAGCCGAACCATTCGATGAATGTACGCTATACCGGGTGAGCTAGCGAATGTCACTCCGTCGATCCTACAAGGGACCTCTTAGGCGATAGACATATTCCATGAGCACTTATTGCCGCTAGCTCTTCATTAACTATGACGACAGAGGCACACTTTTGAAAGACATCTCCGTAACTTTGCGAACAAGAAACCAGAAATGCTTGGTAATAGCAAGCATATAATAATAAATATATAGAGTCATTCAATAATTCGAAAGTTTGTGTGACATTATTGGACTATGTCGGAACTGAGGGACGAAGTCCCTGAACCGAACCAAAAATTTCTAAGTCCACCGACGCTATCAGTTTCTTATCCGGCATCGCAGCATTCTGGTCCGACGAAAGAACCGGTAGAAGATCAAGTCAGATGACATACACAACAGCATATGTTGTTCCGAAAGGGAAAGCTCGAAATCCTCCGAATCCCTTTCGGTATCCCGTCGGACCGGATGAAATTTTCGGACGTCCGTACCCGCTTCTGCGGAGCGTCCCGACCCAGCATCGTCGGATAAAACATTATGCGACAGATTCAGTTGTTGCTGGGATGCTGCGATAAGCTGTGCTATTTAGGATAGCACGTCCGTCCCCGAGGCCTGTGCAGTAGCGGTCTTACGATGCATTGCCGCCAGAAGCTCCGTGTACGTTGACTCCCGCACACTTCCTATGCGAACGTCCGGAGTCTGCAGGCCTCGTGTCCCTGGCTACCGGATGGTGTGACCTGGTCGCCGATGATTCTCTGACTGGCGAAGCTGACTGGATATCCGAGGTCACGTAGCCAAGAGCGGTCGTGTGCGCTACCATGAGAATGAGGAAGCCTTATTGACAGTCTCTCCGGACTGACTATATGTCGGAGCATCCCGAGCGGCGGACGTATGCTCCGAATGCGAAACATTTTGTACCACAACATCTGGGGCCAGATGTTGTTGTACGAGAGAGGGGCCTCTCTCGCTCGCCGTCCGGATGGACCAGAACGAGCTATGAACCGGACTAAAAGGCTTCCTCCGTTCTCCCTCTAATCCGCCGTCACTGGGAGTGCATTTGGTTGATTTATAGTGCTCGCATCACCCCAAAACTCCTTCTAGACCGCAACGGACGAACCCGGCTGCCGAACCATTCAATGAATGGACGCTACACCGGGCGAGCTAGCGGACGTCAAAGGCCGTCGAACCTACTAGGGTCCTCTTAGGCAATTGGCGTATTTACATGAGCACTTTTCCGCTAGCCCTTCATTAATTGTGACGACGGAGGCACACTGTTGGAAGACATCACAGATACATCACCCTAATCTTGATCGTCTGAAATAGAAATTGATAAAGTAGAGTGACCCTGCGGGGAAAGGACCGGAATGTCCAATTCCCCACTAACATACCGTGACATACGCTTCCCATGTTGTCATCGAAATCATCAGATACAGAACAGGAGTTAATGCGAGTACACTGACCACATATAGAATGATAATAAACATCAGAGGAAGACTTCCTCTTATTACAATTGATCAAAATCCTTTCAATGTGAAAAGAAAACAAAGTCCTGGTACTCGCACCAACCCCTGACAATCAAAATACATAATAATAATATGATCCATTAACATAGAAAAAATAATTGAAATCAAAATATTTTGAAAAAATATTTTTTCAGAACAGCCCAAGTTTCTAAAAAGTAACATTGAGCCCCAATGGATCCCAAGCCTAAGTGTGGACAAAAAATTTAAAAATATTTTAAACAATTTATGCAACACTTACGAACAATAATAATGTATCTAGTTATGATTAAATTAACATCAAGATATTATTTTCAAGAAATCCCCCCCTCACACAGAGGGCTGATGTAAATGTAAACAATGAGTGTAAAAACACTAAAATAAGACTCCAGGCACCCTGGCCCGAAATCAGTTACCAAAAATACACTATCTGATGCAAAACAGAGACATCCAGGGAAGAAACTGCAGAACATCAGATGGTAGATGCAGAACACAACGCCTAACCACCCATAGGTGAAGACGTAAACCTGGGGAAAAGAACAGAATTCATTCTGTTATTCAGCTAAAACTCCCAAGAAATTTTAGTAATAATAATTACAGAAACTATGCCAAAAGCATGGGAGAATAGCAAGAGGGGACTTAAAGGAAAGGGAGAGAGGAAAACACTGAAAAATCAGTGTAACTAAATAACAAGAATGACAACAAAATGGCTGCTGCCTCGAAAATAGGTAACTTAACATAAGTTCATTAAAAAATTTTAAGTTACAGCCCTGATAATATTCTGTCACACATTTTTCCTCTCCTCCTTCTCTATCCTCCTTAGAATCACCATTTCACTAATATTTATGTGTCTGGCATCATTTAAACTGAGATTTACAAGCACAAAGATCAGTCAGATGTTAACTGATGAAGGGCCAACCTTAGAATGATTAATGGCGCCAATTTCGGAACGTCCTTGACACTGCGCATGCGCAGTAGAGGTGAAGTGTGGAGGGCCATTCAGGACATGTTTTCTTTGGTTTTAGATGCAAATTTTGGGGATTGGGGGGCAAAATTTGTGTTTGGCCCTATATTTTAAGAGTTAGCACCAGCTATGTCTGGGTCATTGGTACAGTATAAAAATATCTGTTTCTCAGGCCCTCCCGCATGGTCCTTTTGGCTGCCACATATTCTCTTTTTATAACCAATTTAAACTTAAAAAAAATTAAAATTAAATGGTTTATGTCTGATATTTTACCAAAGTTAAAAAAATTTATGAATTTGTCCCTTGAGTGCAAGAAGGCTTTTCAATGCTTTAGCATTGCAAAGCCTTCTTGCACTCAAGGGATGAAATACACCACCACCCATACTATTCTGTAGATTATGAGGCCTAAAACTTGAACCAAGAACATGAACTTTTGATGGCAAAGAAGTAATTACTGAAATAAAAAATAAAATAAAAAACCGCTCGCCCGCATGCAATTTCACAAATAATGGCCGAGAAACAGAAGATCTACTTTGTGTGGCCTTAACTGTGTGTTTTAAAAGAGCCATTGTCATTGCTATTTGTTTCGTACACTTTATCCAAACAGAAGATGAGTTACATACTAATAAAGAGGCAAAACAAAATGATAATAAAAGTCTACAACTTTCAACAATATAAATTGAGTAGGTGGATTTACTAAAGGTATTGTGTAAACAGAAGCCGGAAAACTTGCCGTAGACAAGATCACATATTCCGGTATGAGTACTGAACAATTGTGTACCAGGATGAGTAACCAGTTCATGCAATGGGAAATTTCTAGTTGCATTGCATATCAATTTCTAGCTGACATGGATGGAATCACACACTCCCCATTAGATAAACAAAGTAGATCTTCTGTTTCTCAGGCCATTTTATCTAAAATTGCATGTGGCCGGGTTTTTTGGTATTTTTGTTATTATTTCTTTGCCATCAAAAATTCATGTTCTTGGTTTTGTTATGTTTTAGGCCTCATAATCTACAGAATAGCATGGATGGTGGCATATTTCATCCCTTGAGTGCAAGAAGGCTTGTAGAAACATAGGCGAGCATGGTATAAAATCTTATTATAGCACAGAATGTACATACCTGACTTCATTGACCATACTATTCATTTCATCAAATAAAGCAGCATTCTCTCTTTGAAACTATAAACAAATAATTGAACATTTTATCTTACAAGAACATATACAATACAAGTAAAAAGGTCGAGACAAAATACAAATCTGTATCGAGGGCAGAAACCGCATGTGCGAGTATTCGATTCAGTAAGAAAATGTTTTTTACCTACGTTCAATTGATATTGAGTCATTACACATGTCGAGACCACAATTTTTGATAACAGTAATTAATAACAGATAAATCACAAGCTGTACAAAATAAGTTAGACCAGATCATTTTTGCCATGATATTTTTATATAGGTTTACGATACATTAAACATGAAAAATAAAACAAAAAAACACAGCTAAAACACTACTAAAAACCTCAATGTTTATAGTACAAGTAGAACACTGAATGGGGCAAGTCATGCACAGCATGAAAAATGCAATACCACAACGTCATGATTTTCATTCATAAAAAATCAATTCATAGGTGCTGAATGCTTTCCAAAACAGTCTAGTAAGGGAGTAAGATAAATTGGTTATTAACACCATGTGGGTTTCTGAGATGGTGTATTCAAGTCTTGACTATGGTTCTGGGTCATATATAGTGACTTGTCATAACAGGCTAGTTGGTATATGCCAAAGACAAGATCTTGACTTCAATACACCATCTCAGAAACCCACATGGTGCTAATAACCTATATTTATCATCTGCAAAATTTTAATTAATTATAAGTTATTAATCAACTGTTTAACTTGATAGAGTGAATCAGTTCCATAAATGCGAACATGCATATTCTAAACAGGCAATAAAATAAACCTTTACCAAAATTGACAGCCATATTTGGCCCACACTCTTCACAAAAATCGACATTCAAATTTTATAGGTTTTCCAATGTTTGACTCCAAAACAGAGTGTCTGACCCTCATTGGAACTAGCTAGAGGCTTTTTCCAACATGGGTCATAAGCTATGTTTGTGAAACAAAAAATAAAAATTTTCAGTTATTTAAGAAATTTGTTTGGAAGCGCTGCCCCTTCATCATATTAGACAAAGGGTTACACAGACGGTTGTCAATCATATTTAAAAACACTGTTGAACTTCAATCAAATATGTAATTCTATGGTGCATTATTTTTTTATTATTAAATTCTCATTTTAACATAAGTTCAACCCATTTGAGAATATTGTGTCAAAAATGCTTGAAGGCTATATTTGGCTTCAGCAGTTCAATATCCGCACAAGGGAATGGTTAGACAATAAGCAGATTTCTGTTTTGAATGTTTCGTTGATGGCCCTATCTACAGTATTGTAATTTTTTCAAAACTGCACATAAGGCCCCACAAAGTAGATCTTCTGTTTCTCAGGCCATTTTTTGTAAAACTGCATGTATGTGCACACGTTATATTTTATTTTTTATTTTTGTAAATATTTCTTTGCCATCAAAAGTTCATGTTTTAGGCCTCATAATCTACAGAATAGCATGGGTGGTGGTGTATTTCATCCATTGAGTGCAAGAAGGCTTTGCAATGCTGACACATTTGCAAAGCCTTGTTGCACTCAAGGGACAAATTTATCAATTTCATTAACTTGGGTAAAATATCAGAAATAAACCATTTAATTTTTATTTTTTTAAGTTTGTATTGGTTATAAAAAGAGAGCATGCGGCAGCCAAAGGGACCACATGGGTGGGTCTGAGAAACAGATTTTTAAAATTTATTAGGCCTTAAATTCTTATTTTAAAACATATTTAACCCATTTAAGAATATTGTGCCAAAAATGCTTTGAGGCTATATTTTGCTTCTGCAGTTCAATATCTGCAGCAAGAGAATGGTTAGGCAATGATAAGTCAATTTCTGTTTTGAATGATTCGTTGGCGGCAGGCCTGAAAATAAGCAGTCTGACATTTGCAGAATGAGGTCCCCAGAAGATGAAGTTGATGATGCTATCCCATACAGTGGACCAATTTATCCTCTGGGTACCTCTTTCTGTTTAGTTTTGAAACCCTGATTCAGATTGAGGTTCACAGAGGGTAAATTTAGTGATGCTACCCTGCTGTGCAGGGTAGCATCACAAAATTCACCCTCTGGGAACCTCATTTTGTAGATGTCAGTCTGCTTACTTTCTGGCTTGGTTGGTGGCTCTATCTACATGAAAGGGATATTTTTCAAAAGTGCACATAATAAAAAGAGAATCTACTTTTCTGCTGATATCAAGGATTATCCCATTAGTTTGCAGGAGAAACTATGTACTTCCACTAAAGGAAAAGACACTTATGGAAAGGTAATTGAAGCAATACATCAACAACTCTAAATACTCACTATGTACCCCTTGAAAACTTCAGAAAAATATATTTTAAACTGTGAAAAAAAAAAGATCTGCTGTTTTCACCGCAGGTGTTCAGCACAAAAAGAGAAATTAGAAATAAACATTTAGTAACCTTTTTTATCACTACAGTTATGCCGCTATTATCAGACGTAAAATAGAAAATTCATTCATATTTATAATAATGTGATTACATGGGTACTATAAAATCCATAAAAAAAATATTACCAAATAATATTTTTGCAATATCCTAGTTTGTTCAGAGCACGGTTATTTTTGATAAGGTGTGAATTCTCTTTGATAATGTTAGAGTTTTAAACCCACTGCACAGTGATGTCAAAATATGGAAACTTGAAGCAGCAATTTTGTTCCCACAATGTAACTAGAAATTTAACTAATTTAATCTTGTTTGACAGAACTCAAGTTTGAGACAAATTCATCACATGGTAAAACAAGAAGGACGCCAATGCCCTATAGCTCACCGACATTCCTCTTTGATAGTAACATTGGCAAACACAAGAACTGTATCAAACAGGCTCATAACATGCGACAAAGCTGAACTAAACACAACCTCTTAAAAGTAAAACTGAAAAAATAATAATTTTAACAGCAGAAGGGTTAATGGCCACATTATTAAGTGAGAAGTATTACTTTGAACAAACCAGTCTCCATTGGCAGATGCTTCAGTGTACTACGATTGATTTAAACTTTCAAAAAGGTGTGACTTATCAGATACAGGATAGTACACTACATTGAGAAATGGAAGAACCCTCTGTTTTAAAAAAAAATATGTGGTGATGGAAAGTTAAAAAATTTATAGTAATTTATATATTTTTTATACTTATCAATGACCCAGACTTTAAAACCATCCCGGTACCGACTCAGAATTACTGACTCCGGAGGAGGTATCCCCTTGCTTTTCACTATAAAGCAGGTGACCCAAGGGAACACCCTCCCCCCTCTTCCCCTTGCCCTGGGTCAAATAGCCAAGAGCGAAGAGGGCAGCAGGACAGAGTCACTGCCGGAACAGAAAGCCTGCATAACTATAGTTGCAACTGTTTAGTGGACGACATTCTGAGCAACAGATAACGGACCTAAACAATGCAGGTCTCCAGAAATGGACTCAATATTTCTGAGATAAAAATTTGTGAATGTGGATGGCTGAGACCAATATGCAGCCTTCATTAAATCTGTAATAGCAACGCTATTTGCGTAAGCCCAAGACGTAGAAAGAGCTCTTACTTCATGAGCCGAAATCTTAAGTACAGACTGCTGAGTTGAAGATAGATTATCATACGCAGTACGGAGAGTTAATTGAATCCATCTAGCAATAGAATGAACCGTAATGTCCTTTCTATTAGGCATCAGAGACAGAAAGAAGTGTTTCCGTCCCTTTCTGATAAACTGAGATCTTCGTTTATAAATATGTAAAGCTCTAACCAGACAGAGTAAAGGCCTATGCCCGTCTGAAGACAGAAGAGCCTTAATAACAATAGGTTCCGGATATTTATTAGGAGCCTGATTCTTAGCCAAAAATCCAACATTAGTAGTAAAGGTAACAGTGTTCCTGACACTACGATAGTGAGAATCATCCACAGATAGTGCATGAAGCTCACTGACTCTTCTAGCGGAAGAGAAAGCTAAGAGAAATGCTGTCTTATAAGATACGAATTTGAAGTCCACTGTCCCAAGAGGCTCAAATGGCTTTTCTTTTAATTTAAGAAGAACCCAAGCTAATTTCCATTTAGGAATTAATCTAAGGGTTCTAGGTCTATTTTTCGAGAAGTTTCTAACTAATTTAGATAAAGAGACATTAGATCCAATTTGTAAACTATCATGGTGTGCATAGGTATCAGATAACATAGACCTATAACCTTTAATAGTAACAGGCTGCAGTTTGATCTCATCAAACAAGTATACTAGAAAGTTTGCAATGTCTGGAATGGAGGGATCAAAAATATCAACAGAATGATCCCTACACCAATGACAAAAGACCTTCCACTTAGCCGCATAGTTTAGCGAAGAGGAGGTCCTCCTACAGTTAGAAATTGCGTCCACTGCTCGTCCTGTAAAATGCTTGCCGTGCAAGAAGGACCGCACAACGGAAATACGTGAAGGTTGAGACCTTGCGGTTTGTGATGTAGTTGACGCGATTTCCCCTGCGAAAGAAGATCCTCTCGTGGAGGAAGCTTCTGCGGTATGTCCCACAGCAGACACCTGAGTAGCTTTATCCATGGTCTCTGTGGAGACAGAGATGCTACCAACAGAACTTTGCATTGAGATTGTTTTATCTTTAGCAATATCTGCTGAATCAACGGCGCTGGAGGATATGCATATCCTATCATTCCATCCCACGAGATCGATAGAGCGTCTACTGCATATGCTCGGGGATCCGGACATGGAGACACATACATCTGCAACTGGTTGTTGAGCTGTGTCGCAAATAAGACTAACATTGGCCGCTCCCATTGGTAGCAAATCTGATTGAATACCTGTTTGTTGAGAGTCCATTCTGATGGCAACAAGCGACCCTTTCCGTGAAAGGGAGTCTGCTAATACATTCAGGCGACCCGGAATATGACGGACCGAAAGTAGAACCTGGTGTTCTAGAACAAACAGAAGGATTCTTTCCATTAAATTGAATAACGGAACGGAATGAGTGCCTCCCTGGTTCCGAATATACGCTACTACTGTCGTATTGTCGGACAGGATTTGGACATGTGCTTTCTGAATAATGTTCATACAATGACGTAGTGCAAGCCAAATTGACATCATTTCCTTGATGTTTATGTGCTTACCTAGAAACTGCTGATCACAAAGACCCTGGCACTTCGAATCCGTTGGGATCAATGTTGCACCCCAACCTGTTTGACTGGCATCCGTCATAATAGTCAAACTCGGATCCGGCAACTGCAGTGGAACTCCCTGAGTCAACCACTGAATGTTTGCCCAAGTCCGAATCTCTTGTTTCACTTGATTTGACAAGAGAACGTCTATATCGAGCGAATGAATCTTTACACTCCAATTCTGAGTCAAGAAAATTTGGAGAGGATGAGTGCGTAACCGCCCCATCGGAATGAGATCTGCATTGGCTCCGCACAGACCTATAAGTCTCATGAACTCTCTCGCTGTGACTTTGTCTGAGTGAAGACAATAGCGAGAGTAACAACTGATTAATTTCGCTCTGGTTAACGGCAGACGAACGAGATTGTTGTGCGTCTCGAAGCTCATTCCCAAATGGGTGAATGACTTGGACGGCACCAGATCCGACTTCTCCTTGTTTATTATAAAACCAAGACGTCGGAGTAATAGAAGCAGATTCTGCACATCGTTCTGAAGCGTTAACTCATTGCCGTACCTCTGAAGAATGTCGTCCAGGTAGGCTGACGTTACCGCAGACGAATGAGCTCGGAAATATATCATTACCGAGTTCATTATTCGAGTGAAAGCCCAGGGCGCTAGGTTCAAACCCAAGCACATCGCTCGGAACTGATATACAACTCCTAGGACTGCGAAGCGTAAATACTTTCTGAATGTCTGATGTACCATGACGTGAAAGTACGCATCCTTGAGATCTATGCTTGTAGCACAATCGTTCACCCGAATACTCGCTCTGACTGATCGAATTGTCTCCATATAGAACTTCGGAGCGACGATCAGCTTGTTTATCCAGCTCAGATCTATGACTGGACGGAACGAGCCGTCTGGTTTCGGAACCAGAAACAGATAGCTGTAGAAACCCGGTGATTCCTGGTCTTCTAAGACCTCTACCGCGTTCTTCTTCAGAAGAGACTATACTTCTGATAAAAGAGCGTCTCCTTTCTACGGATTTGACGGAAGCTGAGTCCATTTTGGACTTCGAGTTAATGGAGGGTTTTGTTTGAAGGATATTCTTAGTCCTTCCGAAATTACCCCTCGAACCCAGGGGGTCGTCCGTAATTGACGCCCAATCGTTTATAAAACTCAATAATCTTCCGCCTACCGGAACATGATAGAGGTTCAAACCATCACCTCCTGGACCTGCGAGGCTTGCGGAAGGAGAAACTACGTCCTCCACGACCCGCACCCCGCCCCGCCGACCTAGGGATGTCTGACCGGTTATCTCGGCCAGAATAACGTCCCCCACGTGAGTCGCTGCCTTTACGGTCTCTAGAATAAGACCTAGAGGACGCATAGGAACCTCTATAGGAACTTCTCTTGGGCGTACTTGTCCCAGAAGTGCCTGTCTTACTCTTTTCTGCTGTATCCGACTTTTTAGAGGCGGATTTGAATAGCAAAGAATCCGAAGCTTTCTTAGTTATCTTATCATAGACTGCCGTCGAAGAGAAGCTCTCCGGAGACCGAAGCGACTCTGAGAGAGTTTTTCACCTTACCATCCACGCGCGTGGATGTAGCTAGGGCTGCGTCACGTCTAACCAACTCCAGGTTTGCCACTGAAAGGGCGGAGTTATACGTCAAATAAGCTATTGCCCTTGAAAGAACTCTTAATTGTATATCCTGGAATTCTTTCCCTTGAAGACGTAATGATAATGCCTTAGTAAGGTGATCTGTGTATGATAAAGCGTCTAAGTTAACTCTGTTAGACATTATTGTCGTTTCCAATGTCGTGGTTGGAATTGACATAGACGACGGTATAGACAATTCTAAGTCTTCAGCCTGGTCGTCTAGACGCAGAGGAACTCTCGGTATGCCCTGTCCTGCCGTTTCGAATTTATTCCTTGAATTGATGAAAGGCAGATTTAGAGCATTTGCGGACAAGAAACCAGACTTGCTAGTTTTGGTAGCAAGCTTATATATAGCATCATTCAATAATTCAAATGTTCTTGTGACATTATTGGACTGTGTCGGAAACTCAGGGACGATGTCCCTGAACCGATCAAAAAATTCTGTGTCCAATGACGCTATCAGTCTCTTATCCGGCATCGCAGCATTCTGGTCCGACGGAACAACCTCTGGAAGATAATGCCGGATAAAATCTACTTCAGCTTTATGTTGTTCCAAAAGGGAAAGCTCCAAATCCTCTGAATCCCTTTCGCCATCCTGTCGGACCCTATGAAGTTCTCGGTTGTCCGTACCTGATGCTTCAGCGGAGCGTACCGACCCAGCGTCGTCGGATAATTCCTGATCCGACAGAGATTCTGTTGTCTGTTGGGATGCTGCGATAAGTTGTACTATTTGAGATAGCACGTCTGTCACTGAGGCCTGTGGAGTAGCGGTCTTACGTTGCTTTGCCGCTGGAAGCTCCGTGTACGTTGACTCCTGCATACTTCTTTTATGCGAACATCCAGAGTCTACAGGCCTCGTGTCCCTGGCTACCGGATGGCGTGACCTGGTCGCCGTGGAATCCCTGATCGGCGAAGTTGGCTGGATATCCGTGGTCATGTAGCCAAGGTGCGGTCGTGTGTGCTGCCGTAAGGATGAGGAAGCCATGTCGACAGTCTCTCTGGACTGTCTATATAACGGAGCATCCCAAGCGGCGGACGTATGCTCAGAATGCGAAACGTTTTGTACCACAACATCTGGTCCCAGATGTTGTTGTACGAGAGAGGGATCTCTCTCGCTCGCAGCCTGGATGGACCTGGACGAGCTAGGAACCGGACTAATAGGCTTCCTCCATTCTCTCCTCTGATCCATCATCACTGGGTGTGCACTTTGTCTTATTATAGTGCTCGCATCACCCAAATCTCCTTCCTGGACCGCAACGGACGAACCCGGCTGCCGAGCCATTCGATGAATGGTCGCTACACTGGGCGAGCTAGCAGACGCCAATGCCGTCGATCCTACTAGGGACTTCTAAGGCAATTGACTTATTTCCATGAGCACTTTTGCCACTAGCTCTTTATTTAACTGTGACGACGGAGGCACACTTTTGGAAGACATCACGGAAACATCACCCTGTTCTTGTTCCTCTGAAAAAGAGATTGATAAACTAGAGTGACCCTGCGGAGAAAGGACCGGCATGGCCTTTTCCCGCTAACAACATACCGTGACACACGTTTCCAATGTTTGTCATCCCAATTGACACATACTGAACAGGAGTTAGTGCGAGTACACTGACTACAATTAATACAATGATTATGAAAGTCAGAGGAAGATTTCCTCTTATTACAATTTGAACAATATCCTTTCATTGTGAAAAGAACACAAACAGTTCTAGTACTCGCACCAACCCCTGAAAACAAAGATACATAATAACATGATCCATTAACATAGAAAAAATAATTGAAATCAAAAAAAAATTTTGAAAAAATATTTTTTCAGAAAAGCCCAAGTTTCTGAAAGTAACATTGAGCCCCAATGGATCCCAAAAAAGCCTAAGTGTGGACAAAATTTTTTAAAATATTTCAAAAAATTAATGTAACACTTACGTATAATAATAGTGTATCTTGTTATGATTAAGCTAATACAAAGACAAGAAATCCCTCTCAACAAAAACCGTTGTCAATGTAAACTAGAACTATCACTGAAGGTGATTAATACCCCCGCTTTGGGTTTTTAGAGGAATGCACTTCTGATCATGTAGGCGAAGGCCATAAGGAAATGTATACATAAAGATCATTTTTTGTTGTTGAAATTTGTATTTGCATGTGGCCTTCCACAGAACAGCACTGAATACTTAAAGAGCCCACACATATATGGTTTACATTTGGAAAAACACATTTACAATGTGCAACATGTATTCAAAATCGGTTCATTAATGTAGGAGGAGTTGCACACACAAGAATCCCATTTGAAAACCCATAATAAATCCAAGTTAAAGGGAGATAACCTGGTTAAAATTGTCGCAGATCAAAAATTTGGGAATATGCGTATGTTCACTTAGTTGTGATAATGTTTGAAAGGTTTCGTCAAAATTGATTGATAAATGTAGGAGGAGTTGCACGCACAAGAATTTCATGTAGAAACCCATAATAAATCTAAGTTAAAGGGAGATAACCTAGTTAAAATTGCCACAGCTCAAAAATTTTGGAATATGCGCATGTTTACTTAGTAGTGATGATGTCTGTAAACTTTTGTCCAAATTGATTGATAAATGTAGGAGGAGTTGCGCACACAAGAATTTCATGCAGAAACCCATATTAAATCAAAGTTCAAGAGAGATAACCTGGTTAAAATTGTCGCAGATTAAAAAGTTTGGAATATGCACATGTTCACTTAGTAGAGATGATGTTTGAAAGGTTTCATCAAAATCGGTTCATTAATGTAGGAGGAGTTGCGCACACAAGAATTTGTTCGAACGGAAAGACATAATAAATCTAAGTCAAAGGGAGATAACCTGGTTAAAATTGTCGCAGATCAAAAATCTTGGAATATGCGCATGTTCACTTAGTAGTGATGATGTCTGAAAAGTTTTGTCTAAATTGATTGATAAATGTAGGAGTTGCACGCACAAGAATTTCATGTAGAAACCCATAATAAATCTAAGTTAAAGGGAGATAACCTAGTTAAAATTGCCACAGCTCAAAAATTTTGGAATATGCGCATGTTCACTTAGTAGTGATGATGTCTGTAAACTTTCGTCCAAATTGATTGATAAATGTAGGAGGAGTTGCGCACACAAGAATTTCATGCCGAAACCCATATTAAATCAAAGTTCAAGAGAGATAACCTGGTTAAAATTGTCGCAGATCAAAAAGTTTGGAATATGCACATGTTCACTTAGTAGAGATGATGTTTGAAAGGTTTCATCAAAATCGGTTCATTAATGTAGGAGGAGTTGCGCACAAAAGAATTTGTTCAAACGGAAAGACATAATAAATCTAAGTCAAAGGGAGATAACCTGGTTAAAATTGTCGCAGATAAAAAATCTTGGAATATGCGCATGTTCACTTAGTAGTGATGATGTCTGAAAAGTTTTGTCCAAATTGATTGATAAATGTAGGAGGAGTTGCGCACACAAGAATTTCATGTAGAAACCCATATTAAATCAAAGTTCAAGAGAGATAACCTGGTTAAAATTGTCGCAGATTAAAAAGTTTGGAATATGCACATGTTCACTTAGTAGAGATGATGTTTGAAAGGTTTCATCAAAATCGGTTCATTAATGTAGGAGGAGTTGCGCACACAAGAATTTGTTCAGATGGAAAGACACAATTTTAAATCTAAGTCAAAGGGAGAAAACCTGGTTAAAATTGTCGCAGATCAAAAATCTTGGAATATGAGCATGTTCACTTAGTAGTGATGATGTCTGAAAAGTTTTGTCCAAATTGATTGATAAATGTAGGAGGAGTTGCACGCACAAGAATTTCATGTAGAAACCCATAATAAATCTAAGTTAAAGGGAGATAACCTAGTTAAAATTGCCACAGCTCAAAAATTTTGGAATATGCGCATGTTCACTTAGTAGTGATGATGTCTGTAAACTTTCGTCCAAATTGATTGATAAATGTAGGAGGAGTTGCGCACACAAGAATTTCATGCCGAAACCCATATTAAATCAAAGTTCAAGAGAGATAACCTGGTTAAAATTGTCGCAGATCAAAAAGTTTGGAATATGCACATGTTCACTTAGTAGAGATGATGTTTGAAAGGTTTCATCAAAATCGGTTCATTAATGTAGGAGGAGTTGCGCACACAAGAATTTGTTCGAACGGAAAGACATAATAAATCTAAGTCAAAGGGAGATAACCTGGTTAAAATTGTCACAGATCAAAAATCTTGGAATATGCGCATGTTCACTTAGTAGTGATGATGTCTGAAAAGTTTTGTCCAAATTGATTGATAAATGTAGGAGGAGTTGCGCACACAAGAATTTCATGTAGAAACCCATATTAAATCAAAGTTCAAGAGAGATAACCTGGTTAAAATTGTCGCAGATTAAAAAGTTTGGAATATGCACATGTTCACTTAGTAGAGATGATGTTTGAAAGGTTTCATCAAAATCGGTTCATTAATGTAGGAGGAGTTGCGCACACAAGAATTTGTTCGGATGGAAAGACACAATAAATCTAATTCAAAGGGAGAAAACCTGGTTAAAATTGTCGCAGATCAAAAATCTTGGAATATGCGCATGTTCACTTAGTAGTGATGATGTCTGAAAAGTTTTGTCCAAATTGATTGATAAATGTAGGAGGAATTGCGCACACAAGAATTTCATGTCCGGAAAGACGTACGGATGGACGTACGGACGGATGGACAGATGGACGGACGGACGGACGGACGGACGGACGAACGGACGGACGTACGGACGTACAGGGCGATTCCTATATAGCCCCCACTTCTTCGAAGCGGGGGTATAACAAGAAGTGTATAAACACCAGAAACATGACTCCAGGCACTGATAAGCATGGCCCGAAATCAGTTACCAATTACAACACTATCTGATGCAAAACAGAGACTTCCAGGGAAGAAACTGCAGAACATCAGATGGTAGATGCAGAACACAACGCCTAAACACCCATGGGTGAGGACGTAAACATGGGGAAAAGAACAGAATTCATTCTGTTACCAAGCTAAAACTCCCAAGAAATTTTAGTAATAATATTACATAGCGGGGGAGGAATTCGCTAGAATTGTGCACTTGGTGATACCTTCCTGAAATTTGGCATGATGTAAGGGTAGGCATCAGAGATTTCAAAATCGATCGGCTACAAGTTGGCACCATCCTCTAGCCACCACTAGCAGCGAAATCCAAAATGGCCGCCAAGCGGATCGAAAAAAAGCTATTTTCGCCGATCGCACAACTGAAGCTCCAAACCTAACACCATACATGTGCTGTAATTGATGTGAATGATGGAGTGAAGCCCTTGGAACAAGTTGGGGGGAAGATTAATGGATAATGGGATCAGAATTTCCGTCGATGTGTGCGTCTGTGTGTCTGACTGTCAGTATGATCGTCCGTCCGTAGATAAATTAGTGTTGAATGTTTCTCGGGAATGCAATGGTCAAATGAACATGGTATGAGAGATTCCTGTCAACACATGAACAAGGGTACTCGATAGTATGCAGCAGTGGGGATACTTGGACATTTGATAATCCAATTAAAGTGACAGTCTATTCTCAACTTCCGGCATTTTCGATAGATTTATTTTCTAAGAAAATAAAACTATCAAATTTCTAGAGGAGTTCTGGTTCAATCTCAACACCATAGCGACACGTCTGCCAGCAAGGGCAGTGCTGGAATGAACTCGGGATGCATTAGTTCCCGTTGTTAATTATACAATGTTATCTTGCCAGTATAGAACATTGGCAAAATGGGACTAGAAGGGGTGAGTGTATGTTTGCAGTCATTCGAGGTACAGGAATATTTTTTGACTACAAGTAGTATTCTTCATTTTCGGCCAGTTAAGATGTGGTGTGTTCCAAGTCAGGATTAATGTTGCCGACACTTAATGCCCATCCCTCATGGTATGCTACTTTACCAGGGATATAGAGATATAGCCACCACTGGGAGCCAAAACATGACCTTTGATGTCGATGAGTGGTCGAAATGTTTTAGCGAATAACTTATCGAAATATGATCCGGTATGGCAATTTGATACCTTACGTTAGATTTATTAGATCAACTCAGGTATGGATTCATTGAGACATGAGTGCGCTACAAGATGAAGGATTTCCAAGTTGATTTGCTATGGAGTAGGAACTGACTAGTCACATGTGGCCTATGGCCAGAGAAAGACAAGGATACCATAGATGAACACACGGGTGAACGAAGGTATCAACTGTTGTACAGAGGCAAAATAGTTGGGGATATTGTATCATGCTATGCATGAATTAACACCGTCTTGTGCAGTAAATAACAGACTATTTTCCGAAATCTAAAACTGTATTCCTATACCCCGGACAATGTAGCAAGCCACATGGGATGAACATTTGTTAGCAAAATCAACTCAACTAGAAACATGACATGTGTTAACTGGCCGAAAATGGAAAAAAAAATACCAGAATAGGAGATGACTGGTCCTAACATGACAGTATACTACTCAATATTGTTACAACAGCCACCTTCACACTTACACAAAGGTGTGCACCTTAATCCAGCTTTCAAGCATTTGCAATTGCCCTTGCAGGCCTTGGCACAACTACAGTGGAGCATCAGTGCACATGCAGCACTTGTGTCTCCTAGGTGAGTCCAAAATGGGACCAGAATATTGAGACGTGGATTCCACTCCCATCCGTACTGTGATGGGTCTGGCACACATAAGTGTTTCTGCAGAGCACGATGCCAAATGAAAGATGACACAAGAATTACCCTTTTTACATGTTGATACAGAGCTGCTTTGGTGGGCGGGATGTTTTCCATAGACTTAAGGCCATGTGTGAACATATGCCGTCTCGCATCATTGACACGTGTACTGACACAACTGTTACTGTACATCTGTATGGTGAGTTTTTCGATATGCTGCATATGAGGGGAATCCTCTGAAAAGACTTGCGGATTCTCAGTCAATTCTATCATCATTTCAGTTGATGCGGGAAAATTCATCCATGCATTCCATCCTGTCTTCTTCCCAATGCCGAGCATGCTGGATGTTACATCACAACCTGTGAAGGCGTGGAAGAAAGTCAGGGCCTTACAGTAATCAGGTCCAAGTTGTGAAGCTATCTCATGAATTGGCATATCTTTATATGCCTTTCCAATTCCAAACCCAATCCACAGCTCACTGAGTCCAAGGTCACGGAATGTTGCGAAATGGTGCAAAGACAGAATGACGACATCAGAATCAACCGTGCGAAGAAAAGCTATTTTGTGACCTTGTGAGACTGCATGGTTGAGATGAAGCATCATGCGCGTGTCTGCTTCCTCGTGGTTCGATGGAGATATGTCACATAAGCTAACATCCTTATTGCATAGTACATATTCTCCTGATGTCGTTAACAACTGGTACTCGGATGTTGATGTTAATTTCAGCAGTTCAGCAGACAGGAACTTGAAAAATTCGTCTTTATTCTCACTAACTTTCAAGAATGCCTGCCAATTCTTCCCTTTAGGTAAAGGGACGTTCTCGGACACCCGTATCAACCTAACTGCTGTCTCACCGAGGCGTTTTGCTCGCGTCTGATTCTTCAAACTGCCTTCGGGGTAACAGTCATAGATCGCATCAACCCTTGTGGTGTTCGTGTTAATCAGAGATTCGATGTATGGCAATAATTGCAATCGAGCATATTCTCCAAACAGATCCGCTTTCTGTGGTTTGATTACATGGACTACAGCAGGCATATCCAAGATGACAACTGAAGCTTGTCTAGCTGCTGAATTCTTCCCTTGTGCAGGAATAGCTGGTAAACAATTGAGAATTTGAGATTTTGTCCCACTCCGTAGCTTACCTCTATCGGATAATGCTGGCGGATCACGTGCATTCTCGTGCATGAAAAACTCATCCATGTTTGAATCAGGCCGGGCTTGCAGTGAAACGAACATCTGGGTAACTATTGCGGCAGTTGCTTTACTTGACATGAGTTTGTCTCGGCCTTTGTCCAGGTTGGCTGGGGGTGGGTTAAGGAAGGTATATATATTTGCCTTGGGAATAACATCATTCAGGGGTACGGTGCATTCCACAAGCCTTTCCTTCAAGAAAGTGGAATATAAATGCTTGCCCCTTTCGGGTAATGACCGTAAACTCTTACTAACTTCGGGGTCCATATATTCACCAGTATCTAATGTCACCAGCTGACCACTAGTTTCATCATAAGGGTTGATAATGAGTCCCTGATTCACCAGATCGAGGAGAGATTTCAATTGATTCAGAAATTTTTTCTGCTCTGATACCGAACTTTCCGGGTGTTCCGTGTTATCTGATGATGTTGTGTGGAAACTTGCATATTCATACTCATCTATAACACGCAGAACTTCTGACCTTGAAAGCTCAATAACGACTTTCTCTTCAGCCTGGCCATAGAGACCTTTTGGACCACTGTCTTCTTTGAGTAGTTGGATACTATGTTCTTGGCTCTGATCTAAACCCATCATACTGAACTTCCTCTCACTACGCTGGACCACAAAATGGCCTTCCATGAATTTGTTGTGGATTGAAGGATGCCGCCTGGGTAGCTGAGACATGTCTCTCAGAAATACGGGGACCCACCGACAATAATTTGTATGTCCTAGGGCAAAAAAGTAACTGCACAACTCATCGATAGAACACAGTGTACCAGGCCAGTTACCGATTCGTTGGTTCCGAACGAATTGACAGCTTGTCAAGAGAAAGTTCCGAACGATTTCACCCCAATAGCGCGCAGTTGGAGATTGTGAAAGAATCCTCTGTTCCCACATTTCAAATGACTCATGGGGCCCAGTCTGCTGACAGTAAATCTCATAAGCATTCTTTCTGAGGATCTCAAGCCAAGCTAGAGTGAGAAGATATGCCTGTCGCGTCCTCTTGACATGTTTCCCACCAAGTAGGGATGATGCTACACCGGGTGTGAATATCTTTGCGAGGTGAAACATTCGCTCCCAACCAGAACCACCCATAAGCTTACCACCAGCTTCTTGGGTGCACATTTCAAGATGCAGGAATCCAATCATACACACCATTCGATCCTCACCTATCTCCTCTGGGAACAGCCATTGACATTTTTTCTGCCTGGCATACAACGGACAGTCACCTTCAATGACAGGTATCTGGCCGGGGTTTACGAAAGCAGTAGCTTCCCTGACCACATACATAGCATGCTTCTGCATACTGAGTGAGTCCGCTTTCTGCTCACTGAAAACAGGGAATACCCCAATAACTGCACGAGGTTTGACATTGTCTTGATCTTCATGTTTTGAAAAGAAGCCTGAAAAGGTCACAGGGACTTCATCAAGCTGCCAGCTGCCATCAACCTTCCCTTTATTGCTGATCTGTGACACATGAGACAACCAGTCATTCTCTCCCACGTTCAAATCTGCATATTCATTGGGCCGTACATTACATTCATCTGGAGATTCAAGCCTGATGTCCCCACCAAAGTCTTCAACGAAAGGAACAAATGCATAGTCGTCTGGGAGTTCAATTTGTGTGTCTTCTGGAACATCTAAACTCAGTGGTGGGGGATCAGTACCCACATTGTCCCTGCTCAGTTGACCAATGAGTGTGATGGACGTACCATGCATATCAGATCTACCAGATACATCAATGTTATCAGTGGTTCCTATCGAGAAAACATTACGTTTGCAGTTAGCTGGGACTACAACACCTTCGTTCTTGAACCGCAGTGAAACAGCTCTCGCGAAACTCCTGCGAACATCCATTACGCGATCATAAGAGACAGAGAGTCCCATTTGATGAAAATCTCTGATAAGATTTTTCATACGATCATGGGCATGCAACTTCAAACCCACATAAAGAGGCATTGGAGTTTCTCTGTCACGTCTCTGGTGAACATTTTGTGCATGTTCGGAGCGTTTCGCTGAATTGCTGATCAACATCTGTGAAATAGTACAAGCCACTCGAGTCTTGGCATTAACAGTCTCATCATCGCCTAAGTTCTGTATACTACATGTGCCCTCAAGTAGAACTCTAAGAAGAGTCAGGAGTGAGTTGGGTACAGGCTCGCTCAAGCAATAAGATGAAAATGATCCCGTGAAAGGAGCTTGAGATATGAGTATGTGTTTACGCAGAAGAAGACCCACATCAACTATCTTTTTTGCCTCTTCCTCAGACACTATACGAGTTAAAGATTCGGACAACAAGGAGCCAACTCGAAACCTACTTGAAATAAACACATCTCTACCCTGTGTGAAGGCGTCCCAGCCATCGCCCAATTTCTGCAACAAATGTTCTTTGAATCGAGTGGAATGTATTTCTTCACTAAGCCAATCAGAACCGACTTGCTTCAACCTCCGACTGTACAGATTCTTGAGATCGACAAGCTTCATCGCGGAATCGTTGTGTTCAACAAATGTTATGAGCTCTGCCATAACGAGAGGGTCATAGGGCAGGCCTGACGCGGAATGTTCGGCGTTCTTCGACTTTTTAGATTTAGCCGCTCGTGCTTCATTGGCAAGCTTACAATAACAGGTTTTGTGATAGTAAAGATCACTAGCAGCGGAATCAAATGCTGCATTGACCCGAGAAAAAACAACCCAGTTCTCGGCTTCCTTTGCCATAATTTTGAGTTTATTGTTATCAGACATTGATCTGCAAATAGGCTCACTGCTGTCACCTTCGCGTTTGTGACAATAAACACACTGGGGCAGTTTCCTGTCACAGCCAGATTCAAAACTTGTCCGTGTTCTTTTAGGACTCAGCGTGGAGCAGGATGCCACTGCCTCATTTCGCTCTCGCTTGTGTAGCACGCGCTGTACGATGTGAGTCCGAATACTGTCACGGCATGTCTTATGATATATTGCCTTATTCGTCAACAGTGACATCGACATACACTCATCACTCTCTCTCATCAAACAATCAATGGTCAAATTATATGGAAGCTCAACACCATTATCTAGGAAGCGCGTTATGTCTTCCTCAATAGCTTTATAGGCGTCATGAAAACGAGATTCTCTATACGGACGCATCAATTTCTTGGAACTGTCTTGCTGGCAAAAGCAACAACGTTCCCAGTCAGTACTAGTCCGTACACGAAGAGGATTCTCACTCATTCTGTGAATGATTTTTGTGAACAATCGCGTTCTCGAATTAATTTCGACAGACAAATCAGAATTGCTTGCGGAATTACGCCAAACAAGAGATTGTATGGCAAAGAGACTGCTTCATAAAGAGCGTTGTTTCTCCGGGATCAGCGTCATTCAGGTTTGCCTGAATGACGCTGATCCCGGAGAAACAACGCTCTTTTCAAGTTCCAAGAAATTGATGCGTCCGTATAGAGAATCTCGTTTTATTCTACATCATCTCCCACGTCTGTTTCCAACACGTGCGTGGATCAGAGTTCACTTTCGCGCCCTTACAATCGGATGTATAGTCGGTAGACCGTCGAAAAGGAGGTTCCCTTCAGCCGCTGGCGGCCATTTTGGATTGTGCCGCTACTGGTCGCCACCGGTCGGTGTCAACTTGTAGCCGATCGTTTTTGAGAACCTCATAGCCTACACTAACAGTGTGCCAAATTTCAAGAAGGTATCACCAAGTGCACAATTCACCTGTATGTGACGAATTCCTCCCCCGCTATACAGAAAATATGCCAAAAGCATGGGAGAATAGCAAGGGGAGACTAAAGGAAAAGGAGAGAGGAAACACTGAACAAGCAGTGTAACTTTATAGCAAGAATGACAACAACAGGCCCATGCCTTGAAATTAGGCAACATAACATAATTCATAAAAAAAATTTTAAGTTACAGCCCTGATTATTTCCTGCCACTCATTTTTCCTCTCCTCCTTCTAATTCCTCTTTAGATCCACCATTTCTCTAATATTTATGTGTCTGGCATCATTTAAACTGAGATTTACAAGCACAAATATCAGTCAGATGTGAACTGATGAAGGGTCAAACAAAGAATGATAATTGGCGCCAATTTTGAGACCTCCTTGACACTGCGCATGCGTAGTGGAGGAAAAGTATGGAGGACCATTCAGGACATGATTTTTTCGGGTTTTAGATGCAAATTTTGGGGATTGGGGGGCAAAATTTGTGTTTGGCCCTAGATTTTGAGAATTAGCACCAGCTATGTCTGGGTCATTGGTACAGTGTAAAAATCTGCCTTTTCTGTGCACTATCATTTGTAATTACTGGTGAAGAAAATCAACATCACACAATTATATTATTAATTGTTGATCATATGAGGAACCTCGAAAATGATGTTTTACAAATGGTGTTGCCAGACCATAACAGAAACTTTAGCACTCTGAAAATGTCTAGGTGTGAGCTAAACAGAGACTTAACGTTAAAAATGTGGAAATAAATTTGAAAAATATTGACTGGATGAGGGTTAAATCATGGTAGAATGATAATGAGGAAAATGTATGATTTCTATAAAGGCAAAGGGAAGGGAAGGAACACAGAAACTGACATAAACACTAAGTTAAACATGAAATTCTGAGCTAAACAGAAAACTAAACGTAAGTAAATAAAAAAAGTTATGAGAACGGTTTAAAACGCATAGGGTGAGGGTTAAATAGTGGTAGAATGATAATAAGCACCACATAGAAGCAATATAAAGGCCATGGGATGAAAAGGGTGTTGGCAGCTGCCCTGAATAGAAATGTTAACACACTGAAAATGTCAAAGTGTGAGCTAAACAGAAAACTCAACGTTCAAAAGTTGAAGACTGCCTGAATACTCGCTTGTTGAGAGTTCATTCCAAAGGCAACATGCGACTTTTCGGAGAGAGCGAGTCTGCTAGAACATTCAGACGATCCGGTATATGACGGACCGATAGATGAACATGATGTACCAAGACATACAGAAGTATTCTTTCCATTAGTTCGAATAATGAAATCGAATGCGTGCCTCCCTGGTTCCGAATATACGCTACTACTGTTGAGTTGTCCGACAGTATTTGAACATGCAAATTCTATTCATCCAATGACGTAGAACTAGCCATATTGACATCATTTCTTTGATGTTTATATGTTTTTTCCCGGAACACAAGGTCCCAAAGACCCTGACACGTCGTGTCTGTTGTGCTCAGGGTCGCACCCCAACCTGTTTGACTCGCATCCATCATAACTGAAAAATCCGGATCTGGCAGCTTCAGCGGAACTCCCCGAGTTAAACACTGAATGTCTGCCCAAATCTGAATCCTTTGTTTTACTTGGTCCGATAAAACAATATTTGTTTCGAGCGAATATGTCTTCACACTCCACATTTGAGTGAAAAATATCTGGAGTGGTTGTGTGTGCAAGCGGCCCATCGGAATGAGGTCTGTTGCCGCTCCGCACAGTCCCATCAGACAACTTTCGCTCTGGGTAACGGAAGACGAACAAGATTGTTGTGAGTCTCGCAGCTCATTCCCAAGTGAATGAATGACTTGGACAGAGCTAGATCCGACTTCTTTTCATTTACAATGAAATCGAGATGTCGGAGCAATAGAAGCAGACTCTGAACATTGTTCTGAGGAACCGTTTTGATGCCGTATCTCTGAAGAATGTCGTCCAAATAGGCCGACGTTATCACAGACGAATGAGCCCGGAAATATGCCATTACCAAGTTCATTATTCGAGTGAATGCCCAGGGTGCTAGATTGAGTCCGAAGCACATTGCTCGGAATTGATAAACAATCCCCAGGACAGTGAACCGTAGGTACTTTCTGAATGCTGGATTCACCATAACATGAAAGTACGCATCCTTTAGATCTATGCTTGATGCATAGTCATTCACCCGAATGCTCGCCCTTACTGATCGAATGGTCTCCATATAAAACTTTGGGGCCACGAACAGTTTGTTTATCCAGCTCAAATCTATTACTGGATGGAACGTGCCGTCTGGCTTCGGTACCAAAAACAGGTGACTGTAAAAACCCAGTGTTTCCTGGTTTTCTACGATCGCTATTGCATTTTTCTCCAAAAGAGATTTTACCTCCGATAGAAGAGAATCTCTTTTTAGAGGGTTGGTCGGAAGCTGAGTCCAGTGTGGACTTCGTGTTAATGGGGGTTTCTCTCGGAATGATAGCCTTAGGCCATCCGAGATAACCCCTCTGATCCAGTGGTCCTCTGTAATTGAAATCCAATTTTCCAAAAAACCTGACAGTCTTCCACCAACAGGACCACAATAGAGGTCCTGACCATCACCTCCTGGACCTACAAGGCCTATGGGAAGAGAAGCTACATCCTCCCCATGTAGTGCCTCGGCCCGCCGACCTGGGGACATCCGACCGGTAGTCTAGGCCAGACCCACGTCCCCTACCTGAGTCGCTATTTTGACGATCCCTAGGGTAACTACCTCAGGATTTCTTATATCCTCTACAGGAGCTTCCTTTGGACGAACTTTGTCCTGAAGCTCCTACTTTACTCTTTTCTGTTGTATCAGTTTTTTCTGGAAACTGACTTCAAAAGCAGAGTATCAGATGCTTTCTTAGTAAGCTGATCGTAGATCAATGAAAGCTTGCCATCATAGAGATAGTCACCGGATACCGGAGCGACTCGAAGAGAGTTTTTCACCTTATCATCCACTAGGGATGATCACGCTAGGGCTGTATCATGTCTAATTAACTCTAAATTAGCTACTGATAAGGCAGAGTTATGCGTGGAATAAGCAATAGCCCTTGAAAGAACTCTTAATGAGGTATGAACGTCCTCAAATTCTATTCCACTGCGACATTGCGCTAATGCTCTAGTAAGGTGATCTGTGTAAGATAAAGCATCTAGATTCGCTCTATTGGAATATACTGTTGTATCCATTGTATCTGAGTGAATAGAAAAGGACGCAGGTAAGGACAAATCTATGTCCTCAGCCTGTTCGTCCAAACGCAGAGGAACTCTCGAAATACCCTCACCTGCCGTTCTAAATTTATTTCTATTATTAATAAATGGTAGATCCAGAGCACGTGTAGATAAAAATCTGCTTTTCCTCGCCCCCGAGGATAGATTGACAATAGCATCATTTAACAGTTCAAAAGTCTGAGACACATTACTGGACTGCACCGGGTAAACAGGAATATCTTCCTTAACCCAGCTGAAAAAATCAGAATCTAATGACGCTAGCAGTTTTTTATCCTTTGTCACAGCATTCTGATCCGAAGGAAAAAACATCTGGAAGGTATTGATTAATAAAATCCATCGCTACCTTGTGTTGCTCCGAAAGGGAAAAATCCAATTCACTCAATTCCCTTTCACCTCGGTCATCCCTATCTGAATGAACAGAGGAATGAACCGACCCAGCTTCATCCGACAGATCCACATCAGAAACTGTCGAAGGATGTTCCGGAGCCTGCTGCGATGAGCTGCGCTATTTGCGACAGCAAGTCCATAACAGAGGCCTGCAGACCAGCGGTTCTTTGATGCTTAGCCGCTGGATGCTCCTGGGACGGCATGTCCGATATAGTCCTCTTATGCAGACTTCCCAATTTATGTGGCCTCGTCTCCTTGGCTATAGGATGGCGTGACTTTCTTGACAACAACGAATCCTTCGTCGGCGATGCAGGCTGGATCTCCATAGTCACATAGCCAATGTGCGGTCGCATGTGATTTGAAGACGAACTGGAAGCCGATAGACTAGCCGACCTCGCCAGCCTATTTGACAGAGCATCCCGGACAGGAGGCGTGGACGTATGCTCTGACTGACGAACGTTCTGAACAACATCTGGCCCCAGATGTTGTTGAAAGAGAGAGGGACCTCTCTCGCTCGCGGTCCGGGAAGACCTGGATGAGCCCACCGCAGAACTAGCTGGCTTCCTCTGTTCCATCACCTCAGGGTGAGCATGTTTCGATATTATAGTGCTCGCAACACCCTTTTTCCTTTCCTCGACCGCTACGGACTTACCCGGCAGCATAACACCCATATTCTGAGTGATAGAAGCACTGGTTGAGCTAGCTGGCGACAAGGACATAAATCCCATGATCTGTGATCTAGGCCCTTGTCTTATTTCACTGAGCACTTTTGCCGCTAGCTTTGTTTGATTGCGACAACGGCAGCACACTTTCTGACGGCATCACTGATACATCACCATGTTCTTGTTCCTCTGAAAAAGAAACTGAAAAACTAGAGTGACCTTGCGGTGAGAGAACAGGAATCGATCTCTCACCACTAACAACATATCTTGACACACGTCTCCAACATTTGTCATCCCAATTGGCACAAACAGAACAAGGGTTAGTGCGAGAACAATGACTACTGCAAACACAATGAACATGAGAGTCAGAGGAAGATTTCCTCGACTTACAATTTGAGCAATAATCTTTCATTTTGCCAAAAATTACAAGCCAACAGTTCTCGCTCTAACCCTCATAATAATCTGACAAAGATACATAATAATACAATCCAATACAAAAATTTCAAAAAATAAATTCATAAAAAAAAAATTTCAAAAAATTTTGATATCAGCCCAAGTTCCCAAAGGGAACGATGAGCCCAAATGGATCCCAAAAAAGCCTAAGTGCAGACAAATTTTTTTTCTTGATTCTAAAAAATTAATGCTACACTTCCGGAGTATAATATTGTATCTGATTAAAGACCTAACATCATAATGATGACTAGGAAATTACTTACAGAAAGTAACCATTGTCAATGTAAACAACATGCAATAAAAACTGGAAACAAGACTCCAGGCACTGAACAACATGGCCCGAAGTCAGGAACAGATTTTTAAACTATCCGATGTAAGACAGAATCTTCATCAGAAGAAACTGCGATACATCAGATGGTAGATGCAAGACCAAAAATGCCTAAAAACCCTAAGGGTGGGGACGTAACCATGGGGATATACAGAATAAACATTCTGTAAACAAGTTAAACTCCCAAGAAATTTTCAAGAAAAATTTTTTAAAAAAGGTCCAAAAAGTATGGGAGCTTAACAGGGGGGTATCAAGGAAGGAGAGGGAGGAAACACTTAACAAACAGTAGCAATTTCATAGCAAGAATGATAACATCAGGCCCATGTCCCGAAATTAGGGAACATGAAATAATTTATAATAAAAATTATAAGTTACAGCCCTGAACACATCAAACCATTGTTTTATCAAACCACTGTTTTTTCCTCTCATCCTCTTAATGCATCCTTGAATACACCAAAATCACCATTACTTTGTGTCTGACATTATAAAAACTGAGATTTACAAGCACAGAAGTCAGTTAGCTGTTACTGATAGAAGGGCCAAACAAAGAATGAGGCTTGGTGCCAATTTCGGTACTTCCTTGACACTGCGCATGCGCTGTAGACAAAAGTATGGAGGACCATATAAGACATTATTTTTTTGGTTTTGGATGCAAATTTGGGGGATTTGGGAGGCAAAATTTGTGTTTGGCCCTGAATATTTTGGAGTTGGCACCAGCTAAGTCTGGTCCATTGGTTTACAGTATAAAAATATGTGTATGTGTGAGGTAAAAAGAAGAGTTAATGTTCGAAATTTGATGAAAAATTTAAAGAAATTCACCGGAGAAGGGATAAATCATGGAACAATGATATTGAGGAACATGTATGATGAAAAGTGCCATGGGAAGAGAAGGAGCACAGCAGCTGACCTAAACACCAAGTTAAACATGAAATTCTGAACTAACCAGAAAAGTAAACGTAACTAAGTAATGTTAAGAGAAACATTTAAAACACACTGGGTGAGGGTTAAATAGTGGTAGAATGATAATAAGCACCATATGGAAGCATTATAAAGGCCATGGGATGAAAAGGGTGTCAGCAGTCGATGTAAACAAAATATTTAACCCACTGTAAATGTCAAAGTGTGAGCTAAACAGAAAACTAAATGTTCAAAATTGGAAGAAAAATTGTAAGAAATTCACTGGACAAGGGTTAAACCATGGTAGAATGATAATGAAGAAGATGTATGATGAATATAAGCACCATGGGAAGAGAAGAAACACAGCAGGTGAGCTAAACACTAAGTTAAACATGAAATTCTGAGCTAAAAAGAAAAAGGAAACACAACTAGAAAATGTTAAGAAAAAGGTTTAAAACATGCTGGGTGAGGATGAAATAATGGTAGAATGATAATAAGCACCACATAGAAGCAATATAAAGGCCATGGGATGAAAATGGTGTCGGCAACTGACCTAAACAGAAACTTTAACAAACTGAAAGTGTGAAAGTGTGAGTGTTAAAAATTTTATGAACAATTTGAAGAACTTCAGTGAACCGGGGTTAAACGATGCTGAAATAATAATGAGGAACATGTATGAGGAATATAAGCACCATGAGAAGAGAAGGAACACAGCAGCTGACCTGAACACAAAGTTAAACCTAAAATCTGAGCTAAACAGAAAAGTAAACGTAGCTAAAAATGGTAAGAAAAAGGTTTAAAATACACAGGGCGAGGGTTAAATAATGATAGAATGATAATAAGCATCATACAGAAGCAATATAATGGCCATGAGATGAAAAGGGTGTCGACAGCTGAACTAAAAAAAAACTTTAACACACTGAAAATATGTAAGTGTGAGCTGAACAGAAAACTTAACGTTCAAAATTTGATGAAAAATTTGAAGAAAGTCACTGATGAAGTGTTAAATCATGGAACAATGATAATGAGGAATACGTATGAGGAATATAAGTGCCGTAGAAAGAGAAGGAACACAGCAAATGACCTAAACACTAAGTTGAACATGAAATTTTGAGCTGAACAGAAAACTAAACGCATCTAAAAATGTCAAGATAAATGTTTAAAATGTAGAGTATGAGGGGTTAAATCATGGTAGAATGATAATAATCATCATATAGCAGCATTATAAAGGCCATGATATGGAAATAGGGTGAGTAAGTGACCTAAACAGAAACTTTAACATTATTGGACATGTACGCTGACGTCGACGCCGACCGATCAAGCCATGCCATAAGCTCACACAACTAAAGTTGGTGAGCTAAAAATGTGGAAAATGTTCTTTTTTTTCTCAAAATTCTCTCAATCATGGGGAAATATTTAATTCTTTTATCTACTCTGTCAATCAGTTATTGATTTCTTCTTTAATATACATGGAATTGAATGGGCCTGACTTATATTTAGCATATGATAAATGCATGGTGGTGGAAAAGAGATGCATATAACAGGCACATGCCGTACTGACCTAGAAATAAGCCCAGGGGGGTGCATGAAGTAAAGAGTGCAAAAGTATATGGGTGGTCATATTTTTGAGAGGTCAAGCCTGCAGGTTCTGGAGAATTTGGAAGCAAAGTTGACAAGAAGTTAGGTCAATCCCATACCAAAGATGCATTAACCCTTTACCTAACGAATCGGCTGCATGTACATGCGTAATTTACAATTTGAACAGTTGAAAAAAACTATAACATTTTCAACACAAGAGGCCCCAGGGGGCCTGAGGGCGCTCACCTGACATGGTAGTCTAAATATCAAACCAGGGACTTGACTTGAATAAGCTGCATACGCCCCCTCCCAAAAAAAGCATATACCAACTAGATGAAGCGACTGTGCTCACACAATACACATGATTTTCCTTCTATTTTCAGTTCCAAAATTGAGATAAACGCATAAAAAACAGACTTTTTTCCCAAACGAAATACATTCAGCCTAAAATTTTTTCTTCTTAAAACGCATAAAAAACGATAAAACTAAATTTCTGGATTTTGGTCCAAAATTTTCTAAGTCCCACCCGGACCCCAAATTTTCGGTGTAAAAAAAAAATTTTTTTTTTGTCTTAAAATTGACAGAAACGCATAAAAAACAAAAAAAACAAAAAAATTACGGATTTTGGTCCAAAATTTTCGAAGTCCCACCCGGACCCCAAATTTTCAAGGGAAAAAAAAAAAAAAATTTTTTTGTCTTAAAATTGACGGTTTGAAACGCATAAAAAAACAAAAAAAATTTTTTTCAGATTTTGGTCCAAAATTTTCTAAGTCCCACCCTGACCCCAAATTTTCAGGGGAAATTTTTTTTTTTTTTGTCTTAAAATTGACCGAAACGCAGAAAAAAAAACCCAAAAAAATTTTTTCCCATTTTGGTCCAAAATTTTCTAAGTCCCACCCGGACCCAAAATTTTCAGGGGAAAAAAAATTTTTTTTTTTTTTGTCTTAAAATTGACCGAAACGCAGAAAAAACAAAAACAAAAAATTTCGGATTTTGGTCCAAAATTTTCTAAGTCCCACCCGGACCCCAAATTTTCAGGGGGAAAAAAAATTTTTTTTTTGTCTTAAAATTGACGGAAACGCATAAAAAAACCAAAACAAAAATTTTCCGATTTTGGTACAAAATTTTCTAAGTCCCACCCGGACCTCAAATTTTCAGGGGAAAAAAATTAATTTTTTTTTGTCTTAAAATTAACCGAAATGCAGAAAAAACAAAAAAACATTTTTTCGGATTTTGGTCCAAAATTTCGAAGTCCGCAACAGGACCCCAAATTTTCAGCCTAAATATGAACCCAGGGATTTGGCTTCAACAAACTTGAATCTCACCCCCATAAGGATGCTGCATACCAAATATCAAAACATTCTTATTGCAAGATCTGAAGAAGAAGATTTTTCAAAAATACTCCTCATACTGCACTAATTTAAACATTTGGGCTCCCATAGAGAGCCCAAATATCCACCCAGGCAATTCATTTCAATAAACATGTGAAACAATCTTCCAAAGATGTTATATGTGAAATTTTAAAGCTTTTCGAGCAGTGCTTTCGGAGAAAAGTAGTCTTATGTTTTTCCCATTACCCACAGTGTTAAAAAATGCTGACTCAGCACTTTTTCAAACTCCCCAAAAACTACCCCATCATAAAACCGATGGCAATTTTTTTTTACCATTCCATTCTGTTGGACCTAAGGAAGCTTCACAACAAATAAGAATTCTCAGTGCTGTGTGGTTTTGGAGATATGGGCGTTTTCATTTTTTTCTGTTTTTAGCTCCTGTGGTTACCACGGGGCTGTGGGGAAAAAAATTTCTGCATAAATTAGGTACTTATGACCCAATAAGCACTCACGTAAAATTTGGTTCAAATCGGCCTTGCGGTTTGGAAAAAAGAAATTTGGGGCGGGGCCAAAATTTTTGCCCCTCATTTAACATCGTCAAATATAGCCCCTCCAACTTCTCTTGAACAAACTTGAGTCTACACCTCAAAAGGAAGCTGCATACCAAATATCAAGTCTCTGCTATTGCTGGTTCTTGAGAAGAAGATTTTTTAAGAATTGGAGCATTTTTGCCCCATCCCTCTGCTCAATGTGAGCCGAAACCTAATTTGACAAAAAATCAAAATGCCCTTATATAACCCCTACTCACATGAAATTTCATTAATATGCAGCCAGTGGTTTGGGAGAAAAAGGCCCAAACACCACCTTCACGACGGAAGACAGACGACGGACGAAAAGTGATCAGAATAGCTCACCCTGACTTTCAGTCAGGTGAGCTAAAAACCACACCATATGACTCCTCATTGGAATGAGCTCACTGAGTTCGTTTCAATGAGGTGGCAACATGAAATGGTTTTGAATAAGTTTTCTGAAGCATTTGAAAGTCATTCCAAAGTCAGGGACTGGACTTATTTACAAGGAGGGGACTCCGAAACTGAAATCTGAAAGTTATTTTTGATTATGGGCTTATTCCTGGGTCAGTACGGTATTTACCCCTTTACCTAACATGAAAAGTAGATGACACTTGCAAAAAAATTCTTGAATAACTAATTTTTTTCATTTTTTGTCTCAAAAACATAGGTTATGACCCCTTGTTGGAACAAGTTGGATGAGCTCGTTCCAACGAGGGGTCATAACCTATGTTTTTGAGACAAAAAAGAAAATAATAATGAAAATTAATTGGTGATTTTTGAGAATAGCGCTGGCCGGGTTTGGCCGTTACGTTGGGTAAAGGGTTAAATGGTAGAGTGCTAGATTTATTTTAGTTGTTACGAGTTGGTTCACATGGGTTTATTTGAGAATAAATGGTGTCAAGACAAATCAATTTGAACTAAACATTTTCACTTCTAAGAGAAATGAAGCACACTTTTAACTGAGGCACAAGCACTTTCCAGTAGAGCCCAAAATGGGCTTCTAGCACTCAACTAGTATTTATAAAGTGGGCACTGTGTTACAAAATAAAAAAAAATGTTACCATTTGTGCCTCCTCTGGTGAGATTTCATCATCATCATCAAGAGATGGTTGTTCGTCCACAAAACTGGTTGAACTACTTCCTGAAATGATTAATAAAAACTTATTTAGATGTTTAGACTAGCACTGAGTGAAATAGAATATATAAAATGTATATACATGACTTCGAAAAATTTGTCTTTCCAGCTGTTACAAACTTCAAACAACATACTCTCTGATTTCTGACAGATTTGACTTAGTTTAATTCCATTTGATTTTTGGAAACATTTTCTACTTGGAGTTTTGGTATTCTGACATTTATTTATTTATTCATGCTTTTAAAGTCACATATTTCTGCACAATGGCTAATCGTGACAGCAACATGGATAAAAAGTAAAATCTAGCAAATTGTTTATACCCAAGTTGCCCATTTTAGAGGACTTCCACCCCAGGCATTGGTGACCGGGTCCTATTTTGCCAGTAAAACAGAGCTTGTTTACAACAATAAACAAACACTACTTCACTTCCCGGGGTTCCGAAGAGGAAGGTATTTTGACATCAGTGTGCCAAGGATTAATAACATGCCATCAGCTTTGTGGAAGATGCTGCAGTTACTTGGACTGATCAAATCAAATTTTGCAATAAAAACAGCTTTTTTTTGTCAATTTTTGTATCAAAGGCTGCAAATCTTCAACAATAATCTGGCTGTTAAGTAATGTGCAGCTAGTTATTGATATGTGCAGCCCACCTTAAAGTCATCGCTGTCCAGAAATTTACTGTCAAACCTATTTATCCAAAAATCAAAACATAAAATCAACCAATAAAGCAATCCTACTTTTCAGAATTAAACATCTGGATGTACAAAGACTATGGGCTGGTGGGAATTCAGGACACTTGTCCAGGCCCTTAAGTGTTAAAAATAACAACTGCAGAGACATTTTTTAAGAAGTCACTTTCTCAAAAGAACACAGAATGAAATGGAAAGTAAACAAGTGCTGCAAAATGCCCCTTCCCTCCCATCTCCCCTTACTTTATCTGTAATATACCTGACTGTGATGTTTCTTTCGTTTCTGCACCATCTAACATTGATTTCCTGCCCTTTCCATCAACATCATCTTTCTTTGGTGCCAATTGAGATACATGAGACCTCAGGCCATGAGGTTTCCTCTCTGGCTCTAATCGTGAGCTGAAACAAGAAGGTAATGCTCAGTGCTGACAACAAACCATTGATTACTCACAGAATCACACTGGTTACCAATAGGAAAATTCAATCCTTAACCCCCTGCACACTGATGTCAAAATATCCAGATTTGAAGTAGCTATTTTTCCCATAATGCAACTGGGAATTTAACCAATTCAATCTTGTTTGAAAGAGCTCATTGAGCTCTTTCAAACAAGATTGAATTGGTTAAATTTCTAGTTGCATTATGGGAAATATTTGCACCCTGAACTTTAAATATTTCGACATCAGTGTCCAGGGGTTAAGGACAAAAAAAGTAAACATTTTGCATCTGAAACCATTGTTTGTTATAAAAATGAAAGCAGGTGGGCCCTTTTAACTGTTTATAGTTTTTTTATTATTTATTTTTCCTCACATAGGTTTCCATACAGTGAGACCCATTTAATTGTGTACACACTAGAATAAGACTCTTAATTACATATAACTCTCAAATACCAAACATTTACCATAATTTCACTACAACTTTGATCTGTTAATTACATATAGGTTACGCAGGAAATTCCTGTTGACTAAAAAAGATCTATTGAAAATTCTTCTAACTAGACTGAAATTTTCTGAGCGTCACAGACTTATTAAATGACTGAATCCTTCTAATATAAATATTTATTCAATTGTAACTTGTTTGACATATTTCACCGATTCTGTACATGTGCTTCCTAATCAGTGACAAACAAAGATATGTTGTCTATATATATGCATTTGTCTTGTAACAATCCACTGGAGAAAACTTATTTATTTATTGGTGTTTAAGGTCACATACTTCTGCACAATTGTTAATCGTGATTGTAACATGGAGAAAAAGTAAAGTTTAGTCAATTGTTTACACCCATGTTGCCCATGATAGAGTACTTCTAGCCCAAACATTGGTTACCGGGTCCTATTTTACCAGTAAAAGATAGCTTGTTTACCACCTGTAAACAAGCACTGGATCACTTCCCGAGGTTTCCATGTGGGTGAAGTAATCTTAAAGACACTCACCAAAAAACTGCAATGAAACAATACAAAAGTAAGGCCTACAAAAAAAATTTGTCTCTCAGGCAATTTTTCCTCAATTTTATGATAAGGGAGGAAGGCTTTTTTTTTTTTTTTGGGGGGGGGGGGGGGGGGGGGTATTCACAAAACACTTATAGAAATAGTTGGAATTCAAAATTTAACTACTTACACTATTATGGGGCAAACCAACATTTTCAGCAGTAAAAATTTCCCATAATGTAGTTGAAAATTTAATCAACTATATCTTGTCCCACAAGTGCAAAGTAGTGTCATAGAAGAGATTTCCTGGTGCAAAAAAGGGTGATGAAACAAGAATTAAATTTTAAATAGCCTAATCCATCACTGTACTATTTAACATTTTTTTGAATAAACAGATTCCATATATACCAAAAATGACCATGATTGAACTGTGAAACAGGTTTTATTTCCTGTAGCCTAAATGTTTGGAACATGATAAATTTTAAGTAATTTATATATTTTTTAGACTTACCAATGGCCCAGACTAGCTGGTGCAAACTCGATATTATCAAGGGCCAACGAGCCCCCAATTTTTAAGGCTAGTCAGGACTAAGCCCCATAAATTAAGATGGCGTATTTGAGAATGAGAGACTAACCCCCACAAACATACGCCATATATAAATAATAAACAAGTTGTATCTAGGATCAGATATAATCTACAGACAAAAACAGCTTCACTCACAGTTACACAATTATCAAGCCGGAGGAGATTTTACAAGAAAATTCCCCCCCCCCCCACCCTTTTTTTGAAGGAATATTCTTCAAAACAAAGAGGGGAGCGCTCTGGAATCAGTGCAAGCGATACTAAATAATCCAAATATATTCGCCCAATAAGCACCCTGTTATTAATTTTTATTAAGTGTTGGTGCTTAATGCCGCTTCAGAAGCTAAGGCTATTGAGGCAATCCCGGTAATTAACAGAGCATGCTTCTAACACATACCAGAGTCGGAATACATAGATAGGATGAAAACCGGTGATATAAAGTGTACGACCATACATTTGTCCAATTTAATACCAATTAAATAGTATCTGAAGAGCAAACATGCTTCTAAGGCAACTTACAGGCAGGCAACCCCGTTCATGTGTACAATTGATTCCAATAATAACACTCCAATGAACCGTTCGAATATACGAGAATGTGTACTGTATCTTCATAGAAACCTGTATTAGAACATGGAACGAGCTATGATTAACAAACCCGTCGCGGACCGTCCCTGAAATAATTCATTGTTTCCTAAGTCCATAACAACCAATGACTGTTTGGAGAAGAATACATTACACCGAATAGGGAGGCCAAAAATGAGAACATATGCACAGACGGCCTATTGGCAGTTCAATAACTGATCCAAATAGCCCCAAAATTCTCATGAGCTCTATAAGCAGACCAAGAATTTATATAATCTGTTCAATAATGCAACTGCTTAATAATACACATATTATGCACACGACCAATGAAATCCCACATGTACTCATCTGAATACAGCCTGTAACTATGGTATGACCGAGTGATACAAGTGTAACCAGGAAACTGAATGAATAATACGACATTAATATGCAGTTAACTACTGAGTAATAAACTCATACGTTGTAAGAAAGGCCAGACCGCTCTGAGCGAAACTTTTCAGAGTGGACTAATTGCCACATTGGAGAATGTCGTCCAGATAACCGACATGTCAACCATACAGGTGCACGAAGGCTAGCAATTTTATTGATAAAGAATCATATGCTCGTATATGACTTATAAACGAACATCCACAGGAAACAAACCAACTAAAAAGTGGATGTTCTCATGAGGTCGCCGTTAGAACACGACCCAGCAGCCAACCAAGAAGCCACGAAAGGCATGCATATACTTGAAATGCATACAAGGCTTACAGGAAGAAAACTACATCCTGCCCTGTAAGCGCCTCACATTGGCAGTGGGGGGGGGGGGGGGGGGGGGGGGGAGGGAGGGATGACAAAAAATTCATATCGAACCCCCCTCACCCGCATTACTTGAATCGCTCTTGTGTTAGTCACCAAATAGAACAGGAAGTGCAGGGCTCCCTCACGTCTGACCGACTCCATAATGCCACTGAGGACAGAGAGGGACGTGATGAACAAATACACCATATTGACATAATCACATTAGGTAAATATGGCATCATTAATAGAGCTTATCGCCTCATATAACTAACACCAAACCATACCGGTAGGAAGCGAATAACGTCCTTTAACATACAGTATCATGCCCGATAGGACAACGAACTCAGCCTAGCTGAAGCAGATAAAGGTCTTCCTATACGTGAAGACAATAAAAGGCTGATAACTTCGGACTTAGAAGTTCACTAAGGAGACTTACAATGCTAGCCGTAGCTTATAAGTCTTCATCTCTGTGAAGACAGATATATCGGTGTAAGTTGCGACCTTGAAGGCTCACTGAATGGAGAATTACAACTACCGTCGCGCAAGGTAGGGAATGAAGAGCCATGATTTAATAGCCTAAATCCCCAAAGAGATAGCAGTCCCAAGAGAAAATAAATTCAGTTATGTCACTGCATAATTACTGAAACAATCTCGCTTATGATTCTAGCTAGGCTACTATGGTGTAAACAATGACTCAAGTCTATGACACCTATGAAAACAAACCGAAAAGCACTGTACCTTATCAGTTTTATTCCCAAAAGACAGAGGTCAGAGCCTGGCTAACGTAGCTAGAAGACTTCCTCTCCTTGAAGACAGATATCTCAGTGTAACTAACGACTTGAAAGCTCACTAAATGGAGACTTACAACCATCATCGCACAAGGTAGGGAATGACAAGCCGTTATTCTAACAGCTGTAATTCCCAAAGAGACAGTAATCTCAAGGTAGTTATGCAGTTATGTGTCTTCGTCTACCTGAAGACATATCTGTGTCACTTCCGACCTTGAAAGCTCACTAAATGGAGACTTACAACACTAGCCGCAAGAAAAGACCGCTGTAACAATACATAAGGCGACCATGGAGTCCACAATGACATTAAATGTCTTGACACCAAGAAATAGAACACCGAGAGGGAAAAGACATACCTATTTCCTCTAATGGTTCTATTCTAAACAAGACAGCTGTCTCAGCCTATCTATGCACTATTCGTTCAACTTCAGGATGAAAAACAGGTGATTTGAAAAAACCTGGAGAATATTTCGACGACCTCTATTGCTTTTCTTCAGTGGGAGAGCTTATACCTCTGCAAGGAGAGACTCCCTTGGAAGAATATGACCAACACGTACTTGTAGTTAGTGGAGCTTTGCTCAGACTGATAGCCGCAGGTCTACCGAGACTACATTCTCATCCACTGATCTTCTGCAATTTTCATCCACTTTTTTGCAAAGTTGATAACCTTCCGCTAAGTGGAAAGCAACAAAAGTCTATTCTCGACGACCCCTACTGCTTCCTTCAATAAGAGAGCACCTCCACTAGGAACGACTCCCTTTTGAAAGGATCCACTAGAAGATTTCTCCAATGCGGACATCTTGTAAGTGGCGGTTATGTTCGGAATCACAGCCATAGGCCTTCCGAGACAACACTTTTACCCGCTGATCTTCCATGACATAAATCCAGTTTCTCATGAAGAAGATAACTGGTAAGCAATAGAGGTCTTATTCATCACTTGTACGACTAACGAGGCTTACGGAAGGAGAAACTACGTCCTTCCCACGAAGAACCTCATCCCGTCGACTTAGGGGCATCTGACCTATAGTCTGGATCAGACCTGCACTTCTTTCCCTGAGTCGCTATACTGACAACCTCCAGAGTAAGTATAAGAGGGTTTATTGTACCCTCGCGAGGAGTTCCCTTAGTTGATTAAGTGGAATGGCCTTGCTTATCCCGGTCTGCTGAAGCGTGTTGAGGTGCAGACTTCAGTAGCAGTGTACTGGAAGCTTTCTTGTAGCCTGTTCATAGACTAATGAAAGCTCGTCATGAAATAGAGTATATCCGGAGACCGGAGCGACTCGGAGAGAGCTTTTCACCTTGTTATCTATGAGTGATGACGTCGCAAGGGCAGCATCACGTCTGATCAACTCCCAAATTGCCACTGTCAGGACGGAGTTGTACGTGGCATACATGACTGCCCTGGAAAGAACTCTATGCGAGGAACAAATGTCCTCAAATTCCTTCCCATTAAGACGATGCGTCATAGCTCTGGTGAGGTGATCTGCGTAGGACATCACGTCCAGATTTGCTCTATTGGATGAAATAGCACATTCCATCACTTGCGAGCGTATAATGAATGATGCAGGTAGGGACATATTTTCATCCCCGGCCTGCTCATCTAAACTCAGAGGAACTCTCTGGACATCTTCGTCAACCGTTTTAAATGAACGTAGTCCAAGGAACGGTATATTTATTGAAGATGTCGATGAGAAACTGCCTTCCTCTTAGCATTAGAGAGGTGAATATGGCATCGATAACATGGCCGAAGGCCTCCAACACCTGTCGAGACTGTTTCCGGAAGGAAAGAACATCCTCCTTCCTCCACACAAAATCCGCTTCAGAGACGACAGCGGTTTCTCTATAGTAGTTGCAGCTTGCTGATCAAGTGGAACAAAGTCAGTCTAGTATTGATAAATAAAATTCATCGCTACCATATGCTGTTCCGAAAGGGAAGGGTAATCCTTTTCCTTGTCCCTTTCACCATCCAACTGATTCAGCTGTGACATTCGGTCATGTGCATCTGCATGTACAGATGACTGGACCGACCCAGCACCGTCCAACAGCTCACCACTGGAGTCTGTGGGAGGCTGCTCTTGCACTTGCTGGGATGCTGTGATCAGTTGCGCAATCTGTGACAGCAAGTCTGTTACTGAGGCTTGAGGAGTAGCAGTCTTCTGTTTTTTGCCGCTTGCTACTCCTGGGACTAAGAATCGGAGATAGATCTCTTCTCCGAACGTCCCGATGAACAAAGCCTCGGATCGCTAGCTATCGGATGGTCCGACTTCACGGGCGAAGACTGGCTCTGTCTTTGTGCAACTGGTTGGATACCTAAGTCGGGTAGCTTGCATTCGGTCGTGTGTGCTTTTATAACATAGCGGAGGAAGCCATGACTTAAGCCGACCATGGCTGCAATCTAGACGGGGCGTCCCGAGCGGTGGGCAGATGTATGCTCCGACTCGTGCAAGTTTCTCAAAACAACATTTGGCCCCAAGTGTTGTTGGGTTAGAGAGGGACCTCTCCCGCTCGCGGTCTTATCAGACCTCACCGAGCCTCTCGGAAAGAAAACTTGGTTCTGGCTTGTGCAAGTTTCTCAAAACAACATCTGGCCCCAAATGTTGTTGAGCTAGAGAGGGGCCTCTCCTGCTTGCTGTCTTATTAGACCTTGTCGAGCCTCCCTAAAAGAAACTTGCTGACTTCCTCCCTATTTCTGTGGTGAGCTTTTGATTTTGAGGTGCTCGCTCTACCCAAATCTACACTTCCCTCAAACGCAACAGACTTACCCGGTGTCACGGCTCCCACGGATGGAGTAACTGCTTCACCGGTCGAGATAGCTGCTTGAAACGGATTAAAAAATCTAACCTAGAGGCCTTGACCCTTGCTTATATTCATGAGCACCTTGCAGCTAGCTCTATTTGCTCAACAGAGCCCGATGACGGTAGCACACTTTGGATGGGTGTCACAATACCATCACCATGTTCCTCTGAAAAAGAAACTGAAAAACCTGAAGTATATTATGGTGAGAGTTCCGGCATAGGAACCTCACTGCCAACAACGCATCGTGACACCCATCTCCAATGTCTGTCATGCCAATGTACACAGTAGGACAAGAGTCTGCAGGAGTGCATCGACTACAGGCAAGGCAACAAGCATGTAAATCTGAGGAAGACTTCCTCGCCTTACATTTAGACCAGTAAGCTTTCATAATTACAATCAAAAGACAAAGTCGATAGCATTCCTACAAACTCCACAACAAAATATATGATAAAGATACATGAATAATCGCAATCAAAATTAAATTCAAAAATTTATATAAAAATTTTCGAAAAAAGTTTGAAAAAATGCCTAAGTTCCCAAAGGAAACATAATGAGCCTAAGGGCATCCCGATAGAGCCTAAGTGTGGACAAAATCCAAACATTATGAGCCACACTACCAGAATAATAATCAATGTATCCTAAAGTAATTCTACAGTAACATAATATGAAATACTACATATATTTGAGGACGTTGCCAATTTAAGCAACGTCCAGGAAAACAAGACCAATACCGGGTCTGGACCTGCGTCGCTGCATGCAATTGAATCGGCAAACAGGAAGTGACTGCACGGCAGATCTGAAAATTGCTTACACGATACAACTCATCATTATGAAGCAGCAGACCAAATATAAAATCAATCCCTTGCATAGAAGCCGAGAAAAGTTTGACGAAAAATTTCAATGTTCAGTGAGTACAGTAAAATTTCAAAGTATCGGCAAACAGGAAGTAGCTGCACGGCAGATCTGAAAACTGCTTACACGATACAACTCATCATTATGAAACAGCAGACCAAATATAAAATTAATTCCTTGCATAGAAGCCGAGAAAACCTTGACGGAAAATTTCAATGTTCAGTGGGTACAGTAAAATTTCAAAGTATCGGCAAACAGGAAGTGGCTGCACGGCAGATCTGAAAATTGCTTACCCAATACAACTCATCATTATAAAGCAGAAGACCAAATATAAAATCAATCCCTTGCATAGATGCCAAGAAAACCTTGACGGAAAATTTCAATGTTCAGTGGGTACAATAAAATTTCAAAACAGGAAGTGGCTGCACAGCAAATCTGAAAATTGCTTACACGATACAACTCATCATTATGAAGCAGCAGACCAAATATAAAATCATTCCCTTTCATAGAAGCCAAGAAAACTTTGACGGAAGAAGTGTTTCGGACGGACTGACGGATGGACGGACAGACGGAGTCGAGCGGTTACTAGACCTGCTCTGCCGCTGGCAATGCAGGTAATAATAATAAAAATGGAAACAAGACATCAGGCACAAAAAGGCCCATAGTCAGAAACCAATTTAAATGCTACCAGATGCAAAGCTAGATCTTCATACTAAGAAAAAATGATACATCGGATAGAAGATGCAAGACTAAAACGACTTAACACCCCTAGGGTGAGGACGTAACCATGGGGATAAACAAAATAAATATATCGTAATACACGTTAAACTCCCAAGAAATTTACTAAAAAATTTCAATAAAAAATAGCCAAAAACTTAGGAGTTTAACAGAAAGGGTTCATGGAAGGATAGGGAAGGAATACTTGACAAACAGTGGTTAATCATTAGCAAGAATGATGACGTCAGGTGTATGTCCCGAAATTGGGAAACATAAAATAATTTTATAAATATTATAAAGTTACAGCCCTGAACATCTGAAACCACTGTAGTTCACTTTCATCATCCATTAACAGCCTTGGATCCACCAATTTTTACATTGATTTGTGTCTGGCATCCTCAAATAAACAGCTGTGCAATGAGTGCATGATACGCCCATTATTAATTACAAGAGGGAAGCACCCAACATGTGAAAAATTACCTATATTTTGACGAATAAAGTCCCATAACTCTGGAATGACAAATCGCACAGCGACACAAATCGAAAGGGAGCTTCCTTCTATCAACATATACTTTCCATCAAAAAATCACAAAAATTGCTCAAAGCATTTTCGAGTTATTGTACGATATGTGGATGGATGGACGGATGGACAGACGGATGGACAGCAGTATACCATAATATGACCATTTTTTCAAAGCGGGCGTATAAAAATGATATAATGGCCCGTAACACTAAGTTTGGACAGCTGGTGGAGTATGTACGAAACATTCATAAAATCATGACAAAGAAGGTTAAATTGCACTTCTCATAATAGAAACAAATAAGGCCTAAAAAAGTTTAAAATCTGTTTCTCAGGCCCTACCACATGATCCTTTTGGCTGCCGCTTGCTCTCTTTTTATAACCAATGCAAATTTAAAAAACTAAAAATTAAATGGTTTATGTCTGATATTTTACTCAAGTTAATAAAATTGATAAACTTGTCCCTTGAGTACAAAAAGGCTTTCAAATGCTTTAGCTTTGCAAAGCCCTCCAGCACTCAAGGGGTAAAATACACCACCACCTATGCTATTCTGTAGATTGTGAGGCCTAAAGCACAAAACAAACCAAGAACATGAACTTTTGACAGCAAAGAAATAATTACAATAACAAGAGGCCCCAGGGGGCCTGAGGGCGCTCACCTGACACGGTAGTCTAAATATCAAACCAGGGACTTGACTTGTATAAGCTGCATACGCCCCCTCCCAAGAAAAGCAGGGTGAAAAAAAAAAAAAATTTTTGTCTTAAAATTGACCAAAACACAGAAAAAAATAAATAAAAATTTTCGGATTTTGGGCCAAAATTTTCTAAGTCCCACCCGGACCCCAAATTTTCGGGGGAAAATTTTTTTTTTTTTTTTTTTGTCTTAAAATTGAGAGAAATGCATAAAAAAACAAAAAAAAAAAAAATTTCCGGATTTTGGTCCAAAATTTTCTAAGTCCCACCCGGACACAAAATTTTCAGGGGGAAAAAAAAAATTTTTTTTTTGTCTTAAAATTGACCAAAACGCAGAAAAAACAAAAAAAATTTTTTTTCGGATTTTGGTCCAAAATTTCGAAGTCCGCAACGGGACCCCAAATTTTCAGCCTAAATATGAACCCAGGGATTTGGCTTCAACAAACTTGAATCTCACCCCCCTAAGGATGCTGCATACCAAATATCAAAACATTCTTATTGCTAGATTTGAAGAAGATTTTTCAAAAATAGTCCCACCTCCACCCCAAATTTTCAGGGGAAAAAAAAAAAAAAATTTTTTTGTCTTAAAATTGACAGAAAGGCATAAAAAACAAAAAAAATTGTTTTCGGATTTTGGTCCAAAATTTTCTAAGTCCCACCCGGACCCCAAATTTTCAGGGAAAAAAATTTTTTTTTTTTTTGTCTTAAAATTGACCAAAACGCAGAAAAAACAAAAAAAAAAAAATTTTCGGATTTTGGTCCAAAATTTTCTAAGTCCAACTCGGACCCAAAATTTTTAGGGGGAATAAAAAAAAAAAATTTTGTCTTATAAATTGACAGAAATGCATAAAAAACAAAAAAAAAATTTTTCGGATTTTGGTCCAAAATTTTCTAAGTCCCACCCGCACCCCAAATTTTCAGGGTAAAAAAAAAAATTTTTTTTTTTGTCTTAAAATTGACCAAAATGCAGAAAAAACAAAAAAAATTTTTTTTCGGATTTTGGTCCAAAAATTTCAAAGTCGCACCCGGACCCAAAATTTTCAGGGGAAAAATTTTTTTTTTTTTTTTTTTGTCTTAAAATTGACAGAAATGCATAAAAAACAAAAAAAAAATTTTTTCGGATTTTGGTCCAAAATTTTCTAAGTCCCACCCGCACCCCAAATTTTCAGGGTAAAAAAAAAATTGTTTTTTGTCTTAAAATTGACAGAAATGCATAAAAAACAAAAAAAATTTTTTTCGGATTTTGGTCCAAAATTTTCTAAGTCCCACCCGCACCCCAAATTTTCAGGGGGAAAAAAAAAAAAAAAAATTTTTTTGTCTTAAAATTGACAGAAATGCATAAAAAACAAAAAAAATTTTTTCCGGATTTTGGTCCAAAATTTTCTAAGTCCCACCCGCACCCCAAATTTTCAGGGGGAAAAAAAAAAAAAAAAAAATTTTTTGTCTTAAAATTGACAGAAATGCATAAAAAACAAAAAAAAATTTTTTTTTGTCTTAAAATTGACCGAAACGCATAAAAAACAAAAAAAATTTTTTTTTCGGATTTTGGTCCAAAATTTTTTAAGTCCCACCCGGACCCCAAATTTTCAGGGTAAAAAAAAAAATTTTTTTTTTGTCTTAAAATTGAACAAAATGCAGAAAAAACAAAAAAAAATTTTTTTCGGATTTTGGTCCAAAAATTTCAGTCCCACCCGGACCCATAATTTTCAAGGGAAAAATTTTTTTTTTTTTTTTTGTCTTAAAATTGACAGAAATGCATAAAAAACAAAAAAAATTTTTTTTCGGATTTTGGTCCAAAATTTTCTAAGTCCCACCCGCACCCCAAATTTTCAAGGGGAAAAAAAAAATTTTTTTTGTCTTAAAATTGACCGAAACGCAGAAAAAACAAAAAAATTTTTTTTTCGGATTTTGGTCCAAAATTTCGAAGTCCGCAACGGGACCCCAAATTTTCAGCCTAAATATGAACCCAGGGATTTGGCTTCAACAAACTTCAATCTCACCCCCCTAAGGATGCTGCATACCAAATATCAAAACATTCTTATTGCTAGATTTGAAGAAGATTTTTCAAAAATACTCCTCATACTGCACTAATTTAAACATTTGGGCTCCCATAGAGAGCCCAAATATCCACCCAGGCAATTCATTTCAATAAACATGTGAAACAATCTTCCAAAGATGTTATATGTGAAATTTTAAAGCTTTTCGAGCAGTGCTTTCGGAGAAAAGTAGTCTTATGTTTTTCCCATTACCCACAGTGTTAAAAAATGCTGACTCAGCACTTTTTCAAACTCCCCAAAAACTACCCCATCATAAAACCGATGGCAATTTTTTTGGATCATTCCATTCTGTTGGTCCTAAGGAAGCTTCACAACAAATAAGAATTCTCAGTGCCGTGGAGTTTTGGAGATATGAGCGTTTTCATTTTTTTCTATTTTTAGCTCCTGTGGTTCCCACGGGGCTATGGGGAAAAAAAATTCGGCATAAATTAGGTACTTATGACCCAATAAGCACTCATGTAAAATTTGGTTCAAATCGGCCTTGCGGTTTGGAAAATAGAAATTTGGGGCGGGGCCAAAATTTTTGCCCCTCCTTTAACATCGTCAAATATAGCCCCTCCAACTTCTCTTGAACAAACTTGAGTCTACACCTCAAAAGGAAGCTGCATACCAAATATCAAGTCTCTGCTATTGCTGGTTCTTGAGAAGAAGATTTTATAAGAATTGGAGCATTTTTGCCCCATCCCTCTGCTCAATGTGAGCCCAAACCTAATTTGACAAAAAATAGGTGTCCGCAGACACAACCCCTTCTCACATGAAATTTCATTAATATGCGGCCAGTGGTTTGGGAGAAAAAGCCCAAACACCACCTTCACGACGGACGCCAGACGACGGACGAAAAGTGATCAGAATAGCTCACCCTGACTTTCAGTCAGGTGAGCTAATAAAGTCCCATAACTCTGGAATGACTAATCGAATGGCGACACTAAGAAAGAGAGCTTCCTTCCATCAACATACACCACCTATCAAAAAACCATGAAAATCTCTCAAAGCATTCTCGAGTTTTCAAACGACGTGTAAAAAGTTAAAAAATTTATAGTAATTTATATATTTTTTATACTTACCAATGACCCAGACATAGCTGGTGCTAACTCTTAAAAATATAGGGCCAAACACAAATTTTGCCCCCCAATCCCCAAAATTTGCATCTAAAACCAAAAGAAATCATGTCCTGAAGGACCTCAATACTTTGCCCTTACTGCGCATGCGCAGTGTCAAGGACGTTCTGAAATTGGCGCCAATTATCATTCTTACAAGCAATGCCTGGTCAGCGCTATGTACTCAGCGGGGAGGTATGAGTTCCCAACTCCTGGGAGGGCCATCCCCGTCTGGGTCATTGGTAAGTATAAAAAATATATAAATTACTATAAATTTTTTAACATTTTTATACTGTACCAATGACCCAGACATAGCTGAACAGTAAAAAGGCTGGAGGGCCTAGGACATAGAGGAAAATCCAATAAGCTCAACTATATAACATAGAGTCAACCCCTCAAGGAGAAAAGGGGTATTAGGCTTTACATGTATGTTTCTTATTTTATGATAAATTAGAAAGATACAATTCCCTTCATAATTGATCACAATAACATTCATGTTCCCTATTAACATCCAGTATAACCCTTTATACTAATTATTTTTAAAGTAAGCCAATAAATAAAGTTAGTCCAGAGAATTGAGACTCTTTATATTCTTTAAAAGTGTCCGAGGATTGTATATTAACGCCCGTTTGACACTTGACATATACAAATGCTTCACACCGAGCTACACTTTAAAAATATGACATGAATGAATTTTTAACATTAATATTACACTTTAAAACCATCCCGGAAACGACAACTTACTGACTCCGGAGGAGGAATTCCCTTGCTTTTCACTATAAAGCAGGTGACCTAAGGGAACACCCTCCCCCCCCCCCCCTTCCCCTTGCCCTGGGTCAAATAGCCCAGAGCGAAGAGGGCAGCAGGACGGAGTCACTGCCGGAACAGAAAGCCTGCATAACTATAGTTGCAACTGTTTAGTGGACGACATTCTGAGCAACAGATAATGGACCTAAACAATGCAGGTCTCCAGAAATGGACTCAATATTTCTGAGATAAAAATTTGTGAATGTGGATGGCTGAGACCAATAAGCAGCCTTCATTAAATCTGTAATAGCAACACTATTTGCGTAAGCCCAAGATGTAGAAAGAGCTGTTACTTCATGAGCCGAAATCTTAAGCACAGACTGCTGAGAAGAAGATAAATTTTCATAAGCAGTACGGATAGTTAATTGAATCCATCTAGCAATAGAATGTACCGAAATGTCCTTTCTATTAGGCATCAGAGACAGAAAGAAACGTTTTCGTCCCTTTCTGATAAACTGAGATCTCTGTTTATAAATACGTAAAGCTCTAACAGGACAGAGTAAAGGCCTACGCCCGTCTGAAGACGGCAGTGCCTTAATAACAATAGGTTCCGGATATTTATTAGGAGCCTGATTCTTAGCTAAAAATCCAACATTAGTAGTGAAGGTGATAGTGTTCCCGACACTACGATAGTGAGAATCGTCCACCGATAGTGCATAAAGCTCACTGACTCTTCTAGCAGAAGAAAAAGCTAAGAGAAAAGCTGTCTTATAAGTCAAGAATTTGAAATCTACTGTCCCAAGAGGCTCAAATGGCTTTTCCTTCAGTTTAAGAAGAACCCAAGCTAAATTCCACTTAGGAATTAATCTAAGAGTTATGGGTCTATTTATCGAGAAGTTTCTAACTAACTTAGATAAAGAGACATTAGATCCAATTTGTAAACTATCATGGTGTGCATAGGTATCAGATAACATAGACCTATAACCCTTAATAGTAACAGGCTGCAGTTTGATCTCGTCAAACAAGTATACTAGAAAGTTTGCAATGTCTGGTATGGAGGGATAAAAAATATCAACAGAATGATCCCTACACCAACGACGAAAAACCTTCCACTTAGCCGCATAGTTTAGTGAAGAGGAGGTCCTCCTACAGTTAGAAATCGCGTCCACTGCTCGTCCTGTAAAGTGCTTGCCATGCAAGTAGGACCGCACAACGGAAAAACGTGAAGGTTGAGACCTTGCGGATTGTGATGAAGTTGACGCGGTTTCCCCTGCGAAAGAAGATCCTCCCGTGGAGGAAGCTTTCGCGGTAGGTCCCACAACAGACACCTAAGTAGATTTATCCACGGTCTCTGTGGAGACAGAGATGCTACCAACAGAATCTTGCATTGAGATTGTTTTATTTTTAGCAATACTTGCTGAATCAACGGCGCTGGAGGATACGCATATCCTATCATTCCGTCCCATGAGATCGATAGAGCGTCTACTGCAAATGCTCTTGGATCCGGACACGGTGACACATACGTCTGCAACTGATTGTTGAGATATGTCGCAAATAAGTCTATCATTGGCCGTTCCCATTGGTAGCAAATTTGATTGAATACTTGTTTGTTGAGAGTTCACTCCGACGGCAACAAGCGACCCTTCCGTGAAAGGGAGTCTGCTAGTACATTCAGACGACCCGGTATATGACAGACCGAAAGCAGAACTTGATGTTCTAGAGCAAACAGAAGGATTCTTTCCGTTAAATTGAATAACGGAACGGAATGAGTGCCTCCCTGGTTCCGTATATACGCCACTACTGTCGTATTGTCGGACAAGATTTGGACATGAGCTTTGTGAATAATGTCCATCCAATGACGTAACGCAAGCCAAATTGACATCATTTCCTTGATGTTTATGTGCTTGCTTAGGAACTGTGGATCCCAAAGACCCTGGCATCTCGAATCCGTTGGGATCAATGATGCACCCCAACCTGTGTGACTGGCATCCGTCATAATAGTAAAACTCGGATCCGGCAACTGCAGCGGAACTCCCTGAGTTAACCACTGAATGTTTGCCCAAGTCTGAATCTCTTGTTTCACTTGATCTGACAAGAGAACGTCTATATCGAGCGAATGAATCTTCACACTCCAATTCTGAGTCAAGAAAATTTGGAGAGGACGAATGCGTAACCGCCCCATCGGAATGAGATCCGCAGCAGCTCCGCACAGACCTATCAGTCTCATGAACTCCCTCGCTGTGACTTTGTCTGCATGAAGACAATAGCGAGCGTAACAACTGACTAATTTCGCTCTGGTTAACGGCAGACGAACGAGATTGTTGTGCATCTCGAAGCTCATTCCCAGATGAGTGAATGACTTGGACGGCACCAGATCCGACTTCTCCACGTTTATAACAAAACCGAGATGTCGGAGCAATAGAAGCAGATTCTGCACATCGTTCTGAAGCGTTAACTCGTTGCCGTACCTCTGAAGAATGTCGTCCAGGTAGGCTGACGTTACCGCAGACGAATGAGCTCGGAAATACATCATTACCGAGTTCATTACCCGAGTGAAAGCCCAGGGTGCTAGGTTCAATCCGAAGCACATCGCCCGGAATTGATACACCACTCCTAGGACTGCGAAGCGTAGATACTTTCTGAATGTCGGATGTACCATGACATGAAAGTACGCATCTTTGAGATCTATGCTTGTAGCATAATCGTTCACCCGAATACTCGCTCTGACCGATCGAATCGTCTCCATATAGAACTTCGGAGCGACGATCTGCTTGTTTATCCAGCTCAAATCTATGACTGGACGGAACGAGCCATCTGGTTTCGGAACCAGAAACAGATGGCTGTAGAATCCCGGTGTTTCCTGGTCTTCTACGACCTCTACCACGTTCTTCATTAAAAGAGACTGCACCTCCGATAACAGAGCGTCTCTTTTCTGCGGATTTGACGGAAGTTGAGTCCATTTTGGACTTCGAGTTAATGGAGACTTTCGTTTGAAGGATATTCTTAGACCTTCCGAAATCACCCCTCTCACCCAAGGGTCGTCCGTAATCGACGCCCACTCTTCTGAAAAACTCGACAACCTTCCGCCAACCGGAACACGATAGAGGTTGAAACCATCACCTCCTGGACCTGCGAGGCCTGCGGGAGGAGAAACCACGTCCACCACGACCCGCACCTCGTCCCGTCGACATCGGGGCGTCCGACCGGTTGTCCCGGCCCGAAGGACGTCCCGCACGTGAGTCGCTGCCTTGACGGTCTCTTGAATAAGACGAAGAGGACGCACCGGAACCTCTATAGGAACCTCTCTTGGGCGCATTAGTCCCAGAAGTGCCTGTCTTACTCTTATCTGCCGTATCCGACTTTTTGGAAGCGGATTTAAACAGCAGAGAATCCGAAACTTTCTTAGTAATTTTATTGTAGATTGCAGAAAGCTTGCCGTCGAAGAGAAGTTCTCCGGAGACCGAAGCAACTCTGAGAGAGTTCTTCACCTTACTATCCATGCGTGTGGATGTAGCTAGGGCTGCGTCACGTCTAACCAACTCCAGGTTTGCCACTGAAAGGGCGGAGTTATACGTGGAATAAGCTACTGCCCTTGAAAGAAGTCTTAAAGAGGATTGTATATCCTGGAATTCTTTCCCTTGAAGACGCAGTGATAATGCCTTTGTAAGGTGGTCTGCGTAAGATAAAGCGTCTAAACTGGCCCTGTTAGACGTAATTGTCGTATCCAACACCGCGGTTGGAATGGACGTAGACGACGGTAATGACAATTCTAAGTCTTCCGCCTCGTCATCAAGACGCAGAGGAACTCTCGGAATATCCTGTCCTGCCGTATCAAATTTATTCCTTGCATTAATGAAAGGCAGGTTAAGAGCATTGGCGGACAAGAAACCAGCTTTGCCTGTTTTGGAAGCAAGCTTGAAGATAGCGTCATTCAGTAATTCAAATGTTCTTGTGACATTATTGGACTGAGGCGGAAACTCAGGGACGATGTCTCTGAACCGCTCGAAGAATTCAGTGTCCAATGACGCTATCAGTCTCTTATCCGGTACCGCAGCAGTCTGGCCCAACGGAACAACTTGAGGAAGGAAGTGCCGGATGAAATCCACGGCAGCTTTATGTTGTTCCGAAAGGGATAGCTCCAAGACATACGTATCCCTTTCGCCATCCGGTCGGACCTCATGATGCTCCCGGTCGTCCGCACCCGATGCTTTGGCGGAGCGTACCGACCCAGCGCCGTCGGATAATTCCCGATCCGACACCGATTCTGTCGATTGCTGGGATGCTGCGATAATTTGTGCTATCTGAGCTAGCACGTCCATCATCGAGGCCTGCGGAGTAGCGGTCTTTCGCTGCTTAGCCGCGGGAAGCTCCGCATCAACTGACTCCCGCATACTCTTCCTATGCGAACGTCCGGAGTCTACCGGCCTCGTGTCCCTGGCTACCGGATGGAGTGACCTGGTCGCCGATGAATCCCTGATCGGCGAAGCTGGTAGAATATCCGCGGTCACGTAGCCAAGGTGCGGTCGTGTGCGCTGGTGAGAGGATGAGGAAGCCTGAGCAGTCTCAGCGGACTGCCTATACAACGGAGCGTCCCGAGCGACGGACGTGTGCTCCGCTTGCGACACATTTTGTACCACAACATCTGGTCCCAGATGTTGTTGTACGAGAGAGGGGCCTCTCTCGCTCGTGGCCCGGCTGGACCTGGACGAGCTAGGAACCGGACTAGAAGGCCTCCTCCGATCTCTCCTATTATCCGCCGTCACTGGGTGTGCACCTTGAATGTTTATAGTGCTCGCATCACCCAACATTTCCTCCTGGACCGCAACGGACGAACCCGGCTGCCGAACCATTCGGTGAATGGACGCTACACCGGGCGAGCTAGCGGACGACAGCGCCGTCGATCCTACTCGGGACCTCTTAGGCAACTGTCGTATCTCCATGAGCACTTTTGCCGCTAGCTCTGCATTCAATTGTGACGACGGAAGCGCACTTTTGGAAGATAACATGGAAACATCACCCTGTTCTTGTTCCTCTGAAATAGAAACTGATAGACTAGAGTGACCCTGCAGAGAAAGGACCGGCATAGCCCTTTTTCCACTAACAACATACCGTGACACACGTTTCCAATGTTTGTCATCCCTATATTGACATATTGAACAGGAGTTAGTGCGAGTACACTGCCTACAATTAATACAATGATCATGAAAGTCAGAGGAAGATTTATTCCTATTACAATTTGAACAATATCCTTTCATTGTGAAAAGACAACAACAAGTCCTAGTACTCGCACAAACCCCTAAAAACAAAGATACATAATAACATGATCCATTAACATTGAAAAAACAATTGAAATCCAAAATAATTTTTGAAAAATATTTTTTCAGCGAAGCCCAAGTTTCTGAAAAGTAATGTTGAGCCCCAATGGATCCCAAGGCTAAGTGTGGTCAAAAATTTTAAAATTATATTAAATAATTAATGCAACACTTACGGATAATAATAATGTATCTTGTAATGAGATAAACTACTCCAAAGGCAAAAAGCCCCCCTCAAAAGAGACTGTTGCCAATGTAAACAAAAAGTGTATAAACACCAGAAAACATGACTCCAGGCACTGACAATACTGGCCCGAAATCAGTTATCATCAATACACACTATCTAATGCAAAACAGAGACTTCCAGGGAAGAATCTGCAGAACATCAGATGGTAGATGCAGAACACAACGTCTAAACACCCATGGGTGAGAACGTAAACATGGGGAAAATAACAGAATTCATTCTGTAAGCAAGCTAATTCTCCCAAGAAATTTTAGTAGTAATCTTACTCAAAAATATGCCAAAAGCATGGGAGAATAGCAAGGGGGGACTTACAGGATAGGGGGAGAGGAAACACTGAATAAGCAGTGCAACTTCATAGCAAGAATGACAACAACAGGCCCATGCCTCGAAAATAGGCAACTTAACATAATTTCATTACAAAATTTTAAGTTAGGCCATTAAAAAAAGAACCTCTGTTTCTCAGGCCCACGCGCATGGTCATTTTTGGAGCGCATGCAACCTTTTTATGACACAAAAAAAAATCTTCAAAAAATTTGAGATATTGTGCTCATTTCGGTAAATCGATATCGATGCGTTCGCAAATTTTAAATTAACACACTTCAAGCTTTTTCTACATCATACCTTAATGAAGTGGGTGGGTTCTAGCAATATTCACGACAGAAAGTGTTTTATTCTGTAAAAGGTAAGTCATAATGACAGCAAGAAGGAAGGTGTCTTTCAGTCTGACAACAAACAGTCACAAAGGGGAATGGTCGATTCGCACCACGTTTGATTCGCACCAACCCTCAGAAAGTCTGCAAAGTCAGGTGCTATGTTGAATGGAACACAGTCTCCTGGCATTTATTTTTAGTAACATTTGTATTGTAAATGGCCGTCATTGGGAATTTGTGTACTGTTATTTGAAACCGTTACGAGTTTCCCAGTTAATTTAAATAAATGCATTTGAGATGCAGGATAATTGGATAACTAATAGTAACCGTTGCTAAATTTTAAAGTAACAGTCATAGTTGAAAATAAATCGCATATAGGCAGGTATGTGCGGTCGAATTGGTTAATAAAAACATGCAAACATTCGTTTTGTATTTCATTTTCAGATTTCAAAAAAATATGATTTATGGATGAACTGCCCGTTCAAATGGGTTGTGATAATTTTGATTATAATGGGGAAAAATTGCGATTTTATTAGGCAGGTTGTGAAAGGATTTTTTTTTTTTGGTCAAATAAATCTCTGAAAGTTGGCACTTCGAGTTCGACATTTGATTTGTCCCAGAGACGTTTCAACCCGAGACATTTCACCCACGAGGTGTTTCGTGACTTTCGTCCTGTGTTATAATTTTCATGTTTCACTGAAAAAAACAAACATTCAAACCCCACTTCATTTACGACCCAACACCCCTGTGGTGAATAACCAATATATTTTGCAAAATTTTGCATGGTTCACCAGGCGTTTGGGTGGGGGTCAAATTACCACAAACAACCTCTCGGGGAGAAAATAAAAAGAAAAAAAAAAACCCGCCCGCCTGCATGCTTTTTTGGAAAAAATGGCCTGAGAAACAGACAATCAACTTTGTATGGCCTTACAGCCCTGAATATTTTCTGTCACTCCTTTTTCCTCTCCTCCTTCTATATCCTCCTTAGAATCACCATTTCTCCAATATTTATGTGTCTGGCATCATTTAAACTGAGATTTACAAGCACAAAGATCAGTGAGATGTTAACTGATGAAGGGCCAAACAAAGAATGATAATTGGCGCCAATTTCGGAACGTCCTTGACACTGCGCATGTGCAGTAAGGGCAAAGTATGGAGGTCCTTCAGGACATGATTTCTTTTGGTTTTAGATGCAAATTTTGGGGATTGGGGGGCAAAATTTGTGTTTGGCCCTAGATTTTTAAGAGTTAGCACCAGCTATGTCTGGGTCATTGGTACAGTATAAAAATATCAACGATCTTCTAAGTAATAAAGTCCCATAACTCTGGATCGAATGGTGAAACTAACCAAAAGGGAGCTTCCTTCCATGAACATACACCACCTACCAAAAAATCACAAAAATCTCTCAAAGCGTTCTCGAGTTATCGTACGTGTAAAAAATCAAAGATTTTCTAAGTAATAAAGTCCCATAACTCTGGAATGACTAATCGAACGGCGACACTAACCGAAAGGGAGCTTCCTTCCGTCAACATACACCACCTACCAAAAAATCGCGAAAATCTCTCGGACTGTTCTCGAGTTATCGTACGACGTGTAAAAAACAAAGATTTTCTAAGTAATTAAGTCCCATAACTCTGGAATGACTAATCGAACGGCGACACCAACCGAAATTCCATCAACATAAACCACCTACCAAAAAATCACGAAAATCTTTCGAAGCGTTCTCGAGTTATAGTACGACGTGTAAAACATCAACAATTTTCTAAGTAATAAAGTCCCATAACTCTGGAATGACTAGTCGAACGGCGACACTAAATAAAAGGGAGCTTCCCTCCATCGATATACACCACCTACCAAAAAATCACGAAAATCTCTCAAAGCGTTCTCGAGTTATCGTACGACGTGTAAAAAATCAACAATTTTCTAAGTAATAAAGTCCCATAACTCTGGAATGACTAATCGAATGGTGACTCTAAACGAAAGGGAGCTTCCCTCCATCGATATACACCACCTACCCAAAAATCATGAAAATCTCTCAAAGCGTTCTTGAGTTATCGTACGACATGTGACCAGACGGACAGATGGACGGACGGACAGATGGACAGCGGTATACCATAATACGACCCATTTTTTCAAAACGGGTGTATAAAAAGGAGATTTTAAAGCACAGATGTCAGCACATTGTTACTGACTTCAGGGCCAAACAAAGAATAATGTTTGCGCCAATTCTGGTCTCTTCCTGACCACTGCACATGCGCAGAGAGAAAAAGTATGGAGGGCCAGATAGGACTTTTAATTTTCGGTTTTGTATGCAAATTTTGAGGATTGGGGGGGTTCAAAATTTGTGTTTGGCCCTTGATAATATCGAGTTTGCATGAACTAGTCTGGGCCATTGGTTGTCGTATAAAAATATGCTAAATTATGTGATGAGCAATATTTGTTCTCTAATAATTCTTTTTAAATTTATTTGAATTTATTGGAAAGCACATATATAGGCATTCTCTGATAACTTGCAGAGAAACAAATGAACAAATTATTATTATGATCCAGAGATCAAATTAAACAAAAACTTCTATTTTAGTCCAAGAGGTATCAACTGCCCACCCAATTCCATCTGTATCTACCATTCAACAAGCTTTTGGAACTATTCTGTAGTACTCACAATCTTTTCTTATCCACAACTCTTTTTACTCTAACTGCTTTCTGTTCACTGTAAATCTTGCAAACAACTATAATGAAGAAAAAATAGGCCGATAAAATCGTCAGATGTGTACCCATACGCGCAACTAGTAGAAAGCTGTATGACGGAGGGCCACCACGGATGCCGACATTATGTACACCATACAAGGTATGGGTACATTTAGAAATGAATTGGAGAAGTGCCTAATTTGATGGATAAAGGGTTAATATCTCCGGAGCAAATTATCAGATTTACATAAAAAACTATACAGCACAGCACATCAGTAACCTGAATAAATATATAAAGTAACATGACAATCGGATTGATATTTGTTGAGTTATCTCATGCCAAAGGGATTGGAGGAATTTTCAACTTGAAGGATGAATGGGGTTAATATCTCCGGATCAAATTATCAGATTTACACCAAAAACTATACAGCTCAGCACATCAGTAACCTGAACACAATTATAAAGTAACTTAACAAACCAAGCAATATTTTTCAAGTTATCAAATGCCAAAGGGATTGGAGGAATTTTCAATTTGAAGGATAAAGGGTTAATATCTCAGGATCAAAATAACAGATTTACACCAAAAACTATACAGCTTGGTACATCAGTAACCTAAACACAAATATAAAGTAACTTGACAATCAAAGCAATATTTTTCAAGTTATCGAATGCCAAAGGGATTGGAGAAATTTTAAATTTGAAGAATAAAGTGTTAATAGCTCAGGATTAAATTATCAGATTTACACCCAAAACTATACAGCTTGGCACATCAGTAACCTGAACACAAATATAAAGTAACTTGACAAGCCAAGTAATATTTTTCAAGTTATCGAATGCCAAACGGATTGGAGTAATTTTCAATTTGAAGGATAAAGGGTTAATATCTCGGAATCATATCATCAGATTTACACCAAAAACTATACAGCTCGGTACATCTGTAACCTGAACATAAATATAAAGTAACTAGACAATCCAAGCAATATTTTTCAAGTTATCGAATGCCAAAGGGATTGGAGGAATTTTCAATTTGAAGGATAAAGGGTTAATATCTCAGGATCAAATTATCCGATTTACACCAAAAAGTATACAGCTTGGCACATCAGTAAACTGAACACAAATATAAAGTAACTTGACAATCCAAGCAATATTTTTCAAGTTATCGAATGCCAAAGGGATTGGACGAATTTTCAATTTGTAGGATAAAGGGTTAATATCTCAGGATTAAATTATCAGATTTACACCAAAAACTATACAGCTCGGCACATCAGTAACCTGAACACAAATATAAAGTAACTTGACAAGCCAAGCAATATTTTTCAAGTTATCGAATGCCAAAGGGATCGGAGAAATTTTCAATTTGAAGGATAAAGGGTTAATATCTCAGGATCAAAATAACAGATTTACACCAAAAACTATACAGCTCGGCACATCAGTAACCTGAACACAAATATAAAGTAACTTGACAAACCAAGCAATATTTTTCAAGTTATCGAATGCCAAAGGGATTGAAGGAATTTTCAATTTGAAGGATAAAGGGTTAATATCTCGGGGTTGAATCATCAGATTTACACCAAAAACTATACACTCGGCAAAACCGTAACCTGAACACAAATATAAAGTAACTAGACAATCCAAGCAATATTTTTCAAGTTATCGAATGCCAAAGGGATTGGAGGAATTTTCAATTTGAAGGATAAAGGGTTAATATCTCAGGATCAAATTATCAGATTTACACCAAAAACTATACAGCTCAGCACATCAGTAACCTGAACACAAATATAAAGTAAACTGACAATCCAAGCAATATTTTTCAAGTTATTGAATGCCAAAGAAATGGATACGGATGCCGGATGGACAGATGGACGGACAGATGGATAGACAAAGGATAGACGAACGACGGATGGTCACCCCGGATGCCGGCATAATGTGTACCATACATAGTATGGGTACACATAAAAATAGTAGACTTACTGAAACGATAGATTATCAATTATCCTCACAAAAGGTACAGGTTGTTACAGTTTATTAGTTATGAAATAGAACGAAATAAAAAGTTATGCTGAAACATAAATAGGTCCTTGTACCCAAATTTTTTTCTACAGTCAAAGATTTGAACATACCTGGTCACATATTAAAACTTGGCAGGAGATATTTTCCATCTTATTATGCCTTCCATATTATTATGACATTTAAAACAACCGCAAGGATGCCATGTTAGTGTTTGGGACCAAGCTTTTTACTTTTAGCATATAATTAATAGAATACCAACATCATTTGATTGAAACTATTGTTATTTCATCCCTACTAATGAGATAATTCTGGCATCCATTCAGATATCCTCAAAACATAATCCTGAAATCTGAATGAAATTGTCTGAGGGGAAAAACAGAGAAAGAGAAAGAATGAGACAAGGAGAGGTGATAGAGGAACAAGGAGATAGGAGACAATTTGAGACATACGGAAGTGAATGGCACGATATGATGGCATAGAGGAGAGTTAGCATATATACTGCTATTAACCCCTACCACTCTGGTGATGCAACAAAATCACTCTGTTTTTCTCTTGTTTAACTATGAATTTAACCAAATTACACCTTGTTTGACAGAGCTCACCCAATAGGGGAAACTGCCTCCTTTATTGTGAGTCTGTCAAGGAAAAACCACCCCCACCACAGACCACCCCCCCCCCCCCCCCACACACCTGTCGGGGAGCACAAGTCCTCTTTTCAGGGAAATCATGGTGCCACCACTGTGTCATTGCCACATTACTTTCGATTGTAAGCTTAGGTGACAGAGCAAAGATGTGATGAAATGCTCAAACATAGATAGATCACAGGCTGTAGAACTGAGATATTTAGTGACTGAAGTACCTGGTCCTATCAATTTATTATAATGTAGATCAGCTCTTGTATACAATCAGACATGTTAACCTCAGAAGAATTTTTTCAGGGAACTTGTGGGTGATTTTCAGAGAAATTGGATGAATTTCAGGGAAACGTACATGCTTGAACAATATGCATAAGAACTAAAAGATTTCAGCTGTTCGACCACCACTGTACCAGTTTGCACCCAGTAGTTCATAGGCTAAACACTTTTTGAAGCCCTTAATGACATGTTAAAAAATCATTGGTTCAAATACTTCATCTCCGTTATAAAATCAATACATTTTTCAAAACAAGAGGCCCCATGGTTCATCAATGGATGGACGGACAGACAAATGGATGGATGAGTGGGCAGACAAAGGGATAGGCAGACGAACTGAGGGAACCCATTTCTATATCCCCGCAAAACTTCGTTTTGGTGAGGGATAATTAACAAATGTGTAGTCAATTGATTCTGTGGTGAGTTTGCCCTGAAAAAATGGTTCCAAGATAAAATGAATGAAATGTTTTTAAGATGACCTTAATTTATAATTTGCATAAGCCTGTAAACATTGTTTACACCAAAGAATGTTTCCAAAGTTATGATTCATTCATTACCTTTAAGGTATTTTTCTATCAAGTCTATCACAACACTTCTATGCTCCTTAACCTGGGGAAGAACCTTCTGTAATGAAGCTAAAAATATATAAAAAGATGCATTTTAAGATGGTGAAGGCAAATTAAAACCAACTTACATGTTTATCCTCTCAACCAATAATAAAAACAAGAGGCACCATGGGGCCCCAAGGCACTCACCTGACCAAAATTGTTTAAAGAAGGATTTAATTACCATCTACGGCTAGTTACCACAAGAGAGGAAGGAAGTTATTTAATTATATATAACTCTGTTGTCCATGCCATATGAATTTTTTCTAGTATTGGGATGTTGCCACATAAATAATGCCTAGATATTCAGTAATGCAAAACTAGGGAGTCCAAATATCAACCTAGGGACTTAACTTAAGCAAACTTGAAGGATGTTGCATACCAAATATCAAAAGATTCTGACTGGTGGTTCTGGAAAAGAATTCAAGAATATTACAAATTTTGCACTATGTTAAAATTCCCAACCCCACCCCACCCCCAGTGAACCCCCTAAGGATGCTGTTTACCATTTCTCAAAAGATTCTCATTGTATTTCAAGAAGCCAATTTTAAAGATTATTGCTCATAATGGACTAAGTTAAAATTCAGGCTCTGATAGGGTGCCCAAATATTAACCCAGGGACTTGGTTTGAACTAAATGAGATCTAACCTCCCTAACGATAATGTATATCAAATATCAAAAGATTCTGACTGGTGGATCTGAAGAAGATTTTTAATAATTATTCCCCATATTGCACTAAGTTAAAATTCAGGACCCATAGGGAACACAAATATTAACTAAGGGATGGGTTTTGAACAGACTTGAATCTGACCCCTGTAAGAATACTGTATACCCAATATCCATAGATTCTGAATAGTGGATCTGAAAAAGAAGATTTTAAAGAATATTCACCATATTGCATAAAGCTGAAATTCGGGCGTCCAAAGAGACCCCAATTATTAACCAATGGGCTTGATTTGAATCAACTTGATACTGACCCCTTTAAGGATTCTGTATACCATATATAAAAAGATTCTGGCCAGTGCTTCTGGAGAAGAAGAGTTTTAAAGATTGTTCCTCGTTTTGGACGAAGTTAAAATTTGGGCTCCAATAGGGCACCCAAATAATAACCCAGGGGTCTGATTTGAACAAAATTAGATCTAACTGCCCTAAGGATGCTGTATACCACATATCAAACAAGAAGCCCCAAGGGGCCTTAATTGCTCACCTGACAAAGTGGTTCAAAAAAGTATTTTTGGTCACATTCAGTTTGTCACAGTTCATCAACACTACAGAGGAATGAAGTCATGAAATTATTCATCACTCTGGTGTCCATGTCAGATGATTATTATCATAGGTCTTCCTGACTGCTTCCAATCCAATCCTATTAGCTGTAGACAAGCAATACCAAACTTCCAAAGATGTATGTCACTGCAGTCACCGCAATCTCCCCTCCCACCCCCCCCCCCCCCAATAGAGAGCCCAAATATTAACTCAGGGACTCGATTTGAACAAACCTGAATCTGCCCCCCCCTCACCCCCCCACCCCCACCCCCCTCCTACAGATGTTATATACCAAATATCAAAAGATTCTGATTGATGTTTCTGGAGATTTTTTTTAATTTTGGAAAACAATTTATGGGTGCTATCAGAGTAATGCACCTTGTGGTGCCTCCTGTGGGCGTGGCAACTTTATTTGAATAACTGTGAATTGACATATTAAAAGGAAGATGCACATCAAATTTGGTTCAATTCTGCCCAGTGGTTTATGAGGAGAAGCCGATAATGTAAAGTTCATGCCGGACGGACAACAAACAAAAAGTGGGCACTTGGCCTCCTGCTGACTTTCAGTCAGGTGAGCTGAAAATTCTAACTGGTGGATCTGAAGAAGAAGATTTTTAAAGATTGCCCTCCCCCCCCCCCCTCCCCCGCCCCATATTGCACTAATGGATCTGAAGAAGAAGATTTTTAAAGATTGTCCCCCCATTTGCACTAAGTTAAAATTCGCCCCTCCCCCCTCCCCCATAGCCCAAATATTAACTGAGGGACTTGATATGATCAATCTTGAAACTGAGCCTCATAATAATGGTGCATACCAAACATTAAAAGCATTCTGACTGGTGGTTCTGAAGAAGAAGATTTTTAAAGATGATTCCTTTATTGACCAAAGTTAAAATTCAGGCTCCTGTATTGAGCCCAAATATGAACCAAGGGGCTTAATTTTAACAAACTTGTATCTGATCCCACTATGGATGTTGCATACCAAATATCAAATTCTGATCAATGGTTCTGGAGAAGAAAATTTTTAAAATATTTGCAAATATGCGGACTCAGCATTTTTTCGATGCCCCCCACAGAACACCCTGATACAACCGATGGCAATTTTTGTTCATCACTCCATTCTACTGGTCCTAAGAATGCTTCATACCAAATAATAGTTATCTGTTCCGTGTGGGAACTATGGGTGTTGAAAATATTTTATTTTTAGCTCCTGGGGTTCCCACGGGGACACAGGAAATTTTGTTTTTGCAGGAATCAAGTACTTATGACTCAAAAGTACCACATACTAAATTTGGTTCAAATCGGACCATTAGTTCAGAAAATAGAAATTTTGGGCAGGGCCAAAATCTTGCCCCTCCCATTACAAAGGTAAGTAACTAACTTCTTTTGAACAAACTTGATTGACAAAACCTCAAAAGGTAGCTCCATACCAAATATCAAGTCACTGTACCCACTGGTTTATGAGAGGAAGATTTAAAAAAAAGTTTGAAGCATTTTCCCCCACCCCTCCCTATGGGCTGGGCAGGTTGATTTGAACAAAAACAAAATGCGATGTCAGAACAAGCAATCACCTCAAATCTAACTGAAATCAGATCTGCGGTTTGGGGGGAGAAGGCGCTAACATCATGTTCATGGACGACAGATGGCATATGATCACTATAGCTCATCCTGAAGTTGAGGATATTGCACCTTAACTCTTTACCAAACGAATCGCCCACATCTGCCCGTGTAATATGCAAATACAGCTGCTGAAAAAATATTATTTTTCGAAAAATTTCAACAAAACCATATCATGAGACCCCTCTTTGAAACGAGCTCATTGACCTCGTTCCAAAGAGGGGTCACATGATATGGTTTTGTTAAATTTTTTTTTTAAATTTAAAAAAATGATATTTAAAATAATGAATTTTGAAATCGTCTGCGTTGGGTTGGGTTATAGCCATAAAGGGTTGTTAGCCTCCACTCAAATATCATGTGCAATGGCAACTAGCGCAAATCAAGCAAAAATCAGAATATTCCAGAAAACATTTGAATCGACATGATTAAAATTGAATTGAATCAAATCATGGGGACTGTTTTGAATCGAATCAAATTTCAATGCTTTGCAGGGCCTTACTGAGCAACTATTGCTTACAGCTATGGGTGTGTTTGTTTTGGATGCAATAGCATTTTAATGTGATAAGATTATCAATACATTATTCAAAATAAAAAAAATACTTTGCAAGCTCCAGTTATTTCCAATGAGTTTTATTCTAAAAAATATGATGATTTAAATCATTTAACATCTTTGAGCATCATATCCGGAGTTCCATTACATACAAATCACTATTCAGGCAATGAATAAATATCGATGAATAAATTAAAAAAAATACCTTCTTCTTTGAATCTGAGAATAGTTTCTTTGCAAGTTTTGATTATTTTCTGGGCATCAGAATCGATTTGATCTCTTTCAGCATCTGTCATACTTGAGATTTCTGATGATAAATAACTGTCAAAAAGAAAACTATATACAACAATAAATACAAGCTAAATTATCACCAAATAAATCAGCCTAATCCAGTACTATTAGAGTTTAATTCAGGGAAACTGGGAGGGAGCCTCTTTTGGAGATGAGGATCTTTATTTTTGAGAGAAAAAAAAAAATCTGAATGGTGATTTTTGTGAAAACCTCTGGCCAGTTCTCTCTGCTATGATGGGAGTAGAATTGAGCGACTGTGATGACAAAAATCAATGCATCACAGTATGATGAATCATACCTCAAACGATTTATCAACGCTGTGTAATTCAACAACTCCCACACAAACTCTTATTGCAGTTACAAATATCTGCAATCTTTAAAGTATCAGCCAATCCGAAGTATAACTGCATGAGGTATTATCATCACAAATCTGAGAAGATTTAAGTACATGTATGTATCAAAGGATATTACATGATTTGCCATATTAAATGATATTTATTATGTATATTAGACATTATGATGCCATTGTTTTCCAAACTAGATAAAAATATGAGTAAAAATTCCAACCAACCAACCAGGTTTTTAAATTGCATGAAACCTGAACCAAACACATTTTTTGTTCTGTCTTGTGAGACACACATTCCTTAACTGGTTGAGTGTTAGAAGCCACTATCAGGGCTTTCAAATAGGGCTGTCGCGATTATTTGATTAGTCGACTAACCGTCGACTATTGAAGTAGTCGACCTTTTTTATTTTAAGTCGATCGTCGTTCATTTTTAAGGTGGTACACGTCTACTACACGTCGGGGCTAAATTGCATTGTTTTGTGAGGTGAATGATCAATGAAGGTGAATAACTTTAAATATCTAACCATAGTTAACATTCATATCCGTAAGACTGTACGACTGTCACTGACTGTGTAAGAAAGAACACTCACAGTTACTCGAGAAGAATAGATTCTTCTGAATTTCTCCAGTCTTGTACACACGAATGCACCCATTGGAAAACCCAAAGCGCGGAAGTGACAAAATTATGACGAAAGTCAGAACGTCAGATCACTTCTCAAAGTTCGGAACTTCAGACTAAGATCCAATTTTAACAACTGACGAGGGAATGCATGGATCTCAATGTTCCAAATTTCGAGAAACTTATTGCAGAATGGAAACATATGCAGGAACGTTCTTTGGTAAATTCATTTTAATTCATCGGCTTCAATCTAGTTCAAACTTGGACCCGCAGTCAGTAATATTATTTTTGGGGTTGGTACGTCCTACAGGACATACCAACCCCAAAAATTATATTACGGACTGTGGGTCCAAGATTGGACTACATGCAGCTTTAGTCGGGACCGATTTGTTGTTCCCACAACCCCACTTCGTCTGAACACACTGGTGCCATTGTCATTTTCAGAGTTTTACGAACAGAAGAATGATTTGCTAAAAAATCATGGGAAGCGACTATTAATTGACTAACCGTCGATTACTGGTCACGATTAGTCGATTACAAAAAATGATAGTCGCGACAGCCCTACTTTCAAAATGAGGGTACCAGAGCAAAATCCAACATTTTCCTTGCTCCTGTTTCATATTCAGCCAAATGCAAATAATATTTAGTTTATATAAATTTATTTTATTACATAATAATGTAAATTATAATGTTTGTGCCTTCTCCCCCGTTAAAATTTTGATAAACAAATTCAGACCGCCAGAAATAATCTAACCCTGAACTAGCTAAATTCGACCTTAATATTGTTTACCTGTAAATAATTTACGGTTTGATCTGATATTCCAAGATAATGGTTGCAGTGGAGAAACAGGCCTTTAGATTGGCCTAATTTAGGAACATCGTAGACTTGCCAAATCAGTTACTGTTCAACCCTATTGAAGTACTGAAGAATTTTTTGTTATAATGACTACCTGAAAAAGTTTTTGGCTTCTTGTTTTACTAGTTTCTCAAATAGGGATGCTTGGTATTTTAATAAACCAGGAACGCCAGCAGTGAAATCTTCACCGGTAGAATATTGCCCACGAATAATGAATTCCGGTATATTGTGGGTAGTGATATTCACTATTGATTGCACAATACCAGGATTTATAGCTCATGGTATGTTCAAAACAAAATGTATATAATGCCTGCCAATAAGGAAGACACGGTTATTACAAACTGAATATTTTTTTGAAACTATATGAAAACCTACTGCTCGGCTAAGATGCATGGTTGATCACATGGTTAATCACTGTTGGAACAGAGTGTTGATACAAAAAGTGGGCCACAAAAATATAAGTCTTAGAAAACTGATACAAAAACAATTCCCCGTTGTTATTTAAAATCTGTAAAAACACCGCTGGGCAGTCAATGAGCATAAATTTATTTAATCATTGAGCCATGTTATTGTTACTAATTCTTTGTTAGTTCCTCGTTTGCAGCTTTACCAATTGTATACAAGACTATAATGTATTATCAATTGCTCTCTTTTCAAAACATCAAATAAGTCTCATTCACTAGCTCCTTCCCCATCACCATCTTTTGCAGAAAACTCCCATTATATTTGAGTTTAGCTAATAAATGTCAGCTGTCACAAAAGTAATTTTTTACATATTAACCATGCCTTCAAACAGAGATCATCATTCCTTATTAACTGTATGCAGTCAGTCAAATCTGAGAACCATGTTTATCCAGCTATGGCCTCAGCATAGAGTTGATGAAATCTGACTTGCATGACACTGGATTTGAAATTTATTCAGGTCTCAAATATAAAGATCACCAAACATTCATCATTAATTTGACATTCTTTTTTTCATTTACACATACCCCCGATAGTTCATATCTACCAATTAACACCAGAGTTTCCAAAATCAAAAGTAAGCATAAATCATGGTGTAATGACTTCTGGGAATTCATTTTCAGACTAGAAATATGTGAATCGCAAAATACCATGGGGTTGCTTACTTTTAAGGTGAAATATTTGCTGATATATACTGGTATATCGTGATACTATTTCTGACATCATCACTGGTACTGAAATCTGAATACCATGAAGCCCTACCCTCAGAATATCTACTGATGCTACAAGATCCAATTTCAACTTTGATAATATTTTTGCTGCAATGCCCCCAACATGCAGTCTCTGGGTAAACTCAATGTTACATTTTAAGTACCTGGGCATTTGTTCTAACTCAAGTCTTGTTGAAAATGAACGACTTGCCAAAAACAACTGCAAAGCAAACGGAATGTTGACTGTCAATACGTAGCAAAAATCTTTGTTATGGAATTGCACAAACAGGCATAAAAAACAAACCAAGCTATCTGTTAACCCGTGGATGGGATGGAAAGTTTTATACATTTTCGCTATACTTTGAAAGTCTTCCTCCTGTGGCTTTGCAGTTGTTTCTAGTCAAGTCATGGCTGACTACAGATTGAGAGGCAGAAGACTTACCTAGAAACAACTGACAAAGTACTTAGAAAACAAGTTTTGAGTTTACCCAAACAATGCGTTCTGGGGCATCTGTTCCTTTGCATTAAAAGGTTATCAAAATCAGAATTACACCCTTAACTGGTAGAGTGCTGGAAGCCCAAATTTGGGCTTTATTCTGAAGTGTCAGTAGTACTCAGTACCACAACTTAAAGGCTTCATATTCAGTGGATGTTCTACATATCACAAATTGAAATGGAATTATTTAATCTCTTACGATTTGCCTTGTTACAATTTATGGGAGAGTGCCTGTAGGCACTCTCCCATAAATTGTAACAAGGCAAAGATATGTGAACAAATTTTGATGACCAAAAATAATTCAGCACTCTACCAGTTAAGGGTTAAGGCCTCTAATTTGGGAACATCCCTGTGATGTATCTATCCAATCACAAAAATACAACCCTTCAGCCTCTATCTATGGAATACATGACAAATTCTTAAACCTGCAATAGGGATAATAAATTGTGACACTGCAATTTGGGGAGATTGTGTACCTGCAATTTGGGGAAACCAGTTAATGTTGTGAGTTTGGTGGATTTAAAGGCTGGTGGTGGAAATAACCACTTTTAAATGTGGTCCAAATTTGCAAGAAATATGGAAAGGTTATCTGCTTGAGGGCTAAATTGTTTTGGGTGGTCCTAATTTGTTCATCAAAATTTCTTTGATTATGAATTATTGACAAGTGCCCTCATGCACTTTCCCATAATTTGTAAAGAAAAAAAACCCAAATTTATACAAACAAAATATTATCTGCATTTGACTGAATATGAATCCTGAGCAAGGAAAATGTTTGCTTTTGATCTCATTCCCTCATTTTTTAAAAAGCCCTGATAGTGGCTTCTAACACTCTGACAGTTAAATATTCTTGATAAAAGTGCCAACCATTCGACATAAAAACAAACATTCAGTTACTTTTGCTGCATTTCTTGTCTTTCAAGTTGATAACTTGACCCTTCGCACTGGAATAAGTGAACACATAAAATACAATCCAACTTCTGAACTCAGATAAAAGAGAAGAGCTTTATGGAGCTAGGAGGGTGTTTTACAGCCATGCAGACATTAGAGGTTAAAATTTTGTATACACATTACCTAATGTAAAGGGCAATTCCTACCAGCACTATTCACAAAAATCCCCACTGAAATTTTAATATTAATTCAATGTTTACCTCCAAGATATAGCCTGTGACAGTTAGATGGGCGGTATTGGAATTTTGAATTCGGTATCGGTTTCGGTATATTTAAGGTGGTATACCTTGGTATTGGTTTGGTATTCAGTATCCTATTCAGAGCCCCGGTAACACCATCTAAGCGGAGCACCACCATTGTTTGGCACATAGCATGCTCAAAATTTTTGGCAAAAAATGCCTCCCAGACTGCCGGAAATGGCACTTCCCAGGCCTTTACCAAAAATATTTGGGGGTGCAGAAAATTTGGGCAGGGTCAAAAATCTTGCCCCTCCCAGAACTATAAATATATCACCCCTCAAACGTGCTTGAACAAACTTGAGGGAACACCCCAAAAGGAAGCTATTAATATCATATATGAACTCTTTGCAGCCATTGGATCATGAGAGGATTTCTTTAAAAATTGGAGTAATTATCCTCCCCCCCCCCTCCCTATGGGGTGTGGTGACTCAGTTTGAATAAAATCACAATGCAATCCATGACCCATAGTTCGCGGAATTTTTATTGAAATTGGTTCAATGTTTTTTTGAACACAAGAGGCCCCAGTGGCCTTAATCGCTCACCTGCCAAAGTTGTTCAAAGAAGTATTTGGGGGTCACATTCTGTTAGTCATGGTTCATCAAAACTACAAAGGTATAAGTCATGAAAGGCAAATTTTAGGGAAAAACACCAAGGAATGGATCTGAACAAACCTGAACATAACATGCACCCCCCTACCCCCCGCCCCCCCCAACCCCCCCCCCCCCCCCCCCCACACACACCCCACCCCACCCCCCATAGAAAGCCCAAATATTAAGCCTGGGACTCAAATTGAACAAACTTAAATATCAAGATTCTGATTGGTGGATCAGAAGAAGAGAATTTTAAAGAATATTCCTCATACGCACTAATCTGAACATTTGGGCTCCCATAGAGAGCCAAATATGGACCAAGGGATTTGATTTCAGCAAACATGTGAATTAATTTTCCAAAAATGTTATATGTGAAATATGAAAGCCTTTGGAGCAGTGGTATGAGAGAAGAAGATATTTTTCCCATTACTCACAGTGTTAAAAAATGATGACGCCACATTTTTTCAAAGTCCAGGAAAAGTACCCTATGATAAAACCAATGGCAATTTTTTTTTACCATTCCTTTCTGCCGTTCCTAAGGAAGTTTCACAAAAAATAAACCATGTAGTTTGGGAGTTATGGGCATTTTGAAGTTTTTCTATTTTTAGCTCCTGTGGTTCCCATGGGGCAACGGAAAAAGTTTTTTTGGCATAAGTTAGGTACTTATGACCCAATAAGCTCTCATATCAAATTTGGTTCAAATTGGCCTCTCAGTTTGGAAATAGAAATTTTGGTACAATTCAGGCTCCCACAGGAAGCCCAAATATAAACCCAGAGACTTGGCTTTAACAAACTTATATCTCACTTCCCAAAGGATACTGTATACTGTATACCAAATATCAAAAGATTCTGACTGGTGGATGTGAAGAAGAAGATTTTTGAAGAATATTCCTCATATTGAACTAAGTTATAATTCGGGCTCCCACAGGGAGCTCAAATATGAATGCAGGGACTTGGCTTGAACAAACCTGAATCTCACTCCCCTAAGGATGCTGCATAAAAATATCAAAACATTACAACTGCTGGATCTGAAGAAGAAGATGTTTAAAGAAAATTCATCATTTTGAACTAAGTTATAATTCGGGCTCCCACAGTGAGCCCAAATATGAACCCAGGGACTTGGCTTGAACAAACTTGAATCTCACCCCTCACCCCCCTAAGGCTGCTGCATACCAAATATCAAAAGAGTCTGATTGGTGGATCTGAAGAAGATTTTTAAAGAATACTCCTCATATTGCACAAATTTGAACATTTGGATTCCCATAGAGAGCCCAAATATGGACCCAAGGAATTGATTTCAACAAATATGTGAATCAATCTTCCAAAGATGTTATATGTGAAATATGAAAGCTTTTGGAGCAATGGTTTGGGAGAAGATTCTTTAATGTTTTCCCCATTACACACAGTGTTAAAAAATGCTGACTCCGCACTTTTTCAAAAGTCCCCAAAAAGTACCCTATGATAAAACCGATAGCAATTTTTTTTACCATTCCATTCTGTTGGTCCTAAGGAAGTTTCACAACAAATACAAATTCTCAGTGCCTTGTGGTTTTTGAGATATGGGCATTTTAATTTTTTTCTATTTTCAGGGTGACAGGAACATTTTTTTAAATTAACAACTTATGACCCAAATAAGCCCTCATATCAAATTTGCTTCAAATCAGCCTCTCGGTTTGGAAAGTTGAAAAATTTATAGTAATTTATAAATTTTTTATACTTACCAATGACCCAGACTTAGCTGGTGCTAACTCTAATATTCTAGTGCCAAACACAAATTTTGCCCCCCCCCCAATCCCCAAAATTTGCATCAAAATCCAAAAATTAGATGTCCTATGTGGTCCTCCATACTTTTGTCCATGTCCACTGAGCATGCTCAGTGTCAAGGATGTCTGAAATTGCAGCCAAATCCTCATTCTAACCACCAGTGCCTGGTAAGCATTATGTAATCAGCGGGGAGGTATGAGTTCCCAACTCATTCCCGTCTGGGTCATTGGTAAGTATAAATGAAAGTGTCAATGACACTGTAGTTCAACTTGACAAACTTGAACTTGGTAAGTTATAAATGAAATGGCAAAATTGAAGATCATTGGTACCAATGTTATTTTTTTTGCCAGTGGCAACATTTTTTGACAGAAACCCGAAGAAAATCGATAGCTCCCATCTAGAGGCCTCCCCAAACAAGCATGCCAGGTTTCAAAGCAATCCGATCATAAATGTGCCCTGAAGGGTGTACAAAAGGGAAATATTGTGGTCTGACTAGACTAAGTTCTAAGAACGTTGGCCGTGGCAACATTTTTTGATGGAAATGGACGAAAATCAATAGCTCCCATCTAGAGGTCACCGTAAATAAGCATACCAGGTTTCAAAGCAATCTAATCATAAATGTGCCCTGTAGGGTGAGCCAAAGGGAAATATTGTGGTCTGACTAAACTAAGTTCTAAGAATGTTGGCTGCGGCAACATTTTTTTATGGAAATTGAAGAAAATCGATAGCTCCCATCTAGAGGTCACCCCAAACCAGCATGCCAGGTTTCAAAGCAATCCGATCATAAATGTACCCTGTAGGGTGTGCCAAAGGGAAATATTGAGTCTTCTGACTAAACTAAGTTCTAAGAATGTTGGCCGCGGCAACATTTTTTGACAGAAATTGAAGAAAATCGATAGCTCCCATCTAGAGGTCACCCCAAACAAGCATGCCAGGTTTCAAAGCAATCCGATCATAAATGTGCCCTGTAGGGTGTGCCAAAGGGAAATATTGTGGTCTGACAAAACAGAGTTCTAAAAACGTTGGCCGCGGCAACATTTTTTGACGGAAATTGAAGAAAATCGATAGCCCCCATCTAGAGGTCACCCCAAACAAGCATACCAGGTTTCAAAGCAATCAAATCATAAATGTGCCCTGTAGGGTGTGCCAAAGGGAAATATTGTGGTCTGACTAAACCAAGTTCTAAAAACGTTGGCCGCGGCAACATTTTTTGACGGAAATTGAAGAAAATCGATAGCTCCCATCTAGGGGTCACCCCAAACAAGCATGCCAGGTTTCAAAGCAATCCGATCATAAATGTACCCTGTAGGGTGTGCCAAAGGGAAATATTGAGTCTTCTGACTAAACTAAGTTCTAAGAACGTTGGCCGCGGCAACATTTTTTGACAGAAATTGAAGAAAATCGATAGCTCCCATCTAGAGGTCATCCCAAACAAGCATACCAGGTTTCAAAGCAATCTGATCATAAATGTGTCCTGTAGGGTGTGCCAAAGGGAAATATTGAGGTCTGACTAAACTAAGTTCTACGAACATTGGCCATGGCAACATTTTTTGCCAGAAATTGAAGAAAATCGATAGCTCCCATCCATAGGTCACCCTAAATAAGCGTACCAGGTTTCAAAGCAATCAAATCATAAATATGCCCTGTAGGGTGTGCCAAAGGGAAATATTGAGTCTTCTGACTAAACTAAGTTCTAAGAATGTTGGCCGCGGCAACATTTTTTGACAGAAATTGAAGAAAATCGATAGCTCCCATCTAGAGGTCACCCCAAACAAGCATGCCAGGTTTCAAAGCAATCCGATCATAAATGTGCCCTGTAGGGTGTGCCAAAGGGAAATATTGTGGTCTGACAAAACAGAGTTCTAAAAACGTTGGCCGCGGCAACATTTTTTGACGGAAATTGAAGAAAATCGATAGCCCCCATCTAGAGGTCACCCCAAACAAGCATACCAGGTTTCAAAGCAATCAAATCATAAATGTGCCCTGTAGGGTGTGCCAAAGGGAAATATTGTGGTCTGACTAAACCAAGTTCTAAAAACGTTGGCCGCGGCAACATTTTTTGACGGAAATTGAAGAAAATCGATAGCTCCCATCTAGGGGTCACCCCAAACAAGCATGCCAGGTTTCAAAGCAATCCGATCATAAATGTACCCTGTAGGGTGTGCCAAAGGGAAATATTGAGTCTTCTGACTAAACTAAGTTCTAAGAACGTTGGCCGCGGCAACATTTTTTGACAGAAATTGAAGAAAATCGATAGCTCCCATCTAGAGGTCATCCCAAACAAGCATACCAGGTTTCAAAGCAATCTGATCATAAATGTGTCCTGTAGGGTGTGCCAAAGGGAAATATTGAGGTCTGACTAAACTAAGTTCTACGAACATTGGCCATGGCAACATTTTTTGCCAGAAATTGAAGAAAATCGATAGCTCCCATCCATAGGTCACCCTAAATAAGCGTACCAGGTTTCAAAGCAATCAAATCATAAATATGCCCTGTAGGGTGTGCCAAAGGGAAATATTGTGGTTTGACTAAACTAAGTTCTAAGAACGTTGGCCGCGGCAACATTTTTTGACGGAAATTGAAGAAAATCGATAGCTCCCATCTAGAGGTCACCCCAAACAAGCATACCAAGTTTCAAAGTAATCTGATCATAAATGCGACCTGTGAGGTGTGCCAAAGAAAATTGTGGACGTACGTACTAACGTACGCCGACAGACGAGAAGTGATGGCAATAGCTCAGCTTGACTTTGTCAAGTTGAGCTAAAAATATATAAATTACTATAAATTTTTTAACATTTTTATGCTGTACCAATGACCCAGACTTAGCTGAATAGAAAAGGCTGGAGGGCCTAGGACATAAAGGAAAATCCAATAGGCTCAATTACATGTAAACAGAATTATTCCCTCATGGAGAAGAGAACAGGTTTTACATGTATCTTTCTTGTTTGTATCATAAAAGAAAGACACAATACCATTCCGTAATTGAGCACAATAACATCAATGATCTCTATTAACATCCAGCATAACCCATTATACTAATCTTTTTCAAGGAAAGCCAATAAATAAAGATAGTCCAGAGAATGAGACTCTTTATATTCATTTAAAAGTGTCCGAGGATTGAAAATTAGCGCTCGTATGACACGTGACATATACAAATGTTTCATACCAAGCTACACTTTAAAAATATTACATAAATGAGATAGACATTAGCTTTACACTTAAAACTATCCCGGCAGCGACTCGGAATTACTGACTCCAGAGGAGGTATTCCCTTGCTTTTCACTATAAAGCAGGTGATATAAGGGAACACCATCCACCCCCCCCCCCCCCCCTTCCCCTTGCTCTGGGTCAAATACCCTGGAACGAAGAAGGCAGCAGGACAGAGTCACTACCAGAACAGAAAGCCTGCACAACTATAGTTGCAACTGTTTAGTGGACGACATAATAGGTCGACATTCTGAGCAACAGATAACGGACCTAAACATCGAAGGTCGCCAGAAATGGACTCAATATTTCTAAGATAAAAATTTGTGAACGTGGAAGGCTGCGACCAATATGCAGCCTTCATCAATCGGTAATAGCAATACTATTAGCATAAGCCCAAGATGTAGACAGTGCTCTTACTTAATGCGCTGAAATCTTAAGCACAGACTGCTGAGTTGAAGATAATTTTTCATAAACAGTACAGATAGTTAATTGAATCCATCTTGCAATAGAATGGACTGTAATGTCCTTTCTATTATGCAGCAGAGACAGAAAGAAATGCTTACGTCTCTTTCTGATAAACTCAGATCTACGTTTGTAAATAAGCATGGCTCTAACTGGACAGAACAAAGGCCTATGACCGTCTAAAGACGGCAGAGCCTTAATAACAATAGGTTCAGGATACTTATTAGGAGCCCTACTCTTAGCCAAAAATCCAACATTAGTAGTTAAAGTAATAGTATTACCAACACTATGATAGTGAGAATCATCAACTGATAGTGCACGAAGTTCACTAAGTCTTCTGGCAGAAGAGAAGGCTAAGAGAAAATCTGTCTTATAAAATAAGAATTTGAAGTCCACTGTATCAAAAGGCTCAAATGGAGCTTCTTTTAGCTTCAGTAAAACCCAAGCTAAATTCCACTTAGGAATTAACCTAAGGGTTCTAGGTCTATTTATCAAAAAGTTTTTCACTAACTTAAAGAGATATTAGATCCAATCTGTAACCTATCATGATGAGCATAGGTATCCGATAGCATAGACCTATAACCCTTAATGGTTATTGGCTGCAGTTTGATCTCGTCAAACAAGTAGACCAGAAAATTAGCAATGTCTGGAATGGAGGAATCATAAAAATCAATAGAATGATCCCTACATCACCTATAGAAAACCTTCCACTTAGCAGCATAATTTAATGGAGAGGAGGTCCTCCTACAGTTAGAAATTGCATCCACTGCCCGTCCTGTAAAATGCTTGCCGTGCAAGAAGGACCGCACAACGGAAATATGTGAAGGTTGAGACCTTGTGGGTTGTGATACAGTGTGCGCGATTTCCCCTGCGAAAGAAGGTCCTCCCGTGTAGGAAGCTTCCGCGGAATGTCCCAGAACAGACACCTGAGTAGATTTATCCATGGTCTCTGGGGTGACAGAGATGCTACCAACAGAATCTTGCAGTGAGATTGCTTGATTTTAGCGTATCCTATCATTCCGTCCCAAGAGATCGAGAGAGTGTCTACTGCAAACGCTCGGAGATCTGGGCATGGAGACACATACGTCTGCAACTGATTGTTGAGATGCATCGGAAATAAGTCTATCATTGGACGATCCCATTGGTAGCAAATCTGATTGAATACTCGTTTGTTGAGAGTCCATTCTGACGGCAACATGCGACCTTTCCGAGAAAGGAAGTCTGCTAGAACGTTCAGACGACCTGGTATATGACGGACCGATAGAAGAACTTGATGCTCTAGGACAAACAGAAGGATCCTTTCCGTTAAATTGAATAACGGAATGGAATGAGTGCCTCTCTAGTTCCCAATGTACGCTACTACTGTCGAATTATCAGACAGAATTTGGACATGCGAATTCTGAAGAATGTTCATTCATTGATGTAGAGCAAGCCATATTGACATCATCTCTTGATGTTTATGTGCTTGTTAGGAACTGCGGATCCCAAAGACCCTGGCACCTCGAATCCGTTGGGCTCAGAGTTGCATCCCAACCTGTTTGACTCGCATCCGTCATTATCGTAAAACTCAGATCCGGCAGTTGCAGTGGTACTCCTTGAGTTAACCACTGAATATCTGCCCCAGTCTGAATCTCTTGTTTCACTTGATTCGACAAGATGAAGTTCAATTCGAACGAATGAGTCTTCACACTCCAATTCTGAGATAAAATATATGTGGAGTGGACGAGTGCATAGCCGCTCCATCGGAATAAGATCCGCAGCGGGTCCGCACAAACCTGTCAGTCTCATGAATTCTCTCGCTGTTACTACATCTGAGTGAAGACAAAAGCGAGCGTAACAACTGACTAATATCGCTCTGGTTAAAGGCAGATGAACGAGATTGTTGTGCGTCTCTAAGCTCATTCCCACATGGGTGAATGATTTGGACGGCACTAGATCCGACTTCTTTTCATTTACTATGAAACCGATACATCGGAGCAATTGAAGCAGATACATCGGAGCAATTGAAGCAGACTCTGAACATCATTCTGAAGCGTTGACTTGCTGCCATAACCCTGAAGAATGTCGTCCAAGTAGGCCGACGTTAGCACAGACAAATGAGCTCGGAAATGAGTCATTACCGAGATCATTATTCGAGTGAAGGCCCAGGGCGCTAGGTTCAGACCAGAGCATCATTGCTTGAAACTGAAAACAACTCCTGGGACAGTGAAGCGAAGGTACTTTCTAAACGCCGGATGTACCATGACGTAAAAGTACGCATCCTTGAGATCTATGCTCACAGCATAATCGTTCACTCAGAGTGCTCGCACTGACCGATCAGATGGTCTCCATATAAAATTTTGGAGCCATGATCAGCTTGTTTATCCAGCTCAGATCTATAACTGGACGAAACAAGCTGTCTGATCTTGGAACCAGGAACAGGTGACTGCAGAAAACTGGAGATTCCTGGTTTTCTATGACATCTATAGCGTTCTTGTCCAGAAGAGATTGAACTTCTGATAGAAGCGAATCTCTCTTCTGAATGTTTAACGGAAGCTGAGACCAGTGTGGACTTCAAGTTAATGGAGGTTTTTCCTTGAAGGACAGTTTAGACCTTCGGAAAAAACCCCTTGCACCCATGGGTCGTCCGTAATTGACAACCAATAGGTTAAGAATCTCGACAGCCTTCCACCCACTGGAACGCAATAGAGGTTTAGACCATCACCTCCTGGCCCTGCGAGGAATGCGGAAGGAGAAACCACGTCCTCCACGACCCGCACCTCGCGCAGTCGACCTTGGGCGTCTGACTGGATATCTCGGCCAGCATTACGATCCCTATGTGGGTCGCAACTCTGACGGTCTCCAGAGTAAGACGTAGAGGCTTTCTTAAATCCTCTATAGGAACTTCCTTTGGACGTATTCGCCCTCGAAGTACCTGACTTACTCCTCCCTGCGGAGTCCGACTTTTTCAAAGCGGAATTAAAAGCAGAGAATCCGAAGCTTTCTTAGTAATCTGATTATAGATTGTAGAAAGCTTAACATCGAAGAGAAGCTCTCCTGAGACCGGAGCGACTGGAAGAGAGTTTTTTCACCTTACTATCTACTCTTGTGGATGCAGCCAGGGCAGCATCACGTCTGACTAACTCCATATTGCCACTGAAAGGGTGGAGTTATATGTAGAATATGCTATAGCCCTCGAAAGAACTCTTAAGGAAGTTTGAACATCCTGGAATTCTTTCCCTTTGAGACATAGTGATAACGCTCTGGTAAGGTGATCTGCATGAGATAATGCGTCTAAATTAATTCTATTAGACGAGATTGTCATCTCCAGTATACTGGAGATAATGGACATGGACGCCGGCAATGACAATTCCAGGTCTTCAGCCTAGTCGTCCAAACGCAGAGGAACTCTCGGCATGCCTTGTCCTGACGTTTCAAATCTATGTCTAGCATTGATGAAAGGCAGCTGTATAGCACTAGGCGATAAGAAACCGGATTTGCCAGTCTTGGAGGCTAGCTTGAATATAGCATCATTCAAAAGTTCAAATGTCCGTGACA